>JAPWTK010000037.1:788750-1420000 GCA_029963805.1 Aromia moschata
AGACACTTCCATTTCCTCTAAAATGAGAATTTATTGTGGAAAACAGATCAAAATGGAAGAATTTGTGTTTTTCAAGAACTGATGAGAAATATTCTAAATATTTCTTTGAAAGTAATGTGATGTAATGTTCTTTTGTTGTAATATATTATAGTTCATTGAAATGACATATTATTCAGCTCAATATAACAAAAAAAAATCAACACTCGGCCTTCATTTGGAACTGTGGCACAATATTGTTTTTGGGAAACATTTTTCATCAATTTTACAAATGTGATTATATCTCGAGCACCAAGACACTTTCGTGCATATTTTTCATGTGATATTCATGTGATATTCATCACATGACTAGACAGAATCTGGTTTGTAACCCCTTTTGGCTTGACGTTACTTTTTGGGTCAACCTGTACATTTTTTGGAAACAAGTATTTATATTATGTACCTAACGGTTTTTTTTTTACAATTTATATTTTACATTTTCATTCATATTTCATTTACATTTTTTATATTATACATTTACTAAACAGATTATTTTAATCGTAACTGTCTTCTGCCAAAATGTTTACGAATTTTTTTCTACATTTATATGCCACTGCTTTTGACAAACTGTAATATTTTTATTGTGTCGTAGATGGACGCACCAGCCTAATCAATATCGGTAATCACCAGCAAGGTAACTTAACGCGTTTGAAAAGCACTTACGCAAAGTAAAGCAAAACGAGTACGAGGCGTAAGAAAATAAATATATCATTTTCCGTTTTAATGAGCGTTTGGATATTGCTAATAAGAAGTGACTGAAAGGGTTTTAGGCTAAGGTTATTCGTCAGCTGAATAACACGTTGTAAAATTAGAATCCATTGATGTGTATTTATGTGTTGTACCTGTATATTAGGGTGTTCGTTATTTCCCGTTAGTTTTTTTTACAAACGCCTCTTAAATTTTTAGTTTATGACCTAAAAAAAATATTAGACCCAAATAAGCCCTTAATATTCATATTAACCCGTGCTTAAATCATGATACATTTTCCATTTAAATAACATGGGATATTTGCATTTTTTGCATTTAATTTGTTTTCTCTGAAATGAATACAGCTGCACCAAAAAGCAATGCATATTTTTGTAGGAAATTGAACGCTCTAAAAAAAGGTATCTTATGTTTTTTTTTTTTATAAATTCTGCCTTTCAAAAGTTATTCAAGAATAAAGTTGTGTTCATTGTCAAATTCATCGTTTATTATTTTTCTTATAACTCCTGCATTTTGTTTGCAATAAAATTATGGAGTAACAGCGATGAGCCTCATATTTACGTACTTTGATGTAAATTTTAGTTCTCAAATAGCTATTTTTTATCTAATTCGTATATGTGAAGCAAACAAACAGAAAAAGCTGAAAAAAATCGTATTTTGAATTTATTTCTTTTGTACACCAACGCCATCTACTACCATTTGTTATAATTTCAAGTAATGTGAGTCTAACCAGTGTTCCTAGACGGCACGGACAACTGACGCATGAGCAATAGCGGGGGGCGGCACCTAAGCGCGTTTTGACGGAACTCTGCCTGAACTCTCGTGGCGCGCTTAACTTAAGCACGCTGAGTAACAGAGTTTGCCCCCCTATTGCGCATGCGTCAGTTGAGCGTGCCGTCTAGGAACACTGGGTTAGACACATTACTTGAGGTTATAACTAAAGCCGGCTAAACAGCGCGGCGGCCCACAAAGTTTTCACACACAACGTCAATAACAGGGTAAGTTTAACACATCTCTTTATAAATTGCAACAGTTTATTGTTTTCATGAATTATGTTTTTGCACATACAAGTAGTAAGTAGTATGGCGTACGATTATGGCCCGCCGCCCGGATCTGCCGGCTTTAGTTATAACAAATAAATTCAAAATACGATTTTTTTTTTCAGCTTTTTCTGTGTGTTTGCTTTAAATATACGAATTAGATAAAAAATAGCTAGTTGAGAACTAAAATTTACATAAAAGTACGTAAATATGAGGCTAATCGCTGTTACTCCATAATTTTATTGCAAACAAAATGCAGGAGTTATAAGAAAAATAATAAACGATGAATTTGACAGTGAACACAACTTTATTCTTGAATAACTTTTGAAAAGCAGAATTGATCAAAAAAACATAAGATACCTTTTTTGTAGAGCGTTCAATTTCCTACAAAAATATGCATTGCTCTTTGGTGCAGCTGTATTGATTTCAGAAAACAAAAAATTAAATGCAAAAAATGCAGAAATCCCATGTTATTTAAATGGGAAATGTTTCATGATTTAGGCACAGGTTAATATGAATATTAAGGGCTTATTTAGGTCTGATTTTTTTGGTCATAAACTAAAAACTTAAGGGGCGTTTGTAAAAAAAACTAACTTGGGAAATAACGGACACCCTACTGTATATACATGTCCATTATTAACTCGTCCTTATGTAGTAGACCGATATTCAATAACTGGATTTGAGTATTTTAGGATCGATTATACAGAGTGTCCCATTATATAGGGACCACAGCGATACTACAGATTCTTTGGGTAAAACTATTACGATTTAATCAAACTTACTTTAGCCCAACAGTTACTGGTAACCAAGATAGAGTTTCAAAGTTATAATTTTATTTTCATTTTCCGTAAATAACTTCTTCAAAAATCAAATCTTTTTTTGACGACAGGAATTATGATTTATCAATCATTTTGATGTAAATTGTAGGAGTGGGGCCGCTCTTTGCAGCATATGAATACATGAATAATACAAATAATCTGTAATTTCGCTGTGACTCCTTAATAGTGGGATACCCTGTATAATCAAATTAAGGTTTGACTCTTGACATGCTCGTGCGAATGTCGTGTTGTCGCATTATAGTTATTGAAAACATTCTATGTATTTAATAAAACAGTTATTAATAATATTAATATATTTTTTAGGTATAGCAAACTTGATACTGTTTTATTTCAGAAATTGTAAATCTTAATTCATTTAAAGCCTCGTCTCACCTTAAGCTGCCCTTATAGATATATAGGGTGTCTGTGTCTAATTTGGGTGTAGGTATTATTGGGTGTATTATTTTTCAATAGATTTTTTTTTATTTTAAAATGGTTCAAAAACTGCTTCTTCTGACCCTACTAAGGGTCCCATAGCAGGCCCCATGACCTGTCCTGTAGATATCTACAAATATATACGTAAATATATATATGTACATATGCAGGGTGGGAAAAGAGTATGGAAACACCTAGAAATTCCGCGAAATTGGTTACAAAATTAAAAATCAAGGACGTAAGCTATGGTAACTTTCAACGAGAAGTCCAGTGATGACCTTGGATTCGACCTTGAACCTCAATATCAAGGTAATTTTAAGGTCTGTCAAACCCATAGAAGTCATCTTGAACTCAGATCTGGATACATGTCTGAACGTGAAATTTCCTGCTCTTTTCGATTATGCCATCAAAAATGTGGATTGTCATTACAAAAAACAAAGTTGACCTTCAAATGACCTTGATATTGAGGTTCAAGGTCAAATCCAAGGTCACCATTGGACTCCTCGTTGAAAGTTACCATCGGGTTCGACCTTGATTTTTCGTTTTGTAACCAATTTCGCGGAATTCCTAGGTGTTTCCATACTTTTTCCCCACAGTGAGTACATTACAGCGACGGTTGGTGATATTTCAGTTAGTCATATCTTGAAAACGACGCATGGGACCTTCACTTCACTTTTTTAGGTGATGACTTACAGAAAGGATTTATAGTGAAAAAAACCGTCAGCAAAGTTTGCGAAAAAATTTTCAAAAACTGCAGAACACCCTGGGATCTCAGTAACGCTCTGTGGAATATTTGCAGTATATTTTTTTCATAATCTAGAAACAAATAAAGGTTTTTCGATTTGTTTTTTTTTTCAAAAAGTTATGGCTATTTTAATAATTGTATAGGAACATTTTGTTTCCAAAATTAAAATGGCCATACCTTTTTGAAAAAAAATATTTTGTAACAAATCGGAAAACCTCTCCTTATATTTGTTTCTAGATTATGAAAAAAAATATACTGCAAATATTCCACAGAGCGTTACTGAGATCCCAGGGTGTTCTGCAGTTTTTTTTGAATTTTTTTTCGCAAACTTTGCTGATGGTTTTTTCACTATAAATCCTTTCTGTAAGAGGTGATTAGTCATCACCTAAAAAGTGAAGTGGGTCCCATGCGTCGTTTTCAAGATATGGCTAACTGAAATGTCATCAACCGCCACTGGTACATTATTATATTTTTGGAAGGCCTTTTCGTCCTAGTTGTGAAAATATTTGTTTCATCACTTCAAATCTCCTAGCAGGTACTATTTAAAAATGCGAGTGAGAAACCACAGTGAACGATTTTGATTTATGCATTTTTGTCACATAAACAACCTTCCATATGTGTATAGAACTTATTGACCGAGTAAATACTCGGGTCAGCCGTTCGATTCGTTAATATCTCAGGGAAAATAGCTGCGTGTTTGTCCACCCAAAAGCACATTATTGTAATCCGTATGATATGTCGTGCCTTTCACTGTATTGGAATCCGATTTGTTTATTGATTTTTCTTATACCTCGTAAATCTTGTTTTTTTTTCTGCTCTTGAACTTGATCCACACTTTTATTATTCACGTTAATGGCTGTTTGGCTACCGTTCAAAAAACACCGTAAAATGGATAATTACACAGCACCACAAAAAAAATAAGTGAAATGTACCTCTGACCAAACTTGGTGGATCACATGTTTTTGGGGTAGCTGAATCCGAATCCGAAGCCCGTTTTGCCCCATCACGTCATTTTTTTTTTATCCTCAATAAGCTGCGGAAAAATGGCAAAAAATGACAAAAAATATTCTAGAACCCAATCAAACCTAATAACCCAATACTTCAATAACTTCGTACCTCTAATCCTATAGCCCTCACAATCAATAAGCCCCAAAGACCCCAGTTAACCATATAACCTTAAATCAAAGTTGCGCAGTCATCCAAAACGGGCATTTTAGCCTTAAATGGCCAAAAAATGGACGAAAAATCGCTTCATAAATGGTAAAAAAATGGATGATTTCTACCAGGGCAAACTGCAGGCCAGACCCCTAATAACCCAATAACCCAATGGCCCATTTTATAATAATAATAATACTCACCCTATCATTACTCCGATTTATAAGTTAATAACTTCGAAATACCACGCTATTGGTCCGATCGCTACCAAATTCAACAGAACTTGAAACCACATTAATTGTAATGTGCATGTCAATTTTCATCGAAACCCGATGAATAAAAATACACTTATGGTGGGCCAAACGATTTTTAAGTTTTAAGTCCTAACTACTCCGTAATCCATCGGGTCAGTCCTAAAATTTAACTGTAAGGAATACTTACGAGCACCAATATTTATGCAAAATTTAATCTCAATCCGATCGTTACAACGCGAGTTAAATGCGTAATAATGCGTTAAAATCTGCGTACACACGAACGTACATACGTACGTAATAGTACGTACATACGTACGTACATACGTACGTACATACGTACGTACATACGTACGTACATACGTACGTACATACATATGTACATAGTGCGTGTAATACGGCTAGTATTTACTAAATCTTCTAGCTAATTCAGAAGTCGTGAGAGGCTAATGTTCGAACGAAGTACTTCGAGCTGTGAGAGAATAAAGAACTCACGGTAATCGAGAACTCCGAAACTGAGGCAAGGGGATTCACAAGAATCAAGCACAACAATGTCGTAGTGTTATTGTGGGTTAATGGGGTTCTGGCCTTTGCTTTGGCTCATCTACCTAATTCCAGGCATGGATGAGTCTGAGATGCGGGGTGTCAGTCTCCCGTGCGGCATTTCGATGTTATTAACTTATAAAATGGGGCCATCGTGTTATTTATATTGGGTTAGGGGTCTGGCCTGCAGTTTTCCCTGGTAGAAATCCGCCATTTTTTGATCATTTATGAAGCGATTTTTCGACCATTTTTTGGCCATTTATGGCTAAAATACCCCGTTTAGGATGACTGCACAACTTTGATTAGAGATTATATGGTTAATTGGGGTCTTTAGGGCTTATTGATTGTGAGGGCTATGGGATTAGAGCTATGAAGTTATAGAAGTATTGGGTTAAGAGGTTTGATTGGGTTCTAGAGTATTTTTTGCCAATTTTGCCATTTTTCCGCAGATTATTGAGGATAACAAAAATGTGACGTGACGAGGTAAAACGGGCTTCGGATTAGGATTCAGTGACCCCAAAAACATGTAATCCACCAAGTTTGGTCAGAGGTACACTTCACTTTTTTTTTTTTGTGGTGCTGTCTTATTTTTATAGCACAAGTTATGCATATCTGAATTGGAAGCGTTTTTTTGATTGCACATATTTTCTTCCTCAAATACTTCTTAAGATTATTTGTACTTTCCAGTAAAGGTTTCGTAGGCAAACTGAGGAAAGACATAATTCTACAGTGTATACAAAAATGTGGAATAAACTTTGAAAATGTACATTTTGTTTTTTGTTTCTGCGTTTTTTTTTTATATGGAACATATGAAGATGGCAATATCCGCCATCCAGATATGGCGTCATCATTATTTTATTAAAAAAAAGTTGTCTCTGATGATACATCAACCCGTTGTATTTCGACGTGAACATTATGAATCTGAAGTTAAAATGTAAGGGCTGGTTCTCACACATTCGAGAAAAATCAGAAAAACCTGTTAGAACCACGTTATTAGAACTTTAATTGCGTTCGAAGACTGCCATAACCAATTACAGGCAAAATGACATACATATGTACTTAAAACGTACACTAGCACATTCCGAAATTATCTAGATTATATTATCAAAAAATCTAATAGTAATGTTACACTAAATTTCGTATACACACAGTGTATTGATTAACATGCATACTTTGACAACGCAATGCTCATATTGTGCAATTTGATACAATACGAGGTGTGCCTATTAAATTACCGAACTGCTGTCATAACACTTTTTATTCGTTACCAATTACAGTAGCAACTTTTTCGCCTTCAATGTACTCCCCTTGGCGATCTCTACACCGCTCCATACGACTCCTCCATTGTTGAAAGCAGTGTTGGAAGTCCGCTTCTGTCAGATGGTTCAGAACCTCCGTCGCTTTTGCTTTAACCGCTTCCACACTTTCGAATCTTGTCCCTTTCACTGTCACCGTGTCTAAAAAGCCCGGATCAGAGTCGATTTTGATTAGAATGTCAGCGCAAATGTTCATTCTTGATTCCTTTTTCTCGGGAGTGAGGAGTTTTGGCACCATTTTTTCACAAACTTTGCGCATGTTGAACGATTCATGCAAAATCTGGCGAACACATACTTTGTCGATTCCTGTTATTTCAGCAAGCCCTCGGATGATTAGACGACGATCTTCGCGGATTGATTTACCACTTTTTTCAGTTTTCGTCCGTTTTTACGTTGAGGGCCGTCCGGGGCGTGGATCGTCTTCGATCGTTCCACGTCCCCTCTTTAAACCGTTTAAACTATTCAAAAACTTGTGTGTAAGATAAACATTCATTCCTGTGCACTTCTTTTAACATTGCATAAGTGTAAAAGTAAAAGTTTTCCCCAGATTAACAAGAAATTTGAGATTAACCCTTTGCTCCATCTGAACACTTAACATTTTTTCGACGCTTCACTGGTGCGTAGACTAATTCAAACGACTGCTACAGTCAGACTGAGCTACCCACTGACTGTTCCAGTGTCCAGTTGTCGCAACACGCTCGCAGCGCGCTGGTAGCAGCATCAGTTCTGTTATTTAATAGCCACACCTCATATGAACCAAACCAGCCATATACAAAGAAACCAAAATTATTAACCATCGTTCTTTAAATCTCCAAGATTGCAACTGGAATTTCAATTACAACTAGTCGGAGAGCACGTGACAAAAACTGCAAGTGTTTTCTAAAAGCCTATATTTCAATTTGAAATACAGTGTTGTATTATGGGTGTAGATGAGTCAACAACAATCCGTTATCTGATCTTGCGAGTTGTTGCTCACTCATCTACACCCTTAATACAACAGTACGGGATGACACACGGGTCATGTAACATCCTCTAACTTCTTCATTTATTAATATCGAATTTTGAAATGCAGCTATTGATAAGGCTTTTTTTCAACTTGACAAACATTATTTACAACCTCCGTTTTAACCGAAAGTCGACACAATTTTCTTATTTACTGACAGGTAAAATACAAGAACTGTAATTTTATTAAAAAAGTCCTAGGCGCTCATGACGCAATGCCAAAATATTTTGAAACTTATTCGACTGTGAAATCGAGAAACAACTACTAAGCTGTTATATATATCATTTTTTAAAACCCACTTCATTCCTGCTATTCATAAATACTGTTTTAGTTTCAATAAAAAGCGAAACGATTTTAAGAGAGGAACACTATATTTTTATTATAACTGGAAGTAAAGTACGTAACTGACTTTCGGTTGGGTAGACGTCCAGTTAAACCGGAAGCTGTAAGCTGCCGAATAGCTTCCTGTAAATTTAAACATTTTATTTTAATAAATAAAGGAGTTAGAGGCTGTTACACGTCCCCTGTATCACCCGGTATATTGAAATACGGACATTTATAAAACACTTACAGTTTTTTGTCATCAACTCTTGGACTACAAGGTGTTTTCCCTACAACTTTAAGAAACGAAACCTACTATCAGAGTCAGTTGTGCGTATTGAAATTGATCATAGCTTATTTTTATACACTCATGAAATAGGGACCATCTAGCCATATCTGACTCAATCGAAGTGACGTGACTTCGTTCCATGCAGCGGTGCTGCATTCACATACACCAACCACCATCAGTTAGCGCTTGCATTTGAATAATCGCTGGTAATAATTCGTTACCCAACGCCGTTTAATTGTCACGTTGCTCGCACGTATTTACGACGTTGGATTTTCATTTGAATAATGCTTTTGGGAGTTATAAATAAATGCTTAAACGTTTTTGAAGGTATGGCGTGTTCCTGAGAGACTGCATGCGTTTAGTAGCCATCGTATTCGATTTACATACACATTTACAAACATACCAATAAATCGCTTTTCAGACATGCCGGACTTTGGACAGCTGTCCAGCAAAACGGTCACGGAGGTCCTCATGCTGGAAATGAAGATGTCTCCTAACGCCAAGACGTATCTCGTGTCCGGATATCCCAGGAATATGAGAGATGTTGTGGAGTATTCCGAAAAGGTAAAAGGGTTTTAATTACTAAAATCTTTTAATTACAAAATGCGTAGAAATGTTTTTAAAATTATTTCTTTGTGCGGCTATACGCATAACTGCAAACTTGACAATCATTCATGATCAATCTTTTTTTACAACCTGAGCGTCTGTATGAGAAGCGGGCATTTTAATTGTACAGGGTGTCCAGGGTGTTCTACTGAATAGATTGCACAGATTCCCAAATAGATCACAGATAGATTCCCAAAAAATGGATCTTCTTGAAAAGCTTGTTCTTCTGATTATAATGATATAACATATGCTGACTTATAGAATTTTTTAAAACATATATTATGGATCGATTATATAAAATAATAAACTTGTCAATATGACGTAATTTATTATGAGTTGTGAATAGTTACTCTTTGTTGTTAAAAATAAAAGCAAACATTGCTGTCCTGATTCCTTGAAGGGCTATTAATTATGTGTTGTAAATGACGAATATTAGTAGGGGAGAGTCTGGAACAGTGGCAACGTTTCAATAAAAATATAGCACGAAAGTGACCACTGTGCCTGCTGTTGCGGACTGTCCCCTACCTAATGAATAATACATATGAATTTTGGGAAATATTTATCTTACTAGAATAGACAATAAAGTCAAAAGACAGATTAAAAGATGAACCTAAAAGTGACAATTCATTTCACGTTTCATGTTTTTTTTTTCAAAGCTACCTTAAACAATCATTTGAGGTATATTATTTCAAATATTACTCATTTACAAAAAACATGTTAGACACATTAGTAGCCCTTAAAACATGTATTTCACTTATATAAGCAAGAAAGGAACTAAAACAGCAATGTTTGTGTTTCTTTATTTGTATTTTTATATCCTCTTTTATAAATTTAATATAACGCGAAATTCATCTCAGTAGTTATACTTGATTATTTATTTTTACTAAGTTACCAATAAACAAGGTAAGAATGTTAAAGCTTTTAAAAATTTTTGTTCAAGTATTATTTTGTTATTGTTTTGTCTAGTGTATCGTAGGCTTCTATTATGACTATTTAATACTGTATTTGTCAAAAAATATAAAAGTACAGGTTCTGGAAGAAAGGATGACATATGTTATACCGTTGTAAAGAGAAGAACAAGCGGAATTCAACAAATAAAAAATACAGGGTGCTCCATTAAAAAAAAAATGTTAATTAAACAGCTGGTATATTCCTTTCAGTTGTTTTTAGACATTATAATATTAAAATTTCAGGAAAAATAAGTTACCCCTATCATGTTTTCGTAACTCTAAAAATAACGCATAAACGGGGCCGTGTGAATTCCTACAAACTTACCCTGTACAAACTCCGTTTAGGAAAAGTCACAACACGAAAAATACCGTGTATTTACACGGTGATTAAGAAAATATATTTCACAAATATTTTGCACGCCATTTCCAAGATAGCTGACGTTTTCCAAATTTTTTCACGGGGAAAATACGAGCATTTCTTATGGCACAGGATAATGAATAGTGAAGAAGCAAGCAAGCAAAGTGCTTCAATCAACTATGTATATTTATTTTCAGATTCAGATGGTTCAAGGTGTTGTCATGATTTCCTGGAGACAAAAAGTGCTAGAGAAACAAATAGATTATGGTGCCAAATTAGGTCAAATTGTTTTATCACTAGCTCGTATGGAACTAAATAATTTCTACAAGAACGTGATACCCGTAGCGGAATATTTCGACCAAAGCAATATGTTGATTTCGGTAAGTAGAAAGCTATCTAATTTTACATATCAGAGATGTCATTATATATGTATTAGCAGTCATTGTATAGCTGTACATACCTACAACTTTAACAAAAATAGATCATTGATTCTCACATTCACGAGACAGCCAGATATGCCTATAGAATGTGCGGATTTACATTTGTATAAGGCATAAATATAATATGAAATAAATGAAATATCTAGAAAAACACAATGCCATATAAAATCCTCCAACATTTTTTTTTGTTTTATACTTTTTGAGACAGTAATAGACAAATATGGCGGCGCTAACCGCGAATCAGATGTCATCCGGATTTTTTTTAAGGGTAACCCTATTTATCCGGTTGAATGTAGTAGAGTATCATGTCACTAGCATGGCAATACACTACACACCTATATACTACGTTAAAAGATCATCATGAGGGTCCGGAAAGTGTGGTATAACACAGGGTCGGCACTATACAACTCTATGATAAGTATAAATGGCATTTTTTAAGCGCCTTGTAAATTATGTACGCGAGTATTTCTTGCCCGTGCATACGCCACTGACCGTGCCTGAGTCTCCTGGGGGCGGGATCGAGGGAAGGCTGTATGCAATTTATTCATACAGGGTATTGAGCGTTTCGTTGTTCGATTAGTAGTAGTTCGACGCGTGACGGTCAAACGGTGGAAGGCCGAGTTTATAACAATTTTATGTGTCGTGAGGGATTAACTAATAAACGTGTGTACATACGTATTTTACACCGTGTACGTATTTCTTTTAGAGTTCGTGTAGTGTACTTACATATTAGCTGATTTTGTGTGGATTTTTGCTATAATGGCGCAATCGTTACAAACCATTTGTGAATAGATTGAAAAAGATGATTGAAAATTACGAGGATTACAATAGTCCTTCCCTGCAATAGTCGATATATATAATTCGTTCACAGAGTATGAAAGACATTTAGATTCGAATATCCATCAACAAAATAGGTACTATTGGTACTGTTAGAAAAGAGTAATTTTGCTTTGATTTTTGCATAATGTTTTGCGCATGTAGCCTTTCCTCTAACGTGGTCGACAATATTCACTTTAGACGTTTTTGTTTTTGCCAAATATGTATCCGATTTTCAATTGCTGTAGCCATACATTGCATTAAACATATTTACAGAAGACATATCAACGTGTCATGGGAAATATCAAAGAAAACATGCGCAATACATTTATGTAGCTGAAAGTGGACGAAACAACCGATATTTGCGGTAATAAGGTCGTTAATGTTCTGATACGCGTTTCAAATATTTCTCCCCCGATATTAATACCTACTAAACGAGTTCTGCAAACAATGGTTAAAAGTATAGAAATAGTAGTAACACGTGCATTGTCCTCTGTAAAAAATAATAATGTACTGTGTTATTTATACAAACTACAAATTCGTTCGTGAAAATAATGCGCGTGGTGTATCATCCTCTGTCCATGTTAACTATTTTGAATTTGCCCCTTTATTTATTGATTACGAGTTCGACCCTGCGTTGTAGCATACTTTCCCGACCCTAACCATGACTGTGTGAGAAGAAGCCGTTCCACTTAACTAACCACTTAACTAACCAACTAACTAACTAAACTAAACCCACTGGCCGCACAACTAAATCCTTCTGCCATATCTAAAGTAACTTTCGATCATAAAAGCTTTTTGTTCTGTCGTGATTACCATATTTAATTTTCTTGGTAATAAAAACTTCATATGAGTTTGTTTTTATCTTACAATATACGTATAAGTTGAATGGTTCTATGTTGACTCTGAGTGTTTGTCATAATATGTTTGTCATTAAAACCATTCTAGTTGTTTCGAACAAGAAATGAAAATGCTGAATGAAAAAATCTTAACAAAACACCGGGAAAACATGAACATCGCGTGATTGCAAATAGTTGTATAAATTTCAGCAGTCCTTAAATAAATCACGTGAATTATTTGCGGAACACGTTCATTAGAATAGGAAAACGTTTTTGCGAGAGTATTAACGTTTTCACGATGCCGCCCAACATATAAACACAACGGTCGGTAATTTAGAGAGCAAAAAAGTTAAAACAACCAATAAATGCCGTTAGAATAATTGGAATAGTTTTACCACCTGTTACATACAAAATGAAACTAGGCTAACAGTCCAGGCGATCTATGTTTCGGGCTGACAAAATAGTCCATAAAAGAAGTCTCAACGGTTTCATATAGAGAAAACCGATATACAGGGTTTGTCCGGAAAGTAATGTCAGCGAATTTTTTTCCCGAGACTGTACGCGCCAGCTCGCGCTCTACGTGCTAGGATTGTGGTGGGGGGATCTGGCAACAAGATCCAACAAGCGTCAGTTGGCTACCGGTCGTTGTAGCGGTCGCATCACTCGTTCTTTGAGAGTCGTTACAATGACCCGGTGCAAGAAAAAATGCAACGTTCGCTTGAGCAATGGATGGCGATCAAGTTTTGTGTGAAACTGGAGGAGAGTGCTGCGGAAACCATTCCAATGTTGAAGAAGGCTTTCGGCGTCGATTGTCTTTCGGACAGGCAAATTTTCCGGTGGCACAGGGCCTTCGCAGAAGGTCGGGAAGATGTCAACGACGAGAACCGCGCTGGACGGCCATCAACCTCCAGTTCCGACGACAATGTGAAACGTGCGCGTGACTTGTTGAACACTAACCGTCGTCTAAGTGTCCGTCTAATTTACGAAACATTAGACATTACGAAAACCATTGTGCACGAAATTGTGTCGGAGTCTTTAGGAATGAGGAAGGTGTGCGCGAAGCTCATGCCAAAAGTGCTAACGGACGATCAAAAAGCGAGGCGCGTCGAAACCTACCAAGAACTTTTGGACACCTGCGAAGACAACCCCGCTTTCCTTGATGACGTCATTACCGGGGACGAAAGTTGGGTCTTTGAATACGATCCGGAGACGAAGAGGCAAACTGCGGAATGGCACACGTCGAACTCCCTCGCCCCAAGAAGGCCAGGATGTCCAGGTCAAACATCAAGACAATGCTGAGTGTCTTTTTTGATTGCCGGGGATTGGTCCATCATGAGTTCGTTCCGCAGGGGACAACCGTAACCGGAGAGTTTTACGTCGAGGTGCTGAAGCGGCTGAAACGCAGGGTGAATCGCGTCCTCCCAGACATCTCAAAATCCTGGAAGCTTCACCACGACAATGCGCCTTCGCACACCTGCTTCCTCGTGGCCGATTACCTCGTCAAGGCAGGCATCACCATTGTTCCCCAGCCTCCCTACAGCCCCGATGTGCCCCCCCCCCCAGACTTTTTTCTGTTTCCGCGCCTCAAAACCCCAATGAAAGGACAGCATTTTGGGTCGGTGAAAAACATTCAGAAGGCTTGCACCGACGCTTTAAAGGCGATTCCGGAAAACAACTACCGTGCGGCTTTTGATGCGTGGAAGACCCGCTGTAACCGATGTGTGGACGCAGGAGGAATGTATTTTGAAAGTTTCTAAAGATTTGTACACATAGAACCAATAAAAACTATTTTTCAAAGCTCACTGACATTACTTTCCGGACAAACTCTGTAGCTATAATATTCGAATTTATTGCATTTGCTACTTATTGTTATATTTAATATTAGTTACTTTCTTGTATTACATGTATTATATTATGGTATGTCCCACAGGCGTACGCCTATGTCCCACGTCACATTTCGGCCAACCTTAATTAATATTATTATTTTACTACTATTAATTTTAAAACCCACATTCTAAACCCACATACTAATACAGAAGTTTTCCGTTGACATATTCAACGTGCTTAGCAGTTTTCATTTGGTAGGGTGTTTTATAATATAAACGTCAGAATGATGCCCTTGCCATTATTTGATAATTTCATCTAGATGTGAGGTTTCCTTATGGAATCTCTCACGTACTTGAATTATTTAAAAGTTTTTTTTCTCCGCCTTAAACATTATATGAAAATTTTACGTTTTACGTTTGCGATAATTTTCACATTTGAGGATTCGTTAAAATTTAATTAAATAAAATCCAAACAAGCGAGTTTTCTCAAATAGGTCAAATTTTAATCACAAAAATGCATATTTTTCACCTTTCACCTTTCAATCGTTAAATGTTTTAGAGAGAAGATGTTTTCCTCATTTTTTTCCAATGGCAATCCTATATTTTTGGTGTTGATATTGATAAATCTAGCATTATTTAAAACGACTGCACACACATTTTTAATGGCACCTTGCATTAGAAAATTTGTAAAAAATGCAATGTGTAAGATCAAAATGAAACAATTATATTATTCACCCAATTTAAACATTGCAAATTAGTGGTGAACGCGAATTAGTGTAATGTACGTTACTGGTGTCATTATTAGTGTCCAAAAAATATGGTAAAAACAGGAATCAAACTTTTCGGAAAGTGCGTTATAACGCAGGGCCGGACTCGTAATCCGTCATGTTATTGACGGAAGATGACATATGAGAGATAAAAAAGACAGTAGTAAAAATGATGTAATAATGTATGTACATACCTATTGCTGGTGTCATTCAGAAACACCGACTGTCTCGGTATCTTATTCTCGTTAAACGTGAGCGATTTGGCCTGTATATATGGTTGTAGAGAGGAAACAGTTGTTTGTCATCATTAATATCAGTATATTATTATTTTTTACATCTACAGAGGACAATGCACATATTACTATTTCTATACTTTTAGCCATTGTTTGCAAGACCCGTTTATTAGCTATCAGTATCGGGGGCGAAACATCTGAAACACCTAAAATTCGTCTCAGAACATTAACGACCTTATTACCACGAAAATCTGTTGTTTGGTCAGTCACATAAATCTATTGCGTATGTCTTCTATTGTTTCCCACAAAACATTGATATGTCTTCTGTAAATATGTTTTATGCCACCTATTATTACGCCTATACTAGTAGGCAATGGAAAATCGGATACATATTTGGGACAAAAATGTCTAAAGTAAATATTGTCGACCACGTTCCACGAAAGACTACATGCGCAAAAAATTATGCACAAATCAAACCAAAATTCTTCTTTTGTAACAGTGCCAAGTATATTTTTTAATGGATATTCGAATTTAAATGTCTCACATCCTCGGCGATTACGAAATATTTACCAACGATTGCAAGGAATACATAAATATGTGATCCATCTATTTTAAAATCGGCGTAATCTCTTTGAGTCTATTCGCAAATGGTAACGACTGTAAAATCCACATCAAGCCAAGTAATACGTAAATACAGTATTCGAATTCACGAGATAGTCACTCGCTACAAAAATTGTTGTCAATGCGGCGGTCGACCCGTTTACACCGACGGCAGGTAGAAAACTAAATGGACACCTGTCAACATCGGAATATCTCGCTGTCTTATGGAGAAATTGTATTAGGGCATCCTCTGTTCCCGTACGGGAATTGGTGGACAGGAGTCCAGTGCGCATTCTAGGCACGATCAGTGCCATAAGTATACAGTGCAAGAAATATGCGCTTAAAAATACGGTTGATACTTTAATTAACATAGAGTTTTATAGTGCCGGTTCTGCGTTACAGCTTACTTTTCCGGACCCTAGAGATGACTAATTTCGTTATTTTTCGATTAAAGTGCAAGATAGATCGAGGATGCACAATATATGTATACGAAATTTGAATCGAATCATGAAATTCGTGGTAAATTGTGAAATTTTACAGATCGACCCACAAAAATATAAATATATAAACGAATTAAGTGTACTCCATTATAGGTTTAGGATTATAGTACAGTATGTACCTAGTTATTATATGGAATTTAAACATTTATTATTTATTCGAAATGAACGTCGACGTTTTCATCTATTCGATATTGATTGCTGTTTTATGAGAACTCGAACGGATACCGTTCTTTATCATTTACGTAGAAATGTAATGCTGCCCCGGAATATCCTATAGAATTACCTGCACGAGGGTCTAATGAATCGTCTGAGAATCTTAAATTAAGGTATCGGACTCTACAGATTTATCTTCCATGAAATATGTATGCCTAATTACACAGGTCTACAAAAAAAATCATTTCCATGTATTTTGATGCACTGAAACCAAATTTGGCAAACAAAATTTTTCTACCCTGTCAATTTTTCTCTCCAACCCCATATAACCCCCATAAACTCTTATAGAGGGAATTTAAAAAAAATGTTTGTGTTTTTTTTTTTAATTTAATTTAAACAGTTAACTGAAACCAAATTTGGCAAACAAAATTTTTCTACCGTGTCAATTTTTCTCTCCACCCCCATATAACCCCCATAAACTCTTATAGAGGGGAATTTAAAAAAAAATTTTGTGTTTTTTTTTTTAATTCCCTCTATATGAGTTTATGAGGATTATATGGGGGTGGAGAGAAAAATTGACGCGGCTAGAAAAATTTTGTTTGCCAAATTTGGTTTCAGTGCATCAAAATACATAGGAAATGATGGGTCTGATCGCAAAGACAACATTTTTTTGTAGACCCGTGTTATTAGTCAGGTAATATGAGTCATACCGTAATACAGTAAACTGAGAATAGCTCTGCCCGTGGATTGCGCAGAACGAACGTAGTAAGAGGTAGAACAACAATAAACGAGAGATATACGAGATACTCATAAACGATTAATAAACTGTACTTCTCGATGTGTTCACAGCCGCAGCTGCAAAAGAAATGAGTAAAGTTTCAGGTTTTGTCTACTGCGACCATGGGCAAAGCTACTTTTGCACTACGCTATAGTAACTTCCTGCTTAGGAATCAAAATAAGAGTACATTTAATTTTGTTAAACATTCTGGTTTTTTTTTCGTAAATAGCTCTTGAATCATTAATCAAATTAAGAAATCGTCAAGAAATTTACATACCGTACATTTTTAAGTTGTGTGTGTGTAAAAACGGTTTATTTGTTATGAAATGGGACTAACTATACTGGGTGTCCTGCCGCGGTTGGATTATACGAGGTGTGCGAGGTGTGTAAATTAAGTAATGACTGTTTTTTATTTTTTTCTATTCGAATAGAATTACAATTCAGTATTGTCTCATTCAAAATAACTTTCTTGGGAAGCCACACAGCGCTGGAGACGGTTCTTCCAGTCCTCATAGAAGTGCTGAAAATCATATACTGGAATAGCCTTCAGCTGGTCGGTTACAGCCGTTTGAATGTTTTCTATGGTCGTAAAGTGACGTCCCTTGAGTTGATTTTTCAATCTCGGGAAGAGAAAAAAGGACTCAAGTCAGGCGAATAAAGAGGCTGAAGAACCAGAGGAATGTTTTGACTGGCTAAAAGCTGTTTACTGAAATGGCTGCGTGACAAGGTGCAATGTCGTGATGCAACATTCAGTTGTTCTTGATGTTTGGTCTCACACGCATGATCCTTTTTCGAAGTTTTTCAAGAACCTCTCTGTAAAAGTAATGATTTACTGTTTGTCCCCACAAACTCTTTGTGGGCAATTTCCTGGCTATCAAAAAAGCAAATCAGCATGTATTTGTTCTTCGACTTGCTCATTCTTGCTTTTGTGGGTCTTGGAGAGCTTGAAGTGAAGAGTTTCCGGGTCGTACTCAAACACCCAAGTCTCATCACCAGTTTGTTAATGTTCCATAAAATGGGAATCATTTTCAATCGATTCCAAAAGTTAAGACACATTTCTCTCCTGATGTCCTTTTGTTCCTGCGAAAGGTTTTTGAACCATTTTTGCGCAGATTTACTCATTTTTGCTCATCCCCAATTCGTTAGTCAAAATCTGAAACAGTGGTGTAATTCAAATTAAAGTCTTTCCCGATGATTCTTGTCGTCAACCGACGATCTGAACGGATCCCGTATTCTATCAACATTTTCATCAGTTCTTGAAGATTAAGGCCCTCCACTACGTGGTTCATCTTCAACCGACTCTCTTCCTTCTGAGAATGCCTTAAACCACCGAAACTGGGCTCTTGAAAAAACACTGCCTCCGTAGACGTGTTGAAGTTTTGCAAAAGTATCCGTTGCGCTGTATCCAAGTCTGAAGCAAAACCAGATAGCACACCGTTGCTCAAAATTAATGTCACTCAGTTTTAAAACGCACTAGAAAAAAAAACGGTTTACGAAAACAGTCACATAGAACAAACAAATGACTAAAAGAACAAACAAATTCAAATTTGTACAAGATCGGGCGTTCCGTTGCCAATCTCATTATTCAATTGACACACCTCGTATTCCTTTATACAGAACAGACATCAGTCAGATTTCGTGAAATTTGAACTATCGTTTTTGAAACATAGAAATATCATTATTTCTATGTTTCGGATAATCGTCTGAAACTTAATATATCCAAATGTAAGGTACTTTCTTTTCACAGAAAACAAACCCCGTTAATATATGACTATAATATAAATGGTAATATACTAGACAAGACAGACGAATTTAAGGACCTGGGAATAATATTCGATACAAAATTTACGTTTGCAGGCCATATCACACAGATTGTCTCCTCGGCTTCTAAGTCGTTAGGTTTTCTCACCCGAAACTGGGGTAGTTTTAAAGATACAAACACCTTAAAATTGCTATATGTAACATTTATTAGGAGTAAGCTGGAGTACTCATCCGTTGTTTGGTCTCCTATTTATGAAAACGCAATATGTTATATAGAATCTGTACAAAGGAAATGTTTAAAATACATGTTTTACAAGTCTCATGGCATTTTTCCAGAGAGAGAATTTCACCACTCAATACTGCTTTCTACTTTTAATTTAGATTCACTAATAAACAGGAGAAATTGCTCGTCTATAAAATTTTTATACAAGCTTTTGCATAATGAACTGGATTGTCCTTCACTCCTTGAACAAATTTTCTTTTTGTTCCAAGACTGCAATTTCGGGAGCATGTTACTTTTCATAACAAAATTTGTAGAACAAACATTCTATTAAGATCACCTGTTTTTAACATGTGCAAATTGTTTTAATAATTTATCTTCCTCATGTGATGTAAATCATGATCATGTTAAGTACATTATTTTAAAATACAAAAGAGTGTAATTTATAAATACCGTCTAACCACACAGTTTTTGTATATTGAAAAAACTTGTTTATGTATTGATGTGTATAGTAGACTAGTGTCTACTGCACTATATTTCTAAAAAGATTTTCTGTAATTGGGTTTATCCTGTTTAAAATAAATGTATTACTATTATTATTATTATTATTTAGCTACATAATGCAGATCTATTGCTTTTGTTTTAATTATTGCAGATCATATTTTCATTACAATACTAAAATCCTTGTTTTATCTTATTTTTAGATAAACGGAGAACGGCCACCCGCAGATGTATATAAAGATTTTAGGGCGGCTATTTTCAGGATACTGGGAATGCAGGATAATCCACCGGTATTCAGTAACGGCAAGGTGGCACCACTACCCTCAGATGTCGTAACAGAACTTCCAGCAATGGTAATTATATTTTCTAAATAAGCTGCTGGCCACTCGAACTTACACATTGAGACTTTTAGGCAAAATTTAAAGTTCAATATTTTTAACAGGAATGCAAATTTTTGAACGCGGCTTGCAAATTTTAAGAACTAGTTTTTTTCGGATTAAGCTGCATGGCGTATATTTATCGTAGGACCATAGGTTTATTATATACGGGGTGATCAATGAAGTCATGCAAAAAATCAAAAAGTTTGTATGAGTGAAATTTCTTTGCGAAAACATTTTTTTGCGGAAATTTCACTCATACAAACTTTTTGATTTTTTGCATGACTTCATTGATCACCCCGTTATAATAACTATGGTCCGCGATAATATACGTCATGCAGCTTAATCCGAAAAAAACTAGCTCTTAAAATTTGCAAGCCGCGTTCAAAAATTTGCATTCCTGTTAAGAATATTGAACTTTAAATTTTTGCCTAAAAATCTCAATGTGTAAGTTCGAGTAAGGTAGTGATCAATGAAGTCATGCAAAAAATCAAAAAGTTTGTATGAGTGAAATTTCCGCAAAAAAATGTTTTCGCAAAGAAATTTCACTCATACAAACTTTTTGATTTTTTGCATGACTTCATTGATCACCCCGTATATAATAAACCTATGGTCCTGCGATAAATATACGTCATGCAGCTTAATCCGAAAAAACTAGCTCTTAAAATTTGCAAGCCGCGTTCAAAAATTTGCATTCCTGTTAAGAATATTGAACTTTAAATTTTGCCTAAAAGTCTCAATGTGTAAGTTCGAGTGGCCAGCGATCAATGAAGTCATGCAAAAAATCAAAAAGTTTGTATGAGTGAAATTTCCGCAAAAAAATATTTTCGCAAAGAAATTTCACTCCTACAAACTTTTTGATTTTTGCATGACTTCATTGATCACCCCGTATATAATAAACCTATGGTCCTACGATAAATATACGTCATGCAGCTTAATCCGAAAAAACTAGCTCTTAAAATTTGCAAGCCGCGTTCAAAAATTTGCATTCCTGTTAAGAATATTGAACTTTAAATTTTGCCTAAAAGTCTCTATGTGTAAGTTCGAGTGGCCAGCGATCAATGAAGTCATGCAAAAAATCAAAAAGTTTGTATGAGTGAAATTTCCGCAAAAAAAATGTTTTCGCAAAGAAATTTCACTCATACAAACTTTTTGATTTTTTGCATGACTTCATTGATCACCCCGTATATAATAAACCTATGGTCCTACGATAAATATACGTCATGCAGCTTAATCCGAAAAAAACTAGCTCTTAAAATTTGCAAGCCGCGTTCAAAAATTTGCATTCCTGTTAAGAATATTGAACTTTAAATTTTGCCTAAAAGTCTCTATGTGTAAGTTCGAGTGGCCAGCAGCTTATCTTATTGCTCAGATGTAGACCCATTCTTCGGATTTCGGATCAAAGTTAGCGTAAGCTATACGAACGAAATCCAGTTTAAGGATTAATAATTAATAATTAATATCCTTAATTATTAAGGATAATAAAAAATATATATATATATATATTATCCACAATCGTTTAGCTTTATTCACTTTCATTTGAATTGTGTAATGTGACATTTTATCCAGTAGTGAATTAAAGTAACTTCATTTCGCTAAAGTGAAAATGATCATCACAAACATAAACATCAATAAACCAAATTAATTTAATTATTTACTGATATTAACATTTATATCGACGCTGAAGTCCTTAGATTTGTTACAACTTCTTAGACTTAAATTAAGGTATTTCCACTTCTTTGAAATTACTGGGCTTATATCATTGGCACCTTCGCCATTTTTAATAAAATTTGCCTTCGCCATTGCTTTCACCCTTTTTTTAGAATTCCTTTTGTCACATTAGTAATAAATATGACATCTAATGTGTGACTCTTGTCACACCTGTATAATTTATCTACAACTTCACTTTCACGTCAGGAAATTGTATTTGATGAAACGGAGTTTCTAGTAATTTGTAATTTCTATATATGGTTATACAGTATAGGGGAGAGAGAGGTACATTGATACGCATTTAAAATTTTGCGGCAGAAGAAGTCCATTTGTTTCAACCTATTACCTCAAAGATGGCACTAGTGTGGGCTACTTGTCATAAAAATTTAGTAACGGAAAAACGAGTGAGAGTAAAGTTACATGTGTTTAGTTTATTTTGGCGCGAGAAAGTGGTTTTTAATGCCTTTTTATATGTGTGTGTGTTTTTACCAACGTGGTAGCAATAGAGTGCTGCTTGTGTCACCATTCCTAAACGTAAGTATTATTTAAACATTGTTTGCAACCAAGTGTATGCACTGTAAGGTTAAATATGTCACTAGTGATTATTTCTGTCAGAGTGCATTTGGGGTACATTGATACATATGTATGAGAGGTACATTGATGCAGTGTATCAATGTGCCTCTACAGTGATCAATGTACCTCTGCAATTTACAAATGTACTATTTTATTCGCATAAACAAGATTCAGTAAGTTATATATGGACATGTTACTTGTTTCAGGTTAATGAAAATGGTACTTGTACTTGTGTACTTATCACAAATACATTGACGAAGGAGCTATAAAGACTGCAATAACCGATGTTATTAAAAATCACAAATCAATTAGACTTTCAGCTGCTGATCATGGTTTAAAACCCTCTACACTTCAACATAGAATCGAAAAGTATAGAAAAAATCATAAAAATGAGAATCCAGAGGTTTCAGATGAATCTGGGTACGAAGAAGAAGCTGCGGGCGGAAACCCCCGCAAATCAGGATATATTACTCTAAATATACAAGTTATACAAACAACTAGGCAGAGGCGAGAAAGTCTCGTATTTACACAACACCAGAAAAAGCACGATTAGAGGACATCGCTAAGAAAAGAAATATTAAAAAATTAAACAAGTAATCAAGAAGGTGAAATTTAATATTAATGAAACGGTCCGAAATGTTCCAAGTTCATCCGAAAGTGACAGTGAAGTGGAAATGAGCTTATCTGATTCAATTAACGATGTCAGTGATGAAGAACTACCATTGTTGTGTGATGATGAATTAAATGTAGGCGATTTTGTTGTCGTCAAGTTTTTAACAAGGAAAACAGCCGTATGTTGGACAAATTGTCACGATTTATAATGACCATGAAATAGAGGTTAATTTTTTACGGAAAAGAAAAACTGGCATAAGACTTTTGTTTTTCCTAACGTTCAGGACATCAGTTTACTGCTTCGAGGAGATGTCGTATTCAAACTGCCCAAATCCATTGCTGCTGGTGGTACACTTCGCCAAAATAGATCTTTTTATTTTCCAGCAGTTCCTAATCTTATAATTCAGTAAATATTGTACTACAATATTACTTTTTTCTCTAGTGTATTGTATGTGTATCAATGTTCCCCAGCACTGTATCAATTTACCCCACAAGAGAGGTAGTTTGATGCAAATGTAGACTAAAAAAAGTTGCAAAAACTCCAAACTTGTTTTTATTTTTCCTTTAAATAGAGTATCATATGAAAGACAAATACATAGCCTGTATGCATAAAATAAGAAGATGGCGACAAGTATTTTGTCTTGGACAAAATCATAATCACGACAAAAATTGTATCATTGTGCCTCCCTCTCCCCTATATTCGTATTAACAGAATATTGCCATAAAAAATAACAACTCCTGCAGTAGTCTGATGTTATGATTTATTCCTTCTGATACACAAAATAAAGAAGTACCTACATGTATAAATCGAGGGTAATAGTGGATGAAATGACTTCAATCTATGAAAGCAATCTACTTAAATATTTCCATAGATATATAGTACACGTATTAGGCCTTTTAGGAGGCACTAACTAAATCATTTTTTCTTTTCAATAATGTCAGCATCTGCTAGTTTCTCAGGAATTTGAGCAGCTACACAAGCACCATTTTCTCTGCTTAATGCACATGTACATTTGTGTGTAGTTTTGTTTTAATAGCATCTACATAAACCTGATATAAAATTTACATGTATACACTCGCGTACAGTAAAACAATCGCCTGATGAACAATAATAAAAGAACGGTCTTATTATCTCTTAAATGTTTTAGTATAGTTTTCAGATGTCTAGGGCTTTTAAGAAACGATGACTACTGAAAAAAGTTACTTCGTAATGTTTATTCGAATATCACTTTCACATGAGGAGTTTCCACACAAGTAGAAGAGTTTTACGACTTTAACTTTTTGTGCATTATATGTATATGTATACCGGGTGTCTCAGTTGTATTGTTCCAATGGTATATCTCCGTTAGATAAGAAGGTATAAATTTGAAATTTGGGGCATCTACTTTACACCTAAAGTTCTTTACATAGAGCCTAATATTAATATTCTGCCACTTCCGGTTTAACCGGAAACGACCCTAACTTTCGTATTTAAAATGACACCCTGTATAAATTTGAATTCTACGCAAAATTCCCTTTCCAATGATGTATCACACTTTGTATTTTGGATTTAAGAAAGGAAGCAAAATCGAATTTTAAAGATTTTGAAATCGATTTTTCTAAATTTATGAAAATAATGTGCTTTGCTTTGGATTTAAATTATAAAGTTGTTAAGATACCCTTTTCAAGATATGCATGTTTAATATATCTGTCAAAATGAATAGTTACTTGGATATGGATGATTTACAAATATTTTGTTGAAAGTCAAATAATAGAAAAATAGGTATGTTAAATAAATTACAAGGAAATATTACGACACTAATTTTATTTTTACGAAACCGTGACTTACGAATATCTAATTGACACAATAACCATGAGTACCGGAAATTATGCTAAAGAAAATGTTCAGTGTTGTCCATTTGATTCAACGCAACATTCGGCTCGGTGCAAACGTTTACGAGTGGTAACACTTCTTAATAACTGGACATTAAGAGCTTCACATTCATTTCTAATTCTTTTTTTAAGTCTTCTAAATCTGTAAGAGGCGTCTGGTATACCTTATCCTTTAAATACCCCCAGAGAAAATAATCCATCGGCGTTAAGTCGGGTGATCTTGGAGGCCATCTTATTGGTCCATGGGTTCCGATCCACTTATTTGGAAAAATTTGATTGAAATAATCATTTCCAGCTCTAGAATTGTGAGGGGGTGCTCCATCTTGTTGAAAATGCATGTTGATACGTTAATGTTACACCAGTTAATGTTCCTCCATAAAACTTCGGTCCAAGAATGTACCCATCGATCATGACACACCACACATTAATTCCCCATATTCTTTGAAAATTAGTCTCTCTCATCCAATGAGGATTATCCTCAGACCAATAATGACAATAATTGTGCTGATTTATAGTTCTATTATTAAGAAAAATGGCTTTCATCTGTCCATAATATTGAGCTAATACAGCCATCTTCATGAGCAGTCGCTAGCCATGCGACTTCTCTCATAATCTCCTGGGTCTAATCGTTGATGCAGATGGATTTTAAAAGGTCGTATTTTGACGGATTTTAGGATTCGCTGAATAGAAGAACGAGAAACATTGCATTCTGATTTAATTTGTCGAATTGAAATATGTGGATCATTAAACTCTTCGTCAGTAGCATTTTTTGCGGTTGTCGAGTTTTGAAAGGTGAAAGGTGAAAGGTGAAAATTTTATGCTAGAGGAAACTTGTGACAAAGAGGTCCGAGCTAACTATCCCGTGCGATAGAAGAGGACGCAACATTGCAGCTGCGCGCGACGTGACCGCCAGATGAAAGAGAGGTCCACTGTAGGAACCAAAAAAGCAAATTAAAAATTGTTTTTGCTTAATCGCTTTGAAATCACTTCAAAAACTGAACTTCGAGATGACAGAAAATGATGACGAATGTACTGAATTCGAGAATCCAACTTTCACTTCTGATGAATCGGATACAGATTAGTAATTATTAATTGGAAATTTTTGTACGTAATACAAGATCCTTAGAGTACGTTTCTTACCATTTGGTTTCATTTTAATTTTTTGACTGTAAACTTTGTGCATTTCAGTAGTACTTCAGAAATATAAAAATAAAATAAAAAATAAATGCCAAAAAGGCCTATTGAAAAAAATATATATGTCTTTTTGACATTAATTTCTTTTATAGTAAGAATATATTCATTTGAAGTGATTTCAAAGCGATTAAGCAAAAACAATTTTTAATATGCTTTTTTGGTTCCTACAGTGGACCTATATATATTATAGCATATACCTTTTTTGGCATTAGGCACGCGATAAATTGTAAGGCCACATATTATGATATTATATTATATTAATATTCAATATATTAAATATTTATCGTTGTTTTCTCAACTCTAATGACAGTTGCTCCAAAATAATGTTTAGTATATACTAATGTATCGCTATCCTTCTCTGTTGCATGAATAAATAGCATGCGCGCTCTCTTTCATCTGGCGGTCACGTCGCGCGCAGCTGCAATGTTGCGTCCTCTTCTATCGCACCGGATAGTTAGCTAGGACCTCTTTGTCACAAGTTTCCTCTCGCATAAAATTTTCACCTTTCACCTTTCACCTTTCAAAACTCGACAACCGTCATTCAGGCCAGATTTTTTACAGACAACCCTACATCACCGTGTTCGCAATTAAATAGCGCTTATTTTGATATAAGATTTATTTATTAAACAAATAGGTGAAAATAACTAGTATCGATTTACCTGTTTGTACCTGCCAACCCAGTAGTTACGTCAGGAAAAAAATAGACAACCCAACGTTTGTATATTCTATAGGCTTCATACTTTCGGCTGGTATTACATTTTTTCGGTAAACTCATGAGTGCAATATTTAATAAAAAGTCATTTTTCAATTTTTAATTAATCATCGTCTGGCCAGGAATTTTTTAGCCAACCCACCCGAGATATATTTTCTAATATTTTAAATTTGATATAAAATACTTTTCATCCATTTAACAGATGGGTGAAGGTCGTTTCTAGTGCGGATCCTCTACCATATAGAACGGTTACATCACTTTGGAAGGTCGAAAATCAAAGTAAATTTTGGGCTTTTTTTTCTCAGCTACTAATAAAAATAATGAAAAATCATTTTGAAGATTTATTTAGTACATATTGAGGTAAAGAAAAAAATATTTTTAATATTAAATACAAAATGGCGGTGTGATGGTGCACGCAACGTTGATGCCTTTTTTTCTCGATCGGCCCATGGCGGGCAATGTAGTAATTTTTTAAATGCTACTAGAACAAAAAAAATCCATAATCTATATTAGTTTGTCTAGAGCAGTACACAAGATCAAGTCAAAACAATGATATACAAAATGGCGGCAGTAGGAAGAAAAAAGAAAAAAAAACAGAAAATTCGACCTTGATTTGTTTATAGGGGAGAGAGAGGTATATTGATACACGAGACGCATTGATACGCATTTAAAATTTCGCGGCAGAAGAAGTCCATTTGTTTCAACCTATTACCTCAAGGCATTAGTGTGGGCTACTTGTCATACAAATTTAGTAACGGAAAAACGAGTGAGAGTAAAGCTCCATGTGTTTAGTTTATTTAGGCGCGAGAAAGTAATTTTGAATGCCTTTTTACATGTGTGTGTTTTTACCAACGTGGTAGCAATAGAGTGCTGCTTGTGTCACCATTCCTAAACGTAAGTATTATTTAAACATTGTTTGCAACCAAGTGTATGCACTGTAAGGTTAAGTATGTCACTAGTGATTATTTCTGTCAGAGTGCATTTGGGGTACATTGATACATATGTATGAGAGGTACATTGATGCAGTGTATCAATGTGCCTCTACAGTGTATCAATGATGTTTGCAATTTACAAATGTACTATTTTATTCGTATAAACAAGATTCAGTAAGTTATACGAGGACATGTTACTCGTTTCAGGTTAATGAAAATGGTACGTACTTATCACAAAGAGCATTCATTGACGAAGGAGCTATAAAGACTGCAATAACCGATGTTATTAAAAATCACAAATCAATTAGAGTTTCAGCTGCTGATCATGGTTTAAAACCCTCTACACTTCAACATAGCATCGAAAAGTATAGAAAAAATCATTAAAATGAGAATCCAGAAGTTTCAGATGCATCTGGGCACGTAGAAGCTGCGGGCGGAAATCAAATCAGAATATATCACTCTAAATATACAAGTTATACAAACAACTAGGCAGAGGCGAGAAAGTCTCGTATTTACACCACAACACCAGAAAAAGCACGATTAGAGGACATCGCTAAGAAAAGAAATATTAAAAAAATTAAACAAGTAATCAAGAAGGTGAAATTTAATATTAAAGAAACGGTCCGAAATGTTCCAAGTTCATCCGAAAGTGACAGTGAAGTGGAAATGAGCTTATCTGATTCAATTAACGATGTCAGTGACGAAGAACTACCATTGTTGTGTGATGATGAATTAAATGTAGGCGATTTTGTTGTCGTCAAATTTTTAACAAGGAAAACAGTCGTACACTTTGTTGGACAAATTGTCACGATTTATAATGACCATGAAATAGAGGTCAATTTTTTACGGAAAAGAAAAACTGGCATAAGACTTTTGTTTTTCCTAACGTTCAGGACATCAGTTTAGTGCTTCGAGGATATGTCGTATTCAAACTGCCCAAATCCATTGCTGCTGGTGGTACACTTCGCCAAAATAGATATTTTTATTTTCCAACAGTTCCTAATCTTATAATTCAGTAAATATTGTACTACAATATTACTTTTTTCTCTACTGTATTGTATGTGTATCAATGTTCCCCAGCACTGTATTTACCCCACCAGAGAGGTAGTTTGATGCAAATGTAGACATTAAAAAAAGTTGGAAAAACTCCAAACTTGTTTTTATTTTTCCTTTAAATAGAGTATCATATGAAAGACAAATACATAGCCTGTAAGCCTAAAATAAGAAGATGGCGACAAGTATTTTGTCTTGGACAAAATCATAATCACGACAAAAATTGTATCATTGTGCCTCCCTCTCCCCTTCCGCTCAAGATAATTTAGTTATAGAGCTGTAGTTAAAATTTCAAGTCAATTGGATAAAAATTGACCAAGTTATGCTGCCCGCCAATTAGAAAAACATGGTTTTGAGAAAAACGCGTTTAAAGTTTCAAAAGAGCGTTAGACTAACGGCTATTACAGTCCAAAATGACTTCTCTCATTTGGAAATAATTTTAGTAACGCAATCTATTGGTCATTTTAAAAATATAACTTACTTTCTATGGTTAAAATTTATCGACGTAGTCCCTGGACACTCCAAAATGCTTAGTCGCAGCGAAGTGGTATTTTCGAATATTTTAGAGCGTTCGACTTGTTTCACGAATCGCGTCAAAAATAATATTTATACATTAAATCCATCAAAAATTCCTATTGGATATGATTATTAAGATGTTTTTACGTAATTTAAAGCAAAAAACAATATTGAAAATTTTTTTTGAAAAGCGATAACCCCCTTAAATTACCCAAAACTTGGCAAAAGTGAAATAGTGTGTATAAACAACAACCGCATTCAATGAAATTGCAGAATAGCCAGTCGGCGTCGCAGGTATCGACGGAACCGCTGCGATCCGAGCGCCTGGTGCTGTCGCCGCCGCGGCCCCAGACCCAGGTCATCTCCGTGAACACGACGATGTCCAACTACAGGTCGCCGACGAAGGCCGGCTACCCCCCGACCTTGTGGGTCATCGGGGGCCCGGGAAGCAACAAGGCCGCCCTGTGCGCGGCAGCTGCGCGCGAGACCGGCTGGGCGCACGTCAGCCTCGGCAAGCTGCTGAGGACGGCAGCCGAACCAGATCCGAAACGCGATCCCGAGATCTCGAAGCTGCGAGAGTGCATAAGCAACGGGGAGATGGTGCCGCAGGACATCGTCATGAGGTACGTCGAGGCGCAGATGGCGACCCACGTGGACAAAGAGGGCGTCATCCTGGACGGGTTCCCGAGGGACATGGCGCAGGCCGCCGAATTCGAAAATAAGGTGAGAAAAAGGGCAGAAAATAAAATTACGTATTGCTTTTTTAACCTTTACTCATATTTATACAGGGTGCTTTACGATGGTAAATAATATAAAATAATACTAAAACACTTTTCACTACTTTTCGTTAACTACTGCTTTTCACGACGCGCGTTTCGCCAAGTACGAGGGGGTACCCAAAAATAACCGGAATTATTTTTTAAAATCTATATATTTTCAAATGTGTTACAAAACAACCTTATCCCCTTCAAAATACTCTCCATTACAACCAACATATTTGTCCCACCGGTACCTCCACTGTTCGACATTTTTTGTTGTCATCTTTAGAAATGGCTGACAGCTCCTCCTGGTTTTTTCTTGACCTCTTCAATGTTGTCAAATCGGCATCCTTTCATGCCCCTTTTCATGCGTGGAAATAAGAAAAAGTTGCACGGAGCCAGGTCAGGCGAGAAAGGTGCACGGAGCAGCGCAACCATGCCATTATTAGACAAAAACTAGCGGCTGTGTGTGCAGGTGAATTGTCGTGGTGGAAGAACCAGTCTCCTGTCTGCCACAAATCGGGTCCTTTTTGATACACTGTTGCGCAATCTTCTTAAAACTTCCCAAATAAAAGGTTTGATTGACGGTCTGACCTGGGGGAACAAACTCTAAATGAACTACGCCCTTGGCATCAAAAAAGCAAATCAGCATTGTTGTGATGTTTGATTTGACTTGACGACATTTTCTGGACGGGGTGACAATGGTCTTTTCCATTGGCTCGACTGTTGGTTTGTTCGTTTGCTCGTCTGGGTCGTAATCATAACACCATGACTCATCACCAGTACTGACCTTTGACAGAAAATCTGGATCAGTTGCAAGCTGTTGTTTCAAAGCACGACATGTTTCAACTCGACATTCTTTTTGATTGTCAGTCAGAGCCCGAGGAACAAACTTGGCAGCAACACTTTTCATTCCCAAATCTTCGGTTAAAATTCGCTGAACCGAGCTCCAAGATAACCCATTAATCTCTGACAGTTGATCAATTGTCTGTCGATTGTCTGTGAGCACAAGCTCTGGAATTTTTTCAATATTTTCATGAAAATATTTCCATGGGGTTAAAAAAAGTGGAGTTATCATTATAAATATAATAGTAACAGGTATACAAATGTAACTCAAAAATATTATTATAATTATTTAGAATTCCTGATTTCGCTCATTCCTGCTGTAGACAGTAATGGCTTAATATCTCATCCCCTCGCCTCCAGCAGAACTTAAGCTCAGGCGAAGGCCATTTCTAATAATATTATAATACAGTCCTAATGCCGCGATGTTTCTGTTGAATCTGGTCGTCATCACTCCCTCTGACGATATTACTAGGGCGTATGTCTCCACCTTCTCTCGTTCAGTCTTCTGAAAGTATTAGGTAAGTGGCATTGCGATGTCTATGATGATTCCTCTTCGTTGTTTCTTGTTGATCAACACAATATCTGGTCGGTTGAAGTCCACTGTTCGGTCGGTGATGAATTAATTGTCTATCCACTGCAACTTCCGATTGCAACACAGCTTCCGAGGTATATTTGTAGTATGGCGGACCGTCGATAACAGGCCATACTTGAGTGCCACTTGTTGGTGGACCATCTTCGCAAGTTAGGTTAGGTTAGGTTCGGTAGACACCCTCCTATTATATGTTCTATAGTTTCGCCTGCAGATCCACATTTCCTACATACGTCTTCAACGTCGTCTCTCAGGATATACTTCTGGTAATTTCTTGTTTTTATAACTCTGTCCTGAATAGCAGTCGAGAAGCCTTCGGTTTCGAGGTACAGATAGCGGTCGATAAGCCATTTTTATGAATCATATCTTTGTCGATTTATGATGGATGGAACATGCTTTATCTGTAAAGCATGTTCCATCCACTGTGTCTGGAGCTCCTCTTCTGTTGGTATATCGACCAGAAGAAATTCACATTATTAAAATATTATAATTATTATTTTAGTAATATCACAGTACAATGTTGATGAGTCCTATTTTCATTGCCAAAGCCTATTGTGACAATTTTTGTTATACAAAATTCCGGTAAAACCGGAAGTGTTATTTAGTTCCAAAACGCTTAGTTCCAAAATTCAAAAGTTACTTCTTTTAAATTAAAAAAAAACTGGCAGGTGGATAGGGTGGTATCATTGATCCCAGTATGTGACAGAGGAGTAAATTTTAATGAAGCATAGTTATTCTAGAAAAGTGTTTTAGTCAGATTACAATTACTTCTTACAAGGTTTTATATCTTATTTCAAGAAGAAATTACTTCAGAAAATTATAAACCTAAAGTACACAAAAAGTACACAGTGATCTTCAAAAGTCAAATGTATTTCAGTGCGTTTTACACCACTGAAATTGAAAATTTGGTACATTGATAATTACCTAGTATAGCAACATATTTCAGGAAGTGATTAATACTTGGGCTAGTTTGGGGAGGGTGTAAGAAAGTAAGGTAGTAACGGGGTATACTTATTGCGTACCATTTATTTGTGGAGTTTTTTTTTTAATATACCGTTTGAGGATTGTAAGAAAATTCCACCGCAGCAAAGTACGCTGAAGTTAAAATACACCGCCTGGCATTTAATGAAATATTCAACTTAAAATGTGATCAATTATCAGCAGTACATATAATTATAACAGCCCGCCATTAGTGTGCACCACATATGTAATTTGGGATGATTGAATATTATTAATTACCGATCCACTTTTTGACGTCATAATTATCACGTACTCCTAGAACTTACATGGAGTATAATTTAGTCGAACTGCTAATAAAATATTTAATGAACTTCAAGGAGTATTGAAAGGATTATCGATGTCTTGGACTTTATTAATAACCAGTCAGATTATTGGTGGTATGTAATAGAACATAATTCTCTCATTTTACACGTCACATACCCTGCAAATACAAACTAATTTTCAAAAAATATATCTTATATATTTTATAAAACTTTATAGCTTAATTACAATGCTGTACACGTCAAAAGTTGTATCTCCTTCAAGTTGTTTTAATAATACCCTTGTAACCCTTACACTGACCTGTAAAGTGTCGTATCACGTAGCAAAATATAAAGAACATTAGCAACATGTTTTGGCCTTTCCTGTAAACCTACCGAGTGGCGACTGTTTATTGACTCTTCGAAGACAAGTCTGAGTACAATTTTATTGTTTAATGGAAACGAACAACCGTCTGTTCCTGTGGGTTATGCTATAAATATGAAAGAAACGTACGAGAACATGCGTATATTAGGTACTTCAAAACATACGATACGAAGATCATAAATGGAATATATGCGCCGATCTAAAAGTTGTTGCACTACTTACAGGACTGCAGAGTGGCTACACCAAATATTGTTGTTTTTATGCGAATGGGATAGCACAGCCAGAAACCAACATTATGTCGTTAAAGAATGGCCGTTACGTGAAAACATTATGCCCGGTATGAAAAACGTCCTTAATGAACCCTTCGTACAGCAGCAGAAAATTCATTTACCTCCTCTGCACATAAAACTAGGGCTTATAAAAATTGTATTCTTTATTTGAGACGAAAATTCGCGCGAGGCAAAGTTAAAGAAGGAACGTTGGGCCGCAAATACGAGAATTTTTTAAGGGGTAACACCACTCTAGGATTTTGAAAAAATCGATTTTTTTGTTTTCGGCTTAAATTGTACTTTAGGGTCATAAAAATGATATACAATTGGTCCCATAGTGAAAAATTTTTTTTAACAGGTTTTTATTTTCAATTTTGCCACACGTCTCTCTTGCCACTCTGAGCGCGTCATTTTCGAAATTTCGCGCTCTCGGATTTTTTTCTGAGCGCTCTCTTACCGATGCAGCAAAAAAGGCCCGATTGTCTTTAAAATCATCCAGAAAGGAAGAGAGGAGGCTAACATCAATATAGATGGTCAAATGTATGGAGCAGGTATCGCAGATTAAAGATAAAAAGAGATTTTGAGAATTTAAGTGCTCATAAAACTTTAAACGCGTTTTTTCTCGAAACCACTTTTTTCGAACTGGTCGGAAAGATTATTCGGAGACCGTTCAATGGATCGATCTGAAATTTTAACTGTAGCTTCCCAATTACATTTTCCGTAGAAGTACGTAAGCCGTTTTTTGATTCGATGAAAATTGTTTTTTTTATATAAATAATTTACCTACTGCCGATTTTTTTGGCCAAAAATCGAGTTTTTTTTTTCATAAGTGCGCCATTTGCACAAAAATCGATTTAAAAACAAACCCCTACGTACTTCTCAGCCAATAGAATGTAGATTAAGAAAATTTTTCCTTTTTGTACTGGGTCTTCAGTTTTCTGAGAAATTTGTCCGGCCGTGAAGGACCTTAAAAAAAGGCGCTGTCGAAGATTGGCTGTATCTCCGCCATTTTGTATTAAAATAACAATAAATTTCTTTTTATACTTCAATACATGTTTATTAAGCCCTCTAAAAAGAAATAATCTTCCTTTTCCCATTATCCTAAAATAAATTCTTAAAGTTAGGCCTTTTTTTCGGTCGCTAGAGTGGTGTTACCCCTTAAGCATTTCAGTAGCATATAGGGTTGATATTAAAGGGGGTGTAAAGCAAAAAAAAAACAACATGGACTGAAAATGTACAGAAAAAAAATCTAAGAATAACAGTGAAAATCCCACTGTTCTATTGCATTTATTAACTGAGATACGCCGCTCCAAAGATGCCGTGTCTTAGCGCGTGACGTCAGCGGAGCTTAACTGGCTGCTAGAAATTGTTAAACCTAGACAAACACCAATACTATAGGATATCTACACATCTACCACGCCGCCCTTTTATTGGCAGCTTTGGTATTATACTTACATATGTATATAAGACTTTAGCGAACTCTGCATCATACTGTTAGGGTTAATGTCGATTAAACTGAGATTATGGTAATTAAACGCCGGTATTCGATTATACTAAACGTCTCCCAGTTTAAACGCTTCCTATTATATACCTAAGTAAATACTCTGTGAAAACATATGTTTTAGTGATTAGGGAGGATTAAATTTTAGTATCTCTATTGTAAAAATAGATCACCAAAGTTTAACAGTTAGTACACATTCTTGTCATTAATAGGTGAAGTAGCTATTATTGATTTTAAATGTCACACAATTGTCCAGATTTTTTAAAATTAAAAATAGGTACAGGAAAATTATAACCTTCTGCGTAAAAACAAATTCACGGTTGAACACTTTTAATTACTTAACAATGAACCACTTTTTTTGATGAATGAACACTTTACGGAGAATTTTTTCAACAGCATGGGATCACAATGGATAACTCCTTGTTATCATTATTTCTAATCTTTTTATGACCAAATATGAATCGAAACCAAAGAATTTTCGAGTATTTCCCCAGGGTTTTTCACAAATTCACATTTTTTTACATAGAAGGCTAATTTAAATAATTTTGTTTCAAAATTAAGTGATTGTTTCCCCAACTATAAGGTTTACGAATGAAGTTGAGAAAAATGAACAATTACCATTTTTAGATTAGTTGTTAGAAATTCTGAAAATAAGTTAGAATTTGATCTATACAAAAAAAGTACCGCTCCTGACGTAAGTACACATGTATTCAGTGATTCTCTTTATTATTTTCAATATAACTCAGCAAGTTTCCATTTTTTAATACGTCATTTGTTAAACCTAGGTTCAAAGCCAAAAGCCATTTTACAATTTTAACCTAAGTAAATATCTGTTAAAATGTTCCCCCCCTAATCAAATCACATGTAGATATTACACGTACCGACGTTACCTATAATAATAATAGTCTCGCCCCCTACGTCTGCAAGGCGGCCTCTGATTAGACTAAGTCCCCGTGACGTCACGATATCAGTGCATAATGCTTTTAAACGCTATATCTCACGAACGGTTCATCGTCTGAATTTTATTTTAGATTTTTCACACCAAAAACTTTATTTGGTTCACCCTTTAATGCTGGGGTCGCTACGCTGTGACTTAAGGGGATCGCCGAACAAGATTTGAATTTTCTTAGATTTCGTCCACTATTCTAGACTTGGTCTTGAATTCATGTCACACTTGAAGGCTCTCGAAGTTGACTAGACCCCCTCCGGAAAAGGTGTATGGGCCCCCCAAAACGAAATCCCCCCCCCCCCCCCCCCCCCCACACACGGGGTTTTTATAGAGGGACCCCCTCTGCGGGCCCCCGGGGTCCTTTCCCCCCCCCCCCCCCCCCCCCCCCCCCCCCCCCCCCCCCCCCCCCCCCCCCCCCCCCAAAAATTAATATTATTGGGGGGGGGGTATTTATTAGTCCTCCGGGGGGTGGACAACCAAAAAAACAAAAAAAAAAAAAAGAGAGAGATAAACAAAAAAAAAAAAAAAAAAAAAAAAAAACTTTGTTATGGTACAACAAACAAAACTCACTTTGTTCTATAACTCCATTTGATTTTTCATTCTTCTTTAGGTCTATTTTATTTAATTTTCTTTATTATTACTCCATTTACAAAAGAGTTATAATAGACGAAACTAAGTAATATTTTATTAAATGATAATCAATTTCTGAATAATTTATTACTGAAATTACTTTTTAATTGTCTGTTTCCAGTTTAAACAAAAGCCCACCATTATCCTTCTGGATTGCTCCAAATTGCAATTAGGCAGGGGAAGATTGGACGATAGTGTGACGGCGTTTAGGAGAAGACTGGAAATCTTCAGACAGTCGTCCTTACCCATGCTGAAGGCGATGGACAACATTGGGCGACTAACCATCGTAAGTAGAACCATTACATGTTGTCACGTATTAATAATGCAAAATAATAAATAAAAAAACAATACAAAAAATCCGCAATTAATAATGAAAATGAAATTTCTGTAGCAGAAATCGATATTTCGACGAAATTAAGTTAACTTCTTTGTTGACTAGACCTCACCACCGCTTAATATGAGGTGGTAACCAATCGCGATCCGATAGCTAGCGCAGGCGTGGAGCCATTTGTCAATGGAGCTGTTTGGATTGAAATTTGAAATAGCATTTTTACCATACGAGTCGGAACACCTTCGGTTTTAAAGCAGGTCCGGCTCGGAATTTTTCATGCAATCGAAATACATATTTCGTAGAACCTCGAAATATACAGAGCACTTTTAAACAAGATAATGCCCCAGCATGTATAGTGTGTCGTGTTGCGCGGTGAATTAATCTTGCGCGAATCCATTAGAGTCAACACTTGAAATGAACTATTTTATGACGTCATATGTCACACAAGGATACGTCAGACCACTGGGACCTTTTACTAGTACGTTTATTCGAATATTCACTTATTATATTATTAGTATTTTCGTAAGGAGGCATGGGACCCACACCATAATTTAGGGCGTGGTTACTAGACCTAAGTAGAAGGCTATAATGGCAAAAAATCTTCAGGGAAAACTCGCGAAAAATTTTTTTTTTCAAAAATGGCTGCCTCCGGGCAGATCTTGGAAACGACTTGAAAATTTTTGTAAAATATTTTTTTTCCTAATGGCCGAGTAAATACATTTTTTTTATACTTGTGTTTTTCTTGACATTTTGAGATATGTAAAAGTTATGGTAATTTGAATTTTTTCCCAACATTTCGCCTGTGAGATTTTAAAATAGTTAAATCTTTACGCAAAATAAGAATTTAGCAAAAATCACAAGTATAAAAAATATTGTATTCACTCGGAAAAATATATCGCATATTTTGAAAACCGTTTCTAAGATCTGGAAACCAGATACCAGGCACTTACCAAAATTTCGCAAGTTTTCCCTGAACATTTTTTGCCATTATAGCCTTCTACTTAGGTCTAGTAACCACCCCTAAAATATGGTGTGGTTCCCATGTCTCCTTACGGAAATACGAGCATGTCAAATTTCACCGACCGCGACTGATATTTTCTGTAAACTATCGCTTTGCAATAATAGTCCGACTGTCTGAGTTGAATAATAGTCCTGAGTGCGACTCTGCTTCGACTCGCCGGAAGTTTGAATGTTCGGAGTTTCTGTCTTGTTTCGTTTTTGTCATCTCAACATAATACTCCATATTAAATACTCTAAAATTGTTTCACAGCTCAGATGTTTAACTAAAGTAATATTCGCTGTTTAAAATTGTTTTACAATAGTTAAGTTGAAAAAAGATAACAGTAAATTTTATTATACGCAACACAGTCATTTTTATAAATATAGGGTTTTTATAAAGACCTAATATGCAGATTTACAGTTAGATCTGGCAACGTCTAGATTTCCGCTAAGAATAGGGGCTGGGTTGTACGTAACTAAATTCGCCTAACTTTGACATAAATATGTACCATTTAATATGTATTTAATATCCACCTATGTACGCAGTAGGGTAATTCTTACTGTACATATATTATACTTTAAAATGCAACAATGAAATAACAGTAAATAGATGTTACAAATTTCTAAAAGTTTTAATTATTTTTTTATGTGCTGATTGAATGATGGTATTTACTCTGGCAACTTTTCTCTTTACCGGGTTTGTCAGTGAACTCACAAAATCACTGAACTCCGCCCTTTATAACCTAATAATAATTAAGTGCATCATGTGTGGAAATGAAGGTACTTTCATTTAATTGATTGTAATAGAATCAATATCTAAAATTGTAGGCAATTGATAAAATTAAAAAAAGTTTACCATGATTGTATGAAAATAATTTAGAATCATAATATAGTAGGAGTATACAAGGTGTTTCTAAAACAGATAGTCGAAATTAGAGGACATGTAGAGCAAACGAAATAAAGAAGAATACCTTAGTAACTTTTTTATGCGAAATTTTAAATGAGATATATGTCCTCTGAATCTACTTAAAATTGATCTTTTTGTTTGCCCAATGTGCAATATTTTTGTTTCTGGCTATGAACGAGATAGATGGAAATAGCGGTTATGTCGAAGCTAAAAACGAAACATTGTTGTTGTCATACTTGTTGTTGGCAAGTGGCTGTCACAATTGAGGAGCCTGCTAAGAACAATGCAGCTCCATTTTCAACGCGTGATGAGGTTAGCTGCTTATAATTTCGATAAAAATTTTAGGCGTTATTTAACGCAAATTCCACACATCTCAGTGTGTGAAGTATATACATACTGACATATGCTGAGCTGCGTCGAATTTGCGTTAAATAATGTCTAATATTTTTATCGAAATTATAAGCAGCTAACCCCTTTAAAGCCGTTTAGGGGGGGTTTTTTTTTTTTTTTTTGGGTTTTTTTTGGGTTGGGTTTTTGTTTTTTTTTTTGTTCCCCCCCCCCCCGGAAGGCCCCCCCCCCCCAAACCCAAAAAACGCCCCCCCCCCCCAACCCGCCCCAATTTTTTTCCCCCCCCCCCCCCCCCGCCCCCCCCCCCCCCCCAATATTTAAAAACAAAAAAGGAAAAAAGATGCAAAAACATGACGTATTGTTTTTTTTTTCGTTCTTGTTTCGGGAATAACGAAATACGAGGGGTATCCAAAAATAACCGGAACAGCATTGCCGTGGGCGGAGCTTGTGTAGTACGTATTTCTACCGCTAGGCGTGTATAGCGCAACTCATTGCTAGTGCAGTGCCTCCTGTTGTTGTCGACCTGGTTTCTTCTGTTCATCTGCAGTGATTGTTTTTGCTAGCACTGTTTTGTTCTTGTTTCGTTTTTTGATGATGGCAAGTTTAAGTGAGCAACGTGCAGCTGTGAAATTTTGTTTTCTACTCGGTAAAAATGCTGCTGAAACTGTTTTAATGTTGAAAACAGCTTACAAAGACGACTCTATGGGAAAAACTCAAGTGTACGAGTGGTTTTCTCGGTTTAAAAATGGACGACAAACCTCGTTCTGGACGTCCATCAACTGCCCGAAACGACGAAAATGTTGAAAAAACTCGAGCTTGTGCTCACAGACCGTCGACAGACAATTCATCAACTGTCAGAGATTAGTGGGTTATCTTCTAGTGCTTCTAGGAGCTCAGTTCAGCGAATTTTAACAGAAGATTTGCGAATGAAAAGGGTTGCTGCCAAGTTTGTTCCTCGGGCTCTGACTGACAATCAAAAAGAATGTCGAGTTAAAACATGTCGTGCTTTGAAACAACAGTTTGAAACATCCAGATTTTCAAAGGTGGTGAGTCATGGTGTTATGGTTACGACCCAGAAACAGACAGTCAAGCCAATGGAAAAGGCCATTGTCACTCCGTCCAAAAAAATGCCGTCAAGTCAAATCAAACATCACAACAATGCTGATTTGCTTGTTTGATGCCCCAAGGGCATAGTTAATTCAGAGTTTGTTCTCCCAGGTCAGACCGTCAATCAAACCTTTTATTTGGAAGTTTTAAGAAGATTGCGCAACAGCGTTCATCAAAAAAGACCCTATTTGTAGCAGACAGGAAACTGATTCTTCCACCACGATAATGCACCTGCACACACAGCCATCTCTGTTCGCCAGTTTTTGACTAAAAATGGCATGGTTCGCTGCCCCGCCCCGCTGCCCCTCACTCGCCTGACCTGGCTCCGTGCGACTTTTTCTTATTTCCACGCATGAAAAGGGGAATGAAACGACACCGATTTGACAGCATTGAAGAGGTTAAGAAAAAAAACAGGAAGGAGCTGTCAGCCACTTCTAAAGATGACTACAAAAATTGTTTCGAACAGTGGAAGCACCGGTGGGACAAATGAATTAGTTGTAATGGAAAGTATGTTGAAGGGGATAAGGTTGTTTTGTAAAAAAAAAATGAAAATATGTAGCTTTTAAAAAATAATTCCGGTTATTTTTGGTGCCCCCTCGTATATCCACCAAATGCCATCTAGAAACTCACCCTGTATATCCAAAAATACTTTATTCTCTAGGTGGACGGTGACACGGACACCGCCCCCGTCCAGGAGGACTTCAACAACGTGGTGCGCGAGCACATAGACTACATGAAGTCCCAACTGCAGACGAACGAGACGCACGCCCCCACACGGGAAACGGCCACGTCCCCAACCACCAGGCGACGTCCCTGCCCAACGGCAACGCCATGGCCAACGGCCACGCCAACGGGCACGTAGCCAACGGTTTCGTCGCGGGCGACACCCACCTTCAGGACCTCGAGGACGAGCCGATAGAGACGATCAGCAAGAGGGTGGGCAACGGCGTGGCGCACACCGTCGCCAACGGGGTGAACAGCCTGGCCAAGGGGCACGTGAGGGCGCCCCAGGTGGCCAACGGCTTCGTGGGGAGCGGCCTGCCCATGTACAGTGAGGTCAACTATATGGACGGCCATATTTGGGGGTCGCGGAACGTGCGGACGGTTTAGATATGTGATAAATAAAGACTCAAGTCACAGAGCGTAACAGGACAGCATCAGAGGAAACGTGACATTGTATGTGAAATAGCTCATATAAACCATGTAATTAATAATTTAAAATAAGCAATTTCAATACCTGCTCGCACAACCAGAGGCCCGAAATGGGTAGTGTTGTGCGCTTGCAATAACATATCATTTATAATATCACACCGCAATAAAACCGGTTTAGAATCACGCTCCGTTGAGAATACCCGCGCTGTGGCATTTCGTCTACTGTATTCATTACACGTATCAGCGTCATTGTGATGTGGACGACATAACAGCGGAGTGAGCATGCCATAAGAACGCAAAAATAGACAAGATCTATTTCAAACATGGATTGCCAATAATCCTGACTTTTGTGATTTGTGACTTTTGTGACATATTAGGGGAAATGACCTATTTTGTACTCTTTGTGGAAAAACTATAAATTCTTCAGATAAATCTAAAGTAACAAAACATGTGAACAGCCATGCCTCTTCGAGTTCTAAAAACTTATTAAAACTCGAAGAGGCATGATATTGTTACTTTAGACTTATCTGAAGAAATTATAGTTCTTCCAAAAGCTTCTAATAACTTGCTAGAACTCGAGGAGGCATGGCTATTCAAATGTCTTTTTACTTTAGATTTATCCGAAGAATTTTCAGTTCTTCCACAAAAAGTACCAAATAGGTCATTTCCCCTAATAGGTAAATCCCTCATTAAAGTCAGGATTACTGTCAATCCATGTTTCAAATAGATCTTGTCTATTTTTTCATTCTTGTGGCGTGTTCAATCCGGGCTTATGTCGTCCAAGCACTCTAAATCACAATGACACCGATACGCGTAACGAAACACCCGGTATATTATCGACGGAGAGGGATTCTAAACTGGTTTTATTGCAATGTGATATTATGAATGATATGTTATAACAAGCGCACAACACTACCCATTTCGGGCCTCTCATATGTCAGACGCGGTCAGTCTATAATTCGATGTGTTGTGCGAACCGTTATTGAAATTAGTTATTTTAAATTCTTAATTACATGGTTTGTATAGATTATTTCACATACAATGCCGTGTTCCCCTGATACGGTCCTGTTACGCTCCGCGACTTAGAGTCTTTAGTGATAAACTAACCTTAAGTATTATCTAGGTCTTAAGAATTCATGAGGAGTGCTCAACATTAAGAAAGCAGAGTGCCTTAGATATGTCACAGTTGGTCGGTTCGATACCTAAGCCGTTGCAATTGATTTATGGTAACGAGAAATATAAAAATCCGAAATTAAAGAAGATTTATTAGTTCTGTCAGAAGAAAAAATTTTTCACGTGACCTACAAGTGGCGTCTTAAAAAATGATTTTTACTATGCAATTCGTTCCTGCAATTTGATGTTTGAAATTGTACATTATTTAAAAAATAGATGAAATATACTGTACATTTTTTCCAAAAATGTAAAATGCAGCAAACCGAGCTTCTTTGATGCAATGTTATTGCACTAAACACTTTAAAAGCAAATATCTTTAATACGGCCATTCGTAAAAACCCCAGTTATGAAATTTTTATAAAAAAAAAACATGGTTTTTGAAGGTTATTTACGAAAATCGAAAATATAATTATAACTTTGACATCCTGTGTTCAGTTCAGTTCAGTTATATCACAATATTTTTGCCGAAATAATCTACAGTGTCCCTTTATTAATGGGACACCCTGTATATTAAAAATTATTGAAAATTATATAATTACATTATACATAATACCGGCTTTACAAGTATTTTCTGGATACTTTTGAAAAATATTATTCATTTCTATGAATAAAGAAAGATAAATAACGGTCTTAGGTGCTACACTGGCCAACGGTTCTCGTAAAGTTTGGGTCCAACAGTATTTTTTAGAATTATACCGTAAAATAAGTTTACATAGCATAGGATTTGTAAGAAATAGTTGTTGTTGCCGCTGGTCGGCTATACAATTTTTATTATTTTTTATCGTAGGTAATAAGTTGTACATTAAGTTCAGCAATATACCGCACTGCAAAGTCACTGTACACTATACAACATTTGCAATGGATTGTGTAACCAGGTATATAAATTCCAAAAAATCTAATCTAATGTTTCGTATAGCTACCGTTATCATATTATATAGTGAAAAGGATATCAAACTTTAGTCGAGTACAAACCGTATAAACTAGTATGTACCTATGTATAACTTATAACGTTGTTCCAGCATGTGTTCCGAACTACATATGTATATAATGAAATAAGTATATATAAGTTTAAAACAAAAGTTAGTTGAAACAACAATTCTTCCGACTTCCGGTTTCTAATTATGTGACTGAAAAATTGCTTTCATTCTCTATCTTTAAATATATCTGAAAGTCTTCAGAAAATATTTCTAAATGACCGAAATACGGTTAAGTTGTTATCAACAAAACTCTAATATTTTTATATTTCTGTGGATAGACCTAGACGTATACAGAAGTTCTGTGAACAAATAAGTAAGTTTTATAATATTCATACTTTTGTATTGAACAATTATTTATTGTTACAAACATGTTTCAAACAGTCTACTAACGAACTGTTAACTGTTTCAAACGTCTACTACTGAAACACCGAACATGTCCTAAATGTTTAGAACTTTGCTTTTCTGAAACGAATATTTTATACCCGCGCAGTGCGCATGTTCTAAAAGTTCAAATCAGTTTATAAAACGCTATGAAACTTTTTATATTATTTCGGGTATTTTATTTAACGTTTAATAAAAATGTTGCCTTAGCAAGATGACGCTATACAAAAATTCTTGTAAAATACGAATAAGATTTTATTAGGGGTTGTATTTTTCGACTGAAGTTTGATAATATATGTCACGTGTTTACATAAATACATGCCTGTTTTTTATTGAAAAAATCTGTACTCTTTAAACATTTTGAAAACGGCAGAGCTGGTTTCTGTGACACGTTTGTGTTACCTAGGATAACTACTACTGATACATATATCCAAGGTTAAAAAAATTCGAAAAAAAAAACAAAAATGAATCGCTGTTTAAGGAGACAAAAGAAAAAAAATGTGATTCTTTATTTTACAACTTTTCACTAAGACAGTAGATTAATATGTTATTTGAGATTTTTCATTTGATATCAATTTAATAATTTAATATCAAATCATTCCATGTGATTTGTTTACAGTAGTCCTGTGACAGCAAATAGATAAAATGTGTCCGTCCAGTATGAATCGGTTTGAAAGTGTAAGTAAAAAGTTTAAGCAAAAGCAAGTTATCGCCAAAAAAACATGAAATAAAATATATTAAACGCTAAAAAAACCAAACATTTAAATTTCTGCACAACCTAAAAAATATCTAAAATTGCTTACATTAGGTACTTAAAATTAATGATTGAAAATGACAGGAACCAGCCCTCAGGAGGAACCTTGTTTTGAAAAAATAAATATTAACAGTGTTTTTATTTTTCTGGTGGAGAAATTATGTACCTAGCTTTATTATCAAGTAGTCTAGTATAATTATTTAGTGTTTAGAGAAAAATATTTTTATAAGCATATGTCACGTTAATTAAGTTTCAACGTTTAAATGTTCAATTATGTTGTTTTACTGTTAACTTAATGATATGTGAAGCTTTAATAAAAAAAATGGCGTCACCTACAGACATTCTCATTTTGACCTTCTCATTAGTAAAAATGGACTCTGCTCTCTCAAAAAACCCACGGGTATTTTAATTAGTCTCTCTTTAATTTACTATTGTTGACTTCAACCACTGCCAGTCAGGTGACAAAATTTTCCTCGCGTGTTTTGACACCTACTTTGCATGACTTTCCATTTTCGGTTTTCATCAACCCAACCTCTTGAAATTAAGAATAAGTAAACTTTACATGAAATAATAGAAAAATATCGACAGTTTTCGACTTAATGGCAGACGCTGTAAAAAAAAAACTGGAATTTAAGTACAGTGTCCGGCAGAGAATTATGGAATTTTTTTAAAAGACTGTTCCATTCTTATTTTTCAACGAAATTCAAATTTTATTATTTAAATACATAGCTGAAATGTTACCTGAACTTGTCCATACTCCTTTGAAGCATTCCACGTAGAACCCTTCGAATTTCTGGTGATTGTTTCTGAAAAGGGCTTCAAGTGTACGTGATTGTTTTATGTATATTCGATATTTAACATAGCTCTATAAAAAATTGTCGAAAGCTGACAGGTCTGAGGACCGAGGAGGCTACTCCATATCTCCAAGCAACGAAATCAAATGTCCTGGGAAAAGTTCCCTTAAAAAATCCATTGCTGCTCTGGATGTATGGCATGTTTCTTCATCTCATTGAAATCATACAGTATTGAGGTTAATGCGTCATCTCAATTGCGGCAGAAACAAATCATATAACATCGCTAGGTAGCGATCTGTGTTTACGGTAACTGTGCGTCCGTTTTCACAAAAAGAAAGTAAGGGCCATTGATAAAGTTTTTTGTTAATAATACATAGTAAGTACATGTTAATAATACATAAGTGTTTGAATCACAGAACGGCCCGTTTCAATGAAGGTATTGTAAACAAACACGCGATGAGCTGTTGTCCACGGTTCCGTGGTAACTGAAATGGTCAGATATGTAGAACTGAAATGGTCAAATAGTGGGGAAAATTGTAACAATAGCAAGAGAGTAACCCGTGCTATGAACTATGAACCCAGGAAAGGAGATAAGAAGCAGCTGTAGACAACATTGTATAAGGACGTTGTCCCTCGTTAATGGGGTGTATCTTACAAAATGGAAAACGGGAAAAAATACAAGAAAGTGCTCTATATTCTTGTGTTTTTGTTCATATTTCTTGTTAAACCTTTTATCATCTCGTGTAAGCTGCACCTAGCCAATATCGTGTCGTCATCATCACTGACCAGTTTGTGAATCTGATCATTGTAGTCGTTGTGTACATCATTGTGTCGTTGTGTATGAGTTTCATGTGGGATAACTTTCTAGTTTCTATAGCCAGCTATAGTTACCAGCAAGCTCAATTTTTACAGTTCTATTATGTTTTTGGAATAGTCTTGGCGAAGTTCAGCCGAAGATTTCAACAACCATATGAAATTGGTTGATGAAGCTTATTTGTCCCCTACATATACAGTAACATATGAAAGCTTTGCTTACTGATATGCACTTAGAATTCGTTCCAGTAAATGTTGCTTGAAGTTAAAAACTTAAGATTACGGTTTGAATTTTGTCGTTGATTTCAACGTTTTCACGTTTATATCAGAGTTTTTTTTACTCTCAATTATTTGGTCATAAGTAAAAATAGCAATTGGTCATAAGTAATCTAAAGTGGTGGATTAAGTCTCCTAATATACAGGGTCCTCATCCAATTAATATTGGAGAATCATCAAACAACATGTTTTTCTTTGTGTTTTAAGATAGGAGAGATTCTATCATTATTATATTGGAGATATTTTAGCAACGTAACGCAATATGTTTTTGCTTCCACAGTTTAGGTGCAAATCGAAAAGTTTTTCAAAAATTAAAATTTGGATACCTAAAATAAAAAATATTTATATTCAGTTAATTCACGTAATTAATTTGCAAGGTAAACTTTGCTTGTAATTTTTCCGCAATATTCACTTGAAATTTCCTTTGTCTTCCCTTTCTATTAATATCAACGGAGTAATCAAAAATGGTAATCAAAAAATAGGACGTATACAGTCTAAGGTACATCCCACCCAATATATTTATATAGGGTAGGATGTACCTTATCTGATGTATCTTCACGGATTCTTTGCCATCACCGAGATTTAGAATAGACTAGAAAAAATGCGTTTCATTCGACCTATGCATAAAAAATGGTATAAACAAAGTGATAGTAATATGGCGGCTTCGCCAGAAACTTGAAATTGGCCCTGTAACACTTCATAAACAGGCCATAGCCTGAAGAGTGCTTCTCAAATGTCAAATTACCTGTGAAATGTCACTACCGGGATATCTGTCTTGTTTGGTCGGCTGCTATATATGTGTGTGTATAGTGCGGCGTCAGGCCTGCATTATACGTACTCTTAGTATTATTATTTATTACATATAATAGTGCTTATCCTTTAAAACGATAGATAACCATTACAATAGAGCGCTAAGTGTAACGTACGAAACTAAATACTATTAAAAAAAACACTTTGCTTTGTTCACGGTTACATCAATATGGCCGTTTGACATTAGGTGTGCCAATGTGACAATATATGTATTCCCTCTAGTCTAATATTCTAAATCTCGGTGCTTGCCACTGCATCTGAATTCTTTACGTAAATACGAAAATATTCCTCTACCCGCCACTGCTGTTTACATTTTTCTGGTAGGAAGTCGAAAATAGACTTCGCCGCCACTGTCTTCTCCACAACATCTGCATCCTGTGACAGCTTGACGGATACGCTGCTGCGTTAGTAATATCGATCCCAGAATGTGCGGTTGTGTGCACACCAAACGCGGTGACGGCAACGGAAGAGAACAATGGAGAACGACGTAAGTAAAACGTGTTTAGTTCTGCTTCGGCTAAATTAAAATTTATTTTTTAACAAGACATAGGAATTTTATATATTCGTATTTTTAAAGCCTGAACAAATGCCAAGAATTTGGAATCACTGCGTTCTTAGTGTAAGATTAAAATTTGTTTTACATCTTACTGACCTATTTCGATAATGAGCGCGGGCCTCGGAAAATGGCACAGAAAGGCGGTTTTCTTAAATGTTTCGTTTTCGTTAAAGATTATTACGTATTAAATACGGAAACTAAGACACACATATGTGGGGCAAAATTTGTCAAGTGTACCCGCCTAAAAATTTTTGGCATCTGATTTCAATCAAACTTCACATTTTTGTTGTGAGAGTGAATGTCTTCAAATCCTGAAAATATGGCACTCCAAGTGTTGCAGGTTGTCAAGATATAGGGGCATGAATTTCTCCGTGTAACCACGTATGCTCAAATTCATTGATTTGTAACTTTTACTAGGTTTATCCGATTTTTAACGATTCAAAAACGTATTTTACAGGAATTTTAACTTTTTTTTTTTCAAATTTCCACCCTTTTGATTTTTTTTGAAAATATTTTCAATGAAAAGCTCGTCTTTTGTTCTATAAAAATACCCCACATTGAAAATGGGATTAAACGATTTGGCATTGAAGGGAAATAATTTTATGCGCGCTGCCGCATTCGTTTCGCGCGCTCGCTCTCTTGTGAAGTTTTTTAGAAATCAACAAATACAGTGAAATTATAAAGGTTAGTAATTTATTAACTGGCTTGTTTTTATCCTAACAATAAATATTGTCCTACTGCATAATTAAAGGTTATGTTACTGTAATGAAGAGTTCTGCAAGTGCTTCTTGCGTGGTGACCATATTACATGCATATTACTCCAATTTCTACACTATGAATCAAGAAAGTTTCTCTGATCGATGCTTTAATCCTTTTAATAAGGAAAAACATGGAAAAGCTCTGAAAGATTTAAAGTATGTTTCTAAGAATCTCCATAACAAATATTGTTTTTATATAGTGTAATTGTTTATAGTATTTGAATTTAATCGTTTTGATTTAAACAAAACAAAACGAACAAACAAAACGAAATTTTCAACGAAACATTCTAAAAAATGAAAAAAAATGAAAAATTAGTATTTACGAGAAAATTAAAATTTTTTCTGAAAAGTGGACTGAAATTCTTATAAAATAGGTTTTTGAGTCAGTAAAATCGGATAAACCTAGCAAAAGTTACAAATTCATGAATTTGAGCATACCTACGTGGTTACACGGCGAAAATTCATGCCCCTATATCTTGACAACCTTCAACACTTGGAGTGCCATATTTTCAGAATTTGAAGACATTCACTCCCCCAACAAAAATGTGAAGTTTGGTTGAAATCGGAAGCCAAAATTTCTTAGGCGGGTACACTTGACAAATTTTGCTCCATTGTGTAAGTAATCAATAAACATGCAGGTATCTACTAGATTTGAAATAATACATACATACATTAATACATGTGTATAGTATTTTTAATAGTGGCATAATATATATAATCTAGCAATTTATGAAATGAGTCAACATCATCGGTGGTAAAAAAACAACAGAGCAGTTTAATATCGTTACAGCGTCAGTAGTGGGGTTGCAAACGGTATAGTGCTATATGTACAGCCCGTAGGTTAATAATAGATTCCAGGACCGGTCTTAACGAGCCTGGAGTATTGTTATAACGAGCCAGCCAAAAAAAAAATTTCATCAAATGTAGCCATGAACAAGAGAAATACAAACTGCGGTTATGTTGAAGCTCGAAACGAAACATTGTTGTTGTCAAACATTTGCCAAATGACGTCACAATTGTAAAATAAATAATGGCGGTCACATTATGTAACAGCTTTGACAATTAAGTAAGATTATAAATTTATGATCAAGAATAGAAATACGTCTTTTTTTGGTCGGCCAACTGATCGATCCATCATTCGTGTGCATGGAACGTCGATTAAGTTTGTAAAAATGTCGGGACAATGTCCGTCACATGTTACGGTGGATCATTGGATAAACAATTTTGCGAAACTGACCTTTAATGGCAGTGAACTGCGTTGTACCGTATGTGACAGTGTACTGATATGGCACGTAAAAACATATATTTTTCAGCATGTTGCTACAGGCAAACATAAAGCTCCTGTAAGTGGTAGTGTGAATGCGCGAGACAGACAAAGCCAATTTAACTTGGATTTAGTGAAAATGATTGTAGCGTGTAATATTCCATTCGCCAAATTAGATCATCCCGAGTTCCAGTTTAAGTTGTCCATAACGCTGTGAGTGGAAAGCAAGCAAATTTAGTTAAATACGTACTTCGATTCAGAATGATGTAGATAATCTAAATTTATTAAAATGTACAAAACATTTCATTATAAATATATTCAGGGTGAGTCATTTTAATACATGGACGCGATTATCTCCGAAAATACGGAAAGTCAAGGTTTTGGTGCGGTCAAGGTCGTGATCAAGGTCATCATTAGATTTGTCTTTTGAAATTCAATAATTTGACCTGCAAATGATCTATAGTAAAGGTCAGGTTGATCTAAAGTGTGAGGACCCATCTGAGCGTAAAATTTTCCGTCACAGAAAAAGGTCCTATTAAAAAATCATCATGAAAATGACCTTGAGGTCAAGGTCGGTAGTACAGGAAGTTGTTCTGTCCTGAACAACTTTTGTCCGAAATCATTTTTCGTAGGTAGGATAATCGCATCCATCGATTAAAATGGCTCATCCTGTATACAATTTTCATACCCCCTGTATATAACAACGAGCTTTAGTAAAACCGTTACCTTTTGGGGCATTCCATGTAAAATAGGAAAACAACATACATTTTAAAATTCCTTTAATGATTCCCAATTTAGTACTAAATCATAGTTAAAAGTCTATATTTTACGAGTTTGTAAAACAAATTTTGTTAAATGAATAAAAAACCGACTTATTCTCCATAGTAACTTTTTGTCGTATTGAATTGTTTAGGGGGCAAATGTTCTTTAGGTTGGCAGCACTATTTTTAGCCATCTAAATAATGTCAGTAAGCTGGCGATTGTATTTCAGAGAAAGAGTTAAATAAACTAAGGAACTACATATAACTCAAATGAAAAGCCATGTTAGTTTTTGTGTATTTCTTGTTTGAATATAAGCATATCGCATGTCCCACCAGTCACGCAAAAATAGATAAAAAGTCGTTTTTCTAACCTCAAATATGACTTTATCAATTCTGATTCTTTTTAGAAGTAATAATACACATGTGGCAAAATATTTAAGATTCTTACATATAATTGTTAAAAAGTCCATATTAGTTTTAGACTTTTTTAAAGTTTTGAGACTTTTTTGAAATATGTCCCACCAGTCACATGTGACTGGCGGGACTCTGGCTCGCAGTTAATATATCATGAAATTTTGTTTGAATACTGCAGGTTGTAGCTTTGTTTCTCTTTGTGACCTTCAATTAAATGATTTTATTGTTTTTAGCCTAAAATAAATACTAATTTGGCGATAGCTAAATAAACTAAATTAATAAATTAAAAACTAAAAATAGTTAATAGTTATAGATTTTTTTAAATTAGAAGAATTAAAAAACAGCTTTCTTTTATTTTTGTTATTAACAACATAAAGTTTATTGAGATTTTGTTATTAATATGTTTGATCCTTTATTTCGCGTTGTTTTTATTTGTAGTTTCTTATTTATTTTAAATGATTTGTGGTAAATTTTATCAATACCAACGTTAGTAAGAAGTAAAAATCATAAAACTGATTTTAATAAACAACTATGTTCACATATTTTGTACTCGTCCCACCAGTCAAAATTTAAAATTTTTTTATTGGTTCCACATCAGTCTAATTCTTGATAAAAATGAAAGAATATAGAATATATTTTATATTAGGGAAAACATCTCACTTGAAAGTTAAGTGGTCGAACTGAAATTCGTCTTCAAGTAAACCGTGGTAAGAGAGGAGGATTTCGGTGTCCCACCAGTCACGTTCGTTCAAGTAAAAATTACAAAGAACTCAAAAAGTATTCTGTTTTTTTTTAAGGGATGTTGTACATTAGTTATTCACCTATGATTTAAGATACATTTCACCATTGTATAAGTTTCGATGACATAATCATAGCTCATAGTTAGTCAAATTCCGGAGTCAAATGTCCCACCAGTCACTATGGAATGCCCCTATTCTAGATCCTACGTAGAAAACTATTCAAAACGGGTTTTTGCTTTTTTAAATCAGACAGAAAAAAAAAACAAAGTAACAACATTCATTTAAAAAATTAACCCTACCTCTTATCAGTCCTGCAAAGCTAATGTGGAAAGCATGATTCAACGTCGAAGCAGTCTCGTGATTGAAGACCCCCATCACGCGTGTGCCACGCTAAGATAAGGATACTAACAACGCTGTTTGATACGCTAATTATTTTTATTAGTTGTTGAGTCTGACGTTCGGGTTCACTTCAAGGTATACCCTTCACCAGGACTGGCCGTTAAATGGACGTGCGCTTAAAGTAATAAATGATAGTTTCGTTATAATAAAATTGTTATCATGCAGCGCGTCGTGTTGTTATTTATAATTATTGTACAAAACTAATTATAATCATCAAATGATAAATAGGCAGGTCCAAAATCGAGAATTATTAGATCCGAATTTTACTTATTTACGTCTGTTTATTACGACTAATTTAATGTAGCTGTCTTAATCTCTTTGAAGTGCTCTCCTTAACCTAGTAAATTAACACCTCATCTACATAGTCAAGAAAATCTTTTAAAAACATTTAACTTCTTCAACTGAAAATGTTTGTTGTTAAGCTTTTGCTCCTCCAAAAAAATTCTCTTGTTATAAAATAAAATTTAAATAAACCGTCAGAAATACTATATGTAATAATAGTAATTGAAAATATTTTACAATTTTACAATTAGTATAAAGTGTAGTACATACTTATAGAAAATTATAGCTGTATAGAAATAAGTGATGGGTAAAAGTATGGAGAATGGAGTATGGATATTGTAACAAAATTTTAAATGTGAAAATTTGCTTTACAAAGTCATAAAAGACGTAGGGTTAACTCAAAAACATAGCTTCTATTAAAACAGATCATATCAAATACCTTTTAAGTCTGGATCAAACGTTATTACTCATTAATAAATAAATACTGTTTAAATTAATGATTAATTTATAAGTATAATATATCCTTACTACCTGCTTGTTAAAAATAAGGTTAATTATAATTACACAGGCACACAAAAAAAAAAAAGTCGAGTGATAGAAGGCAGACCTATTTCCCATGCGTTTTGACCTGCTGAACACGAATCCGATGTCCGTTTTGATCGATTGGCTCTTGCATTTTTCCTAATCTTAAAAAAACGCCTTAAGGATACCCGAAAAATCTCACATTAATAAAAGCCTAAGGACCACCCGCAACAATTAATTAGAAATGCTCACAAACCTAAAAAGATAAAATGAGACAAATCCGAAATAAGTAAATGAAAAAGATAAATGAGCTGATTACTATATCTATAACCTCAAAAAAAACACCTAAAAACTGACCAAAAATCTAAAACAATTGAATTCAAATCTTTAAGCAAACATTTAAAACCCAACATAACCTAAGGCAAGAGCTTTACATCAAGAACTTTAAACTAAGAATTCTTAACCTAACATAACCTAAGACAAGAACTTTAAATAAAGAACTTAAACCTATTATAAATTAAGCCAGAGGTAAGAGTCCAAACTGTTAAGGTTTAGAGTTCTCTATGTAAAAGTTATTGTCTTAGAATATGTTACATTTTACATAGTAAGAAATATTTTCTATTTTATCGCTGATTTCTTTTCGATATTTCGGAACATCGAAACTAAAAACAAGAAAATAATTTTACAGAAAGAGCTTTAAACTAAAACTTCTAGATCTAACAAAACTTAAGGAAAGAATTTTGCACCAAGAATTTTGCACCAAGAACTCTAAAAGAAACTTTACACAAAGAACTCTAAACCAGGAACTCTAACCCTTAATAGTGTTTGCCTTAGAAATTTAACAGTTCTTGTCTTAATTTATACTAGGTTTAAGTTTTTAGTTTAAAGTTCTTGTCTCAGGTTATGTTAGGTTTAAAATTTTTGGTTTAAGCATTTAATTAACCCATTAACGCCCACAGGACAGAATTTCGACCTTGAAGTTCGAGTTGATGCCGTTCAATGAATTTGAGAAAAACAAAGTTCCAAACTACCTTTTCCTATGTTTTTGAGGATGCTCTTTCAGATGATGATGGTTAAAAATTCTTAAAAAATATTTAACCATGGAAAAATTAAAATTCATCCAAAAAAACGTCATTGTTCGCTTGCATTTTTTTTAAATGACTTTTCGTTCCCTTTTTCATTTTTTTTATGACTTAAACCTATTTCAGATCGTGGCCTCGATGTCTAAACTTAAAATAAATAAAGTTGGTAAGGTCAAAAATTGTTACTAAAACAAAATAGCGGCCTAATTGAAATTTTTTTTTCAAAACTACGAATTGTTTCCTCGAAAACGATAGACTTTATCAAAAATTTTCTAAGAACAAAAATGTTTTAGAATTGGTCAAAAAAATATTGAAATCAAATTTTGATCAGATTCTTTTGAAGATTCTTTGATCATTTTTTCAAATTTTCGATCACGATGCTTTGATAAAAATTTTTTTCGAAAAATGCGTTCTAGGAACATCGAAAAAAAAATTGATGTTTTTTAACGTTATGTTTTGACCAATTCTAGAATATTTTTGTTCTTAGAAAATTATTGATAAAGTTTATCGTTTTCGAGAAAAAAATTCGTAAATTTTGAAAAAAAAAATTCAATTAGGCCGCTATTTTGTTTTAGTAACAATTTTTTAGACGTTACTAACTTTATGTTTTAAGTTTAGACATCGAGGCCACGATCTGAATAGGTTTAAGTCATAAAAAAATGAAAAGGGAACAAAAAATAATTTAAAAAAAAACAAGCGAAAAATGACGTTTTTTGGATTAATTTTAATTTTTCCATGGTTAAATATTTTTTAAGAATTTTCTAACCATCACCATTTGAAAGAGCACCCTCAAAAAACATAGGAAAAGGTAGTTTGGAACTTTGTTTTTCTCAAATTCATTAAACTGCATCGACTCGAACTTCAAGGTCGAAATTTTGTGCTGTGGGCGTTAATGGCTTAATTTGTTTTGGATTTTTCGGCGTTTTTTGGTGTTTTTTTGAGGTTTTGTCGAAATTCCTACCTGACCGACCAATTCTGACATCAGACTCCGTCTCCGCGCCCCAAAATACGTATGGAAATGGTGGTCAGCTTATTTAAGCGTTTTACTTAGTTATTTGAGATTTTTCGGGTATTCTTAAGTGTTTTTTGAGGTTAGGAAAAATGCAAGAGCTAATCGGACAAAACGAACATCGGAATCGTGTTCAGCGTGTCAAAATGCATGGGAATACATATGTCCGCCTTCTAGCACTCGAATTTTATTTGTTTTTTGTGTGCCTGTGTTAGTAACCTTATTTTTAACGTGTAAGTAGATTAAATGTTTCCGTTAGATGCGATTTCTTCTTGTCTTTAAGGTGATCAAAACTTTGTTAATTGATTGTTAGTATATGTACATAAATTCGTTTTTTTACGTCACAATGTTCAATTTATTATTTGTTTCTCTAATGCGGTACGCCCACACGCTTTTGGCAAAACTCGTCTTATTTTTAGTTTGTGCTCAACTCTGAAGTTGGATATTTTCATGTTTCTTATTGTACATTTCGGCACAATCTTAATAATTGTAATCGTACTGCTTTGCGTTTCTACATTTCTATCTGAGGTAAGCATATAAATTAATATTAATAATAAAATGAATCACACTGTATTGTAAATTTATAGCTCACGTACAAAACGTTTTATTTCAAATTCCAAGTGCGGTGACTGGCGAAAAGTTTTAAAATATGAGAGATTTTTGTTGCTAGTATACGAGTAGTTTAATTTTTTTTTTGACAATTCCATATGCATTTTGGTAACCGCCTCAAAATTTTAATATACTCTAACATATGATTCTGAACACTTCTTTCATCTTTTTTTTTATATCTTACAACTCCCATTTTTATATCCCATTTTTATACAAAGTGTCCGGTAAATATGCGACCATATTCTAGGAGTATACAGGAGCGGTAAAATTAAATATAGTTCTTCATATACAGTATGTCCCCGGATCGAGTTTAAAAGAGGAAAAAAGTGTGTGTTTTTGATTTCTCAGAAAAAGTCACTCTTGATGATTTGCCCTGCTTGATTTCAAACCCCCAAAACGCAAATTACTTTTTATATAACTCAAACTGTTCTCGAGATAATACCATTTTTCTTCATAATTTGGACTTTTATATAATTTTTTATCATTCTTTAACAAATATAGTAGGCGGATTTCATTGCAAGATATCACTGACAACTGCTGACAACTAATAAGTCAGTATAACTTCAAATTGAATCTTCGTCATTTTGCTACTATTTATATGCTATAATGTTGACTCTAGAACAAATAATTTATTTGATTCAATGCTACGGAACTGGGGAAGAGTGCTATCGTGTTGTTATTAATAAATTTAACGAAAAATACCCGGAAGTTAGCATTTCTAATGTCGGAGCGAAGAAGTTGGTGACCAAGTTCTTAGAAACAGGCTCTGTTTTAGACATTAAAAAATAAAAATAAATGGTTGAATGAAGATGATGCTGCTTCAGTTCTTGCCCTCCATTCCGTGAGATAAGCTCCAAGATTATCACTTAGCAGAAGGGCAATTGAAACTGAAATAAGTAAATCGCATTTACAGAGAATTTTCAAGCAGAACCGGATTTTACCATTTAAATCAAAATTCAGGCACACCTTAGAGGTGGGTGATGAAGCCAAACGTTTGGATTTTTGTTTGGAGATGGGCAACAGAGTTTTAACCCTTTACTGCACAATTTTTTAAATTTTGATAAAAAAAAATTATTCAAGTAGGAAATGTTGACCGATTTTCGTAAAAAAATATAGAAAAAAATATTTTGACTGGTTTTTAATAGTTTTTATTGAAAAATAAGTATGTTGCAAATTTACAACAGTGGTCTTAAATATACCTATATACTTACAAGGTTAATAATAAGTGTTAAATTTTAATAACATATTTTTACGTTACACATAATATATGATATTAATTATTATTATGAAAAGAGTAGGAACAGTTATTATTTTTATTTAAACACAAGTGTACTTTACATTTGTCACACATAAAAGACGTAATGCCCTTACACTTAGGTAATTTGCATCTTTCTCTTTGGGTACTTATTACTGGCCAGTGTCCTACTGAATCCTTTCTAACCGGTTCAGGAGGCAAAACTGCCGCACTTTTCTTTTTCTTTTTTTGCAAAAATTTCTTTATCAATACTTGAGGGTCTTCCCCGTTTGATGGAACTTCGTTGTGAAACTCTACATAAACACTCGGCTACTTCGGCCCGAAAATTACATAAACTCAAAATTTCTTTTTTATTTTTTTCTTTGCTAACACGTCTATATAGCAGCCAGGAATTCACCATACACACATCCAACATGTGATAAAATAGTCTCATGTACCATTTTTTCGACCGTATTCTTATTTTGTATCGCCCAATCAAACTGTCAGTTAGATCAACGCCCCCCATATGCCGATTATATTCTTTGACTGCCTTTGGACACTGAATGCTAATTTGTCAAATCTTTTGACTTCTTCTTTTGGCATTTCTCCACAAAAAGTAGAAAGTAAAATAACCGATTTAGTATCTTTCCATAGAACTGCTGATATATTCGTTCCCTCTATTTCAGTGGTGTATTCATGCGATGTCCCTCGTTTCTCTTTCTTGAGCACGCTTTCTTCAACAAATGGGCAGTTTGCAATTCTGTTTCGTCGTGCAGTTCCAATGGAATAAATTCCGTTTTTTTGTAAATATGTAATTAGTGGCAGTGACGTATAATAGTTGTCAAAGTAGACCCGGTAATTTTCATTTTTTGGTACATTTCGAACCAATCTTACCACAACATTGCCGCTTGCTCCAAGATCTGGTTCCAATCCTAGTCTTTTGGAATCATCATTCTCTTGGCCCGAGTAAATTTCAAAATCGTATGTAAAACCCGAAACACCACTAATCACAAAAAATTTAAAAACCCCATTTGTGGGGTTTTAGGGGTATATATTGTAAGAGGTAGTGCCTTACTTTGGTGGCACACAGTTGTTCATCAATCGAGAGATATCTTTCAAAGGGAATTGTGTGGAACCGTTTACGTAATCCTTCTATAAAGGGTCGTATTTTGTGTAGCCTGTCGTGTTCTTTAGAATTTTTATCAAGAATCAGGTTATCGTTAAAATGCAAAAACTGCCGTATTTTTTCAAAATTACGGAGTGGCATTGTACTGATTACCCTGTCGTAACCTATTTTGCCCGACCAATAGCTTCGAATATTAGGTAAATGTACAATGGACATGTAAAAACAGATACCAATATACTTTTTTATATCATCACCAGTAACATTAGCTGGTTTAGCGGCATCCTTTTGGATTGCAAAGAGATTACTCTGCTCAACAATTTTATTTATGATTTCATCTGTAAAGAAATATTTAAAGAAATCATATGGAGCACTTAATTCCAATATTTCCGCGGGTAAATCCGTATTACCCTTAAATTCTAATTTTTCGTCTGACATAATCAAGTTATTTTTCTGCCACTTTAGCTGTTTTAGATCATATAAAGGCGCAATATTTTTCTTTCCCTTAGGTATAATCTTTTCGTTACCGATTTTCTTCTTCTGCCTGAACGAATGTCTAGAAGAGCTTATAACTTCCTTATTGTTTTCTAAAATAATGTTCTGCTGGTTTTCCCCATTTTCTATATCCTCCTTCGGTAATTCTGCTTCCAAAAGTAATCCATCTTCTAGTTCTATAGGTAGGTCTTCAATTCTAAAGGAAAGTTCATTAGAAAGGTCATGTTGATGGCCGAAATTTGGTAAATCATTATCACGCAATAGGGAAATATCATCTTGCGAAAGGTCAGGAAAATAATCCGGATCGTCCTCTAACATATCGTCATTACTTTCAAGTCCATCTTCACTAATTTCACTAAGATGATTAGCAAAATTCTCCAGCTCTTCCTCAGAGAGGATTTTTCGTGAAGCCATCTGAAAGTCAGAAAACACGATTGCCTAATGCACAATGTTGCAAATTTGAAACATAAAAGTTAAACTAAGATAAAATTATGTATTTGTCAAAATTAGTAGATAAACAATATAAGAGCATAATTTCCTTACCTTTACTGCAACAACCACTATAAAATAATAAACAGTTTTTCGTCAAATAATATTAAAATACACACAATGATCATGCAGTGAACTCCTGAACTGTGTACACCACCATGTGGGAATGTTTACTAACATCTAATGCTCTACTAGGTATCTGTAGACTTTATTGTAGGGGGCAGCAAGGGCGAGTATTATAACGTTTCATATTTGCAACAATGACCGCGAGTGGAAAATATAAATTAGATTGATTTTACGTGACATAAAAAATATGTTTCAAATTTGCAACAATGCGCGATTAAGGGTTAAAGGAAGTAGGATTTCATAAGCGAATTTTGTTCTCCAATGAATCCAATTTTTCAGCAAACGGCGGCGTTCCCTCTCAGCATTGCCGGTATTTGAGTGAAACAAATCCCCACTTTACTATTTCTTGTCGAAGACAATATTTCAAAAAAGTTAATGTGTGGTGTGCGGTTTCATATACAAATGGCATTATTGGTCCATATTTTTTCAAAGAAAATTTAAATCGTAATACATAGGTATTTGGAGATGCTACAACATTTTTTAACAGATAAACTTGATGAACTTCCATTAAGTTATCGAACGAGAATGTTTTTCCAACAAGATGGGTGCTCTGCTCATCATGCCGTTACTGTCTGTATTTGGCTCAATTCCGAATTTAATGAACACTGGATAGGAAGGGATGGTCCCATTTTATGACCGCCGAGAAGCCCGGATTTGACAATATTGGACTTCTATCTATGGAGACGTTTAAAGCAAATTGTTTATCGTGAACCACTAGAAAATGGTGAAGAGCAATTAAAAACAAGGATTCAAAATGCAGTCAAGTCGTTGTCAATTGAGGAAATTAGAAATAGTTTTAACGAATTTAGAGCTCGAATTGAAATTTGTGCAGAAAAAGGAGGAGCATTATTTGAATAAAAAAATTCTGGTTTAGTTTTGATTTCATTTTATAATCAGTTGTTTAATTCAATGATTAAAACATGAGACTAAGTAATTCGAATCATTTTTTTATCTAACTAATTAATTGAGTTTCTATAGCATATAGTATCCTAGACAACGAAATTATTGGGTTAAATCCGCCTACTAGAATTACTTATAGAATTTTGTAAAAGTCCAAATTATGAAGAAAAATGGTATTATCTCGAGAACTGTTTGAGTTATATAAAAAGTAATTTGCGTTTTGGGGGTTTTAAATCAAGCAGGGCAAATCATCAAGAGTGACTTTTTCTGAGAAATCAAAAACAAAATGTTTTCCTCTTTCAAACCCGATCCGGGGACATACTGTATATTTTTTTCATACGGTGCCCTCCTATCGAGATATGAGGCTCCAAAAAGATACCTTGGACTTTACTTTTCCATCAATAACTTTTATTCTCTCTGTATATGTTAATACTTTATGGACATTTTCTGATAATAAGAGGCGTCAAATGATCAGAAAAGCCAAAAATTGACTTACCTAAACATAAAAAAGTTGAAATTTTTGACAAACGTAACAAATGCCGCAAACTTTTTGCTGGCCCCTGTATAAGAGAGTAAGATATATTTGAAAACTAAGAAATGAATATAGTATAATATATTTCTCTTATGGCCTAAATATTTATTTAAAAACAATGTTTGTTTCTATAAATTACATCTATTGGGTTATACAAAATTAGAAGGAAATATTTACATACAATATTCGTCTTTGAAGTGATAACTTTGTTGTGATTTTATAACAAACAAATCCAAAAATAATAATCGGTCATAATAATATGTCATTGAGATAGAAGTGATAAACGTATACACAGCATAATAGTTATTTATTGTAAGTATATATAGGGTGATTAAAAAAATATGAGACCAAAAATTAATGGCAGATACTACGTCAGAAATAAACCGACTCGTATTTTTTTTATTTACCTTACGTCTTCTTTGGGTTGTTCTCCAAGACAATTTGATTTTTTTATTTAGTGTGAATATGCGAAAATTATCAAAGAGTTTTACGCATTTTAATCGAAAACGATGCATTTGTCATGTCAAACGATGCTTTTCTATAGAGAATTAAATTGCTCATCTTTAAATAGTTGACATTGAAATTCCTCCATTGAAAATTAATATACATAAGGTTATTGACAAAAACTCTCTACTACTATTGACAAAGCCTCAATTATTTATTGTGGTTCTGCACCAAGTTTGAGCCAGTGAGCCATGCCGCGCCAGTGGTTTTGAAGGTATGTATTTGAAAAAAACTTGTTCACATCGCCCTTTTCGAACGGCTGCAATACTGTTAAGAACGACGTTAGAGCAAAACAAAAAAATACGGGTCGCCTTATTTTTAATGTAGTATTTGTCATTATTTTTTGATCCCATATTTTTTAATCACCCTGTATGTCTTATCCACGAAAAGCTGTTTTAACTTGAGAACGAAGTTCGAGCGTTTAGTTTTCTTGAATGCAATACAATGTTTTATCCGCATCAATCAATGTTTTGTCCTGGTCAAGTGTTTAAGTTGTTGATATGACGTCTCAATGTCAAGTCGAGTGGCATTTTAAACATCAATGTCATCTTGGTAGGCTCTGTTGGTTTCTGTGTGTGGTTTCTATGGTTTGTTCATTTGTGTATTACTAAAAAGGGGGAAAACCCTTTGGACGCCCAAAAATGAGTCTTTTTTATGAATTTTTTTTAAAGGTGATAAAATAATCACACCATTTTAAAGTTTTAACATCATTTTATTACAACTTTGAAGAGTAACTTTTTTTTTTTTCTTCGGGGCCTTCTTGGTAAGGTTTTTTTCTTTGTCGGACTTTTTTTTTTTGGGACCTTTTTAAAGGAAAGAGAAGAGTGTTTAATTAAATGTTCTTTTCTTTTTTTTGTAATTTTTTCCCAAGATTCGATATCTTTAAACTTTAGGTCCTTCTATAATAATATATTTCCTTTCCTCATAATTTTGGTTACAGCGGTTTTTGAAATCGTTCCGACGCATTTTAAAATTCATTAAACTTTGTTTTGTGACTTACCATCAATCAGCGGTTCCAGGTGCATATAATAAACCTTCACCTCCTGAGGAGCTTGTTTTCTTCACAAAAGGTATTATGAAAAAAATGTTACTCCACCCCAAGCGCTCCGGCTACCTAACTCTACGCTATTTTACGGTATGTGGTATGAGGTAGAGCCCCGGCGCTCTCGAATATGTGCGATAACTCCGTAAATATTTAATACCTATTTAGATTTTTTCTCTTTCCAGTATACTTTCAATATATTATACTTTCGAGGTAAAAAAAAATAAAAAATCAATTTTTTTGAAAATTGTAAAGGGTGTTCCCTCTTAATTCACTAGTGGATAAAATGTCACTTTACTGTCACTACATAGTTCAAATGGAAGTAAATAAAGTTACTTGATGAAACCATTGTGGATAAGAATACGACAAATAACGACCGTACAACAAAAGCGTTGATCATGATGATGATGATGATGAAGGAACAACGTCCTGCTAGCAATACTAATACTACTCCAGTCATTACTTTGTAATAGTCGGTTTTAATCACTTTGCATACTTCTAATATGATTAATTTTAATTTAATAGGGTTATTCTATAAATAATTTTTGCCATGACTATACATCGTTTCGTTTAAAAGCTTGTTGAATCTTGTTAATTTTAATCGCAAATAGATGAGAATCATTATGTGTTGCAAACAATACCATTTCTTGGATCTTTATCCCAAATTAATTATAGATTGCTTCCAAAGTGTTATATACAATTTCTTTCCAAAGTTAATTAACAGAAATACATGGTATTTCTGTATTTCTCGGCTATTCATGGAATATAATCAGAGCCAGGTGTTTCGTCTAGTTCAAAAATTCTCCAAGATGTTACCGCTGCAATGTGGGTGCCATGTTGAAATGCTACGTAAATAACACAGTTTTACATTTTATTAAATTTGATCTGTCAGTGGCAGTGGTGACAGGTGGAATTTCAGCATGAAACATACATCTTATTTTAGGAGGTGATTACTAGCCCTAAGTAGAAGACTGTAATAGCAAAAAAAATTCAACCGAAACCAATCAAAAAACGCCTGCCTCACCAAATTATCTTGGAAACGGCTTGCAAAATATTTTTCAAATATTTTGTTCAGTCACCAAGAAAAAATATACCTAGTTTTTTTTACTTGTTATTTCTGGATCTGTAAAAGTTATGTAATTTGAATTTTTATTTTCTCCCAGCATTTCGTATTTCAAATTTTAAAATATCTGTATCTTTAAGCAAAGTGAATATTTTGCAAAAAACAAGAATAAAACGTTATAAGAAATATATATTTGGCAAATATTTTGCAAGCCCTTTCCAAGATCTTTTGGTGAGGCAGACATTTTTTGAAAATATCTCGCAAATTTCATAAATATTTTTATTTGCTAAAATATTACCTAAATGTTCTGAAACGTCGAGATCTTAAGTTTAAACGAAAAAAAAATCTTGATTTCGGAAAAAGTGATTTCTGTCTGTTTGCCTGTCTGTCTGTCTGTTAACATACTTTTGTGTTCACGATAGCTCGAAAACGCGTTAAATGGTTGGGGGATAAATGGGGGTAACACACTTTTTCCTTGTCTATAGGCAATTCGCAAACGTTGGAAGAAACACACTTTAAATTTTATTAGTAGTAAAAAGTATATTACTCTTTGACATTGTACAACATAACAGACTGCAAATATAAATTTTTTGACCTTAGTAGATATTAAAAATAGGTAGTAAGTATTTAAAATAGGCGAAATCAATGATTTTAACTTGAATTTTAATAATTACACACTGAAACGAGCTCTATAAAAATCTCCCACTCTTCTTGCAGTCTATCTGCACCCTGACATGTCTTTCTAACTTCTAACTCTCCTCTATTTGACATTCTGAAGAACCCGTATTTCTTATTTATTTATAATAGCTTAGTGCGCTCTACTTACTTTGTTGATATTATTTATCTGTATTCGTTATTTTGCCAACCGAATTAAAAATCACCATCTTCGCCTCAAATCGTCCCAATAAAAGCAATTAGCGGCGCAAATGTGCATAAATTATCGCTATCAATAGAGGAATTAAAAAAAAAATTGTTTATAAACACGCGCAATGACCTTTAGTCCTAGCAAGGAGTAATGGCGTTCGCCATACGAACCGTTGATCAGAATTGTGTTGATTCGGTTCGAATGATGTTGTTTTCTCTCACGCCAAGAATATGTAGTAGATATTGCGTCTTGGGACACAGGAGATTAAATAGCAACTTTAAGAAATTTAAGAGCCTGAATGACAAAAACTTTGAGTACAGAAATTACGTGACTCAGTTTACTCCTACTCAAAGTAGATTCAAATATGATCTGGAATATTTGGTAAGTTTTATTTTACCCCTGGTGGTTTCAGTTATTCATCAAAACAAATCAACATACTTTTCCAAAATCACTCACTAACAACGCTATAAGATCCGGACAAAATTGTTGGAGAATTCTGCAGTCTAAAACCTAGTTCTATCTCTTTATATCTCATTCGAAATTTCGCTTCAATTCGTTTTGGGTTATCTCACTAATGAAAACATTTTTATTGGTGAATTTGATCTAACCTATTTTAAAGTTGTCGAGAATCATAATCAAGATAATACGTTTATTTGTTGAGGTATTTTTTTATAATAAATAAACCAGTTGGAACACCAGTGGCGGCTGTAGGAAGTCCTCGTATTTTCATATCGGAGCATGGGACCTGCATCATATTTTAGGGAGTGATTACTAGAATTACTAGACCCTTAACTAGATTACTAGAATTACTAGACTAGAAATTAAATTTGTGAAAAAAAATTCATAAAATATGTGCCCCACCAGAAGATCTTAGTAACGGTTTGCAAGAACAAAACTCAACTCAAGAACAAAATATTTGCGAGGTATTGTTTTATAATCAAAAATAAATACAAAATCTTTTTATATTTGTGTTTTTTCGAAATTTCGAGATCTGTAAAAGTCATGGTAATTTGAATTGTTGTTTCACCCCGGCATTACGTTTTTGATTTTACGATAGTTGTCTCTTTACAAAATATAGCTGTATCTTTGTGTAAAAAAAAAAAAAAACAAGGAATTTTTTTTATCCATTTCGTAATTGTAAAAAAAAAACAATCAAAATTTCTTTTTTCAGAAATTTCTATTAAGTTTTTTTGTGCTACTCTTGTCTACTCAGGTCCAGTAATCACCTCCTCTAAAATATGTTGTGTTATAAACTTTGAATTGGTCAATTTTATTTTTCTGCCGCATTTTTCAAAAAATATCATTTCGAGCTATGATATCCTTTTTTTAAAGAACAACCCTAATAGTGTTCTCTTTCCTAATACAAAATATTGAGATTACCATTAAAAAATTACTGATGACGTCATTGCTCGAAAACAAAGGGCAATCAGGAAATTGCATTATTAAAAAAATGTGACCGTGCATTTTTTGTAAATATTTCAAAGATATGAAAAGTCTTCATTAAGAGATACCGAATTTATTCCAAACTTTACGACCTCTTTAATAACATAGATAACTCATATTATCAAAAAAACACAAAATAACGCCAAAAATAAATGATTCTAGTAAAGAGTTTGATATAAACATTAACATTCAATCCTTTTTTTTTTTTAAAAAACTTTCAAAAGGTAATTCCAATTATTTGAGTTCTAAAAAACTATAGGTACATATTTTTTTCATCGATTTTGATTTTCTTACCTACACATTAAATTGAACATATTATTGTCCATTAAAAATGATTACGTAACTTTCTTCTTATAAGAATTATCTTTCCAATTAATTTTTTCCGTGTTAAAAGTTAATTCTCAAATTCAGTTCTATACTCACTAGGTGACAGGTTATCTAACAAGTTTGATGTCAACAAATGTCAAAAAATTCCCATAAAAGTTACGTGTGAGATATTTTTCGTAATTATTTATGATAATATCGGCTTTATAAGTTGGAAATGTTTATGTTGAAGCATGTAAAATATCATTCCATAAATCTCAAAGTTATTCTTTCACATTGACAATAATTTGACAATTTTCATTAAGAAGACAGTTCTCATAAGAATGATGTGTTCTAAACAGAAAACATGCTGCAACAAGTACTCTAATTGCACATGTAAATGCAGTAAGGTAAACATTTTATAATAATTTATATACGCACTGAGTTAGCACCTATATTTTTTATTTCCATCCTACCGTCACGTTTAACGTACGCATGGAATTGCGATATCGTTAAAAGAAATACTATCAACTGTATTTTGTATTTACCATTTACATATTTGCATTATGCTCCAGATTATTTTGTTTTAGAAAACTAATTTATTTATTTGATTTGACGTATTTATTTATTTGATGATTTACTGATTTATATAATTACACTGTTATACTCGTACGCGGAAAAAAATTAGATACCTACTTGCATTTTATAGCTATATCATTTAAACTGGCGCTATTTTGGATTAGAAAACCTACTATCGTTCAATTTTATTGACAACCTCTGTAACATGGAGTAATCAGAGAAGCTGATCCTGAACTTCTCATGCCTCCATATCTTTTCATTTCGGGTTGCCTGCGTAGCGCCGGCAGCGCCATCTGCTGGACGTCATTCGCAACTGTTAGATGATCTCTCATCATCAGCTGTGAAATATGAACAGAGGAACGGTTCATATCGATGTTGTGGTGTGCCAAAATGTAAAAATAATTAACGGAAAACTCGTGAGCTCATTGTTTATATATTTTCCAGACGCGAATGGGAACATGAGTGGAAATAAGTTGATTAATGCTTTTAACAAATGTCTCAACACTCAAATTATCGCCTATTTTATAACAATTGACGCGATAAAAACTCTGAAATAGTTGAGTTCATTTTTAATACTTCTCCTTCTTAGATTGTTGATTTTGATTGCTTGAAAACTACACTGAAGAGTAACTCCATTATTTTGTCCAAAGTTGAGATAATTAAAGAAATATTTAATTTGTTACACATGTAGGTACTTGCGGCCGGATTAATTGAGGCACTCTTGGCATTTTGGTTATACATACGAGGTGTGTAAATTAAGTAATGAGACTGGGTTTTTAAATAAATTTATTCGAATAGAATTACAATTCAGTATTGTCTCCTTCAAAATAGCCTCCTTGGGAAGTCACATAGCGTTGGAGACGGTTCTTCCATTCCTCCCTAGCACTGCTGGAACTCATATACTGGAATAGCCTGCAGCTGGTCGGTTACAGCCGTTTAACTGTTTTCTATGGTCCCAAAATAACGTCCCTTAAAGTGATTTTTCAATATCGGGAAGAGAAAAAAGTCACAAGGACTCAAGGGCAAATAAGGAGGTTGAGGAGCCACAGGAATGTTTGTACTGGCTAAAAACTCGTTTACTGAAATGACTGTATGTAAGGCCATTGTCGTATCAACATCCGTTGTTCTTTGTTTGGTCTCACACTCGTGCCTTTTTCAGTTTCAAGAACCTCTATGTAAAAGTGTTGATTCACTGTTTGGCCTGGAGGCCCAAACTCTTTTGGCAAACTCTTATGGATAATTTCTTCGCCATCAAAAAGCAAATTAGCATATAATTGATCTTCGACTTGCCCATTCCTGCTTTTTGGGTCTATGAAAGCTTGAAATGTGGCATTCCATGCTTTGACGCTTGGTGTCCGGGTCGTACTCAAACACCCAAGTCATACCAATGACCTTCTAAGGGGAGAATTCAAACGATTCCAAAAAGTCAAGGCGCCTTTCTCTTCTGATGCCCTTTTGTTCCTGTGAAAGGTTTTTTGGAACCATTTTTGTGCAGATTTTTCGCACCCCCAATTCGTTAGTCACAATCTGATGAACAGTGGTGTGATTCAAATTTAACTTTTCCCCGATCATTCTTGTCGTCAAACGACGATCTGAACGCACAAGATCCCGTATTCTATCGACATTTTCATCGTTTCTTGAAGATGAAGGCCTTTCGCTGCATGGTTAATCTTCATATTTAATTCACCACACATCTTGTTTGGAAAAGAAATTTTTCGGTAGAAGAATGGATTCAAATGTTATTTGAGACGCTTATTACATGTTGCGAATTGTAACTCGTTCGCGATTTTTATGGACGTTAGCCTACCAAGGCATTACTGCTCATGGCGTTTCCGCCCCATCACCACGTCGAGGTGTCCATTTGATGGGGTTATTTTTTAGCAAGACAATAAAATAAACTATTTTATTAGTTTGTTTCAAAAAGTTGTAATTTTGACATTCGGTACAGTTACACTAGAGGGTGAAACAAGTCAATTAAGCAATCACCTCTGAGAAGAAGAATAGTGGACATATTGCCCGACAAAGAGCCCTTGGGACGTTTGTCCTAAGGCAAGGTAAACTGTAAGAATATGTTTGTCGACTTATAGCAATCCACCATGCTTGATCAACAACGGTTCCTCTTGTAGATGCTCTTCTTGGAGCTTGGTTTCCGAGACGCCATAGAAAATGACCGACCTAGCACACCTGGTACAGCACACCCATCCTTATTAAAGCTTTTAATCGCTTCCTAGAAATAATTCTGAAAGAATTTCCAGTGATTTAACTATGCTTTTCCTGGTGATGCGATTTCAATTGCAGACAATGTACGTTTAGGAATTGTATATACTTATGGTATTTTGTATTTACTAGTGTTCATCGCATTTTGAATTCTTAAATAATAATTAGTATTAGTAAAAATTGTCAGTATCTGCAGCACCCAGGAAAATATATATCTCAAATATGGCTAAGAAATTCTCATTAAATTCACTTTGAATGTGCTATTTACATATATGGCCACATGATTTGCCAACTACACTTGTAAATAGATATGTAGTTTTTTACTTTTCATTCTTCAACGATACTTGTCATGCAGTACGTAAATATTCGTAGGGCTCTATAATTTTTAAATCTGCATGAAATTTAAGTTACATTATCTGCTACATACATATGTATATTAAAGGGGGAAAAGGGGTCTGAGATACACAAAAAAAGCATATTTTTGTGATTTTTTTTTCAGAGTACCTTGTTTATTAATATTTTTAATTTTTTTTACATTATTAAGCATTATTCTAAGAATATTCTGCTAAATTTTCATAAAAATATATTAAAAAATAAGCCAGTGGTAGCGATGAGAACCGAGTCACCTCAAAAAAAGTTTCCATGCGGTAGTCAGGATAACTCATGAGTGCTTCATCCGAAATTAAAAAACCAAAAAGATTTCTTTAGTACATAAGTTTATCTTGGATTTGAACGAGGGAATTAACAAAATATTCATTTTTGAATTTTTGGTAAAGGTGCAATAAAAAAACTGATTTTTGTCTAAAATTGCTCTTTTTGTTTAATTAAAGAATAAGTTGTAATTGAAAAAAAAAGAAATCCTTCGTTCAGAACCGAGTATTTAGTATGTAAAAGAAGTGTGCAAAGTTTAGGCGAAATCGGTCCAAAGGTTTTCGAGAAATTTTGACTACCGGCCTAAAACAAAAGTTTTGAGAAAAACGCGATTAAAGTTTGATACATGAATAATGATGCCAACGGTACCAAACTAACTCGGTTTAGTCTTTCAAAAAGGCCCTTTTAAAATCAGGTAGATTTTCATAAATATAACAACAAACGAGTCTATTCATGCCTATAGAAATTAGAAAGAGGAACAGAAAAGAGCAGCTGCTACAAACCACTTGCCGCGCCGAGCGCAATGACGGTCAAATTTTCTGACATTATTTCTTATAAGTTGTAGTATCAGAGAAAAAAAAAACGATTTTCCGACCCCTTTCAACACTGTAAGTTTATTATATTGATGTTCTATTTCAGTGCTCTATTAAGTTGGTGTACTTGCTAATGTCTATATATTTGTTTATGTAAATTGTTCATGGTAACATAAAATATAGACTACATATTTCCACATATTATAATGAATTTCTTATACCCATAATAAACATTAATATTTCTACCCAAACATTTGTTACGTAAGTTGCCTGGAACCAAACACGCTTTACTATAAATATTTAAATAGTGAATGGATTAGGCAACATAATTCATATAACGAACGTCAATAACATTTTTTTTGAGATGATACAAATGCCCTACCAATGCAAACACGAGATGCGCTTGTCAATGAGTACTGATAAAAATATTATGAAATCTTAACTGAAATAATATGAAATATCAGATTAGTCCTGGGCAAGGAAAGAAATACTTAAAAATACTCAAAATCGTGTGCTTGTAAATGTTGTTTGCATTTTGAACACAAGGTGTTTCTAATTCGATTGTAAGTTATTTTTTTTGATCTGCCACCCCCGAAAGGTGAAAAATACGGTTTTTGGTGATATTTCAAGCTTTTTCAATTCTGTGCCAAACTTGGAATTTTCAAAAACTGATTTTAGATTTATAACAGCGACCTCAAAAATTATACTTATATTGCTTTTTATTCGGGTTCGCACAAATTTTTAGTTTTTTTATTCCCATATTGAATCCGCCATTTCGAATTTCAAAGTCTGTTTTCAGATTTGTTTTCGGTGACCTCATAAACCCCTACATAAAGCTTTTCAGATTCGCACAAATTTTTAATTTTCGTCCGCCATATTAGATCTGATATTTTGAATTTTCACAATTTGATACCAGATTCGTGAGTGATATAAAAAATCCACTACATACAGTTCTTCTAGAATTCCGAATTTTTTTTAAATTTTGACAGCCATCTTGGAATTTAAAAATCTGAATACAGATTCAGCAACTCCAATAGTGTGATCAGCAACCTCGAAAAACTTTTATCAAAACAATTTCCGGTCCAGATTCAAAAAAAATAAAAGAAATCAGCTCCAGACAAGGGATTAAACACGCCATATTTAGTCCGCCATATTGAATTTTAGACATGGATTCAGCTCCTCCAAAAACTATGATATACCAAGTTTGGTTAAAGTCCCTAGAAAATTAAGAAAGTAATTCTATTTGACCATATACCATACAATACCAGTGAACCGATTAATCGCCCTGTTCCTTCAGATTGGGCCAGCGCCTGCCCTGGTAGCTGTGAGTCGTACGACTCACAGCTGAGCCGGAGTGTCTGGGTTTTTATATACACATCGCAACTTATTTATATTTATCTTTTTTTTATCGATAACATGCACGAGAGCAATTGAACGGAAGCAGGAGAATTAAATTGTATAATTGTACTCCTATAAAACAATAAACTTGGCAAGGTTAGCGGCGGGTTTTCAGTGTCGCCAAACGAAATAATTCAGTCAATAACGGTTATTCTGGGAGGGATCGCGCTCTCGACCCAGTGATTTTGGAACCTTGCTGACAGGCGTTCTAATCGTTTCTTGTCTCAATCAATGGTGAGTGTGAAAACAGTTGTAGAAATTCGTTAACGGTGTCTTCCAAAAATTAGTAGAGGGGATATTTAAATAAAATATTTTTACGGCAAATTTTGAATAATTGCTTGATTAAAATTTACCGTGTCGAATTGTTCGAGTTTGGTGCTGCCAATTCTTCAGATTTTAAATATTATTATATAACCACAAACGAAAACTCTGCCAAATAAAATATTCTCTTAACATAACATAGACATTTAGCTGAGTGCTAAAGCAGAACAATGTAAGTAACAACTTTTACTATTATACAAACTATTCAATTTTTGCCGCCCCTACTGACCTCTGAAATTCGCCTTAGTTTGCAATCATTTTAATTACATTTATTCTTTAATTATTATAAGTTATTGAATTATATGATTGGACCTAGTAACATTTAGTTAGTTACATGGAGAAAAAAATTATAGTACTGATTAATAAAAAAAATTGAGTAAATATTACTAAATTTAAATTGTAATATTGAAACACTATTGGAATATTTTAAAAATTCATGATCACAAAAGTATATTTCACAGAGCGTTTAGTAATTTTTTCATATACAGACGTTAGAGTGTTCAGTATACTGTACGGTACTAAAATATTGAAATTTTTGTTAAATTTTCGAGACTCGTTTTCTCTATATATAGAGACATCCAAAAAAAACGTCATCAAAGTTGGCCGAGAAAAAAAATACGTATTTCTGTTCTTAATCGAATTTATAACCTTATTTACTTGTCAAGACTGTCACATCATATAACAGCCATTGTTTATTTTACAAATAGTGACAGTCACTTGTCAAAAGTTTGACATAACCGAAAAGCTTGGACATGACCGCTATTTCCATCTCTCTCGTTCATAGCCACAGTTGATGACGTTTTTTTTTGGATGTCTCCATATATAACTAGCGACCCGCCCCGCTTCGCACGGTTTACGCCACATTAGAAACCTCTAAAATTATCAGTGTTTCTGTACTATATTATGCATGTATTATACATATAAACCTTCCTCTTGAATCACTCTATCTATTAAAAAAACCGCATCAAAATCCGTTGCGTAGTTTTAAAGATCTAAGCATACATAGGTAGGGACAGACAGCGGGAAGCGACTTTGTTTTTTTTACTATGTTATGATTATGATAATGTTTTTTTTTATTTCTAAGACAAACATTTTTGGGCCAAATTTGCCGCCCCCTAAAATCTAGCGCCCTAGGCTCCAGCCTACTCAGCCTGCTGGTAAATCCGCCACTGCTTGTTACAACCAAAACAAATCAACCGTCAATAGAAATGATAATATGATAATTAAAATGATTTACTACAATAACATTATTAATAGTATACAATTCTTCCGACAGTTTTAACCTCACAAACACTTGTAACCTCGAGTATTTTTGATATTAGGATTTGCAATACAATAGTTTCTTATACAGGGTATTGTTTTTAAAAAGGTGGCCAAAATTAAAGAGTACGTAGAGAAGTGACATTATGAAAATTATATATATTTATATTTTAGACCCCAAAAAAAGGGGGTGTCCAGAAAAAAAAACAGAAAACTTAAGAAAACGTGGAGTTTCTGGTGACAGCTATACATATTCTATTATCTCCTGCAACCTACGCAAGATTTTTTGTTATTTTTTAATACCTTGAAGCTGGTCATCTACAACCAGAGACGGGGAGAGTTTTAGTGCCTTTCAGGGCTTTGTAGCACTATAATTTAAGCCCTATTGTGAAAATGTAAGTAGGGCTGTGTAGCTGAATCGCTTAAAGTTGTTGCATATAGGGCATGCATACCTATGTATTTAGGCACTGATGATAAAGTTTAGAAACTACCTACTCTTTAGTTCGAGCCCTTTAACCGAGAGATTTGCCCATCTCTGTCTACAGCTCTTTTTAGAGTGACCTGACGAAAATTTCAAATCGATTTTTCTCGAACATGATGTGTCTTAGCCAAATTTAATAACAGTACAATTTATTGTGCAAAATCTCTTACCTCCTAAGAGTACCCCTTTTTTTACAAAAACCGTTATCAAGGTTTTCGACATCTACATGTCCTGTAATTTATATACACCTTGTATATAACTCAGAAATTAATTGTCAATTGTTAATTAAAGCAGTGTATACTCAGAGTTACATAATAAAAATATTTTTATATCTATGAACGTTTATCATAGTCCAAATAAACTGATATTATTATCAATTATCACAAACTCGTTTCTTTGGATTTTGCTCACAGTGTATATATTAATATCAAAGTGTATGTTTTTATTGATGATTGTAATGATTAAAATATAGCAGAAACAGTTACTCTTATTTCCTTGACTTTAGAAACTTTCAAGTACAAGTTCAAAGTTTCAAATGCAAACGCGTGAGTCAAACGTTTACTGTTCTAAGATATCGGATTTACGTAGTTGGTGAAAGTTTAAAAACTGTTTACAATAACAGTGCTCCACGACGCGACGTAATTTTAAACAGATTAATGAATGAAAAGTAGTGTGCCGAACAGGCCCATAGAAGCTCGTGGATGCCCTTGAACATTGCAGAGTTAGGACTGTACATAAAAAAGAAATTGTTCCTTGAGGAATGGAAAGTCGAGGGACTTTTATAAGGTACAATCTTGAAACGATAAGTTTTCATGTGACATGGCTGTCTAAAATTTCTAACCGTGATTAATGTCTCGTCTTAGTGACGATCGTCTTAGTGACTTTGGTTCTATTTGCCAAATGAATTATTTACAACATTAGGAATTATAACGCAGTGTTTAGTAGGTATAGTTAACTTGCACGAAAAACTTGCATACTTCAACGTCGTCTATGCTACCGTGTTACAGATAGACAGATTAAGTTGTTATGATAAGCTTAAGTTTAAATACGACATGATAAGGTAAATATGCCGAAAAAAAAAAGATAATCTTAGGAAAACTTCAGAGATTAAGACAACTCGTCTACACTTAGGTGAAGACGACATTCGTTTTAAATTTCCATTTAATTGTGAATCAAGAGATACGCTAAGCTCGATGTTACGTACATTGGACAAAGTCCAAAATTTCGTTGTAGAAAAATTCAATATAAAATACATGCCATCGGGGTAGACCCTAGGAAGCAAAGCGATCGACAATTTTGCTGATTGATTTACACAATCTCCTTGATTCAAATACAGTGTAAATCGCTTGAATTACCCTTTCAGTTTACGAATTTTCAATTTTTAACACACTGACAATGAGAAGAAAAGTTTGAGTTTCCATCCTAGTAAACGGAACGAACAAAGGGCATAAATATTAAGATAAATAGGGATAGGTCATTTTGTGGAAAGTGGAAAGATTTTTAATCGACGAATATTTACTCGATATAGGTAAAGCCTTCCTTTTTTATATCTAATATACATAACTCCACAAAAGTGGCTTAGCTGAGTCCTAAATATTCTATTCATAAATATTTTTTACCTACATTTAGACCTCACATTTTAGACCCACTTTTGTTTGAAAGTGGGTCTCGGATCTTAGTCTTGTTGAAACGATTTGAAAAAAAAGGAACGAAAAATATCACTTCATTAAAATATAATAAGTACACAGTCTCATGATACATATGTATACCTGAAAATTGATTCAGCTTTGTTGCTTATAGGCTCCAGTTCCTGAGATCAAAGTTCCTATTATCTGGGTACTGGGTGGTCCTGGATCTGGAAAAGGAACGCAGTGTGATAAAATAGTGCAGAAATATGAGTTCACTCACCTGTCATCGGGTGACCTGCTTCGAGCTGAGGTAAGTTTCCTGTTTTACCTAGTTTTCAACACTTCAAATAACGAATAGACATTATATATAAACTGCTTGTCAAAATTAGCATAACACTTTTTAGATTAGCGCCATTTGTGTTCTATTCGGTTTAGAGACTTTCGGGATTAACGGTTTTTAAATTATATAATTATTAATTTATTATATTTATAGGGTTCATTTAAATAGCCTTAAAAGTCGCTACGCTGTAACTTAAACGGTTCGCCGTCCACACCGCAAAAGCCAACCCCTTGTCGAAATTTGAATTCACAAGATTTTGACAGCAATTTCAGAGACCTACAGGATGCTGTCTAGTAAAAACTCCATTCTGGCACACATTAAGACCTTCCCAACAAGCTCTGAGCGTTTGGCCGCTGTCCCGTCCTTTCAACTCATTTCCAGACTCTATGAGCCACCCCTCTGCATTTACGCTGGGTTCTAATGATCCTAATTGACCCTAATGACCATAGTCTCGATTGAATTTTCTATTAAAAAATCGTTTTCTAAAAGGCACTATTTGCATAATATTTCAACAAAAATCGGCTACAGAACCAATCTGCTATTAGGATTTGAACAAATGTATTTTCGTTTACAATGAAAACATGCACACACCCGCAAGCGATACCCTCTACGCCGCGGCTGAACGACAACTGGCTGAAATATGTGTCGTGTTTTTAAAAAGGGCAAACAGCGGTTCGAGCTAGTTTAACTAACTCTTAACCTAGTGCAATAGCTTTCACTTGGAATGCAACCTGTTATATCTTATTAGCGAGATATTTACGTAAGAAGATAATTCAATAATGCGCAGGCGTGTATATGTAAAACGTAGTTTGGTTGGTTTACAATATACAACCCAGGGGTATTCAACTTAAACAAGTCAAAACGAAACGCATTTAAATTAGTACCGACGTCTACGAGAGATGGAGCATACATGTACCTGTATGTGTAATTGTCTCATCACTAATTTATTCATTAAGCTGAGTGTCCTGCGACTCCTATATCTTATTTTTGTTTCGGTGTTTTAGTTTTCTTGATGGTGTGTTTAAATTTTGTGTTTCATGCATTTATTTGTTACAATTATGAATTCTTCATCTAAATCCGTTGGAACTTGTAGTGTTGTGGGATGTCCTAAGCCCTGGCAACCGAATTTTATAGGTGCCAAACTCATGAAAAAAAATTGTATAAAACATTTTCAAACAATTGTTTAGTAGATATTATTTTAAAAGACTACTTGTGTGTGGAAAACACTTTAAGTCAGCAGATATTGTGCAGAGGATTTTGTATAGCCAAACAAGAAAGGAAAATGTACTGTCAATATTTTTAGGGATTATGTAGGTTCCATTTATTATTGTCTTTATGTCTAATCATTTTTTTACATATTTTATGCATCTTCAATTAATCTCGAGATTCATGGTCGAGTCTTTTCTGTCTTTTATGTATACCTAAGAATTGGTGATATCCCAGATATTCTCGACGATAACTACTTGTTTATTAAACGAGAATAAGTAACTGAGATTGCATCAAATCTTAGGTATAAAAAAACGAGCTTTTTAATGAGGATGTGGGATGGAGTGCATTTGAATTTGCCGCCATTTATATTAGTACCGATGTCAACGATAGATGGCGCAATACGTTTTGTCTTTAATACAGGGAGTTGCTGTTCTAGCGTAGGTTATTCTATGTGTGCAGCCTTCGATACAATGATGTTATATCGTGTATGTCTGTTCGTAAGCGGGTGGAACAGTCAGAGGTGTTTTCGATGATTTTTTTGGAGACTGTAAAACCTGAAAATCTTAGCACCAATCGCCACTGGGTGGGAAGACCCAAAATTATTATTGACGAAGTATGCAGTGCCTTCATTGAAAGGACATTAACACTACTCGCCCCATTCTTTGAGGTGATTACTTTAACAAACGTTATTTCCGAATCTCAGGTTGCCAGTGGTTCCCCAAGGGGCAAAGAACTCTCGGCAATAATGGAGAGAGGAGAACTGGTTCCGCTGGAGGTCGTCCTGGACCTCATCAGAGAGGCGATGTTGGCGGCGTTGCCGACCTCCAAGGGGTTCCTCATCGACGGTTACCCCAGGGAGAGGGAGCAGGGGATACTGTTCGAGAAGAACATCGCTCCCGTCAGTTTGGTGTTGTTCTTCGACGCATCGGAAAAGACCCTCGTCGACAGGCTGCTGGGCAGGGCGAAGACGTCAGGGAGGGTGGACGACAACGAGGAGACGATCAAGAAGAGACTGGTTACATTTAACACGCACACCGACCAAGTTATCCAGCAGTACACGGAAAAAGTAAAGAAGGTAATAATCCTCGTATATCCCCAAAACGTTTTATTAGCTATGAATGCGTTTAACTGTAGTTTTATTAATGATTCAGGCATCATTACACGTTTTCACCAGACTGTATGCCGGTTATACTTGATCTAATATTACTAACATATTTTATCGTTTATCTTCCAGATCAACGCAGAAAGAGAGGTAGAAGAAATTTTTTCTGAAGTCACTTCGTATTTGGACCCCATCGTGGCCTAATGTTGGAATTGACAGATCTAAGCAATAAGCACATTCGTCACGAAAAGGAAATCGTTATTGTTATTTATAGACTATTTATTTGCAAAATATAATTTACACTGTTAATAAAAGGTAGTTTTACTTAAAACAATGGTCGTAATGCACCTAATTGTTAAATTAGGTTAAGAATATCGCATAACGTGAACGAAATATCAATTTGTTTATTTAATAAAAAAAATGACCATTTACGAAACGCCTCAATTTAAAAATTGTAACACGTATTTATAAATACAATACCGTGGCTCTTATAATGTGACATATTAAAAATCCGAACATCACAGTATTTTTTGATGTATTGATTTACTGCTTAATTTAAGCAATTTTCGTCCAAAATATAGGGCACAAATTATATTTTTGGACAAGGTGATATATTTGATACCTACAAGTTAAGGTCTTCGGTAATATTTTTAGATAGTCGAAAATTAAGAAAAATGTTTAGGAATTTTTGTAAAATTTTATAGTAGTACGAGATCTGACCGCTTGATTAATGTCCTCATAAAGAAATAAAATGCAATATCTCGAATTAAAAGTCATGTATATGTTTCCAAAGAGCCAAAGATGCCTCATTTATTCCGGCCGCAAGTACCAGTAATAGATGAAATATTTCTTTAATTACCGCAGTGATAGCTCAGTGGGTACAGCTCCAGGTGAGAAGATGGCGATTACTCCAAGAACTATCATCCACGCGGGTTCAAATTCCGTCTGACACCCTTGGCCCTTTGGTTAGACATACGAGGTGTGCAAATTAAGTAATGAGATTGGCAACGTAGCACCCGATCTAGCAACACTGCGGAGACGGCTTGAAAGGGGCAGTAGGTTAACATGTAATGCATTCAGTACAAGTTTGAACTTGTTAGAGACTTTTTTTGTTCTTTGTGACTGTTTTCGTAAACCTTTTTTTTTCTAGTGGGTTTTAAAACTGAGTGATATTAATTTTGAGCAACGGTGTGCTATCAGGTTTTGCTTCAGACGACAGATACAGCGCAACGTGTACTTTTGCAACACTTCAACAAGCCTACGGAGACAGTGTTTTTTCAAGGGCCCAGGTTTTTCGGTGGTTTAAGGCATTCTCAGAAGGAAGAAAGAGTTGATTGAAGATGAACCACGCAGGAACCTGCTCTTCGAGAACCGTCGAAAATGTAGAATACGGGATCTCGTGCGTTCATATCGTCGGTTAACGACAAGAATGATCGGGGAAGAGTTACATTTGAATCACACCACTGTTCATCAGATTTTGACTAACTAAGTGGGGATGGGAAAAATCTGCGCAAAAATGGTTCCAAAAACCTTTCACAGGAACAAAAGGACATCAGGAGAGAAAGGTGTCTTGACTTTTGGAATCGATTGAAAATGATCCCCATTTTATGAAACGTGTCATTACTGGTGATGAAACTTGGGTATTTGAGTACAACCCGGAAACCAAGCGCCAAAGCATGGAATGGCACACTTCAAGCTCCTCAAAACCCAAAAAAGCAAGAATGAGCAAGTCGAAGATCAAATGCATGCTGATTTGCTTTTTTGATAGCCAGGGAATTGTCCACAAACAGTTTGTGCCTCCAGGCCAAACAGTAAATCAACACTTTTACAGAGAGGTTCTTGAAAAAGGGTCATGTGTCAGCAAACATCAAACAACTGGATGTTGCATCACGACACCTTGTCCACCTTGTCACACAGCCATTTCAGTAAACGAGTTTTTAGCCAGTAAAAACACTCCTGTGGCTCCTCAACCTCCTTATTCGCCTGACTTGAGTCCTTGTGACTTTTTTCTCTTCCCGAGATTGAAAAATCACTTGAAGGGACGTTATTTTGGGACCATAGATAACAAGGAGACAATACTGAATTGTAATTCTATTCGAATAAAAATTTAATAAGTCAGTCTCCGTACTTAACTATACACCTCGTACGCGCGACTTCCGTGCTTTCCAACACATCGAATTCCATTTCATTATGAAGACAGTAATCACGTAGTGGGATCTTGGACCATGATGTAAATCAGCACAAAAAATATTGACTGATATTTCACTCCTTCCGTAAAAAACGCCCCATACTCAAATAATAAAGAATGTCTAAACTTGGTAGTTAATACACTATTACTTTGTATTAAATTGTGACAGCTTTCTACGTCAGTGACCGCTGATGGATCAACCGAGTCGACTTGAAGACCACAATCAGTGTGACACGCTTGTGTGACGCTATGAACGTCAGTGTCAAATTTTGTAAAGGTTCTTAATTATTCTTTAGCGGATTTCACGTAAAATTTCTGATAAATAAAATGGGTTTATCATTTTCGTGTTTCGACAAGGTAAGCTATCTGTTGATACTAAATATTTTCCTGGTGGTTATCGCACGAATTTCAGGTCGACTCTTTGGAAAGGATCCGATACGACATGAGACCTTTGAAGGAAAAGGGGTTGCCCATCGTCTGGTTGTGCGGTCAGCAGAATACCGGAAAACGAACGCACGGGAACATTATAGAAGAAAAAATTGGCTGTGAGCATATTAGTGTAACGCATATGTTGCGAAGCGAAGGTACAAAGGATACGGAACGGGGACACGTGATCAGACAATCGTTAAATTTAAAGAAAAGTATACCCGACGTAAGATTTTTACTTTTTCTCTTACTTTAACAAAACATATGAATACGTACAGTAATTTCAATCTCTCATAATGTATATATGAACACAGTTATAATAGCTCATAAATTCCTGTTTATTGTTAATTAAGTCTGTATATACAGTGAGGACCATAAGTAACGGATAAATTCATTATCTACGTAATTTACAATTTATGAGTAAAATCCTGAAACACGTCAATTTTTAATTCTAGAATGACATTTTTTTGAGCATAATTTTATACCTCCCCCTCCAACCACCTTGGAGTGACAGCTACCCCTTTAAAATTTTTAAATGGAACGAGGGTGTGTGTGACAGCTCATTTGAAAGGGTTTTTAATTCTCCATCCAGCAACATAAGATTTTTTTAATTTCTATAATTTTTTTATTGAAAAATATTACATTTTTAATGTTACTAAGTAAAGAAAAGAACATAAAACAGAACATAAGAACAGTTCAAATCAAATGTTCAAACTGGGCGCCCGTTGCTACTTGACAATAAGGGAGGCGTTGCTGAAATTCTTCTAAAACATTTTGTATTGTTTCCGGGGTGATTTGATTAATTTCTTGCCTTATTCTGTCTTTTAAATATTCTACATTATTTGGTCTGTTGAAGTAGACTTTAGATTTTAAGTAACACCATTAAAAATAGTCAAGCGGGGTCAACTCGGGAGAACGAGCAGACCACTCAATTTCATCGCGTCTACCGATCCATCTATTGGGAAAAAATTGAGTCAGATAGGCTCTTACTTTCAAAGAAAAATGTTGTGTAGCTCCGTCCTGCTGAAACCAAATATTTCTATCAATTTCATTGGGGTTGTCATTATCTGGGAAAAGCATTATTAACTCTGGAACTAAGAAATTTTGCAAGAAATCCAAGTAACGCGCGCCAGTTAATGTCTCATCAAAGAAATATGGTCAGATAATTTGAAAATTTATAATTCCAGCCCAAACGTTCAGCTTCTCAGGATATTGAGTATTGGCCTCCATCATCCAATATGGATTTTCTGTACTCCAGTATCTACAGTTCTGTTTGTTGACTGTTCCACTTAAGACGAATGTTGCTTCATCAGAAAAAATAATGTTTTTTATAAATAAAGGATTATCTTGACATTGACAGATATTTGGTGCATAGGCACTTGATTGTATACATTTCATAATAATAATAATTTTGAAATTATCAAATTTAATTTTCTTGATGAAAAATATACAGAATTCAAAAAACCTTATATTGCTGAATAGATAATTGAGAACCCTTTCAAATGAGCTATCAAACGCACCTTCATTCCATTTAAAAATTTTAAAGGGGTAGCTTTCACTCCAAAGGGATTGGTGGGGGAGGTATAAAATTATGCTCAAAAAAATGTCATTCTAGAATTAAAAAATTGACGTGTTTCAGGATTTTACTCATAAATTGTAAATTACATAGATAATGAATTTATCCGTTACTTATGGACCTCAATGTATAAAAATCTCGTGTCACGGTGTTTATGGTCGCACTCCTCCGAAACGGCTCGACCGATTTTTATGAATTTTTTTATGTATATTTGGTAGGTATGGGAATAGGTCGTAAAGTATATTTCATACCGCTAGGTGATTAGGTGTCCCTATCCAGAAATTTGTTCAATGTTTTTGACAAACATTTTTTTTGTATTTGTTTTTTTATTTGGCATCAAAAAATATCCATAACCCCAAATTTTCACCCTACGTCTACCCTCCCATTTTTAGAAATAATTTATATGGCAGAACAACGTTTGCCGGGTCAGCTAGTATATCTATATGATGAAAATACATCAACAAGTGACATTTTTGACGTTCTGATCTGCTTGCCTATGAACAGCGGAATTACCAATTTAGTCCAGGTGGAGTAGATTATTATTTAAAATAATTAGTTGCGGCACTTTCTCAACGGTTTGATAAGGAAAAACATCGTCTGAATCCAAGCACATGTTTTAGACAGCGAAATATTGTAGGAACATAGCGAAAACGTTGCAAAAAGGTGCAAAAAACGGTTTTTTTTCTATTTTTAGGCACAAACATAAATGCGTAAAAAACAAAAATATCACGTTATAGCGCTTGAAAAGACGAATAAAATGGTTTTTGGATCATTAAAATCGGTTAATAACTTTTTGCATAAAAAAATAAAAACCGCGAAAATTAGCGATTTTTCGATGTTCAATTACTCGGCCTATAATTATCCTAGAAATGGACTCAAATTGTAAGGTTTTCCAACACCTATCTACAGTTAAATTTTTGTCAAAAAATATTCATAAGTTTTCGCGCAAATTGCGAAAAAGTAAAAACAGGTACTTTAGCAAAACGGCCCCTATTTCCACAATAATTGTCGTAGAGCAATTTTGCAAAAATCTACGTATTCTTAAACACTTCATCTACAACCATATCAAATTTGAAGTCGATCCGATAATAATAAGTACCTCAAAAGCGCGTCTGAAAAACGTGCAATTTTAGAGAGCGGCCGGCGTGGACGCACGGGCGAAGGGGAAGTGCCGCGGTGGTGGGGGAACTCTCTCTCCCGTGGGCACAACAAAAAAAACATCAATTTTCGTTCAGTAGTTCCCGAGAAATCTCAATTGTTTCCGGCTTGTCGAATTTGAACGCGCGCGATCGCTTTCCGGGCGCCCGCTCCGATAATTTCTCGATGTTAATTGAACATCTCGTTTAGGAAAGGTATTATTTAATTCAAAGTGCCACTAAATAAATGCCATTATTCATCAACCTCACTCGGTCATCACTTGCATTGTATGTTCCCAATTATGCAGGTCATGTAACATCTTCCCAGTTCAGCTGCAATCCATACCATAAATTATGATCGCTTCGTCTGACACGCTAGAGAACCCATTACGCTATTGGGTACAGATAAACAGACACAATAATGTATCGAGCCATTCAAGGAAAATCTCATCGAAGTTGGCTGAGCAAAATAGTACAACTTTCGAAGATAAAAAAATACGTCTTCAAAGTATGCCATAGACTCGACTTCCAATGTCTTCAATTATTACTCTTAGAATTGCGAAGTTCTGAAGTTTTTATAGTTAATTAAGAAAGGAAAATTACATTGCTATCATTTTCATTGCATAATATAGAATAAATCTACAGAAATAACCTAAAAATTGTATAATTAAACTAAATTGTATAATTTAATTTAAACTAAATGATGAGTTCTTTTCACAGAATCGATAACATTGGTGAGCACTTGAGGGAATTGTTAATCTTCTGAAATTATTATATTTACATTTCTAGCCCGTAGATTTTTAAATTTTTCGTACATTTCTGAAAAACCGAGCAATAAAAACTCCGCTTTCGTTTTCGCTCGTCTGGCAGACTCCAGCATTATTAGTGTGTTCTAGGGTTTACGTCGTCGGCGTCAGTATTACTTACTTCAAAAATAAAATGTCACACGTGCAAATGTCTAAAAAAATTACAATTTGGTGATAAAGTGAATAAAAGCATCGATGATTTTGAAGATTTATTTTTTGATGGAGCAACAGTAATGTGTAGAATCTGTAAGGAAAAACTGCTATGTAGGGACAAACTCGATTGTATAATGTAGTAGTAAATGGAAACATATTCACAAAAAGGCGGTTATGCCCTTGAGAACACGGTCACAGCCGACTTTAAACAAGCCACGAAGTAATGTGGCAACGCCGCGCCACAGCTACCTTGGGGTCCGGCAGCAACAATTTCAGCGCGCCTTTTTTTTTAGTTTTTTTCGGTTTATGTCAAAAGTTCTGATTATTTTTGCATGAAATTTTTACTGCGGATAGGGCATGACCAGAAGCTACAATTTAAGCAGAAGTTTCTGCGACCATTAGAACCCTTGTAATCGCTAATTTTCGCGGTTTTTATTTTTTTGTGCAAAAAGTTATTAACCGATTTTAATGATCAGACAACTATTTTATTCGTCTTTTCAAGCTCTACAACGCAATATTTTTAAAAAAAAAATTTTTGTACCTAAAAGTCGAAAAAAACCATTTTTTCTAACTGAATCCATACCTGGCATCAGAATAATAAAATTCGATATGGCGTACTAAATATGACGTCTTTAACCTTCTAGAGCGGAGCAGAATGTTTTTATTTTTTTGAATCTGGACCGCAAATTGTTTTGATAAATATTTTTTCGAGTTTCGACTTGCCCCAATCCCTGGAGCAAGTCTCCTTACCCTGAAGCACGACAGATTTTCTTTCTTTCAATAAATTAAGCTTAAGAACCAAGTAGTTCATACAGCCCAAAAAGAATCGGATCATGTGAATGACATTCGCGCAGTTATGAACTAAAAGTCAACTATACGAAAAATGGGTCGCACTTGCCCCACTTTACCCTATTTCGATAACAAAAAATATTTTTGTACCGCTCTATTAGATTAGATGACTTATGGAACTGAGATTACTAGTTACGCCTCTGCATCACAGCTAGAAGAACTTTACTCCAACGATATCGCAGTGTAAGATAAATAACAAGTAATTGTAAATAGCGAAGAACAAAACAAGATTACGATACAGTGTTTATTTATCCGATAAAAATGATATAATAAAACAGAAAATATTTGTGACTTTATCTAATAGGTTAACTTTTTTTTCACTTCGAATATAGAGGATGGTTCTCGACATACTCAAGGAACACCTTCTAAAGTCCCCGACGAAACAAGGGATCGTGATCAGCAATTTTCCAAAAAACGCAAAACAGGCAGACATGTTCTTGAAGGAAATAGGAAACGTCAGCGTGATACTCTACCTTTATACCGACACGCCTTTTCTAATTGAAAGGGCTCAGGAGAGGAGTGAACAAGAATTAGACGAAGAATCACTGAAGAAAAACATAGAAACGGCGACGAAAGATATTAAAACGGCCTTAATGAAATTTACTGCTAAAATAGAAAACGTGAGTCTTCTCTCCATTTTGATTAACATGATGTGTTACAATCTCGTGTAACAGAGTATGAGTGTCAAAAAGTATAGGGACCTGTTGGCAACATACTTACTATTTGTCACAAATCATTGGGTCTTGTTTTGTTTCTAAGACTTTTTTATTATTGTGACTTAAACACCAGATCTAGAGCCATAAATCAATGTAAATAATAATTTTGTTCATTTATTATACACCAGGTGCCAATGAGATCATGTATCATCCGACCGTTTTTTTTTATTTTAAGAAAACATTTTCTAAATGAGTAACGTGTATACTAGACGCAAGTGGGTTTATTTTGACATAAGTTACACAACTGTATAACACATACGGTTTTACCGAAATACAACGAACTTCGACTTTTCAAACGGAAAATCCCGATTGTAGATTCTTATGTACGAGGTGTGTAAATTAAGTAATGAGACTGATTTTCTTAATTTTTTTTATTCGAATAGAATTACAATTCAGTATTATCTCCTTCGAAATAAGCTTTGGGAAGCCACACAGCGTTGGAGACGGTTCTTCCATTACTCATAGCAGTGCTGGAACTCATACACTGGAATAGCCTTCAGCTGGTCGGTTACAGCCGTTTGAATGTTTTATATGGTCCCAAAATGACGTTCCTTGAGGTGATTTTTCAATCTCGGGAAGAGAAAAATGTTACAAGGACTAACTTCAGGCGAATAAGGAGGCTGAAGAGCCACAGGAATATTTTTACTGCCTAAAAACTCGTTTACTAAAAAATGACTGTGTGACAAGACGCATTGTCGTAACGCAACATCCAGTTGTTCTTAATGTTTGATCTGACACGCATGACCCTTGAAGTTTTTCAAGAACCTCTCTGTAAAAGTGTTGATTTACTGTTCGGCTTGGAGGCACAAACTCTTTGTGGACAATATCTTGCTCCCTTGGCTATTAAAAAAGCAGTTGAGCATGCAGACTTGCTCATTCTTACTTTTTTGGATCTTGGAGAGCTTGAAATGTGCCATTCCATGCCTTGGCGCTTGGTTTCCGGGTCGTTTTCCTACTCAAACACCCAAGTCTCATCACCAGTTATGACACTTTCCATACAACGGTGATCCTTTCTTAATTCATTCCTTTCCATACAATGGGGATCATTTTCAATCGATTCCAAAAAGTCAAAACATCTCTCTCTCCTGATGTCCTTTTCCTTTTGTTCCTGCGAAAGGTTTTTTGGAACCATTTTTATGCAGATTTTTCTCAACCCCCAATTCATTAGTCAAAATCTGATCACAGATCTACAAAAAAAAAAAAAGTTCTGTCTTTGCGATCAGACCCATCATTTCCTATGTATTTTGATGCACTGAAGCCAAATTTGGCAAAAAAAAAATTCTACCGCATCAATTTTTCTCTCCACCCCCATATAACCCCCATAAACTCTTATAGAGGAAATTTAAAAAATATAAAATTTATTTTGTTTTTTTTTTGGGTCGCTGATCACGAATCTGAAGTCAAGAATAAATTTCGACTTAATGACAGCTGTCAACAAGCTGTCAAATTTCACTAAAAAGTGAGAAGTTGATATTAAATGCATATTATTAAGTTTTTTGGGTTGCTGATTACGATTCTGTAGTGAAAAATGATTTTTGACATAATTCATTTTTGATTTGTCTCACTCATTTTTAAAACGCACTAGAAAAAAGCCGGTTTATACGGAAACAGCCACAAAGAACAAACAAATGACTCTAACAAGCTCAAACTTGTACTGAAGATGCATTACATGTTAATCTATCGCCCTTCCAAGTCCCGTCTCCGCAGTGCTGCTAGATCGGTCACTACATTGTCAGACTTAATTTACACATCTCGTAGATTCTTATGTATTTCTTGTATTCTGCATTAATATTGTTATACGGCACATTTGAAATTTGTAATTAGAAATGGATAATTTTACAATATATTATTACCAAATTAGTTACTAAAGACTGTCAAAGTAAGCATTGGCAATGAAATTATTACCGAAATTACAACGAGGAATAATAAAAAAAAGTTTTTTAATGAGTTTTATAGCGTCCTTTGTAAAGTACAAATCATATGGGAAAATAAACGACTTTTTTTAAATTAAAGTTTGGGGCTAACTTGTACTTTAAAAATGATGATAATGGCCCACTCCGGACACTCGGACAAGGTCATGTGACCGTCGATACCAGTCAAATTTGAAATTTTTACAAAAAAAGTCGCTTACAATAGTCCTAGTTGCGATATCAAAAAGTATTACAAAGAAAAGTTATTTGATTTCAAATTTTTATTTAAATCGATCTATTAGAACATGTTTTTGCCTTTATTTTTAATATCTACAAAACTATCCAGAACAATTATACACTTCGAACTTCGAAAAAGACAATTTATTTCAATAGATTTACCATACGACTAACTATTTGTTACAAAATACCGGTCAGTCTTTTTTTATGAAAAAAATGCTCCCAAATTCTGTTATGTTTGACGCAAAGTTGACATATTTTCCAGCATTTTGGATACAAATTTGTTGATATTATTTTTTTCATTACTAAATTGATGCTAGAATACTAGTAAACTAAAATACCGTGGATAATTTAGTACTATCAGTTTGAACTTTTTAATATTGCATCAAGGTTGAAAAGTATTAATAAATAATAGTTCCTATTCCACATAATTGTGTCTATGACATGCATAATAATATTAAATGTGTCTATTTTACAGATAAACACCAGTGCCCCGACCAACGAAGTATTCGAAAATATCAAAACAGTCCTAGTGAACCGGCTCAATTTAAAGCCACCCATTGTCGAAACTGATTACATTCGGTCTCCGGAAATAGACGAGGAAATTTAGCCTGCTCAATTCACATAATTACGTTTAATAGACACTTCCTCAATTACAATTTGTCATAAATTTGTTAAATAAATCAGTTAATTAAACTATTAGTATGTCATTTGATGCGTAAAATTACCCTGTACAACATGCGCTTGGCGAAACTTTTGTTTTTCTCTTGTTTTATGTGCGCTGTATATTCCGAAAAACATTGCCAGTCCGAACGTCGCATCCCAAAATATTACAAAGTTCGCACCTGCTACAAGTCCACTTTGTCGATGATAGCCTGGACGAATACCGCCACCCTTAAGGGATGCACCGAGTTCGCAAAGAGCAGAAATGCTTTGGCTTTCAATTTCAGTCCACAAGAAGCCGCAAAATACAGGCAGTCTTATGCCAGAAACTGTCAGGCATTAGGATGTCCAGAAATTGGAAACAGTTCGACACTAGTGATAGATATGGGTTACGATTATTACACTGCCTATGGCAACTGGAACAGTAAGTAAAATTCCGATTAAAAATGGAAATCCATGTTACCAATTAATCATTCAATTAATCATCAAGTCAATTTAATGGTAAAGCATTTAACCAGTTAACCCATAACTGGTCAGGCTGGTTTTAGGAAATTAGAAACATCCCAGTCAGCTATATCATAATCAGCTATACTCCACTCAACCATTTCTCACCCAAACACCTAATTTATGGTGGATAACTATTGCTAACTACTCTTAAAGTGTTCTTAAGGCTTTAAACACCTTCAAAAGTGTTCACTTCGAAGCAATACCTATCTACCTTCATTTGTCACTGTTTAGAGAGAACAAAACCTAGAAAGACTTTTTCGCAAATAAATCCGTTAGGTACTAGTTTAGGAGTTCTCTTCAACTTCATGAATCATCATTCTGCGCAATTCTTTAGAATACCTTTAAGCTTTTTAGCCTTTTAAAATGCCGAAATGTACCTACTTATATTTGACGATATTCTTCAATTTACCGTTTGTTATTTTATGATTTCACTTTTTTTGAAAATTTTGTTCAGGTTTTCCCACCAAGATTATATAAAAAGCACTGAGAAAACTCTATTCTGCTCTACGAGGGCAATCAACTTTTCAAACCTGATAACAAGTTAAACGGTAGGGAAACAACAATCTTTGTTTAGTCAGGGTTAAATTTGAATCACACTACTGTTTATCAGATAATAAGTATATGGCTCCAAAAAACCTTTCGCAGCAACAAAAGGACATCAGGAGAGAAAGGTGTTTTGACTTTTTGGAATCGATTGAAAATGATCCCCATTTTATGCAAAGTGTCTTTCTAACACAGTGTGGCAGGTACCAACAGCGGCCTGTTTGCTAAGATTGACTGAACATGCACAGAAGTTTAAAGAGCATCTAAAGATAACTCGACGCACATATTATCTCAGTTGTTCCTCCGTTCATACTGTTGGACGTACTGTAGCTACTACCTTTCATTCCACACTCACCATTTCCCTAAACAGTTAAATAACATGGCGAAGAGAATACCTAAACGTGTTTTAGTCGATGTTCAAAACCACATTAAGTAACAGTATTCAAAAGAATAAGTCCATTTTCTTCAATTTCTCATCCGTTTTTGAAGTAGGTCCTACTTCAAAAAGAACGTCTTTAACGTCTCTAAATATCATGCACAAATATTATTTCTAAATTTTCCTCAGTGAAGCTCTATCGCTTATGAGTTAACACATCTTTGTATAAGGAAAAAGAGCATTCCATGTCACCCTGTTATGGAAACATACGCATAAATATATGTAATAAATCAGGCTTTAAATATGTCGTCATGTGTTGCTGAACGTTGTCCACAAGTTCCAGATACATATTTATCCGGAAATTTTGTCTTTAATAAATTATGTCTTTCAAAATATGTTGTTCGTTGTAGACACTTTGGACGCTGTCAATATTTGGCCGTATCGTATCAACTTCTCCGTTTATATAGCACTTTAAACTACGAGGTGTGTAAATTAAGTAATGAGACTGACAACGTAGCGCCCGATCTAGCAACACTGCGGAGAGGGGACGTGGAAGAGTGGAAGGTTAACATGTAATGCACCTTCAGTACAAGTTTGAACAGGTTAGAGTTATTTAATTGTTCTTTGTGACGGTTTTTTCTAGTGCGTTTTAAAAATGAGTGACATTAATTTTGAGCAACGGTGTGCTATCAGGTTTTGCCTCATACTTGGACACAGCGCAAAGATACTTTTGCAAAACTTCAACACGTCTACGGAAACAGTATTTTTTCAAGAGCCCAATTTCTTCGGTGGTTTAAGGCATTCTTAGAAGGAAGTGAGTCGATTGAAGATGAACCACGCAGCGGAAGGCCTTCATCTTCAGGAACCGATGAAAATGTCGATAGAATACGGGATCTTGTATGGTCAGACATCTTATCGTCGGTTGACGACAAGAATGATCGGAAGAGTTAAATTTTACTCACACAAATGTTCACCAGATTTTGACTAACGAATTGGGGATGAGAAAAATCTGCGCAAAAATGGTTCCAAAAAACCTTTCGCAGGAACAAAAGGATATCAGGAGAGAGAAAGGTGTCTTGACTTTTTGGAATCAATTGAAAATGATCCCCATTTTATAGAACATCGTCGTTACTGGTAATAAGACTTGGGTGTTTGAGTACGATCCAGAAACCAAGCACCAAAGCATGGATGGCACACTTCAAGCTCTCCAAGGCCCAAAAAAAGCAAAAAAAGCAAGAATGAGCAAGTCGAAGATCAAATGCATGCTGATTTGCTTTTTTTGATAGCCAGGGAATTGTCCACAAAGAGTTTGTGCCTCCAGGTCAAACAGTAAATCAACACTTTTACAGAGAGGTTCTTGAAAAACTTCGAAAAAGGGGCATGCGTGTAATACCAAAAATCAAGAACCACTGAATGTTGCATCACGACAAAGCGCCTTATCACACAGCCATTTCAGTAAACGAGTTTTTAATCAGTAAAACATTCCTGTGGCTTCTCAACCTCCTTATTCGCCTTAATTAACTTAAATCCTTGTGACTTTTTTCTCTTCCCGAGATTGAAAAATCATATCAACGCGACGTCATTTTGAGGCCATAAAAACATTCAAACGGCTGTAACCGGCCAGCTGAAGGCCATTTCAGTATATGAGTTCCAGCAGTGCTATGAGAAATGGAACAACCGTCTCCAGCGCTGTGTGGCTTCCCGAGGAAGTTATTTTGAAGGAGACAATAAAAAAATGTAAAAAAAAATAATTTTCTCTCTCTCTCTCTCTCTCTCTCTCTCCCTCATTTACACACCTTGTCTCTAGCAATTTTGCGATTTCCTAATTACGTCAATAATACCCTTAGATTCCTAATAAAATTGGCACATCTCTATATAGCTATGTACATCACAAATTGCTATGTATGTCCTTGATCATCTGGAGAATATTTTTAATACTCGTATATGTATTATGTTCCTTCAGCACTCCTACTTGCTCAAAACGCACCATTATATCAGTTACAGGAAATATCACCTGCATAAAATCTGTAGGGGTCTTCGGACTCACCGAAAAAAAAGCAAAATTACACGGAGTCAATTAAGGCATGCCAGAGTATGGGTGCCGATTTGGCGGATGTACTTTCTGAAACCAGAACGAATCAGTTGTCCCAATACATTAACAATACCATAGGAGACTGGTATAAAGCAGCTTACATTGGTTTGGACGATATCGAAGAGGAAGGGAATTTTAGGACTGTAACTGACACGGCCATTCGCTGTTTCCGATACAGGGCGTGGGGTCCAGGTCATCCCATATCTAAGCACGGGAGTGAAGATTGCGTTGTACTAGATTCTGACAGGATGTGGAGGGTAGTCCCGTGTGATATAGAACTTCTGGCCCTTTGCGAATTTTATCCTGTAGAACCATTAGAAATGGCGGAGTTTGAAGATATGACTTGCGCTAATATTTCAAACAAAAGTAAGCTTTTGTTTGAATCAATATTAATTTTATATAGACATCCAAAAACAAACGTCATCAACTCTGGATATGAACGAGAGAGATGGAAATAGCGGTCATGTCTAATCTTCTCGGTTATGTCAAACTTTTGACAGGTGACTGTCACAATTTTTAAATAAACAATGGCTGTCATATGATGTGACAGTCTTGACAAGTAAATAAGGTTATAAATTCGATTAAGAATAGAAATACGTCTTTTTTTTTCTCGGCCAACTTTGATGACGTTTTTTTTTTGGATGTCTATAGTTGCTCTTGCGCTTCCCCAAATAAGGGGAACTATTATGACAAAAAGTTCCGTTCCGTGACAAAAGTCCATAGTAATTCAGAATAATAGATAAGAAACCTTACACCCACCTATTTTTTTCCTTGTTGAAAATTCGTTTGTTCAAGACAGAAAAACATATAACTTATTACACAATGGTTCTATTAATTTTCTATTAAACTAATAAAATAAATACAATAATTTGCACATTTTTGACAGAAATATCAATAAAAACCACATTTTTGATATTAGGGTGTAAAAAAAATTATAAAGATTTTATAAAGATTAAAGAATATGAAAAACAAGTCGAAGAGGAAATAAAATACTCTTAAACTGACCCCATTTAACATTCTATCTCCAACAATAACCGAGATACCAATGCATGCATAACCAATTTTAGATAGACAGTATACTTATTATTTCGTGTTACAAACACACATACAAGAAAAAATAATGTGACAGAGTTACTGCTCTATTATTGTAATCCAGTTGATTCAAAAGTATCAAGATTAATCTGATATAAATACCTAAATAAATTTTATGACTATATATTACCCGTGATGGATTTAGTAATTTATTATTATTTACAATATTAAAAATGCTGTCGAGTATTACGTAAAAAAATATCTGCCCCCAGCATCACATACAGCGCTATATGTGCATATGTATATGTCGCATGGACTGGTTAAATATGTATATACAGTGCCGGAAAAAAAGTATTCGCGGATAGAGCGAAACGCAGAAAAACACCTGCGTACTTTATTCAGAATAGATAAAGAACTGAATTATACAGGAAAATGTTAAGCTTTATTAATTCTAAGTTTAACACATATGACAAAAATATACAAAGAGCAATTTTAAATTAAAACATCACAAAAATATGAATAGTGTTAAATAACATAGAGAAAAAAGTATTGGCGGATTTAAGAAATTTACATATTTGGAGGACATCAAATCGATATCTAATATTTAGTATTCAGACCTTTAGCTTGAATAACGGCTCGAAATCTTCTAGGCATTGAGCTCACAATCTTCTGAGTGTATTTAGGTGATGTTTTATGCCATTCTTCTAACAGAGCAGCTTTCAATCGTTGTCGATTTGTAATGTTATGTTTCCTTACTAGTTTGTCTAAAGCATCCCATATATTATCTATGGGATTTAAGTCTGGGGATTGAGGGGGTGTGTGTAGTAAGTAAGGTACAGTATAAATACAATATATTTATAAGTATAAGACAACGACTGAAAGCGGCTCTGTTAGAAGAATGGCACAAAACGTCACCTAAATACACTCAGAAGATTGTGAGCTCAATGCCTAGAAGATTACGAGCCGTTATTCAAGCTAAAGGTCTGCATACTAAATATTAGATATCGATTTGATGTCCTCCAAATATGTAAATTTCTTAAATCTGCGAATACTTTTTTCTCTATGTTATTTAATACTATTAATATTTTTGTTATGTTTTAATTTAAAATTGCTGCTTGTATATTTTTGTCATATATGTTAAACTTAGAATTAATAAAGCTTAACATTTTCCTATATAATTCAGTTCTTTGTCTATTCTGAATAAAGTATGCAGGTGTTTTTCTGCATTTCGCTCTATCCGTGAATACTTTTTTCCGGCACTGTTTGTATATTTTCTGTTGATATTTCAGGGAAAAAAAAGAAATGTAACGAAAGCAAAGACTTGGCAAAACTGTATAACAACTCGACAAGAAAAGACCAATGTGCAATTATGAATTATCTAGACCATGATGATGACCACGACCCTGAGAATGATGAATAATCAGGAATGCTTTGTAGGTATTAATTTGCAGATAAATATACATACATTTACTTTATGACCGACGAGTTACATACGTCAAAGTTTGCATCCAACTCGTCATTGAAGACTACAGAAAAAAAATGCAAATTCATAGGAAAACACATTAAATTATGTCTACTTTATTGTACACAATTCTTCACACTAATGTCGATTTATTAGTTTCTCTTCTGAACTCACTGTATACGAGGTGTGGCTATTAAATAACCGAATTGCTGTCATAACACTTTTTATTCGTTACCAATTACAGTAGTAACTTCCATGTATTCCCCTTGGCGATCTCTACACCGCTCCATACGACTTTTCCATTGTTGAAAGCAGCGCTGGTTCAGTCCGCTTCTGTCAGCTGGTTCAGAACCTCCGTCACTTTTGCTTTAACCGCTTCCACACTGTCGAATCTTGCCCCCTTCATCAGTGTCACCGTGTCTAACAAGCCTGGATGGATCAATGTCAATGTTGTTTAGAATGTCAGCGCAAATGTTCATTCTTGATTCCTTTTGCTCGAGAGTGAGAAGTTTTGGCACCATTTTTGCGCAAATTTTGCGCATGTTGAACGATTCATGCAAAATCTGGCGAACACATTCTTTGTCGATTCCTGTTATTTAAGCAAGCCCTCGGATGCTTAGGGTGCTAGGATACGATCTTCGCGGATGTTTTCGTCCCTTTTTGACGTTGAGGGCCATCCGGAGCGCGGATCGTTTTCAGTCGTTTCACGTCCCTCTTTAAACCGTTAAAACCATTCAAAAACTTGTGTGTGGGATAAACACGTACACTTCTTTTAACATTGCATAAGCTTCTGTAAAATTTTTCCCCAGTTTAACAAGAAACTTGAGATTGACCCGTTGCTCCATCTGAACAGTACGCGTTACTGGTGCGTAGACTAATTCAAACGACTGCTACAGTCAAACTGAGCGACCCACTGGCTTGTCCAGCGAGCTTAGGGTGGGGAAAATATAACCAGACATAGTTCTGTTCAAACTTGTTGCGACACGCTCGCAGCGCGCTGATAGCAGCATCAGTTCGGTTATTTGATAGCCACACCTCGTACATACTGAAACACAGCTGTGCTTTTATACGCGCCACAACTCAATCTCAATTCAACTTTACGTTTTCAATGTTCGCTTGAAAAATGCAAATCCCTCCACTGATTTAAATCATACAAAAACGATGTGACCGGGAAAATCATCTTGAATGCCAATTACTTATTATTGTACTTTCTGTAACATTTATTTATAGGATTAAGGTTATAAAAATAAAAACTGTTTCATGTTTTTTCTAAAATATATTTTTACCCTGACGATAGCTCGATGTGTAATCGTTTCGTGCGAGCTGGCGATTACCTAGAGATGGCAATATTCATGCGGATAAGAATCCGTCTTGAGACAATCGCCACCTATCACATCCCCCTTTTCCCATGCTATTGGACAGTTAACGATTCCAATTCAGTCATTTCAGACAGCTATAGTAAATATATTATTCCTCCTCCGAGGTAGAGGATATGATTGCACATATTTGTTCCTGGAGTGGGTACTGGAACCTTAAAAACCGTAGAAACAGAAAACCGGACGTTTTCCACGAAACACCGAATTACTATACTTATTATATATAAAATGGCAAGTTTTAAATAAGGAAGCGTAAATTTAAGAGAGCCCTGTACAATTCCACGACTTTCTGTAGAGATACTGACAATTCGAAATTTGTTTCGTTACCATATGAACCTAAATTCACCCTCGGACTAGATAAAGTTTTTAAAATATCAATATCAATTTGGTTTATAATTCTAAAAACAAACTACAGACGCTTTTGGGCAACCCCAAAGATGAAATCTTCAATAACGAAATGTCTGGAATATACGAAATAAGTTGTAAGGATTGTGATCAAAAGCATATTGGGCAAACAAAAAGATCTATTTTGACTAGATTTAAAGAACATATGGTCCACTTAAAATATGGTAAAACGGAAAAGTATTGTATTGCTCCACATGCTTTTGACAACAACCATGGAGTAGACAAAAATAATTTAAAATTAATTAGAAATGTGACAAACAGTAGACAGTTGAATGCGTTTGACTCCACTCACTGTTCGCCCTGATAAGGTTCAGTGAATAGTATATTCATTCGAATAGTAATTCGGTTTTTCGTGGAAAATGTCCGTTTTTTTTCCACATATTTGTTATTATTAGTCAAGTACATAATATACCGATGTGAATGTTGACTCACGGATATGATTAAGATGTAAAAATGTCTTAAGTGTGTATATTGTCGGTATTATAGCTGTAATAATTAACAATAATAAATAATGATTATATTGTAACAGATTCTATACTTAATGATAAGAATACACACTAAAAAAATTACCACCTTTAACTAAAATAACCACAAACATATTACTCGCTTTTATTGCTGTATTACGACTTTTCTTGCGTTTTATAATCATAACTCTAAAAAAGATAATAGCAATATAGACTTTGGAAGTATATCCATATTGTAACAACCCTTACCTTTTCAGCAAGTCTTCTCAGTACCTGAGACATCCGCTTTCCTGTCTGATTTACTAATCTATTAAATGCACTCTCTTTATCTTGTAGCAAATTGTGCGGATGGTCAAACTCTACAGCTGATCCGGCTTCCATAACCAGTATTTTATCGGAGTCCATTATAGTATTAAGTCTATGAGCTAAAACAGAAAAATATGTTTCGAATACGGTGATTCAACTAAGTTTTTATTTGAGACTCTTGATTGTAAGACTGACTGAGACTATTGGAGATGTCATTTGCTTGTTTTCCAAATGGTTGTTATTCTCAATCTTCTTTTTAGAATAGAAAAAAATGGTGACCACCTGGCGGGAGTTGTTAATCTCCTGAAATTTATTTAATATTCTATATTAAATAAATAGTAATTTAATATTCTATATTAAATATATAATATTTAATTTTCTCAAGAGGTTTTGAAAACTGAGTTTTTAATGTGTGGCCATTAATTCAAATTTTCGCACAAAGATTCAAATAATGATAATGATCCATTTAAATAGTTGTTGGTTGGACTATTTGGGTTGGACACCCAAATTCACTGTATTTAAATCGGCTCTGTGAAGTTGGCACCTCGAAAAGCGAATTTTTTAACGAAATTAGCATGGTTCGTTATACCAAGATGAGCCCAGGATAGCTCAGCATTTTATTTTGTTAGCCCACCTTTCAATCAAAAGTTATAACAAAAAAACATTTTTTTTAGGTTGAGAACCACTGAATTTTTTTTTAATTCGATGTTTTAACACTGTCATTCGATTGCCCAAGGTTAGCCCAGGGTAGCCCAAAAGTTTTTTTCGTTAGCCCACCCTTGATTCAAAAATATAGTAAAAAATTTTTTTTTTCGAAAAAAATTAGGAAAAAAAATGTTGGTGGTTTTCGATGTTTTGATACTGTCATTCGATTGCCCAAGTTTAGCCCAGGATGGCCCAAGTTTTTTTTTACGTTGGCCCACCCCCTTTGGTTCAAAAAATAAAGCCAAACAAATTTTTTTTCGAAAAATATTTTGAAAAAAAATAAATAAGGTGAAATTTGATGTTTCAACACTGTCATTCGATTGCCCAAGTTTGGCCCAGGATAGTCCAGGTTTTTTTTTTGTTAGCCCATCCTTAGTTCAAAAGATAGAGCGAAAAAAATGTTTTTGCTATATTTTTTGAACCAAGGGTTGGCTAAAAAAAAATAGGGCTATCCTGGGCTAAGGTCAAGCAATCGAATGACAGGGTTGAAACATAAAATTTCACTTGATTTTTTTTAATTTAAAAATAAATTGTTTTGCTCTATCTTTTGAACCAAGGGTGGGCTAAGGAAAAAAAAACTTGGGCCATCCTTGGGTAGACTTGGGCAATCGAATCGAAATATTTTTCGAAAAAAATTTTTTGCTCTATCTTTTGAACCAAGGGTGGGCTAACGCAAAAAAAACTTGGGCTATCCTGGGCTAAACTTGGTCAATCGAATGACAGTGTTGAAATATCAAATTTCACCTAATGTCTTTTTTTTCCAAATATTTATCGAAACAAATTTTTTTGCTCTATTTTTTGAACCAAGGTGGGCTAACGAAAAAAAAAAACTTCCTGGCTAACCTTGAGCAATCGAATGACAGTGTTAAAAACATCGAATTAAAAATTTTCAGTGGTTCTCAACCTAAAAGAATTTTTTTGTTATAACTTTTGATTGATAGGTGGCATAAAATTCTGGGCTATCCTGGGCTCATCTTGGGCAAACGAACCATGCGAATTCCGTTAAAAAAATTCGCTTTTCGGGGTGCCAACTTCACAAAGCTATTTAAATCAGCATAAAATTAACATTTCCCTAACAAATATTTATCAATCATCATGAACTAAGTTGTCTCGTTTGAATTAGTTATCTACCAAACTACGTGACCATAGAACTTTACCAATAGTTAAAACAGTGCAACGTCGGAATTTTTCCCTTATCGTACGCTGGATTAGGCCGTCAGTTTCATGGTCGACGTTGGCCGTTGCCTCGTCGAGTACGAGAATATTATTGTTTCGAATGATAGCTCTGGCCAAGCAGAGCAGTTGCCTCTGACCAACACTAAAGTTAGAACCGCCCTCTGACACTCTGCTGTATAGACCCAGAGGCAATTCGCGAGCCAATTCCTCCAATTCTACCTCCCTCAAAGCGTTCCACAGTTGGCCATCGTCGTACAAGTCGAACGGGTCCAAATTTCTTCTCAACGTTCCAGAAAACAAGACAGGCTCTTGGGGGATTATGGATATTTTCGAACGTACGTCTTGTAACGGGACAGTCTTTGTGTCGACGCCGTCGATTACAACCTTTCCTTCAGTTTCTGCTAACCTAAATAGAGCTGCTATCAGGGAGGATTTACCAGCACCAGTTCGACCGACTATGCCAATTTTTTCCGTGGGTTTCGCGGTGAAGTTCACCTTGTTCAGCACAAATGGTTCTTCTGGGCTGTACTTCAGAGAAACATCTTCAAACCGTACCTCGCCTGATTCTGGCCAGTCATCCGATACGTTTTCGTGTTGTACATCGAGTTCTGGCTTAAGATCGGCGTATTCTAGGACTCTCTCCACGGAGGTCATTTGGTTTTCTAACTCGCTCCACTGCCTCATGCCCCACTGGAACATTCCAGTCAGCGACAGTGATTGGGTAATCGCTAAACCAACATTTCCGCCATAAGACTCTAAAAAAACGCCAGAACTTACATTAGAGAATTAAATAAATATTTAAAATTTCCAGGCAGATAACAGATGAGTTGATAAAATTATAGCACATGGGATTTAATCAAGAAGACTAGAACTAAGGAGACCGAACTCCGGCTTTTCGCTGTATAACGCAACGGGCTCGAATATGTCCGCCTCCAGAGGCGCTGTAAACAGTAGTGTACCCTGGTTGCTACGGTATATAAACAGATATCTATACGTATACTATGGTTCTGTACTAATCTGTGTGCGTTAGAGGTTAGAGTCCGTGTAAGTGTCCGTGGTGCGAATACATTTGACAGACGCTCGATATTTTTCATGTCAAAGGTCAACATCGTCCATAAATTAAGCTTTTCAAAGTCATTGCGTAATATTTTAATAAATTTTCACGGTCAGTACTGCGCAATAGTCTGAACTCGTATAAAAGGGTAAAGCAAATTGTAGGTACGTAAATGTGGAAATGCAATGTTATTGTGAAACCTTTACAGAGATAAGTGTCTAAAGAGCAAGGGAAATTTCACAGATACATGCGAAATGAAAAAATCACTATTTACGCATTATTTTACCCACCCAGCACCTATTCGCTCCCTTTTCCCGTTAACTTGTGGGACTAATACTACTTTGCGCACGATTTTGGCGGTCAAACATAGTGTATATTACTGTTTTCTGGGTATGTGACGAAAAAAAAACGCTAAAATTGCAAAAGTGGCTTGTCTGAACAATGACCCTCAAAATATTTCATGTTACGTGCTTCAATGTTAACAATACAACAAAGACAAATATTTCGTTTCATACATACTTCAGTAATTTGAAATAACGTCCGGTTATTCGTACCGCTTCTTATATCACACAATGCAACACAGCACTTTCGAAAATCAAGCAAAATCATATTTATTTTGTATATATTTTTGCTAAAGCCAAACGGCATGTAAGCTTTGACAGCTTAATGATAAATGTTATATAAAACCATAGCATGGTTTTCTATGATAATTTGAAAAACATTCAAATGTGGTCCGCCGCTCATCACGTGACATCGAGTACTTTACTGTTTACAGCGCCTCCTGGAGGCGGACATATTTGATCCCTAGATACCGAACGAGTTCGGTCTCCTTAGTTCTAGACTTCTTGGATTTAATTAAAACTGGACCTTTTTTGGGTAGTCATCATTACAAGATAAAAAGACCTAACTTGCTATTTTTTTTATAATATTGTTAAATAATTTTGCTGAAAAGTGGAGAGACCAGATCCGTCTTTTTTTTCTCTCTCATTTTTTCGAAAATAAAGAGCAAACCCAAACCTCAAGTCCTAGATCACTTACTAATTCGAGATATCTGAAACATATTGCCGAAATGTACAGCAAAGACTTTTTTATTGAGGTTTGTGTAGAGGCTTCAGGAAGAAATATGTTTATAAATATGTGATAGAATTACACTGTTCTGCATGAAAATCCTCCCCGCCAAACTAATGTGTTATTTCGATCATTTCTACCTATGTAACCCTTACACTGACCTGTAAATTGTCGTATCAATAACATGAGAAAATCATATTTTGATTGATTGCAAAGGAGATATAAGGACGTACCTATTTACTTCACTCTGCACATAAAAGTAAGACATACAAATTTTTATTAAAGCCTTAAATACAGAAAGAAATACTTTTCTTTTTTGATACGGAAATTCGCGCATATAAGTGAAAGAAGAAATGCTCGTTGGGCAACAAATACGAGAACTTTTCAAAGAACTACACTTTCGAGAAAAGAAAATAGGGCGTGGACTGCCTTCAAAAATGTATGTAGCAACTTCCTAGGTAACAATAAATCGGAGAACTATAAAGATCTAGTTGAAGAATTTATCCAATCTTACAAAACGTTAGATTGCTTAGTCACTTAAGCTGCATTTTCTTCACTCCCATTTGGAATGCTTCCCTGGTAATTTGGGTGCAGTTTCAGACGAACACGGCAAAAGATTCAGACCAGCAAATTGCGGTGTCCAAAAAGTACTGGGACGGTTGACTATCTCAAAATCAATGCGAGAAAACGAAAAAATGACCTCAACAAAAGTTGTTTGATTGAAAAAAAAAACGAATTTAATGGTCACCTTGACCTTGACATTGAACGTGACCTTGATGTTTTTTTTTAAGGTGAACTTGAAAAAGTCAAATAGAATCCTGGTATTTTTGACCCCAGATTCTTACGGAGCGCGAAATTCAACGTTCAGATGTGTATCCATGTCTTATACGAACATGACCTCTAGAGGTCATTTTGAGGTCAAATACGTTTTTAGTCCAGCAAAGCCTGGAAATCGTATTTTTAATGAAAAATTACCTCAATAAAAGTTGTTGGATCAAAAAAACGAGTCTAATGGTGACCTTGTCCTTTACCTTGGCCGTGACCTTGAAGGTTTTTTCAAGGTCGATTCGAAATTTTGAAACTGAAGCCCACAATTCTAACCTCCGTTTTTCAAAATACGAAATTCAGTATTTGTGTACGCATTGATATCCTGCCTCTCAATAAAAACAAGAGACAAGTTAATATTGGAGAGTGCTCTTCAATGTTCAGAAAAGTATTACGGGAATTCGTGGACAGATTATAAAAATTGGCCTACGACGAGGACGTAGCCGGATAGATTTTTAGGCCCCATTTAGACCCCCGGCCAAGGTCAAGGTCACCATTAGACTCGCTTTATTGATCAAATAAGTTTAGTTGTAGTCACTTTTAATTAAAAATACGATTTCCAGGCTGTGCTGGACTAAAAACATATTTGACCTCAAAATTACCTCTGGAGGTCAGGTTCATGTAAGACATGGATACACACCACATGTAAGACATGGAACGTAGAATTTCACGCTCCGTAACAATCTGGGGTCAAAAATATGGGGTTCTATTTGACTGTTTCAAGTTGACCTTGAAAAAAACATCAGTCACGGCCAAGGTCAAGGTCAAGATGATCATTAAATTTGATTTTTTCAATCAAACAACTTGTGTTGAGGTCATTTTTTCGTTTTCTCGCATTGGTTTTGAGATAATCGACCGTCCCGGTACTTTTTGGACACCCTGTATAATGGAAAATGGATCCCAAACGTGTTAGCAGACTACGGTTAGGACCTTAAAAATGAATATCGCGGTCCTGGCGAATACAAGCCAAAAAAAAAGACAACAAAATACTTTATTGATTGTATTGCACTTTTTTTCGATACAAAATGAAATTTATTTTGATATTTTTTTATCTTCGAAAATTCAGTAGATTGTTTATGGTTTGGGTTTCTCATATTTTATATTCTTCTCCCTTCTCTAAAAACTTATGGGTGATAGGTAAAAACCGAAATATTTGAATTCAGCACATGACAGTAGACACAAAAAACTCAAAGATAAAATATCAGGGAACGACAAAAAAATTTCAAAATGCAGAACAGTGTTTTTGTACTTTATCAAGGACGATAGGAAATTCAAACAATTTCAAGGAAAATAAGTGTGCTTTTGGAGATGAACAGAAACCATTCTGGCACTTCCAGATATATCGAAAGTGAATACTAACTCCGTTATTATAAATCAGAATCATCGGAATCAAACAGAATCAGAAGAAAACAGTTAAAATTTATTGACGCAAAGTCTTACCATTCGACACCATCAAAAAGCCCATGGTAACCAACCCAACATAGACGACGCAGTGCAAATCAAGCCAGAATCCGAACGCCCTGTTACAAATCAGGAACATGTAGAACGCCGAACTGTGTAGATTTTGATGCGAGTCGAAGACCCTTTTCAAATTCTCTTGGACGCCGAACGCTCGTATTGTGGTAAGTCCTTGCATGGAAGTGCTCATCTGAGAGAAGACCGGGCTTCTAGCTAAAATAGTCATTGTTTAACAACTCCCTTTGCGGTTGCTTAACTTACCGTACATGTTGCTTCCATTCTCTTTATACTGCGACTGCTCGCCAAAAAAAACAGCCTCAGTCGGTAGAATATTGTGAGTATAACAGCGGATGGGATTAAGTACCACGGATTGACTACTCCGACTAGTATTGTTATGAACATAACGCTCAAAAAGATCTAAAACAAGGGACCTCTATTTAAATTATAATCTATTTTCCGCTAAAAATGCATTCACCATGCCAGAATTTGACTCAAAAAAGTTTGAAAGTGATAATTTACAAAATATTTTATGGTGAAAATCGTTTTTTTTTTTTTTGGGAGGCTTATGTATCAAAAACCCTCAATTGCACAGCTCCTCAAAAAAAAAAAAATTAATGGTGAGGTCTGACTATGTTTACTCTATGTTTTTTAGGTCGCTGAATCCGAATCCGAGGTCCCTTTAACTTCATGTCCTCAAGATTTTCCATAACCTCAAAAAGTTAGACTAAAAACCCTTATTACCCCTTGAATTTTAAACCCCATAGCTCCATCCATACCAAAATCCCCAGAAATCCTAAGCCCTTAACCCCCAACCCCTTAACCCAATAACTTAATAACCTAATAACCCCATAACCTCAAAATGAAAGCGGCAAAGTTCACAATACGCTTCTTATTTCCGAGGTTAGGGCTACATAGGTAGTCGACAGTACATAATGAAATGCAATTAAATAAAACTCCAAAAACCTTAAGCCCTGAATCCCCAACCCCTCAACCCAATAACCCCACAACCTCAAGATAAACGTGGCAAAGTTCACAATACGCTTTTTATTTCCGAAATTTGGGCTAGATAAGTTCTTTGACGGCGAATAACACAGCTCCAAAAAAGAAATCCTGGCCGATGATCTAGCTGAGTAACAAAATATTCTCTTAGGTTTTTGGACGATAACTGCAATGATCTCATGATACATACATATATAAGGTCGAGGATCTTTTTTTGAAAAATGGCCCACGTTTAGCCGAACCTAGGAACGACGACGGGGACGTAATAGGCTTCGTTCCCTTTGGGGTGCTTTTTTAGAGTGTGCTCCCCTTGCCTCACACTATTCGGGGTGTTTTTTTATAGTTTGATTTTTTAAATATACTTTTTATTGATTTCTATAAATGATTTTCAGCAGGGAGGGCTATAGAATTTAAAATTCAAGGGGTAATAAGGTTTTTGGTCTACATTTTGAGGTTATGGGGTTATTGGTTTATTAAGTTATTGGGTTAAGGGGTTGGGGGTTAAGGGCTTAGGGTTTTTGGGGATTTTGGTATGATGGAGCTATGGGGCTTAAAATTCAATGGGTAATAAGGGTTTTTGGTCTAAATTTTGAGGTTATCGAAAATCTTGACGACATGGGGTTATATGGACCTCGGATTCGGATTCAGCGACCTCAAAAACAACTAATTAACATAGTCAGACCTCATCATTAATTTTTCCATTTATTTTTTGTGGAGCTGTGTTATTTTTAAAACTATGGTCCATATTTTACTGGAAAACGTTTATTTATTCGTGATTGTAGCGAAACACATATTTTAGTCACCTGTAACGTATCCAGAATAACCAAGGGGTAATACTTCATCTATTGATCCCATGTCCTTCGAAAACCTATTTAATATCCTCCCAGACGGATTGACATTGAAGAACCTCATTGTCGTATGAACGATGCTTGAAAACATTTTGTTGTGTAAATTTCTAGACGCCACCATGCAAAAATCCATAAAAGTCATCGACCTTATCAGTGCAACAACGATGATAAAACATATCAGTGAAGTGTAGAAATAAACGCAGTTCATTGTCTTCCCAAATATATTTATGTGCACAACGGCGGTATTTTCATTGAGCGACGCCGATTTCTTTTGCTCCAGGTTCACCCTAAAATGATAATTCAATATTTATTGGTAATTGATAGGAGACATCGGTTACTAACCAATAAGCTAGTAAGTAGTCTGCGAAACTGGCTGAAAACTGAGTAATAATAAACAGCATGATTACCAAAAAACCCATAAAATATCCGCCGCCAGCTTTTACATATTTTCTGTAGACTCTCTTTTCGATTGCCCCTGTATGTCTATACTCCTTCATTTCGCTCGGAGTTTTCAGAGCGTTCAATTTTTCCGTGTCGCGACTTTCACCCGGACTCCTGTCGTCATCCTGATGTTCCAGAAGGATTGTTCTTAAATCCTCGTTGCCCAGTTCATACAACTGCTCAAAAGTGCCAGAGATTTCTATTCTTCCCCGTTTGAGAATGTAAATTCTATCGACCATCCTCAGATACTGCAACTGATGGGTTACCAACACGACGCATTTATTCCTCAGATAGTCTAAGATACAGTTGTCGAAGAGCTGTTTACCAACTTCGGTGTCCACCGCAGATAAAGGGTCGTCCAGAAGATAGACGTCGGCGTCTTTGTAAATGGCCCTTGCCAGATTGACCCGCGCTTTTTGCCCACCGCTGAGCAGGACGCCCCTTTCTCCGACGATGGACTCGTCTCCGTATGGCAACATGGAAAAATCCCTTTCCAAAGCGCACACCTGGCAAACTCTCGCGTATTTTCCCGCGTCCATGTCCTGGCCAAAGAGGATGTTATCCTTTATAGTTCCGGGAAATATCCATGGCTCCTGGGAAGCGTAAGATACTATACCGTTGACGTGTAAGTATCCTTTAGAAACAGGCAGTTCGCTTAGGATGACGTGGAACAGGCTGGTTTTCCCGCTACCTATAAATTTCATATTTCGTTAATTACCCAAAAAAAAAATGGAAGATGGTCTTTATCTACACACATGTTTCTTTTGCATCACAGAATTATAATCCGCAGTAGATTTAACCCCATCGCGATACAGTTGGTCCCTAACCTCAAAAAATGGTCTACAACATGTCCCATCTCTACTCTACGAGTGAATTGCACATTTGCCCTCGAAATTCATTGAACTAATTACGGAGGTATTGATAAACTTTTAAAAACTTATTGTTAATGATATTATAAACTGTTCGGTGTAGTATCAACAGTGCTGATGTCTGATTGCAGACGTTTTAAACCTAGTTAAGTAGACCTGGGTATTTTTTACCCGAGCATTTCGGTGGCCGACCAGTCAACAGTGACGTTGACCACAGCCGATTGGTTGGAAGGATAGCGGTGTGAGTCTAGGAATGCAATCACCGACAGTCTTTCTTCGTTATCCAGTCGTGACAGGTTGCATTTTTACTCATAACATGCTGAAAGATGGAGGAGCTAACGGCCAACCATCTGAAAGCCCGAATTATTGCAAATGGAATTCCTCATCATGTTCAACAAACTATTGGAATCTGGAAATCAAAAAATGCAGCCACAAAACAGCTTGAACAGCCAGTACCGATGATGAATAAATGCACCACTTGTGGATTTTGCTCTTATTCCAAGATGCTGCTACTAGCTACTACTGATGCTGCTACTAGCACACTGCGAGCGTGTCGGGACAAGTTTGAAGAGAACTGTGTCTGTTGATACTTTTCCCATCCTGAGCTCGCTGTACAAGCCAGTGGGTCGCTCAGTTTGACTGTAGCAGTCGTTTTAATTAGTCTACGCACCAGTGACGCGTCGAAAAAATGTTAAGTGTTCAGATGGAGCAACGGGTTAATCTCAAGTTTCTTGTTAAACTGGGGAAAATTTTTACAGAAGCTTATGCAATGTTAAAAGAAATGCACGGGAATGAATGTTTATCGTACACAAGTTTTTGAATGGTTTAAACGGTTTAAAGAGGGGTGTGAAACGACCGAAGACGATCCGCGCCCCGGACGGCCCGTCATTCAACGTCAAAAATCAACGAAAACATTGAAAAAAATTGGTAAATGAATTCGCGAGGATCGTCGACTAAGCATCCGAGGGCTTGCTGAAATAATAGGAATCGACAAAGAATGTGTTCGCCAGATTTTGCATGAATCGTTCAAAATTCGTTTGCGCAAAAATAGTGCCAAAACTCCTCGCTCCCGAGCAAAAGGGATCAAGAATTAACATTTGCGCTGACATTCTAAACAACATTGACACTGATTTGTTAGACGCGGTGACACTGAAGGGGATAAGAGTCGAAAGTGTGGAAGCGGTTAAAGCAAAAGCGACGGAGGTTCTGAACCAGCTGACATAAGCGGACTTCCAGCACTGCTTTCAACATTGGAAAAGTCGTATGAAACGGTATAGAGATCGCCAAGGGGAGCACATTGAATGCGAAAAAGTTGCTCTGTAATTGGTAACGAATAAAAAGTGTTATGACAGCAATTCGGTTATTTAATAGCCACACTCGTACCTTACTACGGTTAATTGTAATTTAACTTAAATGCTGCAAGTTAACGTTCTGATTTACTTTTTAATTTTAATTTATTATGTTTTTTTTTTCTAGTTGAATATTAAACAGATATTAGTGTTAATAATTAAAAGATGTAGTGTTTCTTATCTCAATGTGGGGCCCGTTTGTTAATGAATAAATAAATAAAATCAAAACGTTTAGAAACAAGAAGATAATCCAGGTAAATTTTGTAACAAAACTAACATAAGCACATTGAAACCGAACTGAATTATATCTTCTTAATGAAAACGCAGTGCCTTTCTTGAGCAATTCTATTAGCAATTTGCTTACCAACCGTTCCAATCACGGCTACCAACTCGTTGCTTCCGACTTCAAAGTTGAGATCCGACAGGGTGTTATCATCGTTTGAAACGTCCCACTTGGCCGAAATGTCTTGGATGGAGACTGCAGAATATTTTTTATTCACCATGCTGATTCCTCTTACGGACTTTCCCGGACGGATCTGAGATATTTCTTCGCGCAATAGGAAATCCTCGATCCGTTTGATGGAGACAGAAGCTTCCGCTAACGAAGAGATGACGTGAGGGACGTGGACCACCATCGATTGCCGTACAACGTTGAAGAAGGCGGTCACAACGAAGACATAATACGCGTGAGGCGTGTAACCGGAAAATATGTACACCAGTATGGAGAAGAATATCGCGGTTCTGTTCAAAAACATCGCCAACGACGAGTGGATGGCTCTTATGAACGATGTCGCTCGAATTTCACGAACTTCCAACCTGAAAAGAGCACGTAAGAGTTAAAAAAACAACAAATGAATAATTAAACGAGTCATACTCATGATCGTAGGCCATCAGTCGTAGTCACGAACAATATTGTTTTAATCAACTGTGTTTGATAAAGAAAAATAATAATTCTTTGGAGTATTATTTTTCAATTGGAAAGAAATGAAAAAGGGGGCCTTTTTCTCACAAATCTTTTATTTATGACTTGCTACCGGTTTCGGTCACTAAATGACCATCTTCAGGCAACAAAAGTTACAATAGGATTATTACTTTAATTTTGATTATTGATGTTGTGTCAAAATTCATCTAGTAGATGTATCATTTTTTGTCTTTTTCTATTCTATTAATTAACCTTAAAAATTTTGCTTTTCTTGATTTATCGCAGATAGATTAATCAACCTCTTATTTGTTTTTTTGTGGTAGTACTGATTAGATTTTCTTTTTTAAAAACAATTTAATAATTACACAACATTTACTTAAGACAATGGACTCACAAACATGTCGAAAATCGTAGTAGGTTAAATTATTTTTTTATTATTTTTTTTTATTAATTCAACCCTACTCATTACAAAATCTCCTAAACTATAAAAACTACAACCTCGAAATTTGGCATCCAAGTACTTGCTAAAAAATAATTTTTCGAAATTCAACCCCTAAAGGTGTGAAAATGGGGGTGGAAGATTGAATGGGAATTATAGATATATTCCAGTGATCTTTGCTAAAGAAGTGGGGGGTACAGCTAGTAGATAATGTATAGAGACATCCAAAAAAAAAAACGTCATCAAAGGTGGCCGAGAAAAAAAATACGTATTTCTATTCTTAATCGAATTTATAACCTTATTTACTTGTCAAGACTGTCACATCATACGACAGCCATTGTTTATTTTACAAATTGTGACAGTCACTTGTCAAAAGTTTGACATAACCGAAAAGCTTAGACATGACCGCTATTTCCATCTCTCTCGTTCATAGCCAGAGTTGATGACGTTTTTTTTGGATGTCTATATAAATGAATCATTTAATACGTACTTTCTCGCCTTCTCAACTAATTTTGCAAACGATTTTTCCCACGTATACATCTTAATTACTTGTATTCCACAAATTATTTCATTCATTAATCGAACTCTCTCGTCGGTTTTCATTGCTATCCTCATCCTATACTTCGATGCTTTCTTCCCGAGAAACACTAAAACATATAACATATGTATATCTAAAATATTACATTTTATTATAATTGAAAATGATTCGTTTATTTTAAGAAACAAAACAAAGTTCAATCAAACGCAATTTAAATTCAAAATTGTAATTTAATTCAAAATTAATCAATTCAAAATTGTAATTAATTAAAAAATGTAGCAATTTTAATTCAACATGAACATTGTATCAATACCAATATCAAACAGATAAGTTTAATGATTGATTTTCAGTTAATGCTCAGATTTTGTCTTTACAGTACTTATACTGACTGGGGCTCACATTGACCCCAATTTTTTTTAAACTTCTGGTAGAGTCCCTTAGTCGTGGAAATTTGTCCCTTAAGCCTTGGGCCGCCATCCACCAGCATACTTCTGTGCCGTTAGCGTGGCTTGGGGATCATCAGTGTTTGTCTAGCGTTCGTTCAAAGTAGATTGTAAAAAATCGTGGGGTCACGGTGACCCCCCGTGTGACCTAAGTGTATTTGGAGCGAAAACATTTTTGTGCTAATTATTAAAATTAATTTTCTGTAACGTAAGTATGAAATTCCCAGTAAAATGATTTTTTTTTCAGTGCAGTGGTTATATGTTTTTAATGTTTGTTTGTGGATATATAGGCTTATAATTTAGGCTCGAGACACGTGCGAGATTTATTATTAGAACAAGACAAATATAGGGATGACGATTCAGCTTCAGAAGCTGAAGTGAACCATGTTTCTGCACAGATTGTTTCGACAAGATGTACCATTCTAGAGGTGGTCTTCGTCTTTCTAGAGGTGGTGAAAAACCTCTAGAAAGACGAACCGTTGGCCAATGTGAATATTTGATGGTATGTTGGACCAGGCTGGCGTAAATGCACGAATTTTTCTTCAATGATAACCGCTCAGGATTGTCTACGCGAGTTATTGTTAGAATTAGTAGGGCCGCAGTTGGAAGAGAGGTTCACTATGACAACTTTGCCAATGAATTGATGGCATCATGATGATCTTGAAATAAGATTTACCTGCTAATGATGAAAGACAATACCTATCCAAATGCCAACGTTGTCAAATTTGTAAAAGAGACAAGAATAAAAAAACAATAAACATTTGTCCATCTTGTAAACGCCCAATGTGCGACAAACATAGCGCGTACATGTGTGTTGAGTGTTCGGGTGAAAATTTAAGAAAAAAAAAAATATTTCTACACTACTTTTTTATATTTTAGTATTAAATTATCACAATAAAAAGTATTTTGTGAAACACATCTGTGTAATAATTATTATTGCTCCATTTGTATTGATTTTTGATGCGAGATAAATACCAAATTTTTTATACATTTTTCTCGCTTTCGATCTTCAAAATAAATATACTTTTTGGAACAGGCAATGTTGGAATATTTTTTTATCAAAATATCGCGTTCGAAGAATATATTCTTATCGGTTCTTTTATCTAAATCAATTCTGAATAAGAGGTGCGATTTTTCCCAAAAAAAAAAAATGTTTTTTTCCTTCTCTTAACTTCGCCGAAGTTTTACAATATTTAAACAATCAATTTTAATTGAAACAACTATAGAATCTTCTCCCGGGAACCTTAGATAATAGATAAATACTTATTTTACAATTTTAGAACTAATTCTTGAACTAGGGAGAACACTTTTGGGAGCTGAGGTCACATTGACCCCGTGTGACCATAATGCGATTCTACTGAAATGTGACCAATTAGGGTTAATAAGTAATAAGGATATACTGCTTTCATACTAAAGGTCGTGGTGGGCATGTACATGAATTAGATAAAGACATACTGTTTAGAACAGTAGTCTCATTTTCGCCTGACTCTGCTGTGGTAGGTGGTAGGCGAAAGGTGGTGGCGTTTCAGCCATTGATCCACTTCTGCTCCATTGCTTTTCAATCTGACTACACCACAATCAGACGAAAAGGAGACTACTGGTCTAAGCAGCCTGTCTTTTTCTAATTATTGTATTCCCCACTGATCGTATCAGCAGTCCATTCTTACTAAGTCTATGGACAGCTCATGAAATAAATAGAGTTAAGATGGTTCAGTTTTATTCATATTACTCCTCTACTGCAGGCAATATAATTGTTCAGTCAATTCTTACAGTACGACAGCTAAAATTTTACAAGAGGTAAAAACAATTATTATCGATAACTCTGGCTTTAAATAATTTAAGTATGTTCACACACGGTCTACTTGGTAGATATTTTCCGCAATTGCTGCTAAAAGCAAAGTTCAAGTACTGTAAATATTGCATATTTGTGAACGTGTGGATGAGCCTATTACACCTGTTCAGATGTTACAATTTTTTAAAAACTTTTTTCTGTAATAGATTAAAACATACCCTACATAATAATAGTCATACGAAATACTTGTTCTTATTATTTTTACTTACTTTGTAAAGGGATGAATATGAGAAAAAATCCAATACCAGCCAGTGCGTACACCCCCAACATCACATAAATCAAGGAAGTTATTACGATAATTTGTATCGGAGCCGCCCAAAAATTGTGAAAATGCATAAAAGTCGTATCGAATCTGTTGACGTCGTTAGACAACAGATTAATCATCTGTCCGATGGTAGTGTTAACTAGAGCGCTTTTGCTCAGTCTCATGGATTTCCTGTATATCAGGGAACAGCACGCAACCCTTGTCTTCATTCCCAAGTGCTGATTGCCCAACATGTAGTGGTGACCCAACAGAACGTTGAAAAATGTAGCCAACACTATGACGGAAGCGTATATGGTGGCTTCTTTCTTCGTCACTGAACTCTGATTTGGAATGTAAAATTCCATCAGTTTGGCTAAACATATCGGTTGTGCTAACCTGCAAATTAAATTCACAATTATCAATTACAATATTTAAACCAGACAACCAATTAATAATTATAATTAAGTGTACACTGAATCGCAAAAGTCTGGAAAAAAACTTATCATTACATTGTGGCTGATATTTGAAAAAAAAACGCTGAGATAGGTCAATTTTACTTTATGCTTCTTCTGCACTTTTTGCATTCACTGCGCGACTAAAATATGGAATAAATTCAGTAAATGTAAAACAAAATAATTTTGGAAAAAATCCTCGAACAGGTCGATTTTGTTTAATAAAAACACACATTTTTGAGGGATCGTCTTTTTTCAGATGTCATTTGTTTTTGAGTAATGACGTCATCAACTTATTTTTCAAACGGCAACCCCCCATTTTTAATTTAATTTGAAAGACCCTTTCATTGTCGATTTAACGGTATAAAAATGTTGCCATCTTACATACAATATTTGAGTAAATGACAATTTAATGTTACAAAATGAAAAAATGTATTTTTCACAATAAATGAAAATTTCTGAAAAAACTGGACACAAATAAAACACAGCCAAAAAAGTACGTTGCTAAGCAAAAGAATTATCAGATTAAGTTTTCTGACGTATCCATGGTTTTTACTGTCAGTTAATCAGAAGATTTGTCATTAAATTTTGCGAAAAATTAATGTAATGTGTTAGTATTTGTAAAAATTCCAATTGTAATATGGCAGATTTAACTGTGACACAAAGAATTGAAATTTTGATTTTCATCGGATGTGGAAATAAGACCAGAACTCAGCAGGAGGTATGCAATTTATTTAATGCAAAATATCCAGATAACCCTATCACCCAATCCACAGTTAGTAAGATTGAGTCCAAATTTAGAGAAACTAGTGACGTTAAAGATCTACCAAAATCAGGACGTCCAAAAATTACCCAAGATAAAAAGATTGACATTGTGTTAAGTATGGAAGAGAACCCTCAGAGTACCTCTACACTAGTTGCCTCAGAAAATGAAGTTAGTCAGACGACAGTTCTACGTATCCTGAGGAAAGAAAACTATCATCCCTACAAATTTCAGCTTGTGCAAGAACTCAACGAAGACGACCCCGACCGGCGACTGCAATTCTGTGAAACTATGATGAATCTTTGTCGAACAAATCCAAATTTACACCAGAAAATACTTTTTTCCGATGAAGCCACGTTTTGTCTAAAAACGGCACAATGAACCGTCAAAATTGCAGGTATTGGGGTCGGACGAATCCTCATTGGATCATCGAAGCACATACTCAACATCCGCAGAAATTAAATGTGTGGGCCGGAATAGTCGCAAACAGTATAATAGGGCCTTTCTTCTTTGAAGAAACTCTCACAGGAGAAAGATATCAGGAGTTCTTGCAAAATAATCTAGTTCCAGCGCTTGCAGTAATTTTCCCAAACGAGAATGATCCTGACATTCCAAATAACACACTCTGGTTTCAACAAGACGGAGCACCCCCGCATTATGCGCGCTCAGTTCGTGAATATTTAGACGTCATCTTTCCTCAGAGGTGGATTGGCAGACGAGGACCGATAGAATGGCCCGCGAGATCACCAGATCTTACACCACTTGGGGTGTAAAATTTTTATGGGGTTATTTAAAATCAAAAGTTTACTGCAGAAGACCACACAATTTGGCCGAACTACGAGATCGCATTAGACATGAAATGGGATCCATTACCCCGGAAGTCACTCAGAATGTACAAGAAGAATTTGTACACAGGCTTCCATATTCCCAAGAAGTTGATAGACGGCATTTCGAACACTTAATTTAAAATTGTATTTGCTTATTAAAGAAATTTTCGTTTATTTATTGTGAAAAATATATTTTTCATTTTGTAACATTAAATTGTCATTTACTCAAAAATTTTGTTATGTAAGGTGGCAACAGTTTTATACCGTTAAATCGACAATGAAAGGGTATCTCAAATTAAATTGAAAAAATGGGTGGCTGCCATTTGAAAAATAAGTTGATGACATCTGAAAATAGACGTTCCCTCAAAAATGTGTGTTTTTATTAAACAAAATCGACCTGTTCGAGGATTTTTTCCAAAAATTTTTTGTTTCACATTTACTGAATTTATTCCATACTTTAGGCGCGCACTGTATACATACCCAAGTATTTTCAAAATTTTCTCCCCACCACTTTTCATAATTTAAGGCACAAAAAAGTCTACCTATGGACTTACTTTACTCCTAACTCTATCATAAATAAAAGCCATCCGTTTAGAATTATTTCCCATTTGAAAACCTTCCATATGCATTTTATTAACGACGGCTTATTTTTCGCCTGGCATTCTGCAAACCAAGCTTCCTCGAGTTTATCTCCTAAAGTACCCGATTCGTGACTCTTCAATGGTCCATAGAGATCTTCTTCACACAGGTCTTTCTTATAACCCTTTATAAACGTTGGTATAATCCAGCTACAATAAGAAAAAATATTAACAGAAGTTACTTCTCCCCCATATGGGGTTAAACCATTACTTACCAGAAAAATAAACTGGACAATACGTTGGCCTGTTCTCGTGGATGCATGTGGTTCCTTTTTTGACCAGTACGTGTAGAAACATTCATATATCCTTTGAGACTATTTTAAAAATTAACTACTACAGAATATCGAAATTTGTGCAAACAAATATACATATGTATTTATATGCCTTAGAAGTTTTAGAGCCCATTATTTAGAATCTATCACTAAATACCATTGGTAAAAACGTGTTACTTAAAATTTTCTGTTGAGTTAGGACCTTTACAAATTATTTTCATCGACTCATTTAAAATATTATAAACGTGACCACTACTCCCACAAATTAACTGAGAAGTTATTGTCACTAATTGTCATTTCATTGCTGTCAATAAAATGTCGCTATTAATTCACAGCTGATGGAAAATACCGTTAGTATCAATCGAAATATTCTGTTGACTTTAAAAAATTTAGCTTTTGGATTAGCAGTCAGTATTTTTCCAAATATTTCGGAATGTGCAAAGTTCCGGTCTTAGAATATGTTAAATGTAGAGTTCTTAGTGCAAAGTTGTCTTGCCTCCAGTTTTGTTAGATTTAGAGTTCCTGGTAAAGTTCTTTGTGTAAAATTATTGCCTTGTTTTTAGTAAACTCGATGTTAAAAAATAATAAAAAAATCAACGATACGATAAAAAATATTTCTTACCATGTAAAATGTAACATATTCTAAGGCAGTAACTTTACACAAAGAAATCTAAACCAAGAACTCTTATTAGTTCCAAGAACCTAAATAGTTCTTGCAAGTTCTTGTCTCAGGTTATGTTAGGTTACGAATTATTAGTTTGAAGTTCTTGGTATAAAGCTCTTGCTTTAGGTTACGTTAGGTATAAAATTTTTGGTCAATGCTTTTATTTTTGTTTTGTATTTTTTAGGTTTTTTTGGTGTTATGTCGAAATTGCTTACTGATCGGCTAATTCTGACCTTACATAAATTCAGTTTCAGCGTCCTACATTACGTATAGATATAGATCAACTCATTTATCCTTTTTATTTATTTGTTTGGGATTTTACGGGCATTTTAAGGTGTTTTTTGAGGTTATGTCAGAATTTCTAACTGATGGGCCAATTTTGACCTCAGATTCGGCATCAGCGCCCCAAAATACGCATGGAAATGGTGGTCAGCTCATTTAACCTTTTTATTTACTTGACATTTTTCGGGCATTCTTAAGGCGTTTTTGAGGTTAGGAAAAATGCAAGCACCAACCGAAAAGAAACGGACATCGTGTTCAGCGGGTCAAAATGTATGGGAATATCACACTCGTCTAGCACTCGATTTTTATTTATATTTATTTTTGTGTGCCTGTATTATCAACGGTTACTGAGATAGCAATGGAAATATTTTTATTGCTTGTTATTGTGAAAGCTGTTATTATTTGAAATTTTACTTTGAATAGGTCATTAATTCTAAGAAAAACACACGAGCATTAATATAATTGTCTCATTTACACTGACGTTTGTAAATTTCGCATTTATTTTCACACGTGACTTCATTTAATCAATATTGTATCTTACATTGCCTGCCATATTTCGTCGTCGAGAATATACATACGTATGTATATATGCTAATATGATTTTTATTTGTGAGTATTGTAATTAGTCTTTTTTGTTCTGAATATAGAAGGTTCCCCCCAATCACCTGTTATATAGAGATACATCTAAATACGTTGCCTGATTCTTATTTTTTTTAAATCGATGCAGAAACTGGTAGAATTTAAAATTCTCGCATTTTCGTAAGAGGACAATGAACCCCCATCATATTTTAGGGGGTGATTTTTCTTGTTTTTTGTTCTTGCTTTTTACAAACATTTCATTTTGCTTAAAGATACGCCTATTGTAAAATCTCAGACGAAATGTTAGGATGAAATAAAAAATAAAATTACTATAACCCACACATATCTCGACATTTCGAGAAAACCACAAGTAAAAAAAAAAACATTTTATTTACTCCGCGATAAAAATCTTCTGGGGAGCCAGTCATGAATTAACAAAAAAACGATGAATTTTAACAAAAAAAAAATCAAATGTACGCATAACTCATAAAGAAGAAAACTTATCTACCACAATTTATATACATGCATTTGACAAACTACTACGTCACTTTTACTATACCAGAACATACCCAATATTTAATATACGTAATTACCGGATGGACACATTTATCTCATGAACAGCGGACAATTCTGACCTATGTGTCAGGGTAACAGTAACAACAAAACTGTAATCATGAAGTACATACACGTCTCGTACACTTTGATTAGGTATATCTTATGGGAATCCCCTAAGCGATTGCAACGGACCTCTGTGAAGCACGTAAACAAGTAGAATAGATCAATGGCACCTACACAAAACAGGTGGCGACGAATAATTGTACATTGAGCATTCCGCTATTGGAATGAGTTAATTATAGAAAGTACAGCATCCTGCTAGCAGTACAGACTGATACGACTCAGTTTAATGCTTTGTATTCTTTGTAATAGCCGATACTTCATCACCTCACGTGCTTCTAATAACTTTAATTTTACTATAAAGAATTTAGGTACCTACAAATTATGAAGTTTCAGCATATTTTTTGGCGTGGCTGCCAAAGTCCACTTATTTAAAAGTTTCATTCTTATTGGAATCTCGTTAATTTTTGTCGTAAACATGACACTCGTAAAACAATATATGAAGAGTTTGGGACCTTCGTATTCTTTATCATTTGTAAATAATAAATAATCACAAGGCTTGGAATTTTTTCGAAATTAGGTATACACTGTTTCTAAAGTTATTTATAATGAATATTTTATCCAATATCCATGGAATATTAACAAGGGCACGTGCTATTCATCTAGTTCCAAAATTAATTTCCCCGAAGATATTACCATTGCAAAAAAAAAGCCTGTTCAAAAATGCTAACTTATGTAAATAACTTAATTTTACAATTTACATATTTGAACTGCTACTGGTATTTTGCTAGAGGTGCTATTAATACCGCATTGTTTCATAGTATAGGTATTTATTTTTATCTATGTAAGTACTATCGGAGGGAAATTTGGATATTGCTATACGTACTTGTACTATGATTAAATATGTGTGTGACAGTTGGCATAGTCGGAATAAAATTATTGCACTATATAGTAGAGGTACAAAACATAACGTTCTGGCGATTACTATATACGAGGTGTGAAAATTAAATAATGAGACTGATTTTTTTTTTATTCGAATAGAATTACAATTCAGTATTATCTCCTTCAATACAACATCCTTGGAAAGCCACACAGCGCTGGAGAGGGTTCTTCTATTCCTCATAGCAGTGCTGGAACTCATATACTGGAATAACCTTCAGCTGGTCGGTTACAGCCGTTTGAATGTTTTATATGGTCCCAAAATGACGTCCCTTGAGGTGATTTTTTAATCTGGGGAAGAGAAAAATGTCACAAGGACTCAAGTCAGGCGAATAAGGAGGCTGAGGAGCCACAGGAATGTTTTTACTGGCTAAAAACTCGTTTACCGAAATGGCTGTGTGACAAGGCGCATTGTCGTGATGCAACATCCAGTTGTTCTTGATGTTTGGTCTCACACGCATGACCCTTTTTCAAAAAGCTCTCTCTAAAATTGTTGATTTGCTGTTTGACCTGGAGGCACAAACTCTTTGTGGACGATTCCCTGGCTATCAAAAAAGCAAATCAGCATGCATTTGATCTTCGACTTGCTCATTCTTGATTTTTTGGGTCTTGGAGCGCTTGAAGTGTGCCATTCCATGCTTTGGCGCTTGGTATTCGAGTCGTACTCAAACATCCAAGTCTCATCACCACTAATGACAAGTTCCATAAAATGGGGATCATTTTCAATCGATTCCAAAAAGTCAAGACACCTATCTCTCCTGATGTTCTTTTGTTCCTGCGAAAGGTTTTTTGGAACCATTTTTGAGCAGATTTTTCTCATCACCAATTCGTTAGTCAAAATATGATCAACAATGGTGTGCTTCAAATTTAACCCTTCCCGGATCATTCTTATCGTCAACCGATGATCTGAACGCACAAGATCCCGTATTCTATCGACATTTTCATCGGTTCTTGAAGATGAAACCCTTCCGCTGCGTGGTTCCTCTTCATTCGACTATCTTCCTTCTGAGAATGCCTTAAACCACCTAAAAACCTGGGCTATTGAAAAAACACTGTCTCCTTAGGCGTGTTGAGGTTTTACAAAGTGTCCATTGCGCTGTGTCCACATCTGAAGCAAAACCTGATAGCACACCGTTGCTCAAAATTAATGTCACTCATTTTTAAAACGCACTAGAAAAAAACCGGTTTAGGAAAACAGTCACAAAGAAGAAACAAATGACACTGACAAGTTCAAACTTATACTGAAGGTGCATTACATGTTAACCTACCGCCCTTCCAAGTCCCGTCTCCGCAGTATTGCTAGATCGGGCGCTACATTGCCAGTCTCATTACTTAATTTATACACCTCGTATTCGGCCGAAATATGGATAAATTGTATGTAGCTTTTCCCGAACTCGCATGCAGCGGACGGACACGAACTCCCTAAGCGCGTTAACACGATCGGTCAGTGGCGTAGGTAAAAAAATACGTGCTTAAAATATACGGTTTATACTTTGATTATCATAAGGTTGTATAGTGCAGACTCTGCATTATGGCATACTTTCCAGACCCTAATTTAGTCACAAGAAGTAATAATCCTATAGTATGTAGGTTGTTCTGAATGTTTCCGGAACAAAGGAAATCAAGATTTGAAGCAGAAACGTTCATAGGTCCCATATTATTTGAATATATTTTTCTATTAAGAAATCATTGGTATACAATTTTCCTTTTGATCGCAACTTCAATGTTAATGCCGTCACTATTTACACGTTTATTATTATGAACATTTACAAGTTTGATAACAGACCCTTAATTATTGTAACATTCGATAACTATGCTACCAGATAGCTGAGAAAATTGAACATCATTTAATGTGTAAGAAGACCTAACCCCCCTTAATTTTACAATTCTATTGGTTAAAAGGAACTAAAGTGATCTAACTCATCCATGTACTTATAATAATCATTTATTTAATCTTAACTATTTACAAAAAACGTAAATAATCCGCTTAACCTAGGTAATTTAGTAGTCCCGCTTGTTCCACCATTTTGTAGAAGAGGCCGTCTTTATTCTCTAACAGGCTCACTGGATCATCAAACTCCCTTATCTCGCCCCTGTCTAGCACCAGAACTTTGTCGCATTCCAAGATCGAGTGGAGTCTGTGGGCAATGGTGAAGACGGTGCAGTCGGAGAAGTTCTCCTTTATGGTGTCGTGGAGCAAGGCGTCCGTCTCGTGGTCCATATTTGCCGTCGCCTCGTCCAACACGACTATTTTAGTCTTCCGTATTATCGCCCTGGCCAGGCAGATCAGCTGCTTCTGGCCCGAACTGAACCTGGCCCCGCTGTCGCTAATCTCGAAATCCAGGCTCGGCACCAGGCTTTTCAGGTTAAGTTTATCCAACACCTTCCACAGCTGGTCGTCGTCGAACTCCCTGAAGGGATCGACGTTGGAACGCACGGTGCCCGTGAACAAGACGGGGTCCTGGGGGATTATAGCGATCTTCCTCCGCAGGCACTTCAAGGATAAGGTCTTAATGTCGACGCCGTCTATTACGATCCTGCCGTCGACGTCGTAGAGCCTGAAAAGGGTCGAAATTATCGACGACTTTCCGGCTCCGGTCCTCCCCACTATTCCTATCTTCTGCTTGGGTTCCACTTTGAAGCTGATGTTCTTCAGGACTTGGTCGCAGTTGTTGTAGGTGAGAGTGACGTTATCGTAGATGACGGCCCCCTCTGTCGGCCACTTGTCCAGGATAACGCCACCTTCTGGCTCTTGCTTTATCTCCGTGTATTCTAGGACCCTTTCCACCGATGTCATGAGGTTCTCGAGCTCGGCCCACTGCCTGACGCCCCACTGGACGCTGCCGGCCAACATGAAGACTTGGGTCAGGACGAGTCCCACGTTACCGGCAGATGTATCTAAAATAAAAATAATAGTACAATAAAAGCGGGTGCGCTACATCGGATATTTCAAATTGATACTAAAAATTGGAGTTATAACGTGCCATTTGGTGCACATGTTCCAGAGACCCTTCCCTCCCTTTATGATCCAAAATAGCGACCATTTTTTAAGTCAAAGCGTGAACAAATTTTTGGAAAATAAAAAATGCAGGTTTTGTATCTTTTTCGACTATTTTCTACATCCTGAGCACGATTTTGATGTCTATATTTATAGGGTGGGCCATCAGATGGTTTCTTTTTAAAATTGCTATTAAAACTACATCTTTGAATATTTTTAAATGATTGTTGCTTTATTCAAGAAAGTATGCCTTCCCATTATTTATGAAAAACAGTTTCAGTTAAATGGCCGCCGCGGCTGGCTTGGCAGTAGTTCATCCTTTTCACCCAATTTTGCAGTACATTTTCGATTATTTGTGGCTCTATTGCACGAATAACTCGATTGATGTTTTCCTTCAGTGCGTCAATTGTTTGTGGATCGTTGGAGTAACAACGGTCCTTAACATGTCCCCATATAAAATAGTCCAACGGTGTTAAATCGCAGCTGCGCGATGGTCGATTAATGTCTCCAAAACGGCTGATAACACGGTTACCGAATTTAGTGTGCAAAAGATCGATCGTTTCACGGCTTGAATGACACGTTACCATCCTCCTGGAAGCAAAGCTCGTTCAAGTCCAAATCGTCCAATCGCGGCCACAAAAAGTCATTTAACATGTCTCTGTAATGCATTCCATTTACTGTAACGCTGTTACCACCTTCATTTTGAAATAAGTACGGACCAATGATGCCACCACTCCAAAACCTTCACCAAACAATCACTCTTGCAGGATGCATTGGCTTCTCTATGACTACGTGTGGATCTTCAGAACCCCAAATCCTACAGTTCTGTTTATTAACATGTCCTCCAAGATGAAAATGAGCTTCGTCCGAAAAAAATGATTTTTCGATTGAATCGGCGTCATTTTCAAACTCGGAGAAGCGATAACGAATTGGATAGTCCTTTTCCTTTACCTCTTGAGTAAATTGCAACTTGTAAGCAAATAATCTTTATGCAATATTCTCCTCAGATAAGTGCGACTGACATTAAGTTGTTGTGCTCTGTGACGAGTTGAGGTTCTTGGGTTTTCACTCACACTTCGCAGCAATTCTTTCAGCTGTGCGCACCGGACGAGCACGTGGATGGCTTCTGTTATCCATAAGCACGCCAGTTTCACGAACTTTCCTTAAGAACTTTCTTACACCAGGCGCTGACGGAGCTTCATTTCGACCAAACATTGTTTTCAATTTTCTCACTGTTTCTACAACACAGAATTCACTTTGAAAATCATTTTTCAATATTTCCCAACATTGTTCAAGCGTAAAACGATCAATTTCTTACAGCGGAGGTTAGACGCCACATATATGTCAAATGTCAAGCGCGTCAGTGTCGGCAATGTAGAAATAACACTCAGTTTAAAATGAAACCAATAGATGGCCCACTCTTTATGTACGACTAATATCTCTATGATAAAAATTAAAAAACACAACCTTTTTTTCCGAAAATCTGACTGTAAATGATAAGACATCAGCAATTGACATGTTTGCGCGGTTGGAATGTAAATGTGTTCAATAGTAATTTGTGTTTTCTTTCTTCTATACATGCCAAATTCAGAAATTCTAGTCTCAGATGGTAGGAACATAATACTTTTTGCAAATTACAATTTTCTATAGCCGTTTACGAATAAAATCGGGTGGTCAAAATAAAACAATCCATAGTTAATAGCAAAAAAAATGTATTGCGACATATTTTATGCTACGAATTTTATAACGTATTGGGAAGGTACATTACCTGTGTCAACGAAGATAAATCTCGCAATAACGGTAGCGATGAAAATCGAGCAGAGAGAATCAATATAGAAACCAAACGCCCTAGTCGTACACGCCAAAGAGAAATTCGCAGACGTGAACAGATCCTGATGCCTGTCGAATTCATCACTCAATATGGCTTGAGCTTTGTAAGCTCGGATTGTAGTGAGTCCTTCTAAAGAAGCGTTCAGATGGCCAAGCATTGGACTACGAGCTAAAATATGTCGATATTAATTTAATTCATACAACTTATTGTTTAATTATTAATTTAGTTTACACAATTTGTTAAACAAGAATAAACGGGTCATAACCTTTTCGTCATATTGAAAACAACTGATATTCTTTAAGTAATTTTGACTACAATTTTGAATTTTTTAAAGTGTTTTACGTAGATCATGTACTATTGTTGTAAACCCACAGAGTGCATGATTTTCGAGATATTTGCACCTAAAGTTTGATTTTATTTATTTCAAATTAATTTTTATTTTATTAAATTAGAAGCTTGATAATTTTTCTAGTATACTATCTTATTTAATTAACTCAGCTTATGATATTTTTCTTACTCTATTTTTTTTGTAAATCAAATATTTTACGCATGATGCACCCTTTTTTTCAGCTGTTCTATTGCACAACTTGTAAAAATTAATAAAACAACTGTTGATGAGCTGCGTAGTAATACAAAGGCTTTACTACTTAGTGTATTTATCAAAATAATGTGTATTTATCAAATTTAAACGCAAATTATGGCTCTATATTTTTTTATGAACAGATTGTATTTAGTAAAGTCATATTTTAAAACAACATTAGTTATTCGAATAACTTTTCCGGAAAAATATTCGCTTCAGTAACTATTTTTCTTCCCAATAAAAGATGAAACTTCCTATTTTCACTTAAGTTACAATCAAGATTCAAAGAGACCATTTCCACAACAAATAGCTTTCAATTCAAAAACTGTTACACATTGTTGCTTACTCGCTGCTTCCAGGCGTTTTAAACTGCGACCAGTCGGGAGATAAAGTCTACGTAAGACGACCAAAATCGCAAAAAAAACGGCGAAGGGTATTAGGAACCTCCAGTTTATACTTGCCACAAGGAAAATAATGCCACCAACAGAAAACGCCACCTAAGTAAAACAAAATATCGTTAAATTGTAAATTTAATACATAGAGTACTAAAGCCTAACAAATAAATAATGAAACAAATCATCCACTGCTCTTTTCAGAATGAAAACTGTAACCAATTTAACAAATTAATATGAATAACTAAAAACTGGGTATGACCTACCCATGTGCGCCTAAATCGTCGACAGTACGTCCCATGAGGGTTAATATTAATGATATTTATTAGATATGAACATCGAAATGTCAATATAACTCAAATTGAATTAATGGGACAAGTTTTCTTCTCTCTAAAGCACCAAATTCTCCTAAATTAAACAGCTTCCTTATGCCACCACGGAATATCTCAAGTATTGCGGAAAGGCACGCTGTCCATGAACGATGGGCAGCAGAAGACTCTTTTCATTATTTGTTCGTTAAACGATAACAAAACTGATGCATTACCCTGAAACACTCGGAGAATATGAATGGCAAATGTTCGTCTATGTTGTTTAAGTCTTGGGAGAATCTGTTCAGTATGTTTCCGATGAAGTGCGAATCGAAGAACGACATCACGGCGTAGATGATGGTACGCGACATACTCTTGTGTATGTTTATGGAGGCCTTCCTGCAGAAGTCGAACAGCGCGTACGTCTTGATTAAATTGATTGTCGTCGAAACTACGATCATTATTGAATACAGGTTAATTGTGTAACTCTCCTCAGCGTGGGCGACCTCCATGGCTTTCGTAAAATTTTGATTCTCGAGAGCTGATGTAATTGTACTATTCAAACTATCAAAAATCTCGTCTGTTTGAATCTGGCTTGTGTGATTAGTTTGTAAATCTAACACTCGTTGTTGTTTGTCCACCCTATAAATGAAAAAAATGCGTGTTAAGGCACGTCCATGCATATGGAGAGAAATTGCTAAAACTTGTAATCCTGACGGAAAAAGAAAATAGCTAGTTATATAATAGCTACTTTAGTTAATAATAGTTATCTAATAGATAATAGCTAATAAAAGTTCATTGGGTTCATTTATTGGTGGGATTTTCGCCACCATTTTCACTTGTGTATTGAAAATTTTGTGTTGTCCAGTAACGTGTTCTTTTATTATATATATTTTTCTTATTATGGAGTATATACCTCATAGGGATTACAATCCGGAAAACCGGATCCGGCACCGATTTGCCGGATCCGGTAAATTAAAAAGAATACATGAAACATGAATTTGTTGACAATAAAACCGACTAGTGTACGAGTAGAAGCAGAAAGTGCCTTCTCAGTCGCTGGTTAGAAATGATGGCTGGTCAAAGATGATAAAATTAACACTATTTGTTTTCTAAGATAATTTTTTTCAAAACCAAGTGATTTTTTTATGATTCTTTTACTTAAAATAATAATTTAAAGTAAGTATGTTAAAAAAAGAAGTTTATCCACTCATTATTGTGACAATTGTACCATTGATTAAACAGATTTTTGGTTACTGTCATAATTATAAGAATGAAACTGCCTGGCGTCCCTAAATTACCTAATTATTGTGATCTCAGTTGATAAGCTTGATTTTAGTTAGAATTAATATTTAAGTTACTTATAACGAGCCATCCAAAAAAAAGTCATCAAAGTTGGACGAGCAAAAAAAGACGTATTTCTATTTTTAATCTTATAACCTTATTGAATTGTCAAGGCTGTTACCTTATGTGACAGTCATTAGTTATTTTACAATTCTGACAGCTACTTGTCAAATGTTTGACAACAACAGTTTCATTTTGAGCTTCAACATAACCGCTATTTCCATCTCTCTCCTTCAGAGCCAGATTTGACGTCATTTTTTTATGGATTTATAATGTAATGCAAGTTACATTACAAAATATCATTGATGTTGTTATTTGTGAAATCTAGTAAGTGAAACTGAACTTAACCGCCCGTCATTTCTAATTATTACTAAACTAATATAACAATTACAATCTAACTAGTTACACTATAACTACTATTTTTTTATTGCTGATTCCTACGTAAATGTTGATTAATTATAACAGTATAAATAAAGTTGATGTCATAAGAAATAAACATTTTTTTATATATATACTTTGTAATACATTCACTTGATCATCTTTTATACAGTTGATTTTGGAATGAAAAAGCAAAATGATTTTGATGGAACCAATACGGCCGGATCCGGCCGGATCGATGGAAATTCGGCCGGATCCGGATTGAAATTGGTGCCGGATTGCAATCCCTAATACCTCAGTAATATATAACCTACACATTTCTTCTTCAGATTTTGAAATATGATGGCACACTCATAAATATAAGTATTAAAATAACAATTTCTTCATAATACAGACTTAGTCCATACTCCGACATGCGTTCGACACAAATATCTTTGTTTAGTTACAAAAACCGACAGTCCAACGTTGAACGTGCGTTATATCTGACGAAAATACAGAGGCATTGGAAATGTCAATGTGATTTTTTTAAAATGAACTTTAGTTGCAATGTGGCACACCGTTAAAACTGTTTTATAGAAGTAAGAAAATTTCACGACTTACCATTTTGTGATCAGTTTGTCAGAATAACTTTCCGTGCCTTGCGTTAGCCCAAACAATAAAATATTAAAGAGCATCATGAGAAGTCCACCACCGAAATACATATATTTACTGTAAATCTGAAATTCAACCTCGCCTTTTTTCTTGACCTCACCATACACCTTTTTCTTTGTAACCTGTTCGGCTTCGATTAATTTTGTTTCCTCGCCCTTCTCTTCGTTTTCTTCGTGTTCATCTTCTTCAATCACCTCTTTCTCCAAATCGTCGTCCTTTAATACTATCTCCTCTATTTCATGTATTATTTTCTCGTCAGGTTTACCAATTGACCTAATCGTGGCTTTGTCCATAATGACAACATTATCCACCTCCTGTATGTGGCTAGCCGTCTGTGTAACCAAGATGCAAATTTTATCTTTCAGGTGTTTTTTAATGCACTCATTGAAGATGTAGTCTTGAACATGGGCGTCTAAAGCTGTTAAAGAATCGTCTAGAAGGTAAATTTCGCTTTCTTTGTAAATAGCTCTGGCCAAATTTACCCTGGCTTGTTGGCCCTTGCTTAAATTCAATCCCCTATCGGACACGATGGTTTCGTCGCCTTTGTCAAACAAACTGAAATCGTATTGTAGAGCACAAACCCGTACCACTTCCTGATACCTAAAAGAATTCAGCACTGACTGTTATTAAAGTATATTCCTTAACATTAGCAATTCAATAAAACAGAAATCGCATGACATGATTGAATATACTCGTATTCTATTATACAGTGCGGAACAGCCAAATGGAATAAATTCAGTAGCGCCATTATTATGCATTTTTTTAGAAAATCCTGAGACAAGTCAATTTCTAATTCTAAAATGACATCTTGCAACGTAAAAATGTCATCCCTAAATTCAACCCCCTCTAGGTGGGGGTTGGACAGCTACAACCCCTAAATTTTCAAATTGGAAGTAGGGGCTTGTGATACTTCATTTGAAAGGTATTTTCATTCTATTTTCAAAACTGCTATGGTTTTAAATTTTATTGCAGAAATTAAGAAAAAATATAAGTTTCTGCAAGGTAGGAAATTCGTTACATAAAATAAAACTTAATGTAACACTATTTGTCAATTTTAGATTCTCAAATGTTAATAATAACAAAAAAATAAATGTCTGTAATTGCCGATATTCCCTAATATAAGATAAAAACTTATAACTAATAAACCAGGTGCACCATATAAACTGGTACCAACTAATGAGCTCGCGGACGACGATTTTTATACACGAATTCTCTTTTGTGAACAAATGATGCAAATGATAGATGACTGGTCGAGAAAAAAATCCTCGCTGGACGAGGGAACTACACACGCAAAACCCTGAGAAAGTTAATGTTTGGGCAGGAATAATTGGAGAAAATATCATTGGTCTCTTCTTGCGCTGCTCCAAAATAATGTCGTACCGACGATGGTAAACTTGTATCCAGCTGAAGGAAACCCATAACTTCCACGTAATGCAATATGGTTCCAGCAGGATAGTGCACCAGCACATTACGAAGTCAATGTCCGGCAATATATCCACACAATCTTTCGAAATCGCTGGATAGGGAGACGTGGTTCTGTAGAATGGCCTGCACGATCACCTGATCTCACGCCATTGGACCTCTTCCTATGGGGATATGTAAAAAGTATGGTCTACCAAACCAAACCCGAAGATTTAGCTGACTTAAGAGGAAGAATAACACTTGCAATTAGGTCGATACCCAGCAGATGTTAACTGACGTTAGAAGACAGTTCTATTTACGTCTAGGATGCTGCCAAGATGCTTGAGGCATGTATTTTGAACATCTGCTGCATTAATAATGATTTGTTTTTTATTTTAATGTACCGAATTTCTTGGAGAAACTTTTTTTTCTTGTTAATTTCTGCAATAAAATTTAAAACCATAGCAGTTTTGAATAGAGAATAAAAAGACCTTTCAAATAAAGTATCGCAAGCCCCTACTTCCAATTTGAAAATTTAAGGGTTCTAGCTGTCACCTGAAGGGGGTTGAATTTAGGGATGACATTTTTACGTCACAAGATGTCATTTCAGAATTAGAAATTGACGTGTCTCAGAATTTTCTAAAAAAAATGCATAATAATGGAGCTACTGAATTCATTCCATTTGGCTGTTCCACACTGTATATTCCTTCTGTCATATTGGTCTTGACGGTTTCAGATTTTTATCCTTCAAATGCTAAATACTACTGAATCATTACTTAATTTGTTAATTCATTTAAATCGTCTTAAATATTGTTAACACATTACTCAATAAGTTCGTAGGATGATATGTATATACATAGATGACGCTAGTATTGACAAATCCATATGATTTTTAGAAGATATAAGATATAAGATTTTTGAAAAAGTGCACAATGCACAAAATCGTTTTGGGAAACCGTGAAATGAAATTGCATGCGACAGCTGACACTTTAAAGATATCAGAAGAATTCATTATTTTGCATGAACATTTGTCCATGAGAAAACTCTGTTCGAAGTGAGTACCGCGGTTGACCAAAAACACCAACGTGTTGATAATTCAGAGGGCTGTTTGGAGCTGTTTTGGCGAAATAAAAAATATTTTTTCATGCGATATGTGACAATCAATGAAACATGGATCCATCACTACAGAGTCAAATCGGCAGTCAGCTGTGTGGACTGCAACCGGCTTCCAAAGCTACACAAAATACAAAAGTCGGCTGGGAAGGCTATGGCGTCCGTATTGGGATACACACAGTATAATATTCATCGACTATCTTGAAATGGGGAAAAGGGTCAATAGTGAAAATTACAAAGTATTATTAGTGAGTTTGAAGGACGAAATCACGAAAAAAACGGCCCCAAATGAAATAAGAAAAAAAGTGCTCTTTCACCAAGACCTTTCACGGTGTCACAAGTCGATCGCAACAATGGCAAAATTGCACTTCGAATTGCTTCCGCATCCGCCGTATTCTCCAGATTTAACCTCCAGCGACTTATTCGAAAATCTCAATATAATGCTCGCCGGAAAGAGATATGGGTGAGGAGGTGATCGCAAGAACTGAAGCGTATTTTGAAGGGTTGGACAAATCGTTCTATAAGAAAGGCATATAAATGTTAGTGAAGCGTTAGAATGAATGTATCACTCTGCCGAATTTTGCCTAAAAGTTGTTGTTTAATTAGTCATCCTACGAACTTATTGAGTGATGTGCTAGATAGGAGAAATTATGATATATTTGACCTGATTTGTTTCACCTGACGTGATTCAATTAAATACTTTTTTATAGACCAGTCACAGTGATTTATGGTTTATTTTACCTTTTCTCGTCGTATTTTTCGCCAAACAAGATGTTCTGTCTTATGGAGGAAGGAAACAACCAGGGATCTTGGGAAGCATAAGAAATTCGTCCATGGGTCACCAAGTACCCGCTGGTCAATGGATAATCTTGCAAAATCGTCTTCAGTAAAGAACTCTTTCCAGAACCCACGGTGCCTGTCACCAAGGTCAGTCCGGAATCTGTCCTGAAGGAGATATCCTTTAAAACGACGTGTTCATTTATGTGAACCACTGCTTTTTCTATTTCTATCAGGGGCTTAAGCGTGGGTTCGTCTGTTCCTTTCTTAGGGGGCAGTTCTTCGGCTTTTATCACTTTGTTTATTCTTACTACGGCTGAATAAAACTCCGCTGCTCTTCCCATGCCAAAAGGTATTATTATACCGAGTGTCATCCTTAAGTCTTTGAAGATAGCTAGGATATAGAAAATTAATTCTGTATTGGTGGCATAGCCGAACCATACGTAGGACATAACTAGAATGTAGAATCCTGCTCTCGAACATAATATTCCTATAATTACCAGGAATATCCTCAAGTAAAAACCAATCAACATCTTGTTGACTTCCTCGCTGCAAACAATAGAAAACCGTTCAGTAAGCTAAAATAAACCATCAAAAGACACATACTAATATACAGAGTGGCTCAATTAAAACTATACCACTTTTGTAACTTCACTTCTTGATTTTTCATCGAGATAAACCAAACAGAAGTTATTGAGCTTTATGTTACTCATGACCATAAAATTATTGATTCCGATCAAATACAAAGAAAGCCACATACGACACGAAATCAAATGAAAATACTATATAATGCTGTATTACATTATATGTATTATTATATGTATGTATATTGTTTATTTTTCTATTTTGTTTTAATCTTGTATCGTAGGAGTTTTTCATTTCAGCTTCGTGTTTTGCAAGTATATCTTAACGTCGTCTATATTTTGATATTAAATTAGTTTAACCCTTTAACGCCCAAACGGACACAATTTTTCGTCCTTTTTGGAGCGTCAATCTCGAAGGGAAATTAATGAATTCACTCAATACCCACTTATCCTAATGTTTTCGGATGTGATTTTTCGATTTCCGGTCAGAATTGTGATTAAATGCTCTAGAAAAAAAATATGGCTTTATGGCGAAAAGTACTGACAATTTAGAGATTTTTTTTTAATATATTTTTTTTAGTCCAAAAAGTACTCTAACCTACTCCGGATTGTGGAGGGAGGTGGAGGCAATAATTGGAGTTGATGATAGGATTTTTTTACCGACCTCAACTGACTCTAATCTATTCAAAATGGCGGACATTGCATAAAATCTCATGAAATATGAATTTTTCTCTAGTATTAACGAGAAAATAATGTTATTGTGAGTTTTTCTTGATCCACAGTCATTTTCCTCAATCAAAACAATACTACAGAACATATTTGACTAAATTTTCAATTTTCAATGACGGCGGATTCAAAATGGCGGCCGGATTTCTCAAGAAATGGCGCGTTTTTCATTATAAAAAAGTAAATAGGAGTTTGTAATTACACTTTTCCTATGCCATTTCATGTTTTAGTAACATTTTGAGTTATTCCTGGTGAAAAAAATCTGAAATCCAAGATGGCGGATTCAATATGGCGGACATCATTCTTGTAAATTCAAAATTTGAAAACGGAAAAATTACAGTCGTATTTTACGTAGAATTCTGATGGACAATGTCTTCTCAATCTTTTTCATAAAAATGCGTTCTATCTGAGTAAAAAAATTATTTGTCATTCTAACCTCAAAACGAGGTTTTTTTCCGGTTGAGGTTCTGAGGTTTTTTCTGTTGAGGTTCTCATGATGAAATCATGAGAATTATATATTATGCACTTAGGGATGTAGGCGCATTGAAGAATTTTTTTTTCGGAACTTCTCCGCATATAAATAGAAAATATATATTCTGAATTCGGGCGCATTGACGAATTTTTTTCCCGCATATTTATTCAAAGAATAGTACGTAGAACGTACTTTCTGGTGAGTGTGAGAAAAAATCGTATATGCACCACGAGAAACAAGTAGGCTGTGTACTTCCGGCGAGTAGTTTGCGCCCGAGCAACCCTAAGTGCATAATGTATAATTCTCATGATTTCATCATGAAAACCTCAACACCGGAAAAAAAATTCGTTTTGAGGTAGAATGACAAATAATTTTTTACTCGGATAGAACGCATTTTTATGAAAAAGATTGAGAGGACATTTTCCATCAGAATTCTACGTAAAATATGACTGTAATTTTTCCGTTTCCAAATTTTGAATTTTTAAGAATGATGTCCGCCATATTGAATCCGCCATCTTGGATTTCAGACTTTTTTCACCAGGAATAACTGAAAATGTTACTAAAACATGAAATAACATAGGAAATCGAAAGATCACATCCGAAAACATTAGGATAAGTGGTTTTTATTGAGTGAATTCATTAATTTCCCTTCGAGATTGACGCTCCAAAGAGGACGAAAAATTGTGTACGTTTGGGCGTCAATGGGTTAAATTCGTTGAAAATAAAAAAGCTACAGGGGTGGTACAATCTTAAGAAAAACACTTATTTTAAACAAACGTTATTTTCCTTTTGTTCTAAAACTTATTTACAATTCCACTCATTTATCTCGGAAAATGATCTGAAAAAGGACATACTGATTTTATGAAAAAACTTACATTCTTGCTGCTGTCACTTTGTCATCGAAAAATCGTTCCCATGTGTACATTTTTATGATGCGAATTGTAGAGAGAGTTTCTTGAGTCACTTGAAGACGTTGATCAGTTTTCTTGCCTACTATGAGCCTCAGTCTACTTACATATTTCCCAATGTACACTAAAAATAGAGTAGGAAATTATAAGAGATGTCACTTGCTCTAATTTTGTCGCCTATTTATTATCATGAAACAGTTGTGAAAATAAGTGTGAAAGTAAGTAAGTAAGTATTTTTCGACGCTAAATTCGAATCCAACCTCAACAAAGTCAATACATCCTCAACATTTTGAGATACAGTGATAAATGTATAAATAAAAGTACGTGTAGAAATTACTCCTGATGTAAAACCATTAGTTTGCGTAGGTTGGTTATTTTAGATATAGCTATTGTCATGACAAGAAATTTATTCTAAGGGTGAAAATTGAGTAAAATAGGGGTTGAAAGGGGTAATTTAACAACACACGCAATTTTTATTCCAAGATTATATTTCTGGGGGTTTTCGAGGTTGCTGATTTCAAATTTCAAAATGCCAGTAGCAGAAAATGTACCCCAGAGGTGAAAATCGAGTATAATATGGGTTCTGAAAACATGATGTGAATAGAAGACAACGTGTGAGAAGATCGTTTGACAATGGAAATTATAGATATCACAAAAAACGTTAGAAAAAAATTCAGTTCATTATAACAGCTGAGATTCTAAAAAAAAATGCGTAAGTTATCAAATTGACACTTTTATGCAGGATTTTCATGTCCGCAAAAAATATTCTGTTCTAGGCATATTGAGATTTGAAAGCAGCAACCTCAAAATCCCCTGAAACAGACTTTAAAATTACAAAAAAAGACGTAAAATTTGCGTAGATCGTTTGTTTCATTAACGTTTTGCACCCCTTTCAACCTCTGTTTTGTTCAATTTTCACACTTGAAACAAATTTCATGCTATGGACATGTTAAAATTTGAAATCAGCAACCTCCAGAACCCCAGGAAATATAATTTTGGAATAAAAGTTGTGTATTTTGTCACATAAACATTTTCGCAACCCATCAACCCCTGTTATAATCGATTTTCACCTCTGGGGTACATTTCCTGCTTTTGACATGTTGAAATTTGAAATCAGCAACCTCAAAAAACCCTCAGAAATATATTTTTGGAATAAATATAGGGTATTTTGTAAAATTTTCATTTCTTACCCCTTTCAACCCCTATTTTACTCGATTTTCACCCTTCACCCTTTCTACACGTACTTCTTGTCATCATATATCACGGTTGATTTTACCCTATTTTAGAGGCGTTTATCACTGTATCTCAAAAATTTGAGGGTATATTGACTTTTTTTGAGGTTGGATTCGAATTCAGCGTCGAAAAATACATGGGGATACTAAGGTCAATATCCAGGATCATGATTTTTTTTTTAGCTGTGTAATCAATTAATTTAGAAACTAACGTAATAAATATGTGGTTGCCCAACTCGGGGGCAAACCTATAGAACTGGTCAGACATAATCTATAGAACCTAAACGGGGGCTGTCCTGTAGAATCAAATATAAATATTGTAAACATACTTTGTAAAGGTATGATGCTACATAAAACAGAGATGCCAATGAAAGACACTGGTCCTATCTTGGAATACAACAGATAACAGATGGTGCAGGTCTGTAAGATTCCTATCCAAGTATCGTTGATCATCCAGATCGACAGGTAAAACGTGTGTACGTCCTTGGTGATCAACGTCACGATGTTGCCCAGACTAATTCTGGATATGGCGGAAGGCGTCAACTTCAACGCTTTCCTGTATAGTAACGACGAAAAAGCGGTTTTGATCTCAACGCCCAGCTGTTGAAGATTGATGATGTAATTGTGTATGTAGAAGCAATGGACGACGTTCAGCGTCATGACCAGGGCGGCGTAATAATAAGCGTCGTTTATCGTCACCGTCGTTTGTCCGGGCTTGAAGTAGGATATCAGTGAACTTATAGCGTATGGTTCCAAGATGCTGAAAAAAATAATGTTTTAAGTCCCTATAAAAACGCAAAATCGATGTCTCACGAATCAAGAAATCTCATGAAGAAGAAATCAAAGACGATATTTTGTTCTTTAACCCGTTAAGGCCCAAGAGAACGCAATTTTTACTTCTTTTTCGAGCTCCGTTTTCAATAGTAAAAAGGAAGAATATTCCCACCAAACCTATATACCTCAGTATTTTTAGGTGTGTCCTTTCGATTTCCGGGGTCAAATTTTCGTTTCTTGTTCTCAGAAAAAAAAATGGCGGCTTTAAAATCGAAAAGCACCGAAATTTCGGGGACATTTTTTTTTTTCATTTTTTTTTCGAACCAATAGAGCTTTAGAATTAGATTCCCATTGTGATCAGGGGTGATCTAGATAGCTGAAATAAGATAAGACATTTTTTGCCGTACCTCGAGTCAACCTAACCTCTCCAAAATGACGAAATAACGTAAAATTTTGTGAAATACGGATTTTTCTTGGATTTCTTCGGGCGGATCAAATAATATCGAATTATATTCCATTCGATACGGAACTTTATGTTGAAATGAATATACCTGAATGTGTTTTATCAATATCAATATTCACAATGACGATGAATCCAATATGGCGGTCAGGTAACTGAAAAAATAATGATTATTTGATTTGGTATGAAATTCTTGAGTCCTGATGTTTTCCCATGTCTCTATCACCCGTGGATTAAAAGCCGGTAACGAGTGACTGAAATTCAAGATTGCGAATTCAATATGGCGGGTACGATATCAAAAATATTAAAATTGGTTGATGCAAAAAATACTGTGGTATTCACAATGGGAATCTAATTCTAAAGCTCTATTGGCACGAAAAAAAATGATGAAAAAAAATGTCCCCGAAATTTCGATTTCTTTTCAATTTTAAAGCCGTCATATTTTTTTCTGAGAACCAGAAACGAAAATTTGACCCCGGAAATCGAAAGGGCATACCTAAAAATACTGAGGTACATAGGTTTGGTGGGAATATTCGGAATAAGTAAAAGGGAATTTTTACTATTGAAAACAGAGCTCGAAAAAAGAGCTAAAAGTTACGTTATCTTGGGCGTTAACGGGTTAAAAAAGCTTAAATTAAAGTTAGATATACACAGGGCCAGTGGCGGTGCGTGATATTTCAGTTAGCCATATCTTGAAAACGACGCATGGGACCCACTTCACTTTTTAGGTGATGACTATACACCTCTTACAGAAATTTATAGTGAAAAAAACCGTCAGCAAAGTTTGCGAAAAAATTTTCAAAAACACTGGAACACTCCCTGGGTTCTCAGTAACGCTCTGTGGGATATTTGCAGTATATTTTTTTTCATAATCTAGAAACAAATATAAGGAGACGTTTTTCGATTTGTTGCAAAATATTTTTTTTTTTCAAAAAGTTATGGCCATTTTAATTTTAATTTTATAGGAACATTTTGTTTCCCAAAATTAAAATGGCCATAACTTTTTGAAACAAAAATATTTTGTAACAAATCGAAAAACGTCTCCTTATATTTGTTTCTAGATTATGAAAAAAAATATACTGCAAATATTCCACAGAGCGTTACTGAGAACCCAGGGAGTGCTCCAGTGTTTTTGAAAAATTTTTCGCAAACTTTCCTGACGGTTTTTTCACTATAAATCCTTTCTGTAAGAGGTGTATAGTCATCACCTAAAAAGTGAAGTGGGTCCCATGCGTCGTTTTCAAGATATGACTAACTGAAATATCACGCACCGCCACTGCACAGGGCACACTACCCCTGGAAGCCCGTAGCTGTGTAAATGGAGGGCACACATGTAGAGGGTGTTTAGTAATAAATGGGCTATTGTATGGTAGTTTTTTTGAGTGAAAATAAGTCGATTTTACGCAAGTTGTCCTAGTACAAAAGTCAATAACGGAAATAGAGGGTGTTTTTATGTGTTATTATTTTTTATATATTTGTAATACGGTATAGCTACTATATTCGAAATTACCTGTTTCCAACTCTCCATGTCAAGTTAACGAAGCCTAAGCATATATATCTAAAACCAAACCTAGCCCACATTAGTCGTGCTATAGAAGGTGGTGCGTCTTTTTTGCATTCGAGTATCCATTCTTTTTCTATTGCGTCACCGCATGATTTCGACTTGCAACTTTTCACTGGTTCATATAGATCGTCCTCTTCCAAATCCTTCTTGTATCCCTTTTAAACAAACCTCCAGTATACCTAAGAAAAAAAAAGAAGAAATAAGTATACAATTTCCATTCTAAATTGAAAATAGGTAGAAAAAAGCAAGGTTGTCAAATATATTTTCTAAAATTGCAAAGCTCACTATACAAGTATACGTACTTCATACTTCAGTAAACTGTTAGTTCGTGACGTTCTTAGAAAGCTAGTTTGGAATTATTTTAAAAAAAATACATAGATATAAATTTATTAGTTAGCATTAAAATAAAGCGTTTAAAATTGCTGGAAAAAAATAATTATAAATTAGAACAACTTTATGTATATTACTATACTTAAGAAAATTTTGAAGAGCCGGCAACGCGATGTCGCGAATGCAGCAGCGAATGCCGATCATTATACTATTGGTTTGCTTTTCATCTAATATATTCCTTAAATAGGTACTTATTCGGTCCACTGTGTCATAAAATTTTTACGACGTCGTTAAAATGATTTACGACTTTAGGAATTCTACTTGTTTAAGACGCCAGTGACGTGTATTTCAGCTAGGTTTATTAACACAGACAATTTTTTGAGATTGTCTGGCTAAATGAGCATTATTTACAGCAAATTATATTACAAATATTAAGAGTTTTGTATGCAGGCTAATTTTAATCTCCTATATTGATTTGAATGAAAAATGTTTTCCGTAATTCCAATATACAAAGTTATAAACACAGGGATATACATACTTTAGGTTCTCATACAGTTTTAGGAAATTGAAATAATTGTAAAAAGGAATTGGAATCTAGTTGCTACAATAATGGGATTTTAGTGTGTCTATGAGAAACAAAAGTTTAGTTATGACAACTACTGACATAAATGTCAGAGGTCAATTGTTGAGATTTGTTTCATCAGCAAACAGCAGCAAGCTGGTAATGAAATGCCTACTATCCGCCCTTGTGACGTAATATGCTATTCAAAATTATAACAATTAAATTACAAAAGCCGGTAGCTTTTCCATTATGTGCGTTGTCACCCCTCACATGAGAATTCAAAGTCCGCCACTGAGTATTCATCATCAATGACTATACGAGGTGTGTAAATTAAGTAATGAGACTGGCAACGTAACGCCGATCTAGCAACACTGCGGATACGGAACTTGAAGAGGCAGTAGGTTAACATGTAATGCACCTTCAGTACAAGTTAGAACTTGTTAGAGTCATTTGTTTGTTCTTTGTGACTGTTTTCGTAAACCGTTTTTTTAATACGTTTTAAAAATGAGTGACATTAATTTTGAGCAACGGTGTTACGGAGAGTGTTTTTTCAAGCCCAGGTTTTTTGGTGGTTTCAGGCATTCTCAGAAGGATATCAGGAGTCAATTGAAGATGAACCACGCAGCGGAAGGCCTTCATCTTCAAGAACCCATTAAAATGTCGATAGAGCACGGAATCTTGTGCGTTCAGATTGTCGCTTGACGACAAGAATGATCGGTGAAGAGTTAAATTTGAATCACACCACTGTTCATCAGATTTTCGACTAACGAATTGGGGATGAGAAAAATCTGCACAAAAATGGTTCCAAAAAACCTTTCGCATTAACAAAAGGACATCAGTGGAGAAGTCTTAACTTTTTGGAATCGGTTGAAAATGATCATCATTTTATGAAAAGTGTCATTACTGGGGATGAGATTTGGGTGTTTGTGTACGACCCGGAAACCAAGCGCCAAAGCATGGAATGGCACACTTCAAGCACTCCAAGACCCAAAAAAGCAATAATAAGCAAGTCGAGGATCAAATGCATGCTGATTTGCTTTTTTTGATAGCCAGGGAATAGTCCACAAAGAGTTTGTGCTTCCAGGCCAAACAGTAAATCAACACTTTTAAAGAAAGTTTCTTGAAAAAACTTCGGAAAAGGGTCATGCGTGTGAGCCCAAACATCAAGAACAACTAGATGTTGCATCACAACAATGCGCCTTGTTAGCCAGTAAAACATTCCTATGGCTCCTCATCCTCCTCATTAGCGTGACTTCCCGAGATTGAAAAATCACCTCAAGAGACGTCATTTTGGGACCATAGAAAACATTCAAACGGCTGTCACCGGCCCGGCTGAAGGCCACATGAGTTTTAGCACTGCTATGAGAAATGGAAGAAGTTTCCAGCGCTATGTGGCTTCCCAAGGAAGTTATTTTAAGGGAGACAATACTGAATTGTAATTCTATTCGAATAAAAAAAAAAAAAAAATCAGCCTCATTACTTAATTTACACACCTCGTATGTATTCGCTAGTCTAATCTTCATTCTGCTCTTTTGCTTAGAACAATTCCAGTCCACTACTTTTAGATAAATGGATAAATAACCATGAGGATAAGTACAAATATAAACGATTTATCAATAAACATTACTGTGTCTCAGTAATAAATATTTACATGTTCTAAAGTAGGTGACAAAATCTCGGATAACAATGATAGGGGCATACGATTCTATGTTTTTAAATTCAACTATAGAATTTCCAGATTGTTTCAAATACATGTACAGTTTAGTGAGGAATTATTCTTATGTAGCAGTATATTTGATAACAATAATCGTATGTCTTTTAACAGTACTTTTCCAGTTTTTAGTTTGTCTCTCATATGAGAGAACTTTACAATAGGGGGGCAACCCGCTAACAAGGTTAAAAACATTATTATACGATCGTATACCAACTGCGTCCCTTGATCTTGACATATTGTAAAACAATAAGTAGGCGTGATTATGATTAGTGGCAATCTTATTGGATAGTGGCTTCTGTGACAATTGGTTCGCACACTGTTTTGCTTTGAGCAAAGGAAGCTATAGGTATAAAAAAGTGATTAGAGTGATTAAACCCACGTTTCAAAGTAGCGAATGTTGTAGTAGCGAATGTATGAAACGTTTTTGTCTTATAGTCCTTCAATTTAAATTGACAATACGAGGTGTGGCCATTAAATAACCGAACTGGTACTACTACCAGCGCGCTGCGAGCGTGTCGCGACATGTTTGAACAGAACTGTGTCTGACGATACTTTCTCCATCCTGAGCTCACTGGACAAGCCAGTGGGTCGCACAGTTTGACTGTAGCAGTCGTTTGAATTAGTCTACACACCAGCGACACGTCGAAAAAATGTTAAGTGTTCAGATGGATCAACGGGTTAATCTCACGTTTCTTGTTAAACTGAGGAAAACTTTTACAGAAGCTTATGCAATGTTAAAATAAGTGTACGGGAATGAATGTTTATCCCGCACACGAGTTTTTGAATGGTTTAAACGGTTTAAAGAGGGACGTGAAACGACCGAAGATGATCCGCGCCCCGGAGGGCCCTCAACGTCAAAGACGGACGAAAAAAATTGGTAAATTAATCCGCGAAGATCGTCGTCTAGGCGTCCAAGGGCTTGCTGAAATAACAGGAATCGACAAAGAATGTGTTCGCCAGATTTTGCATGAATCGTTCAACATGAGCAAAGTTTTTGCAGAAATGGTTCCAAAACTCCTCACCCCCGAGCAAAAGGAATTAGGAATGAACATTAGCCCTGACATTCTAACCAACATCGACACTGATCCAGGCTTGTTAGACACGGTGACACTGAAAGGGATAAGATTTGAATGTGCAGAAGCGGTTAACGCAAAAGCGACGGAGGTTCTGAACCAGCTGACAGAAGCGGACTTCCAGCACTACTTTCAACAATGGAAAAGTCATATGAAGCGGTGTAGAGATCGCCAAAGGGAGTACATTGAAGGCGAAAAAAGTTGCTACTGTAATTGGTAACGAATTATAAGCGTTATGACAGCAGTTCGGTTATTTAATAGCAACACCTCGTAACTGTAATTTTATATTCTTCGTAAACGTAGATACGATAATCAAGAGTAATAACTGAAAGATCTATAATGCTTATTCAGTAGTCTACTAATTCACTTTACTAGTAAATTTTACACGAAATGCATTGCTTCCTATTTTAATTAGTGTCCATACTTTTAAGGATACAACAATGCGTGAATGAGAGAAATTATACTCTCCTCAGTTACTGACTTGAAGTGCTGGGACACCCTGTACGTACGCACAACATTGTTATTTACGATACTTTTGCCCTATGGATAGTGAAACGAGGACTTGATATATATGTACGACATATTATTTATCACTATTATTATTATGTCAAGCTAACATTCTCATTATGTTAAAATTAAATCAAACTTTGCAATCTTTCAATATTCCGCAGGGTTAATTTTCTTTCTTTTACTTCTGGATATACCTTAAGTGTATATTATATGTTAGGTGGAACACCATATACATACATCATTTTAAATAGCACGTTATATTTTTTATACTGCATTTGATTTTTAATTCATTAATTTAAAGTCAACATGAATGATTTTCGAGTTCGGGAATATTTCAATTTTAAGAAACCTGTAACATTTTGATAAATACCTTGAGATGACTCGAAAACCATACATTTTATGTACAAGGAATGCTACGTCTAGAGAGAGGATGAAAAAAGGAATCATAGAAATAAATAAGCGACTTCATAAAGGACAAAGTTGTTAAAGTTTGCCCTCTCTTTTGAGCACTCTGTACACTTTGTCTAATGTCCATTATACTGGGCAGTAGGCTCAACCTTTCATGCTCACGCGATTAAAAAAACAGAAGTTAGTATTCACTTCTGGTATATGCGAAATGTATATTACGTAAAGTTGGTAAATTGCTTACACCTCTTCATCACTCACTCGTAATTTTTTTCGCTAATGATAAGCTAAATAGGTCCAATTATCTAATTGGGCCAACATTTTTCGTCTCGTAGAATTACCAAAATTACACAGTTTCCTCCTTGCACAACTGTTAGTTAGCTTGTAGATTACGTACAAATTTCACGACTATTCCTAAGGCTAAACAAACAGTATTACAAATAAAAAAAGTATTAACCAATATATTCTTTTTTAATGAATGCATTCACATACTGTAAAGCGTCATTAACTAGATCTTGATAAAAAAAATGTTTGTAGAAAAAGAAATGCTAGTCTAAATAGATGAAGAAAAACAATTTGTAAAGAAATAAATACATTGAAATTTTTATGCATTATTCTTTCTTTTAAAATTTTTGTAAAATTTTGTGAAAACTGAGTTTTTGAGAATTTTGTGAGTGCCGGTACGATTTGGGTTTTCCTTTACAAGTGTTTCCTTTTACATTTTTTAAACTTAGCCAATTAAATAATAAATGTTTAAAAAGGAAAGGTTCTTTCTTGCTAATGACAAAAATTGTACCAAACTATTGAACTGCCAATACTGCAAGAAAGTGTAGATGTATATATTATAAGCAGTATATAATTATAAATAGTTAATTAACGTATTTTTGTGAGGAATTAGTTAACTAACACAGTACGTATCTCTTTTATTGCATATCCTTTATACACGCATAAAACATAAAAACTGCATCTGTCGAATAGGATGCAATCACATTTGAGTCATTCATGCCACCTCTTTTACCAGAGTATTTTATTAACAGTTTGAAAATTGAAATAATCGACATACAGCATCGAATTACTACAGTTTACTCGACATGCATTTCGCCAACCACGTTGGCATTCACAAGAGGTAATAAAAACTAGTAATGCTTATATCCATACCACGTGCATTTAGAGAAATTTGCATCTTTCGAATAATACTCACCCAAAGGTCACTTGAGAGAAAATGTTGGCGGTATCCTTAGGATTTACTTTCCGCTTTTCCTGCTCACAGTGATCCATTTTCACCGATTTGTTTCACTTTTGATTATCACAGCTACGTTTGCCTCATATACGATATTTTATAGATGCCAACTAACTGATGTCTAATCAACAATAAACATGAAACGTAGATTAAATATTCTTTGGCGATCTCCTACACTCCCAGGAGGAGCACAGCACCCAACTAGTCACAAATTTCGAGTACAACCTTTTCCTTAGATATTTTATCACAATATCTCTGTACAAATAATTGGTAGCAATTGTTTATTCTAAAACGTAAAATAAATCTAATAATTGTCGTGTAATCCCAGAAATCCAAAAAAAAACATTTAGTTTGCCAGACGTTTTGCATGGCAAAATGTTAAATGAAACAATGGGAGAAATTTTACCATTTTTCTCTTTTATTTGATGTAATCGAAATAAAACAATTGAGGTGATTTGCAGGGCAAACTGAACAAATTTCAGAGTAGTTCAAGAAGCTTATTTAGAGACTGGGTAAACAATTGTTAAAAACTAGTTTAATATACCGATTAGTAGGAATCTATCAGTATACTAATTAACTGCTTGTTAATACGATTTATATACACACAATTGTAATGGTTATCGGCATAATATGCAGAATAAATGGAAAAATTCATAACAATTAATTAATATATCACAGAGTTCATTCAGTAGGAAAATAGTTGTTTTTCTACAAATATTATTAAAAGTACAATTTTATGTTTATCGTCAGTGTTAAAAATGTCATTTTAAGACATCAGTTTTAAGGGGGCTTTCTCGCTTTTTTCGCTGGAAAAAAAAGTTTTTTTGGGAATTTTTTTTGAGGAAAGTATAAAACGCATTGAGACATTTTTTTTTAATTAAAAGATACAGGTATGTAGGTTACATTTAGTTTTTTATTTATTTTTTAAACCAAAATGGCGGCCGTCGATCCTTGTTCCAATGCAGCTACTTCAGGCGGACATGTCTCATGTTAATGAGCTTTTTCTACGACGCTATTCATCTGAAATCAAAAAATGAAACATTTTTATAAAATATAGGGTTGTTGTTAGTGTTTATAATAGGGGTTTTTTGAAATTCAAATTTTACGCGATTTGGTGCAACTTTGAAAAAAAAAAAGTTCGATTTTCATCTTAAATTTCTACCTTTAAATTATTATTAAAAATCGATTTTTTCGAAAATTTTTGCAATATCAAAAAAATCCTATGTTGATCACTAATGGCATCATTTGTGAACATTTTAAAAGAAAAATCATTAAAATCGGTTAATTAGTGTCAGAGAAAAATATCATTCCAGTTTCAAAAACGTTGTTTTGAGAAAAATGCGTTTGAAGATTTTTTTTACGTTTTTTTTTCATATAATTATGAAATTTTTTTACTTACAGTTCGTCATCAATTCGGGGCCCGTACAGGACACCCTCCTCTGTGTTAAATTACACACGTATGCATCCGTGTATTGTCCTGATGAAACAACACTTTCTTCTTCGCTAAATGCGGTCGTTTCTGCTTCAAAACAGTATCAAATCTGCCCAACAGCTGTGAATAATATTCGCCGGTGATCGTTTTACCCTTTTTCAAGGTAATAGATATGGATGACACCGCGCGAATCCCAGAAATCTGTGGCCATGACTTTGTTGGCCGACAGACCCGTCTTAGCCTTCTTCGATGCACGTTCACCTGTAGAAACCCACTGTTTCAATTGTTGCTTGATCTCCGGTGTGGTGTGATGGATCCATATCTCATCTACGGTACCGAAACGGCGCAAAAACTCGTTTTGATTGCGGCTGAACATCCCCAAACACTACTTTGAAGTGGTTACACGGTTGTGTTTATCGTCGATCGTGAGCAATCGCGGCACCCATCGCGCGGACAGCTTTTTCATATCCAAATATTCATGCAAAATGTGATGCACCCGCTCAGTTGAGATGCCTACAGCCTCATTCAACTCACGCACTTTCAATCTTCGATCGTCCAATATCATTCCATGGATTTTATCGACGATTTCGGGCGACCTGAACGTTCAGCGTCACTTGTACTGGTGCGGCCACCACGGAACTCAGTAAACCACTTTTTAACTATTGAAATTGACGGTGCAGAGTCCCCACAGTATTAATCAAGCCTCTCCTTGATTCCGGTGATGGTTTTTTTGCGCAAAAAGTAATGCTTAATCAGCACACGAAATTCACTTTTTTCCATTTTTGTGAAAATTAACGAGGTTAGCTGCTTTCAATGGCTGTCAAACATAAACTAAATGACGTAGCTTGCTTAAACGTTTACATTAGTCTACCGATAGATGGCAGTTGACGGGAGCAGTGTTGCCATTAAAATTACTGCGCGGGAAATTCAAAAAGTCTCGGACTTATCAAACTACCCTCGTATTATTAAATTAACAAAAACACAGGCGATTAAGTCGATGTAAATGGAGCTTCTGTTCAATAAAAATTATTATCCTAGCATTCGGCAGTCGTGTCCATAATTTGTAGCAAATATACCTATACTTCTACGTTACCTAAAATATATTTATTCATCTGTTGTAGTATATTAGTTTTCACATTATCTGTTTCCATTATAATAACAGGTATGAAATTATTTTATATTATTGTTGATTTATTTTCATTTTTCCATATTTGGCAGATGGCACCTGGTTCAAAGAGATCACTTGTCTGGAACTTTTTGACTTAGCAGCCGACAAGAAAACCGTAACATGTAGACTCTGCAAAAAGCAGCTGAAACATTTTGTAAGCACCTCAAATTTATCTCATCATTTATTGTGCAAACATCCCATTCAATATAAAAGAGAAAAAAAAAACAAATTAGTGTGGAAAGTGAACGCGATGATAATCATGATAATAGCTCATTAGAAAAAGCCAGTACTTCGGCTAAGATAATAACATCTGATACTGCAGTTGCTCAAAGTTCACCTAGTAGGTACGTCGACAGCACCATCTTCTTCTAGTTGTACAAAAAGGGTTGCCGAAGACCAAGTTACATTACCAACAAATAAAACAAAACGACATCGCCAATTAAAATATTTTGGGATTCAAATTAATTTATCAAACGTCCAGACAAATGGTATCAATAAAAGCCTTATTAAAATGGTAGTTACAGACTTCCAACCCTTATCTATAGTTAAAAATAGCGGCTTTTTGAAATACAGCAAAATGTTAAATCCACTTTATACACCGCCTTCTAGAAAACTCCTAACAAATACATTAAATGGCAAAAGCCACTTTCCTCGATCCACGTCTAAAAAAAAAACAGCATTTGGAAGTGAGGAAAATGCGAATAATGCTCAAACATGGATCAATTATTATTGACGAACAGATATTGAAAATATAAATACAAGTGCCGACGACAAATGCAACAAAGAACCTGATACCGAAAGCGACTCTCTTTGGGATCATTTTGACAAAAAAAAAAAAAAAACTAGATAACTAAATAAACTGAGCCCGTACTCGTTCGCTCATTACATAATTTACACACCTCGTAAAAAGGCTAAACCTCAGTAAAAGTTCGTGGAAACTTATTTTTTGTGTCGGGAATTTTCACTAATATTTAGTATCCATCGACGTTATCAGCTGACACAACTCTTCGCTACAATTAGCACCAAATGTCCCGAATAGAGTAGCTATTTTCATCATGTGGTACTTTTGTTTGGTGCATTTGTCGGGAACTGCTCGATTTGGTCTCTCGTCAAAATCATAGACTTTAGATAAAAAACGTTCTCCTTTTTTCTTCCAATAAGCGGTAAGTTTGTAATTTTATCTAATTTCTAAATTCTATAAGCATAGTTTTTGTCATTGAGCAACGAGAGCAAAGAGAGGACGATTTCCATAGCATAGATCTCACTTCGAAATGTGCCAGAAATACATTTTCTCTGTATTGCGTATTGATTGCAAAAAAAGTAATTTGGTATTAAGTGAATCGATTAGAAAATGTTTTTATACAAACACTACCGTTCAAAAGTTTGAAAACAAGCATATTTTTAAGTTCAACAAAATATTTTTTCTTAATATAGTCCAAGATACTTAGACATGAGAGTAAAGAATCGTCTACCAACTAGTGCTACACAATTATCGCAATATTTACAGGCGGAGTGGAAAACGCGAAATGAAGAATATTTTTAAAAATGAATCAAGAGGATGCCCAGTATTTGTTCGGAAATTATTAAAAATAAAGGTGGTCATTTTTATCATTCTAAAATTTAAGTTACAAAAGATTTCTTCTTATATTAAGCTAATAATGCTGCAAGCTATTCACGGTTACAATAAAACATTGAAAACATTACTTATTGTTACTTTATTGAACAATTTATATGTGCTTCCAAACTTTTGAATGGTAGTGTATATCATAAAATTGGAGTGATATACAATTCAACACAGAGAATGATAATTTGATTTACAGTAAACTAAATATTTGAAAATATAATGGTAAACAAAATAACATGTCCATAGTACCTAGAATCCTCTACTACACTGATACAACCTAGGTACAAGTGAGTACTGATATGAAGTGTAAACACGTAATTATTGAAGTGTAAACATTTGATTGTTACTGTATCAATTATATTTTTAATTATGTTGTAAGTACAGGGTTTTTCATTATGTTTTGAATGGGACAATTATTATCTGTTTTAATATGGTAAGTATGAAATAAAGTTTCATATAAACGATACGTTCAATAAAATACATTTTTTAAATGAAACACTATGTATATTATTACATTTTTGGGTTCCCCTCTAAAATCCGATTTAACATAAACTAAAAAATAACGAAAGTAACATAATATAATATCCACTATATAATAGCACTAGGTACGTATACACGGTGGAGACTTTAACTGGAATATATTCGCTAGCGGGGTGGTGAATGATTTTTCAAAAAATTCCCGAGACACGTCAACTTTTAAATGTATTTACCTAAATTTTTCAAGTAATATGAAAAATATAGCCCTTCAGGGGTGGCTGAAACCACCCTCGACATGATTTTTTCAAATGCAACCCTATGGCTTGTGACCCCTCATTGTAAAGCTGGTGGAAAGAGGAATCCAACGCACTGATCAAATTTTAATTTTTAGTATGTTTGTAGGGTTGCATACAATTAAAACAATTTAAAAATTAAATTTATTTTCAACGTAACAATTGTTCAAAGTGTGCACCATTCACTTGTTGGCAGCATCCCAGTCTGTGGTAGGTTTCGTCCCTTACATTATGCAACATTTGCGGTGTTATTTTTCCGATTTCCTCTCTTATCCTTTCCTGCAGATCTGCTATGTTGTTGGGTTTCTGAATGTAAACCCTACTTTTAAGATGTCCCCACAAAAAGAAATCCAGTGGTGTAAGATCTGGAGATCTTGCTGGCCACTCAATATTACCTCGCCTCCCAATCCACCTACCGGGAAAAATTCTGTCCAGATACTGACGAACAATGACAGCATAGTGTGGTGGGGCCCCATCTTGCTGAAACCATAACCTCTCGTCGGTCAAGTTAGGGTTTAAGGGGTTTGGAAATAAATGACATAGCACTGGCATTAGTTCGTGCTGGAGTAACGCAAGTATCTTGCTCCATTAAGAGTGTCATCAAAGAAAAATGGTCCTACAATTATATCTTGTATTATTCCGGTCCACACATTAGTTTTCTGTGGGCGCTGAGTATGAAGTTCCCTCATCCAATGGGGGTTCTCTTCAGCCCAGTAACGACAATTTTGGCGACGATTTACGTGCCCATTAATGTAAAAGTAGCCTCGTCTGAGAAAACTTTCCACTCTAAAGATAACTGGTTTTGATCAATACAAGTCATCAATAAATCGCAAAATTCCACTCGTCGAACTGGATCATCTTCAAGTAGCTCTTGAACAGCTTGCATTTTATATGGGCGTTTTTTCTCATATTTAAGTATTTTTAAAACTGTTTTGTGATTAAGATTACTATCACGGGCCAGTTGACGGGCTGGAGTGATTGGATTTTCTTCTAGAGCAAGCAACAAATTCCACTTCGTGTCGTCATCAACAACAGCCTGCCTCTTACTCGGTACTTTCCTGACATGACCCATCTCTCGATATTGTGCCTCAATTTTACTAATGGTACCTTGATTTAGTGGTGGCAAGTCAGGATGCGTTTCTCGAAACAAGCGAACAACTTCGCATTGAGTTCGCGCCGTATCACCATATCCAATCATCATCAAAATTTCGATTTTTTGTGATTCAGTTAAATAAGACATTTTCACCAATTTGAAATAACACTTCGTTTCAAATTCTGAATACAGCATACAAACTAAATTACTCTTTGCGGCCGTGTAAAAACACTAGCAAAAAATAACAAATATCAGTTGTGGCAAAAAATTGCTTGGAATTTTTTGTGGGGACATATGAAAAGTAAGGTTTACATTCCAAAACTAAACAACACACATTTTGAGTACGAAATTGTTGCGTTAAAAATAAATTAAACTATAAAATTACGTTTTAATTGTATGCAACCCTACAAACAAACTACAAATTAAAATTTGATCAGTGTGTTGGATTCCTCTTTCCACCAGCTTTACAATGAGGGGTCACAAGCCATAGGGTTGCATTTGAAAAAAATCATGTCGAGGGTGGTTTCAGCCACCCCTGAAGGGCTATATTTTTCACATTACTTGCAAAATGTAGGTAAATACATTTAAAATTTGACGTGTCTCGGGAATTTTTTGAAAAATCATTCACCACCCCGCTAGCGAATATATTCCAGTTAAAGTCTCCATCGTGTATAAACTGTAAGAAACATTTTAGAGGTCAAACCGTTGAAAAACTATGAATTCTAAAAGTCGGTAGTACTTTTATCACTTATTCAATACGCACTTTGGGTTGCTAAATCCGAATCCGAGGTTAGTTTTTGTGGATTACCTCGTTATCTCTATCAAATGCAAAAAAAAAAACAAAAAAATTGCACCATTATGAAGGCAAACAGAACTATCGCGTCATTCAAAATTCATTTCACATATCTTTTTGGTCGTCGAATCCGAATAAAGAGTTATTTTGACCCATAGAAAGAATGATTTTTAATTTTTTTTTTCACGAAAAAAAACCTAAAATGTGGCATTTTGTAAGAATAGCCTAGGAATAGGAAATTTTTTTACTGAAATAACTCATTTTATATGTTTCTTGGATTGTTCAGTTCCTTATGATGGCTGACTATTGCTGGATGTTTTAAAGAGAATGTAAGCGCAAGGGAGTAAAACGGAAACGCCTGCCATTACACAGATCTTTTGAAGAGAAAAGAACTCGTTACAGCAAAAATATATAAAGTGAATAGTGGAAGATGAATTCTGACGAATTGATTCTGACTGCAAGATTTTTTTCTACATAATAATGTATTTGGCGGCTATGGTCACTACTTTGCATTTTTTTTCTGCATTTTTATAAAATTATACCTATTGCTTTGAAGGTTCAAAAAAAACCAGATTTAGACCGAACAATCCAAAAAATAAAGTGAGCTATTTCATTAAAAAATCCTATTGTCAGGCTATTCTTACAAAGAGCCACATTTTACCATTTTTCTTCCGTGTTTTACATATTTTTTGCATTTATTTGAGCATTTTTATAACATAATGTGCGTATCATGGCTGAATTCGAATTTGGCAACCAAAAAAAAAAACATAAAAAAATGGCCTACTGAAGTAAAAAAAAACCACAAAAAAAACGACACTTTTGCGATTTTGGACACTTTTTTGCATTTTGTCGCACTTTCATAAAAAAAGTATACTTTCTATGGTTCTCAATAACTCTTACTTCTGATTCGACAACCAAAAAAACCTGTGAAATGAATTTTGAATGACATGATAATTCTGTTTGCCTTCATGATTTGACGTTTGTTTTTTTTTGCATTTTGACAGAGATAATGAGCCAACGCACCAAAACTAACCCCGAATTCGGATTCAGCGACCCAAAAAAAAACATTAAAGAATATCATACATGTATGCATCGGATCATTGTTTTTTTTGTTGCTTAACGTTAACTACATAAAACTCAAATTATATGTAGTAAGGCATACAAGCATAAACTAGTCCTATAGTTACATCCTACATTACAACTAACGTTAATAATTTTATAATAAATAGGTACTATTTCACATAACTATCCGTTTATTTCAGTTACCTAAACACCATAAAACTTGACATGATCCTTCCATGTGTTGACTTTCCTTAAATTTGTTTGAGAATCTTAAAAATATATATTAACACAAGGCGGCATCGTACTTTAAAGCAGAACAAGGGAACTAATTTATAAAAATATAAAAAATCAGAAGTCATGGAAAAGGGGACAAAAACACCATATCCTGTTTACAATCTTCAAGACCCGAGTGCCAAGTGACACTGGTCTTGGAACCGACATATATATGTACTTGCACAATATCGATTTTAAAGTATACAAGTATCCTCAACCTCGCTCTACAACTAACGGTTGAAATGAAGATAAGTGAAATTATGTAAAGTATATGCAATAAATAATAAAATACCTGAGCAAACTTAGTGCGATTATTATATACATTTAATTCATTAATAAAAATAATCACAATAGTTAATACGTCACTGTGTTTAATTTACGTATATTTAAACATTGCCGCCGTCGGTACATTACCATATCAATTATATGTTATAAATATGAAGCGATAAGGACATTGTCTGTTAGACACATGTATTAGTTTGTATGTACATACATACATATATTCTAAGCTTTTAAGTTAAGCAAATTGATATGTATGTATATAAATACTTTTTTTAAACTATGGAAAATTAACACAGCCGAATATGAAAATACATGTAATCATGCGACATACAACATCACATGTCCTTGTAACCTACGAGAAAGCTTAAGAAACTGTAATAAAAAAGACGAAAATCTAATAAATATTTACTGTTTTTTGTAAAACTAGATAAAATTATGAAATCATTATTAAAGTATCGTAAGTCACGCCCCATCCGTTAAAATTTATAGGGGTAAAATAAATCGAATTGAAAGAATAAAAAAAATTTTGATTTGGCATTCGTTACTGAGTTATTATCAAAAATGCTGAATTTATTTTATTTACATTTATGGCAAATGCCCAAATGCCAATTGCCCCCCCCCCCCCCCATTGATCCAGGATTGAGAAAAAAACAAATTAAATTACAACAAAATCAAAATCATATATTTATTTTTCGAAAAATATAAAACAAAACATATTTTAAAATTTAGAAAATTTTCGCCTTAACTTTCTCGGTGAGCCCCCGGCCAAGGTTTATATTATTTTTATGGCCGGATCAAAGTTCAAAAAATCATTCTTGGGAAAGTCTATATTCTTGCATAAATTATTTTTCCATTGAAATTCTGAAATGCCAGGAAAACGCGTGACCTTGAAATTTTGAAAAAATTTCGCCTGCGGCGCTATTTACGCGCCTACTGACGCACCTCTATTTTTTCCGGGTGCCCCCTTGTCCCGTTTCCAAAAATTTAAGACATGCCCTGGCTATAAAAAAGTAAGGCCCTGACAGCAGTAGCGACCTAGCTACGGCCCTGCATAGCTATTTGGCCGCATATAGAAGTCCGATACTAATTTTGGTCTTATCTTCATAAAGCTAATTGGTTTCAATACTGTTTGGCCATCAGAAAATATGGCAATTGACTGAATCTCGATTCCCTGCTTAATTATTTTCATAGCACAGTACCGAATATCAACCACATCAGCCTGAAATACTGTTACGTAGGCTTATATTTATAGTAGGTTTTGTATTGGTTGAGATATTTGTAGTAGGTTTTGTCCCGAAAATCCCTATTGTCAGTTCTGTTTTAGAACCGTCTGTATATCAGTTTCTCTGTGCTTGGATCGGGACACCATTTTTTTTTTTTTTTTGGTTTTCGGGAGTTTCTTTGAAAGTTACATTTCGGAACCATATTATCTTTGGACATTCCCAGAACGATCTGCGTTTAGTTCGGTGTATACTCTGTGATGCTCTATTCCCTATTGCTGCTTTACTGGCATTGGGCACTGCTTCCTGTTGCATAAATATATGAAATGGTATAAAATTTAATAGGACTTCTGCTGCAGTTGTGGGTGTGATTTGGTTTTCATTCACACACCAACTAGACCAAGCGTGGCCGTGTCTTCTGTATGAGAACAAGTGCAACCCAACTCTGGGGCTAGGACATTTGGAAGGAAACACAATCACACTCATGAAAATAAAGTATAAAAATCGTACATAATAATAGTAATAAGGTAAAATAAGAAAAAATAGAAACTACCCAATGTAACCATTTGGCTGACAGATTTTGAAGTTACATATAAGTTAAATCACCGTAGAGGTTTCACGTTTGTCATATGTGTTCGTGGTAATGCGTTATTTGAGTTATGCCACTTTTACATATAGCATGGCATACAGGGTTTGTCCGGAAAGTAATGTCAGTGAGCTTTGAAAAATGGTTTTTATTGGTTCTATGTATACAAATCTTTAGAAACCTTCAAAATACATTCCTCCTACGTCCACACATCAGTTCCAGCGGGTGTTCCACGCATCAAAAGCCGCACGGTAGTCTTTTTCCGGAATCGCCTTTAAAGCGTCGGTGCAAGCCTTCTGAATGTTTTTCACCGACCCAAAATGCTGTCCTATCATTGGGGTTTTGAGGCGCGGAAACAGAAAAAAGTCTGAGGGGGCCACATCGGGGCTGTAGGGAGGCTGGGGAACAACGGTGATGCCTGCCTTGACGAGGTAATCGGCCACGAGGAAGCAGGTGTGCGAAGGCGCATTGTCGTGGTGAACCCTGCATTTCAGCGTTTCAGCACCTCGACGTAAAACTTTCCGGTTACGGTTGTCCCCTGCGGAACGAACTCATGATGGATCAATCCCCGGCAATCAAAAAAGACAATCAGCATTGTCTTGATCTTTGACCTGGACATCCTGGCCTTCTTGGGGCGAGGGGAGTTCGACGTGTGCCATTCCGCACTTTGCCTCTTCGTCTCTGGATCGTATTCAAAGACCCAACTTTCGTCCTCGGCAATGACGTCATCAAGGAAAGCGGGGTTGTCTTCGCAGGTGTCCAAAAGTTCTTGGCAGGTTTCGACGCGCCTCGCTTTTTGATCGTCCGTTGGCACTTTTGGCACGAACTTCGCGCACACCTTCCTCATTCCTAAAGACTTTCGTGAACAATGGTTTTCGTAATGTCTAATGTTTCAGAAATTAAACGGACACTTAGACGACGGTCAGTGTCACGCACACGTTTCACATTGTCGTCGGAACTGGAGGTTGATGGCCGTCCAGCGCGGTTCTCGTCGTTGACATCTTCCCGACCTTCTGCGAAGGCCTTGTGCCACCGGAAAATTTGCCTGTCCGAAAGACAATCGACGCCGAAAGCCTTCTTCAACATTTTAATGGTTTCCGCAGCACTCTTCTCCAGTTTCATACAAAACTTGATCGCCATCCGTTGCTCAAGCGAACGTTGCATTTTTTTCTTGCACCGGGTCACTGTAACGACTCTCAAAGAACGAGTGATGCGACCGCTACAACGACCGGTAGCCAACTGACGCTTGTTGGATCTTGTTGCCAGATCCCCCCCACCACAATACCAGCACGTAAAGAGCGGGCTGGCGCGTACAATCTCGGGAAAAAAATTCACTGACATTACTTTCCGGACAAACCCTGTACATACAGAGAAGTATTTGTTTTGAGATAATAAATATGTTTAATGCTTATTAGTATCACTAAAAGTTTAATAAAGAGATTTATAATTTAATTTTCTGTACTTATAGTAACCTTTTTATGTCAAGCGTATTAATAGGAAGGGATGTGTCATAGTTATTAAAACAGTACGTTATATTTATTCATAAAATACAATTATAAAAAATAAGTTCTTTTTATAAATAATCGACCTAGTTATTTTATATAAAAACTCATTATTTTAACAATACTTAAACATGTAAATCACAAAATTATCTCCATTATTCCTCAATTTCCAGCAGCCCAGCTTTCTCAACCATCTCTCGAAAGAGTCCCTTACTGTCTTTTAGTAAAACGCTTGGACGATCGTATTCCATTATTCTTCCGTCCTCGATCACCATTATTTTATCCGATTTTAGAACAGAGCATAATCTGTGTGCGACAGTTATTATGGTGCAAGACGAAAAATTCTGTTCTATTTTCTCGTGAATAAGAACGCCAGTGTCGTCGTCCATATTAGCCGTGGCCTCATCGAGCACTATTATGTTGTTGTTGTTAATTATTGCTCTGGCCAGACACAACAGTTGTCTCTGCCCTGCGCTAAAATGAGACCCAGAATCGCTGACTTTCGAGTCTAACGACGCAATAGATCTGCTCAGCGTTACTTTCTCGATAGCGGACCAAATTTCTACATCCGTGTAGAATCCCTTAGGATCTATATTGCTACGGATTGTCCCGGTAAATAGAATGGGATCCTGTGGAATTATTGAAATCTTGTTGCGAAGATATTCTAAGGAGATTTCTGTTATGTCGATGTCGTCAATTGTAATTTTTCCTTCGAAACTATACAGACGAAAAAGTGTGGAAATGATGGACGTTTTTCCAGCACCTGTAAATATAACAATGCATGCTAAGGATAGGAAAGAGGAAAAATTATATTATCAAAACTACGGTTTGTTTATTCATTTGTCAAAGTTCCACAGACTCTCTATATGGAACAGAAAATCAAATTTTATTTTTGTTAATGTTGCGTTCAAATTAAGAAAGCGCTTAAACTGAACACAACTGAAAAAAATTAATCAAAAGTGGTCTTAATTTAATAAACTCCAGTCTTACTTCTGACTATGGAGATTTCTTCTGACTATATGACAATCCATCCTCCTAAGCAATAATTGAAGCATTAAGCAGTGGTAGTGTATCAACCCTACCTATTTTCATACTCTCGGATGTCAACTGATTACTATTACACAGGATCACAAAAGTTTATCCAATGTTTACCGCTAGTTTTGTTTTTAACCTCAAAAAACACATTTTACACGATAGCCAGAGAAGGCTCAAATTGTGAGGTCAAGATGCATTTACGACTTCAGTTCAATTCAGTTCTTCCCCTAGCAGCAAAAATCCTTATCAAAAACACTAAATCAGAAACCATGTCAAACTTGACGAGCTTGTGACTATATTGACTGCATGCCATTTCACAGGTCCTAGACATAGGGTTTTTGAGATTAATGGGTTTGAGATTGAGGTTATGAATATCATATTCTTGCTTCCTCATCATTTGATGGGCTCTAGCAGTTGCAGAACACTAAATATAGGGATTTTGAGGTTAACATTTTTTTTGTTCCTAGAGGAAAAACTGATAATCGTAAATGCATCCTGCCCTCAGATTTTGATTCACCGCGTTGAAAAACGTAGAAGGGGAATGGTCTTCTCTGGCTTTGTGTTTGTGTGCATGTGTAATCAAGCTACCGTGTAAAATGTGTTTTTTGAGGTTAGAAAAAAAACTAGGTAAATTGAGGTCTTATTCGTGTTCAGCGACCCTAAAAACGTGGAGTAAACGGGATCTATAGTTCCGCACATTGGAAAAACTTTTGTGGTCCTATATACCGCATCGCCTAGCAGCCCAGTTGATGCGTAACCTCAGAAAGGTTCAGCTTGCATTAATTAGGGCAAATTATTTTTCTTTCTAGGATTGTTTGGTACAAGGTGGGAAGTGTGAAACTAAGTTTTCGACCTCAAGAGCCAGGGGGAGAACTTTTTGGCAGGCAGGCAGAAAAACCACGAAATTTTCGCGCTTTTTCTAGTTATTTGCTTATATTCCCTAAACGACTCATGCTACAGAAAATTATATACGTTCCGAAATTAAAGTAGACAAAAGTTCCTACAAAATGCATTTGTCAATGGTACTTGTATGTCGTGTGGTTCATATTTTACCGAAGTTTGAAAATCGACGAATTTAGATGGGTCCGCCGTTCCAAAATAAACACATCAGTAGACATCACCCTCGAAAAAATAACTCTTCCTCCTGCTGTGTCCCAGAAAAATTTTTGGGTAATGAGAAAAACAAAAACAATCTAATCCAGATGTTAAAAACACACTTCGAGGCGAATTGCATAAATATGTTATAGGCAGCAGAGGATGCTGATGTTCTCATTGTGACAACAGCTTTGTCTCAATCTCCCAATTTCGATTGTGTATTTATAATCACCGGATATTTTGACGTTCTTGTGTTGCTAACTAGGATTCCTAGTTCAGCCAAAAGGATCTTACACATGCTGAAACCAGGAAAGAGTGGCAAACCTGGCACATTCTCCTCAACATCATCGTATAAGTATGATCCTGACTACATTCTTTTTGCTCACGTCTTCTCCGGTTGTGACACAACGTCATTCCCTTTTGGACATGGCAAGACCAAAATATGTACCCTCCTTGAAAACAACCCTGCATTAAAGGAAGCAGCATCTACTTTTTATGAGGAAGCATCATCAACGTCGTTAATTTCGGAACGTATAAAATTTTCTGTAGAATGCGGCGTTTAGGAGATATAGGCAAAAAACTAAAAAAAGGTGCGAAAATTTCTTGTTTTTTCTTGTCCTACAAAAAAAAAATTCATTTGCCCTAATTAATGCAAGGTGGAGTGGAGTATCAATTGGACTATAATTGGATATATATACTTATCTTGGCTGGACTATAGTTTACCTGTTCGACCAATAATTCCGATTTTCTGCCCAGGTTCCACGGTGAAGCTGATGTCTTTCAAGACGCGCGTTGCAGACTTGCGATACAAAAGTGACACATTTTCGTATTTAATTTTTCCGCGCGTTGGCCAATCTCTTGGTCTTGAGCCAACGTTCTTTAATTCCCTGCTCGTCGTTGTATATTCCAAAACACGCTCGACGGAGGTCATTTTATTTTCTAAATCCGCCCACTGTCTGATCCCGTACTGTACCAGGCCGCTCAGCATAAAAGACTGGGTTATCGCTAGGCCCACGTTTCCAACAGTCGTGTCTAAAAATGGTGTTAATAACACGAAATGTTAAAATACAATCATACTGGTCAAAACTTAGTCTGAAGAAGTAGTTGTTAGAGAAATTGGACATCTTGAAAACATCCCCAAAAATATTTGTAAAGGTAGTAACAATTGGCATAAGTAACTAGAATTTAAAACAGTGTCGATAATTTTTTCGACTTATTTTCGACACTTACTTACATCAGTGGCGGCTGGTGATAAAGGGCACGGGGACACGTGCCCAGCCCAAATTTCAATAGAAAATATTTCTTTTGTGTTAATTTACTATAAATTACTGTTACAATAATATCAATTAATTGTATACTATTCATATTCTAATTATTATTCCTTTTATACCACAAATAATGATTTTATCACATATATATGACAGACTATCGATCGAGCACCGAGACACCGTAGTCTGAATTCGCATAGAACCACCGTAGTCGCATTTCGCTCGCATGGGCGAGGGCACACAGTTTCCCAGCCCTCGTTTTTAATCGGGCTTTTTCGGTGACTGGTAAAGTTTGGCGACCATTGCAGACAAAACGTCGTTAAATCTTTCGAAAATCAGCTCAACGGGTCACACTTGTTGAGTGACCGCTTTTAGTTTTATTGTTTATTTTCTTCGCTGAGAAGTGTGTTTTTACTGTTTTTGATTGTGAAACGTTTCAAAATGAATTCGGTGGACTTTTTATTGACTAATAAAGATATTACATACGATCCGAACGGAAATTAAACGGTTAGGAAGGCCGATACCCGATTTGATTATTTCCAAAACAGACGTAGGAAAATCGAGAAATTATTCACGAAATTTTAATAGTAGTGTCTACGACAGATTTAAGTGGTTATGTGGGTGTCCAAGAAACAAACTGTTTTGTTTTATTGGTTTAGTGATGGGTGGCAACCAAAGTGCATGGACTCAAGAAGGAGTGAGCGTTCATTTAAAACATTTAAATGAACGAGCTAAGAAACATGCTAGCTACAATGAAAAACATTTACATAACATATTAGATTTTAGTGTGTTGGGAAAGGTAGACAAGGCAACAGCTTGATAGTGCTTATCGTGAATATAAGACGTCACAATGAAAATGTGGATAAAAACAGACATATGTTAAACCAAATAATTAATTGTAATAAATTTTGTGAAACAAATCCGGGACTTTAATGAAAAGGCGATTAACATTTTTGTGAACAATAAGGACAGGCGAGCTGATTTCCTCTACAAATAACGGTAAGATACCTATATCAATTTTTTTTCACATGATGCCACCCATTATTTTAATATATTTAAGCCCTTAATATTTGTGACTTGTGTCAGTAAAATGCATGACCTTGAAAATTTTAAAAATTTTCACCTGCGGCGCCATTGGTAGCTAATGAGTAATCCTACTGACACACCCTGTGCCGAGCCATGTAACACACCCACGAGCCGCCACTGACTTACATTTACTTTGATAACTACCTTAATTTCGAAAAATGCACCTTAACTTTAAGAATATTAAGCCTGCTAAACACAAAAGCAAAATCGTTTCTTGCAGCTTTCAATTGAAATACATTTTTGAACCAGCTTATATTTGAGCTAATTTCACTCAAAAATTTAGACGGACTGATTTTTGATAAGCTCACCGCAGTTACTTAAGCCAAAATTACTATCAGCTACTACTACTGGCAATACTAATTAACTTAAAGTAGAAATAACCTAAAATATAAAATCCAAAAACCCAAAAAAAAATCACGTTTAGTTTTAGCGCCTTTCAAATAAAGCAGGGCACAAGAACAAACAAAGGACAGACTGGTGGCGAAGGATACAGTGTTAACCTACATTCAGTGTGCATGTTTATAATGCTGCATGAGCAACCCTTCATCATCATCAACAAAAAAAAGCAAACCAATTACCATTGGTGAAAACCAAGAAATAACTTATTATCACAGCGATGAATAATGAACAGGACGTATCCAGGGCAAAACCAAACGCCCGTGTACAACATTTCAGTGTAAAATTTGTAGAGGTGTAGAGATCCTGGTGTTTGTCAAATTGCTCGGTCAGAATGCTTTGTGCGTTAAATGCTCGTATTGTTGTCAACCCATCAAGGGAGGCGTTTAAATAGCCAATAATGGGACCACGTGCTGAAAAGTTTGAAAATATCAGGTTCTTACAAGTAATTTTACCCAAATGATATAAGTAAATCCATATACGAGGGTTGTCCAATAAGTTTTTCCTCCTAGGTTGTAACTATTTTCTTACAAGAAAAAAAATATATATCTAATACTAAAAAAAGTTACAGGAGACAAAATTTATTGGAACTATAAAATTATATTAAATTAGTAGGCAGACCATAGAGTTAGCACACTTATAAGAGAAATACAGATAATTTTGTCGCATCATCCTGTATTTGAAAGTGACAAAAATGAAATTAGAGTACAATCAGAATAAACATTATAAGCAAATCAATTAAATTATAATTATTTTCCTAGTTTTCATTAAAATGATTGCATTTGAGCGACACATTTGTATTTGTTTGATAAACAGTTGTCAGTATAATAGATTATAGTATAATAGCTCAATTAATTATCTAATAATATGTAGGTTTAGTATACCGGGTGTTCCAACTAAAAGTTGCCCAAAATTATGCGTAGAATATTTGTAAAATATTTCTAATAATACAGGGTGCTCTGTTTCATAGCTATTGATGTTTGTAAGATTGTTAGGTTCAGGAACACTTTACAATAATGAAGACTGTAGAGAAATTCGTGATGAAACGAATTGTTCAAACACTTGCAACTCTCCAACTTTTTTGGTTTTGGTGATATTTTTCAAAAACAATTGAATATCTCCAAAACGGTAGGTTTTAGGTACAATGTATGTAATAAAGGTAATAAAGTCGACCTAAGATTTATCCAACAATGTAGAAATACCTATAGAGGATGATCCACTTAAAATAACAAAGTAGTGGAGCAGTCACATGAAATAAAGTACCCTGCATAAGTTTGGGCAGTTTCTACTTTTATTTTAAACTTTTTTTTCATAAATCTCAAATAAAATATCAAAAAAATTTCACTAACAGGTGTATTAAAATCTTCATCTACATTTTTCATGTTAATTTTCTACGCAACTTACTTGAGGTATCCAATCTTTGTAAATTTCTTCCTGTCGGCATGTAGAATCTTCGAATTAAATATAAAATCAGAAGAACCATTACAAGTGGTACGAGAAAACCTACATGCACTGTTGCTATAAGGATAATTATGCCACACAATGCAAAGAGAAACTAGAAACATTAAAATTGCATTAACTATTTTTAATGTACGGATACTAAAAGATTTATAATGTTACTAGATCTCCGAAGTTCACCAGGTGTCATAATTTTTTTGCAGATTAGTTGTTTTTTTCTTTTGTATTTAAGAGTTAAGCCTCAGTCAAAACCCACTTGATGCTTTAACCGATAATATTGCGTTTTTTACATAAAAATCATTACATTAAATGAGGCTTGACAAAAAATTCCAAAACTTTTGGTAACCTGGTTGTTTTTTTTTTAGAATTACTATGGATATATTTTCTTACCTCTAACAGTTCATATAATAGAAACGGAATCTGCTCATCAATTGTTGCCAGATCTTTTGAAAACCTATTTAAAATATTTCCAATAAAGTTGATGTCGAAGAAAACCACAACAGCGTTAATTATGTTATCTATCATCGCCATGTTTATTCTCTTGGACGCTTTCCGAGTGAAATTGAAAAATGAAAACGCTGTAATTATAGACAAAATTGTCGTTGCTAACATTAAAGCTGAAAAAAGTGTTAAAATAGAGGAGTGATCCGTCAGTAACTTTTCATACAATTCAGGGTTACTGAAATTATTGCTTTTGTGTTCAGAGATATTTTGTTCCAAGTCGACCCTAAAACGTACCCGAGTTTAGAAATGTGCATCGCATTTTATATTTGACGAATTACCAGTTGCTCACCATCTTCTCCGTATAGCTTTTGGTGAATTGTGTCAATATGAAGAACGCAGTGATGAAAGACATTACAAAATAACCACCACCATAGAAAATATATTTATTATAGACCTGCAGTTTTACTTTCCCCGATTTCTTTACCTCGTGATAGATATTCCTTTTTGCAGAATCTATTTCTGATGTTAACAGCTGTGTCTCTTCATTATCTTCCTTAATATCATGTTTAGCGACATCGCTCTCTTCCATTTTATCATTTTCTTTAGTTTCGTTTGAAATGTACTCCCTATTAGTTCCACTCACTTCAGTGTACTTTGAAAAAGATTTTATTGTTCCATTCTCCATTACTACCAACTGGTCACTCTCTTTTATAAACTCGACATCGTGAGACACTAAAATACAAAGTTTCTTCCTCAAGAAACCCCTGATGCACTCCTTAAAGACGTAGTCCTTCACGCGTGCGTCCAGAGCTGTAAGACAGTCGTCTAAAAGGTAGATATCGCTGTCTTTATATATAGCCCTAGCTAAATTTATTCTCGCCTTTTGGCCCTTACTGAGGTTTATGCCTTTGTCTCCAATTATTAAACTATCACCTAAAATAATACTCATAATTAGTAAGTATTACTGTCAGTACATATACACCTGTGTGCAAAGTAATACTAATGCTAAACTAGCTACTAGTGTTATAACTGGCACCAAGGCAAAATTAGTGAAAGCAATTATGCTGATATATATGTATAACAGAGCCCGTTACTTTGGGCCCAAACAATACAACTATATACAGTGCGCGCCTAAAGTATGGAATAAGTTCAGTAAATGTGGAACAAAAAATTTTTGGGAAAAATCCTCGAACAGGTCGATTTTGTTTAATAAAAACACACATTTCTGAGGGAACATCTATTTTCAGATGTCATTTGTTTTTTAGTAATGACGTCATCAACGTATTTTTCAAATGACAACCCCCCATCATTTTAATTTAATTTTAGAGACCATTTCATTGTCGATTTAACGGTATAAAAATATTGCCACCTTACATAGCAAAATTTTTGAGTAAATGACAATTGAATGTTACAGAATGAAAAATATATTTTTCACAATAAATAGACGAAAATTTCTTTAATAACCAAATACAATTTTAAATTAAGGGTTCCAAATGCCGTCCATCAACTTCTTGGCAATATGCAAGCCTGTGTACAAATTCTTCTTGTACATTCTGAATGACTTCCGGGGTAATGGATCCCATTTCATCTCTAATGCCATTTCATCTCTAGTTCAGCTAAATTATGTGATCTTCTGCAGTAAACTTTTGATTTTAAATAACCCCATAAAAAATAATGAAGTGGTGTAAGATCTGCGGATCTCGCGGGCCATTCTATCGGTCCTCGTCTGCCAATCCACCTCTGAGGAAAGATGACGTCTAAATATTCACGAACTGAGCGCGCATAATGCGGGGGTGCTCCGTCTTGTTGAAACCAGAGTGTGTTATTTGGAACGTCAGGATCATTGTCGTTTGGGAAAATTACTGCAAGCGCTGGAACTAGATCATTTTGCAAGAACTCCAGATATCTTTCCCCTGTGAGAGTTTCTTCAAAGAAGAATGGCCCTATTATTCTGTTTGCGACTATTCCGGCCCACACATTTAATTTCTGCGGATGTTGAGGATGTGCTTCCATGATCCAATGAGGATTCGTCCGACTCCAATACCTGCAATTTTGACGGTTCACTGTGCCGTTTAGACAAAACGTGGCTTCATCGGAAAAAAGTATTTCCTGGTGTAAATTTGGATTTATTTGACAAAGATTCATCATACATAGTTTCACAGAATTGCAGTCGCCGGTCGGGGGTGTCTTCGTTGAGTTCTTGCACAAGCTGAAATTTGTAGGGATGATAGTTTTCTTTCCTCAGGATACGTAGAACTGTCGTCAGTCAGACTTCATTTTCTTAGGCAACTCTGAGGGTTCTCTTCCATACTTAACACAATGTCAATCTTTTTATCTTGGATCATTTTTGGACGACCTGATTTTGGTAGATCTTTAACATCACCAGTTTCTCTCAATTCAATTCTTTATGTCGTCAATCTTCTAATTAACTGACAGTAAAAACCATGGATACGTCAAAAAACTTAATCTGATCATTTTTTTGCTTAGCAACTTACTTTTTTGCTATGTTTTATTTGTGTTCAGTTTTTTCAGAAATTATCGTTTATTTTTTTGTAAAAAAATATATTTTTCATTTTGTAACATTCAATTGTCATTTACTCAAAAATTTTGTTATCTAAGGTGGCAACATTTTAATACCGTTAAATCGACAATGAAAGGGTCTCTCAAATTAAATTAAAAAAATAGGAGGGTTACCATTTGAAAAATAGGTTGATGATATTACTCAAAAACAAATGACATCTGAAAATAGACGTTCCCTCAAAAATGTGTGTTTTTATTAAACAAAATCGACCTGTTCGAGGATTTTTTCCAAAAAATGTTTTGCTTCACATACTGAATTTATTCCATACTTTAGGCGCGCACTGTATATGTATAACAGAGCCCTTTATTTTGGGCCCAAACAATACAACTATATATAAATACTGCAGATCCAACATTAAATTTATTAACTAGGTATCGCGAATTCTGAAAAGACAGTTGGTAGAAATATAGAAAGCACAATAATAAGAGCTTTATAGAAAAAAATGACTTATTCGAAAGTTATTTAATATTTTGTTTATAAACTGTCTAAAAAATCGCTGGTTAGTTATGCTTTAAACATAAGTTCCTTAACAGCTACCCAAACTTATTCTACATGAGTATGAAATGGCAAATGAGCTTTCTGGACTGGCCATTGAGCTAATCCATAAGAATCTCATAAGTAAACACCTTGTTAATTTACTTTTTACTTTTGGACTGGCTCTTATCTTAACCCTATTAAATTTTGATGTCCACTGTTTATTGTATTCGAAACAGAGGACTGGTGGAGAGATAGGGAAAATAATATCAAACCAAAAATTATACCTCTCCATGTTTGATAGTTTGGTAATATATGCTCTTTGGGATCGTTTCGTCCCTGTTTTCACAAAGTGGCGTAGATATATCAGGATTTGGATTGGTCAGCTCAATTCCTAGACCAGAATACAATAGAATATTACAGGGTAGATGTTAAGAAATATACAAAGCACAATCGATCACAATTGAGTCGCATGTTGTAAAATATGCATGGTCGGCGATTGCTGATAAATGCTCTCAGCGTTTAGTAGACTCAGACTCAGAATTTAGTAATAGACTCAGTATAGTCCAAATTTGGATGATTTTTTAAAAAATTTCATTATTTTACGAAGTCATGGGCACTTTAAAGTAAAGTAGTTTAAGTCTAAGTTATGCAAAGTTTAAGTATTAGTACCTCCTTTAAAAAACCCAATGTCATAATTTAGAGCACATACTCTCAGGACTTCTTCGTATCTAACTTGATCCAGTTTTCCTCCGAACACAATATTCTGTTTGAGAGTCGACGGGAAAATCCAAGGCTCTTGAGGGACGTACGAAATCCTTCCAGTTACGGAAACAATACCTTCCACGGGTGAAAAAGTTTTTAATAACGTATGCAAAAGCGTCGTTTTGCCACTTCCCACAGGTCCGGTTATAATGGTGAGTCCAGATTCTATCACCAATGACACGTTCTTGAGAATCTCAGTTTGCCTCGTGCTCACCGATACCTCTTTCATAATTATCTTCGGTCTGACTTCTATCGTTTCGCTGTTGTTTCTGGGAATGTCCTCCGCCTTCAGGAGATTTCCTATTCGTTCTACGGCCGCGTGCAGCTCAGCTGATTGCGTAATACCTAGAGGAATGATGACGCTCAAAGCGTGCCTCAGTCTTTGGAACAGGGTTAAAATGAAGTAGATTAATTCTGCGGATACGCCATATCCCAACCACACGTAGGTCATTATCAGGAAGTAAAAGGCCAATTTTGACGTGAGGGCTCCAATCAGCAGTATGGCAATTTTCGCGAAAAAATATTTTTGCTATTGCGCTGACTTCTTTCCTAAAAATATTTTGTGTTGTACTTTCAGGCGCATTGTAAGCTCATTATATGCTATAATGAAATTAAAAGAAAAAAAAACAAACAAAACGGTATAAACATAAAATATGGAAGATCAAGGCTTTATCGATAGTAATGTTCACCGTATTATAAATTTTATACGTACTTCCTGGCCTCTAAAATTTTACTCTTGAAGTAATCCTCCCAGCCAAACAATTTTACAATTTTGATTGCAGATATTGCTTCCTGTATAATTTGTAGCCTCTCATCAGTTTTCTTTCCAGTCTTCATTCTCAGAGCTGATGCCTGTTTGCCGATGAAAACTAAAAAGGAAATCAAAATTAAAAAAAAAAACACAAAAAAAAGAACTACCCAAGTTTTCTTTCCGTTCCCTATTTTGTTAATGAGGTCGTTAAAATATATTTTACAGATAACATGTACGAGGGTAGTCCCAGAAGTACCCAACCCAGGAAGAAAACACAAAAAATTTGGGAAAAAATATCTTTATTTCTCTACATAGTCTCCTTTTAGCTCAATACACTTTTCCCAGCGATGTTCACTAGCTTCGATGCATTGTTTATAGTGAGAATCGTCGAGCTCCGCAAAATAGCCATCAACTGCAAACTCCACCTCTTCATTGTTGGCAAATCTTTTACCACCGAGCCATTTTTTCAAGTTTGGAAACAGAAAATAATCCGAAGGGGCAAAATCTGGCGAATAGGGTGAGTGAGGAAGCAATTCGAACTTTAACTCATTGATTTTGGCCATCGCGATAATGGATGTGTGAACTGGTGCATTGTCTTGATGAAACAAAAGTTTCTTCTTCGACAAATTTCTTTAGTTTGTCGAATGTCTTTTCTTGATTTCATCACTCATATGCTGTAATAAGTTCGCATAATACTAGCCGTTGATTGTTTTTTCTTTTTGAAGATAATCAATGAAAAGTATTCCACGCACATCCCAAAAAACTGACGCCATGGCCTTGCCTGCACATGGAACTGTCTTCGTTTTCTTTGGAGCCGATTATCCCCTTTCAGTCCATTGTTTTTAATGTTCCTTCGTCTCAGGTGTAAAGTGATGGATCTATGTTTCATCCATGGTTATAAGTCGACGAAAAAACTCAGCTTTATCGTTGTGAAACTTTGCCAAACACTCGATTGAAACATCCTCACGACGCTGTTCTTGTTCCAATGTGAGAAATCGTGGCACCCATCTTGCGAATAACTTTCTCATGTCAAAATGATCAATCAATATGCGATGTACAGTACTTTTTGAAATACGTACCATGTCTGCTAGCTCGCGCACTTTCAGTCGACGGTCTTCCAATATCATTTTGTGGATTTTCTTCACCACTTCCGGCGTGGTCACCTCATTTGGTCGACCACTGCCATGTTCGTCTTGGCAGCTCATACGGCCTCGTGTAAACTCTGACACCCAATATTTTACTATTGTAAACGAAGGAGCAGACTCCCACAGAGTAGAATCTAGCTCCACTTTGATATTGGTTGGACTGAGGCCTTTTAAATAAAAGTATTGAATCAAATAACGATGTCCATTTTTTTCCATGCTTACAAACTCACTGAAAGCGTTCACTATTGACTGCCAAACAAACACTAACGTAACGTAGCCAAACTTTACGTTTATAAGGTTGGTACTTTCTACCATAGTCATTATTTTCAAACAACAACCGCTATCTATACGTCAGGTCAGGTACTTCTGGCCTATCCTCGTAGGAACAGTATAAAATATAAAACAATAGTAATACCAGTTAGAGCATTATAGAACCAGATTTTTCTATGTTAGAAGAATATCATACTGCATAGTAATAATGTACAGTAATACTTCAACTTCATATACTTACAATTAGTTAAATCTACACTAATAATTTGAAGTTCAGTATAGAAAAACACCTCGACAAACTGGATATGGACTACCTAATGATTAATTGTGCATAATTTAAGTATTCCTGCTAATTCAAGTAACGAAATGTATCTACAAGTATAAACTTGTATATAAGATAAAAGACGTATACTTGCTATAGTTTTATTTACAGTTACCGAAACCGAGTTCACTGATCTAATTTGTTATCTAGTTCATTATCTATACAATGCGTAAAATTATGAAACTTTTGTCTATAATGTTGCGAACGTCACGTTCGTTTCTTAAATCATGATAAATAAAGTACGCTCGAAAATTATGCTAAAAATAGAAACAGTTTTTAAATTAAACAGGGCAAATCCGAAAACAATGATTGTCAGACTTACTAATTCAACACTATCATCCAAATATCTACATATTCGCCATTTATACAGTGGCGGCTGGTGATAAAGGGCACAGGGGCACGTGCCCAGCCCAAATTTCAACAGAAAATATTTCTTTTGTGTTAATTTATTATAAATTACTGTTACAATAATATCAATTAATTGTATACGACAAACTATTCATATTCTAATTATTATTCCTTTTATACCACAAATAATGATCCTTATCACATATATATGACAGACTATCGATCGAGCACCGAGCCACCGTAGTCTGAATTCCTCGCGTTTCGCGCGCGTGGGCGAGGGCACACAGTATCCCAGCCCTCGTTTTTAATCAGGCTTTTTGGGTGACTGGTAAAGTTTGGCGACCATTGCAGACAAAACGTCCGTCGTTAGATCGTTGGAAAATCAGCTGAACGGGTCACACTTGTTGAGTGACCGTTTTTAGTTTTATTGTTTATTTTCTTCGCTGAGAAGTGTGTTTTTACTGTTTTTGATTGTGAAACGTTTCAAAATGAATTCGGTGGACATTTTATTGACTAATAAAGATATTACATACGAGATCCGAACGGAAATTAAACGGTTAGGAAGGCCGATACCCGATTTGATTATTTCCAAAACAGACGTAGGAAAATCGCGAAATTATTCACGCAATTTTAATAGTAGTGTCTACGACAGATTTAAGTGATTATGTGGGTGTCCAAGAAACAAACTGTTTTGTTTTATTGGTTTAGTGATGGGTGGCAACCAAAGTGCATGGACTCAAGAAGGAGTGAGCGTTCATTTAAAACATTTAAATGAACGAGCTAAGAAACATGCTAGCTACAATGAAAAACATTTACATAACATATTAGATTTTAGTGTGTTGGGAAAGGTAGACAAGGCAACAGCTTGATAGTGCTTATCGTGAATATAAGACGTCACAATGAAAATGTGGATAAAAACAGACATATGTTAAACCAAATAATTAATTGTAATAAATTTTGTGAAACAAATCCGGGACTTTAATGAAAAGGCGATTAACATTTTTGTGAACAATAAGGGCAGGCGAGCTGATTTCCTCTACAAATAACGGTAAGATACCTATATCAAATTTTTTTCACATGATGCCACCCATTATTTTAATATATTTAAGCCCTCAATATTCGTGACTATATATTATTTCAAAAATCTACCAAATCTTAAAAATTATTCTTGTGAAAGTCTATATTTTTTGTATAAAAGAATTTTTCATTGAAATTCTGAAGTGTCAGTAAAACGCATGACCTTGAAAATTTTCAAAATTTTCGCCTGCGGCGCCATTAGTACCTCATGTGTAATCCTACTGACACCCCCTGCCCCCCCCCTAAAAAACCCCCCCCCCCCCCCCCCCCCCCCAATTCTTCTTAATTCACCTTATTGCCCCCCCCCCCTATTTACAACCTTTTTCCCTCTTTCCCGCCCCCCCCCCCCCCCCCCCTTTTTTTTCCCCCCAATTTTTTTTTAAAAGGATTGGCTTCCCCCCCCCCTTCCTTTTTATTTTCAACAAAAAAAAACCTTTTTTTTTAATCCCCCCCCCCCTTTCCTTTTTTTTTTTTTTTTTTTTTTTTTTCTCCCCCCCCCCCCCCCCCCCCCCCCCCCCCCCCCCCCCTTTTTTTTTTTTTTTTTTTTTTTTTTTAAATATATCTTATTAGATGAATATTCGTATGTTTTTTCGAGTTATGACTTTATCGGCTTTCTTTTTTAATAGCAACCCTAATGTTTTTCAACTTATTCGGCAAAAGCACCCTTTTATACGAGCATTAGCATTAAAAAAGTATTGTCGGAGAGAATTTTAGAAATATTTGACTCTAAAGTTATCGTTTACCAGCTATATGAAAGCCGTCAAACAAATAAACTGCTCGTCAAAATTAGCGTAACACTTTTAGATTAGCGCCCTTCGCGTTCTATTTGGGCTACAGACCAGCGGTTTTTATACTTCGGTAGCCTATAGGGTTGGTTTTAATCCACTAAAGTCGCTATACTATGGCTTAAAGCGTTCGCCGTCCGCACCTCAAAAACCAACCCTATGTCGAAATTTAAATTCACAAAATTCTGCAGGCAATTCAAAGATCTACAGGATGGACTGACAAGGATGCGGGGGGGATAAAAACACTATCCTGACATACATTCGGACTTCCCCAACCAGTCCTGAGCGTTTGGTCGATGTCCCATACCTTTAACCCTTTCTCAGGCCCTGTGAACCACCCCTGTACAGTTACGCTGGGGTTTGCACGATCGGTCCTCTGTTGGGCAATACTATTGATCCTAATGCTGCCTAATAAATTGGTGTGGAGTGCCACAACTCGCTTACATCCTTTGACAACTCGCTTACACCTCAAGGTCACCTCTACACTAACCCCCCATCTATAGCTTCTAGTTCCGCCTGCGTTGGAGGCGATGTGCGATGTCGTTTTGTCCGAATTCATGTCTTGAAACACTTAAAGGCTCTCCAAGTTCACCGGACTCTGTGCACCACCGGGTGAGCACCAAAAGTTAAATTCCACCTCCAACCCACCCCTGGAAATTTTCCGTGCTCAGGGGTTGTAAGCAGGTCTATGCGCGTGAGGTGAAAGCCTTCTTGAAGATGCTCTAACCTTTTTCGGCCTACCTCGAGTCGTCCGTCTCCTTCAAATAGTCTTTTGGGTCTCATGGCCCTATTATTTTGAACCCCACCCAAAAAAAAAAATGGAGTGGGTGAAAATTCCTGAAAGAGGACTCGTTGGATAGGTACAACCTTGACTGATAAGCCCTACTGACAGATAGGCCGCCCCAATAGTCTTTCACTCGCAAAATTAAAGGAAACAGGAGCTGTTTAGGTGGCCTACCTTTCAGGCGCTGACCAAATCGAGAGCTCATGCGCCCAAGTAGCAAAGCAAATCCCTCTAATGAATTACTTCCCGACATCATACGAATCCCCAATTCATCAACATCCCTACGCAAGATCTGACATTGCCAACAGTGTATAAAATAGTACTCACTCTGTATAGGCATCACTACGAGGAAGAATCCCACCCCAACGAACGCCGCCACCCCCATCTTGCGATAAATCAGGTAGCAGGCTATCCCGGCCTGCACGAACCCTATCCAGACGTCGTTGCCGTACAGTATGATCATCTCAAAGGCGCCAACGTCCTTCGTCATCAGCGTGACGATTTTTCCCATGGTTATATCGGACAACGCGTGCGGCGTCAATCTTAGGGCCTTCCTGTACATGAGCGAGCAAAACGCGGTCCTCACTTTGATCCCCAACGCGGTGATAGTCAGCATGTAGTTGTGCGTGTAAATTATATTGATCAGGTTCGTGGAAATCAATAGGACAGCGTAAAAGTACGCACCCTCCTTGGTTATCTCCGTCTGGCCGGGTTCGAAATACAGGACGAGTTTCGAGAGGGTCATGGGGATGGTCATGCTGGAATATAAAGTACCAAAATATCTTTAAATAAAATGCTTTAACGATAATATAGCAATGTTGAATTGGGATCAAGCAATTTGTAGAACACGTAACACAAACGTTTTACTTTGTCCATTGCAGATACTTCATTCAACTGCAAGTTACTACAAAAAATTTACATCATTACCAAAAGATCTTTAAATAAAATACTTTAATGATAATATAGCAATGTTGAATTCGAATCAAGCGATTTGTAGAACACGTAACACAAACGTTTTACTTTGTCCATTGCAGATACTTCATTCAACTGCAAGTTACTACAAAAATTTTACATCATTAGCAAAAGATCTTTAAATAAAATGCTTTAATGATAATATAGAAATGTTGAATTGTGATCAAGCAATTTGTAAAACACGTAACACGAATGTTTTACTTTATGTCCATTGCACATACTTCATTCAACTGCAAGTTATTACAAAAATTTTAAATCATTACCAAAAGATCTTTAAATAAAATGCTTTAATGATAATATAGCAATGTTGAATTGGGATCAAGCAATTTGTAGAACACGTAACACAAACGTTTTACTTTGTCCTTTGCAGATACTTCATTCAACTGCAAGTTACTACAAAAAATTTACATAATTACCAAAAGATCTTTAAATAAAATGCTTTAATGATAATATAGCAATGTTGAATTCGAATCAAGCGATTTGTAGAACACGTAACACAAATCCAACTGAAAACATTCAGTTCAAACTGCAAGTTACTATAAAAAATTTAAATCCTACTACCAAATTGACAATATCCCTCTCAACATGATTGTACTACAGGGAGACGAGTTGAAATTGGAACTTGTTGAAACAGATTATAAAATCTCAAGTGAAGTTCAAACTGTCACAAAATTAAACTTCTTCAGTTTTTCTTTCAACTGAAAACTTTTGAAAAGAAAAAAATTGTTGGATGAACATGTATATTATTGTACCGACCGACAGCTAGATTTAATCTATAAAAATAGTGTTCCCACAGTCACGAGACCCCGTTCGAGTACGTCATTTGTCATCATTTTTAAAGCATAAGTTAGCATCAAAGTTAAATTTCAAAAGTTCATAAATCTGTTTCCCATATCATGCGCACTTTATGAAGGGCAGTATTCACACAACTCCTGTTGAATATTCCACAGGAGTGATAATGACGTTGTCATTAACATCATTAGGTATTAAAAGCAAACTTTTCATGCATAAAAATCAACGAGGACAAAAGCACTTCAAATAGTTGATAAGTAAATTAATTTGGGGAAATTGTTTCGTCAAAACGAAAAGTACAGTGAAGTACAAAATGAAAAATACAAAAAAACACACAACAATCTGAGATAGCTATTTATTGTCTCCAAGAACAAAAATAATACTTACACAATTATCGTTCTCATTATGAGTTGCATAATGCCTATAAACGTATATTCTTTTCCATAGCAAGACCATAGCATTCTATAGATAGACGGAGTTTTGTGGCTGTTTAAATCATCTTTAACATGTTCTTCTAGTTCGTCTCCCAATTTCTGTGACTTGTAGCAGGACGCTACTTCGTATAAATCATCCTCTTCGAGCTTTTTCCTACTGTAAGCCCTCCAAAATAGGCCTCTGGTGTAACTGAAATTTTAAGAGCTGGTTGAAAAAAATTGTATTTATATTTTAATGAAGTACTTATATTTTAATGAAGTAAATGAAATTCTAGAACTGGATTTTAGAATTGTTACTATTGGAACACAAAAATTAACAAAACAAATGTACAACGTTTCTCTACCATTTACATGGTGAATATGTAGTGAAAACAGGTAAATTATTTTTTAAGCATAGCTGATTGCGTCACAATCCCAAATTAGATCAAACAGAAAATTAAATAAATATTCTGCGTTTTTCCTAAAATTTTCTTAAGCTAGTGTATTCTTACTTTAAATTTTTTTTTTTAATTTGTATTAACATGTCCTAAAATGTTTGGAGTTCGATAAACATAATAGTAAATATTATTATACTAAACTGAAAATAATACAATTATTTTCAAAGGACCTCGACTCGGGATTCTGTTCATATCTACGTATACCCACCTTAATATTAAGCACATTTTATCATTCTTGAAAAACAGGAAAAACTTTTTTCCTGTTTTTCAAGAATGATAAAATATATTTGCCAAGGTAATAAAATGTTTAATAACAAACAAAAATATTTATCTACAATTACTTTATAATTATCAACTAAATAATACAATGCATGATGATTTATTTTCATTTTGCACAGAGATTTCCCGGTACTTACCCGCTTAAAAAATGGTGTGTACACTTGTTTACCCATGGTGTAAAAGGTATTAATTTTTGTACTAGAGTTTCCTTGATTTTTTTAATCGACAGCATTTAATGGGAATGTCCCTAAAACTTAAGCTATTGAGGGGTATTCGATAAATATATTTAGTTTAATTGACTTATTCTGACCTTCAGATCCACTGATATCATTTATATTACTTCATTTAAAAAACAACCTGTATACGAGTTTTGAAATCCAAAGCAATTAGGGTAACCACCCCCTAAAATATGATATGGGTCTTCTACTTAGGTCTAGTAATCACTATACCTAAGTAGAAGGCTACAATAATAGAAATCTTAAAATGAAACATGCGGAAATTTTTCTCAAAAAATGGCTGTCTCCCCAGAGGATCTTGAAAATTGTTTACAAAACATTTGCATTTTTTTTTTCACAATGACTGAGTAAATACAGTAATCTTTTTATAATTGTGTAATAAGTAAGTGTAATTTGATTTTTTATTTCATCCCAACATTTGGTTTTTGAAATATTAAATAGTTGTATCTTTAAGCAAAATTAAAATTTTGCAAAAAGCTCAAGAAATGTGGTTTTTATAATCACTTGACATATTTTGGAAAAAATCTGGTTTTATTTGAAGTTTTTTGCTGTTATAGATATTATTCCTAGGTCTAGCAATAACGAAAATACGAGAACGTCAAATTGAACCAGCCGCCACTGTTCTATATTAGTTTGGAGATTATTAGTTACGAATCGCGTTAACGTCAAGTCATTCAAGTACACTTACAAGAAAGTTATTATTAAAAGTGGTAACTATAGAAAAGAACTTTTGTTTTCAGTACCACCTGATTTAGACTGGTGCAAGAACACCAAATTGATTAGAGATACTTCTTCGCCTCTTTTGGAACATCACAAACCGATTTACTATCCGATCCATTCATTTTGGCATCTAATATCACAAACACGCTTAATTCTAGATACAGACAGCAAAGAAAGTCATGATCTTGTAGTATTGTATGTAAGTACAGTAAGTACAATAAGTTCAGTAAGTACAGTAAGTACGGTATTGTTTTTTTCTTCTGATAGCATTGCAGCTTGTAAAATGCTGCCTTTAATAAGCCCAAGCTGAAGGTCATATTCGATTGTGTGGAAAGACACCGTTAAAAAATTAAAATTGCGATGTTTTCAAAAAACTGTAAGTAGCTCCGAAAATATTGAATGTTGGGGAAATTGGGATTTTTTTTAGATTTTTGGGAAAAATTTGGGATATGAAACATTTCTGAAATTGTATCAAAAACATAACAATTGATAATTTTACCATGCTTAATACAGTTTTCGTAAAAATTTCATGAACAGCGATGTTCTTGGGCTTTTTTTTTTTTTTTTTTTTTTCTCTTTTTTTCAGCTTTTTTTTCTTTTTCTTTCCTATTTTTAATTTACCTCTTTAATTCCTTCAACACACACACGCACGCACGCACACCCACACAGATACATTTCAATAACATTTAAACGGACCTAGCTCTTAAACTACTCAAGCAAAAAATTCTTCGAAGCCGCCAAATTAGTAACCCTTTCTTTCTACCCTTTTTCCCCCCAAGAAAAAAAGGGGGATTTCCCCCCCCTATTTTATTTCACCCCCCCCGCCCCACAAATTAAATTTTCGGGTGGGGGAAAAAAAAAAAAAAAAAAAAACATTTTATCCCCTCCCCCCCACCCCCTACACCCCCCCCCAATCCAAAAAAAAAAAAAAAAAAAAAAAAAAAAAAAAAAAAAAAAAAAAAAAAAAGAATTTTGTGCCCATGGTGACTTTTGATCAGGATGTCAAGATTTATTAAATCCTGTAATGAGCAAATTTGACCGAAACCCATTTTCCATAAGATTAGTGCGGGTTCCTTTGTTTATGGCGAAGCCGCCATATTAGTATCACTTTGTTTATACCATTTTTCACGCATAGGGCAAATGGCTTGCATTCGATTGCAATTAATAATAAATAAAAATAATGTTCCTTATACATAATTTTTCAATTTCTAAACGACTGTTTATTAATTCAAAATGAACTGAATATTTACCAAAGACCACATAACACAAGTTTTTGAAGTATACTCACAAGAAAGTTATTCTTGAAAGTAGGTTCGCTCTTTCCCACGGGTGACGTTTTCTGTCCTCTTTCTCGCCGTGGTCCATATTATTCTAAGCGCGCTACACTGATCTTTTCCACCCGACGACATGAAACTAAATAATAGGTAGAACGATATCTAAATGCAGTGTAAACAGTTTATCAAGATTATGAAAAGCTGTGTATTGGTGGGCGCTTCTTTTACGTTATCGTAGAGGAATAATCGCCAAACACAATTAAATTCCAATTCGCACTGTTAAACATAGATGACAATATTCCACGTGCGACGACGGTGTTCGCAACGAAATTCAAAAATAACGCGAACCGAAGGACAGGCCACTTGGGTCCACGAGAAAACTATTTATTATTTTCATTCGCGGAAAACACGTTAGACGGAAGTAGGTTTAATATAGCGACATGGAGTTGAACAGACTGAAGCGACAATATGTATGTGGTGCCTCAACAATAACAATATCTCAAAGCCGTGGTCTAATTCATGTAGCCGTTGATGACATAACCAGGCACAAATTGGTTTATCGGCGTTTTCCCTGGCACGTTATTCAAAAAAAATAACAACGGAAAGAAATAGTTTATATGTATGGCTATTAAACATTTCTTTGCGAGTATGATGAGTTGTATTTATAATTTTTTCGTTTTTACTTTCACTTTTAATTTGTGTAGTTCAGTGGACCTATACAGTGTGGAACAGCCAAATGGAATAAATTCAGTGGCTCCATAATTATGCATTTTTTTTTACAAAATTCTAAATTCAACCCCCTTCAGGTGACAGCTACAACCCCTAAATTTTCAAACTGGAAGTAGGGGCTTGTGATACTTCATTTGAAAGGTATTTTCATTCTCTATTTAAAACTACTATGGTTTTAAATTTCATTGCAGAAATTAACAAGAAAAAAAGATAAGTTTCTCCAGCGTAGGAAATTCGTTACATTAAAATAAAACTTTTATAAGTAACGCTATTTGTCAATTTTAGGTTCTGAAATGTTAATAATAACAAAAAAACAATGTCTGTAATTTCCGACATTCCCTACTATAAGATAAAAACTTATCTACTAAAAAAATACGTACAATTTTTTGCTTGACAATCGAATTACAAAAACGAGCAAGCAGCAAAAACAAACAAACCTGCAATTTAAGAAGTTGGCCATTATCAGCTTTCGTGAAATTACCTAGAAACGTGCTTGTCATTGTAACAGTAGTTAACAGTTATCAGTGTTAAACTTTTTGCTTTAGTTTTCGTGTTGCAATTCAGAGAGGTGGTTTACCTAACAGAAATGCATAAGATAACGATTCTGCAGATGATTGGTTACGGAGAACACGAACGCAGGCCGAAGTTGTTCGCCTATTTCGAGAAAAATATCCGGAGTTACGCGATATCTCAAGGTACCGTAAGTAAAATAGAGAATCAGTTTCGGGAACGTGGACATGTACGGCAGCTAAAGAAAAATCCTCTCAATAAACTCAGTGATGATCTGAAATTAGATGTAATGCTTATGCTTGAAGAAAATCCACATACGTCGATTCGTCAAACAGCTTCAGCATTAAATATTAGCCATTCCTCGATTCTCCGCGTATTGACATAAAATCAGATGCACCCATATAAACTGATACCAACTAATGCGCTCGAGGAAGACGATTTTGATTGACAAATTCTCTTTTGTGAACAAATTATGCAAATGATAGATGACAATACTTTACAAATAGAAAATGTTTTATTTTCGAATGAGTGTACATTTACACTTCATGGCCATGTTAATCGCCGAAACTGTCGTTACTGGTCAAGAGAAAATCCTCACTGGATGAGGGAACTACTCAGGCAAAACCCTGAGAAAGTAATTGTTTGAGCAAGAATAATTGGAGAACATATTGGTCCCTTCTTCATTGACGGCAATTTGAATGAACAAATTTATTTAGCTCTGCTTCAAATAATGTTTTACCGACGATGGCAAACTTGTATCCAGCTGAAGGAAACCCTAAAGTTTTTGTTTAGGTTGTGCTACAATTAATTTTATTTGTCCACCCTCGCAGAAAAGATTATAAAAAAAGAGAAAAACGGAACTCAAGTTTTTCTCGTGGCGCTCTCATAATCTTTTGGGGAAGATCTTGGATCTCATTTTTTGAAAAATTTTTTTCGCAAGTTTCCTTGACATTTTTTTTGCTCCTATAGCCTTCTACCTAGGTCTAGTAATCACCCCCAAAAATTTTGTGGGTCCAATTCCTCCTTACGAAAATACGAGCATTTCAAATTTCACTGGCATTGTAATTTGTAAAATTGTCCGTCACCAGCTAGTGTAGTATTTTTTCTTCGCCATTATGTTAAAAAGCTGCGTTGTCCAGTAATTCCGTTTTTTATTACTCTTGTTTACTCTGTGCAGTGCAAATAATCCGTAATATATTATGTAATTATTATGGTCCGTATTAATATATGTAATTATTATGGTCCGGCAAGTGTACCACAGCGCAGAGTCGGACTTGGAAATCGTCATATAATTGACGGATGGACATATGAGAGACCAAAAACACAGGAGTAAAAATGTATTAATAATGTACACACCTATCGCTTGTATTATTCAGAAACACCGACTGTCTTCAGTGCTTAAGCGTACGTTGCCACCACCAATAGTCTTTCTAGTCTCGTTAAACGTGAGGGATTTGATCTGTATATATGGTTGTAGAAGGAAAATGATCGTTTCACATCTAATGAAGTTAAAGGTGCAAATTCAAAATAGTTCACGTCGACAGAGGACGACACACCATGCATATTATTTTCACGAATTTCGCACAGGTGTTTGTATCATTAACAGTTGTTTGTTGTCACTAACATAATCACTACCACTACTTTTAGCAGTTGTTTACAAAACCCGTTTACTAGCTATCGATATCGGGAACGAAATTTTGAAACACCTAAAATTCGTATCAGAACATTAACGACCTTATTACCGCAAAAATCTGTTGCTTCATCCACTGTCAGCCACAGAAATTTATTGCATATATCTTGATCCGTCTATTCCGTCTATTATTGCATATATCGTGATCCGCCTATTGTAAAATCGTCGTAATTTTCTTCCAACTTTTCCAGTCTATTCACAAATGGTAAGGACTGTGCCATTATTGCAAAATCCATACAAAATCAGATAATATGTAAATACACTACACGAACTCACGAGAATTGGCGCACACACTGTGGTGACACAACATTTACGTATCCTGTCTACCCACGCGGGAGTGGCGTACCAGAGTTTCAGTGCGCGTTACTAGGCACGGTCAGGGGCGTACGTATGGACGGGCAAGACATACACGCGTACATAATTTACAAGGCGCTTAAAAAATACAGTTTATACTTTAATTATCATAGAGTTGTATAGTGCCGAACCTGTGTTGCATCTCACTTTCCGCACCTTAGTAATTATGAACAATATACGTTTCTTTTTTAGGAAATGGCACATGATCAGCCACCCAAAAGTAGCTATTTAACGCAGTAAAATGAAACAAAACTACAGGTCTACTGAGTCTACTCAGAATCAAGTCCACATCGACAGTACTGTGGCGCAATTCTGTCTGAAGTTGAGCGAAAAACCGATAGCACAACAGATGGTGCGCGTTGTTCGTCACATCAAAATATTTCGGCGCACTCGACCCGACACATAAGCAACTCGTGCAGCATGTGATGGAGGTTACATCAATTTAATTTGATTGCAGTACTCCAGTGTCAGCTGGTGCTGTTGTATTACCTCCGTTGTATGCAATACGTTGAATAGTGTGATATAATTTCATGGTAAAGTATGGCAAACGTCTGAAAGGCTATTACTTAGTTACTTTTCTACATTGCACTTATGGTGCGTACGTCTCTGTGGCGCGACTCGTTTCTGCCAACTTTATTGATGACTAAAGCCCGGAAAGTGTGCCACAACGCGGAGTTAACTGCGTTCAACTATCCAGAGCTCCCGCATGGGACCGACGTATTACGGCATACTACGAGTCCCCGCGCGTTACCAGGCACGGTCAGTGGCGTATGTATGCACGAGCCAGAAATACACGGACAAGCAACACACGAGTTGTATTGTGCCGACCCTGCGTTGTGGCACACATTTCCGGACACTATTGATGACATTCACTATATCAAAATTTTCTTCCCAACAAGTATTGTAAGAAACTGAAAACAAAGTAAAGATAAACTGTTAATTTTTGTGTGTATTTAGGTGTCGCATCATTTTTATTTTATTTGTGCGATGTTTTTATTGATAAGCGATATTTATTTTCTTTAAACTGAAGACTACGTACTTATTTTTCCAGAACGTCTAAAATCATCCTCAAATTATCCTTCACTAATTAAATGTAGATGAGTATGATTATAAACATCTTACCAATGCAAATAAGACTAATATCAGTTCCGTATTTGATCAATATCGTTGGATTAAACGCACTATAGATTTCATCTAAAATTTCTCAGTAGGATTTTCTAACCAAGATAAATAATTTTTATCAGTTAATAATAGGTATATTTTTGTAATCTACCAGTGCCGTCGGTGAAATACCAAAATACCAAGTTGAATTTAGTCTTATTTTTGAAGTGTTTATAGATGCAGGTTGAGTGTTTCAATCTAAACCCTTCACCATTATTGTGTTAGATATAAATAAATTAAACCGCTATTATTTTATATATTTTTTTATTTCTGTTGATATGAAATTAAAAGACTGACCTATTACACTAAATTTTCGTATAATGATACTTGGTAGTAGAATTTCCAACAAAGAAAGTGAGTCAAGAGGTCCTACATTTTGGCTCCCTAAAGAATGAAGTTCATTGGAGCATTTTCAATTTTAGAACTCCATCACAAGATCTATCACAAGAGTCAAATCTACTAGTCGAAGATTCCACAATGTGGCTACAGTTTTCATAATGACGATGACGACGTATGAGGAATGCAATAAATTATTATGTATTAAATTAAATATTACTAAATGGACTGGCTGTGAAGGGTTGCGACGGACTGTGATGCGGCAACCCATTTTTTAATTACATATATCCTGAATTGTTTCCTTCGCAATTACGCTCCATTTGATGAATATTAAAATTCGCCTTATTGAATATAAGATTGGTATTGATTTCGATAATGATGGAAATATTTCATATATTACGGGTACTTACATTAAGACAGAGCATGCATGGCTCTTTGATTAAACATATGTATACATGACGAATAAAATGAGATGTGTAGAGACTTTAATCCCGACACATTAATCGTACATATCGTACCGTACCAAAAAATATATGAGATGATCTACGACAAACAGCTTTTGATGACTTTTCTATGTTCAATAATGGTCAATTTTGATAAGCTTAAAACGTGAAGAAAAAACGAAGGGTCGGAAGAGAGAAGACACAAATAGCGGTCAAATCTAAGCTACAGAAGACTCTTTGTTGTTGTCGAACTTTTGACAAGTGGCTGTCGCAATTGTAAAATAAATAATGGAAATTATTTTACAACAGAGGTGTGTTTTACTTGAAATTTATTTTAGAACTGGCAATAGAATCAATGGAAACCATATACAAGTATTTTCGATATGAACTGCATATGAGGACTTCGGGGAAGTTTTTCCAGAAGCAGTTATTTATTTAGAACATTTTAGCCTACCAGTAAGACATTTCCTTTTGTACCGACAAACTAGAAGCGTAAATCAGAACCAAGGAAGATCCAAGAACATCAATTAGCCAGCTGAGCCAACAAGTGGATCTGCCCTATACAACATACGAATTGTACGAATTTTGAAAATTGATTTGGAACTTCATCCATATTGTCTGCAATCCACACATACAATTCTCAGAGCCGACATAATTGGCAGAACCTCTACAGTTCTGCGAATTGTTTATTAACTATTTTAACAATAACGATGCTCCCTTTGATTTTTTTTACTGATGAGGCTTAGTTCCATCTTTTTGAGCTATGTTAACTCTCAGAATATGAGACTTTGGAGTGCAGACAACCCTCACTTTTAAATTGAAACTCCACTACACTCACAAAAAAATTGAAGTATGTGCAGCTATCAGCAGAAGGAGGATTGTTGGACCTATTTTTCTAAGGGAACACTGGATGCAGAGAGGTACCGTTTAGAATTTGTATCACCTTTTTGCACAATATTGCTGAGGACGAATTGCAAGAATGTTATATTCAACACAATGGAGCTCGTGCGCATACTACTAGGGAAACAATTAATTATATAGGCGAATTTTTCGAAGATCGTATAGTTAGTTTGAACACGCAGACCATATTCCTCCCGTGTTCTTGCGATTAAACCCCCGTTATTTTTTTCTCTGGCCTTATCTAAAAAATTCAATTTTTGAAACTCCCGTTGACGTTATGGAAGACCTTCAGTAACGCATTGTCAATAAATTTGAAGAAATCAAAGGAGCACCGTTGATACTGCAGCACGTCATCGACTCAAATACTAAAATTAATTACTCCAATTAATATAAGAATTCAAATGTGTATAAATATCAGCGGTCAACATTTTCATTAATAGTGTCTTATTTTCTTAGAAAATATAGATTCTTTTTGATATTTTTTTTTATTTCTGTTTTTTATATACCCGGTAAAAGTACCCATCACATAATGTGACAGCCTTGACAATTAAATAAGGTTATAAATTTAAGATTAAGAATAGAAATACATATTTTTTTGCTCTGCCAAAACTTTGATGACGCTTTCTTTTGGATGGCTCAATATAACAAATTTACTAAAACGCTCATATTAGAAGTCTTTTTATTTATCTCGTGTTTGTATAATCCCCATAGACAGGTGTCAAAATATAAATAAATTAAAATAATGTACATACATAAGTATTTCTTATTCATGGCTAGCTTTGATGAGGTTAGTTGACTGTTGTCTTATGACAAGCTGCATATTTCGTTTCAAGTAACGTCTTGCAGTAATTTAATATCGCACCATGAGTCTCGATTCTGGAAAAGTAAAATCGTCGGGATCTGCCAAACTTCAGCGTCAAGGTTCGAAGAGGTCTCGGCGCAGCAGTAGATCTGGACAAAGCCAGCAATCCCTGGACATCTCCAGCAGCAAGGACGCGTCGGTGACCCAAGCGAGCGAAGCCAAACCAGAAATACCTATCAATTACAGGAAGGAACTGACGTTCCTCTTCTTCAACGCCATCCTCGAGGAGAACACGGTCGACTCGCGAGAGGTTTTGCCGCCCAGAGACGCTAGCGACGTGGGCCTGGCCAAGAGCATCCTGAACACGACCTTGACGAAGGACTTCAAGGATATACAAGAGGGCGACTTGAAAAATTATAGCGTCGTTTCCGTAGACACTTCAAAATTGGTATTGCAAAAAAACGGGCGTAAACCAAATTCGATTCTTAGCTCCAGACAGAGTTCGATTCTGCCCAATCGCAAGTCGAGTTCAGTTCATTCAAAAAAAGTAAGTAGCACTGTTATGTATGGCATTAAACAGTACGGCCTGATACGAAAGCGGCCTGGTACGAAAAAAACAAAATATTATATGAGGTGTGTAAATTAAGTAATGACTAATGAGACTTTTTTTCATTTTTTTATTCGAATAGAATTACAATTCAGTATTGTCTCCTTCAAAATAACTTCCTTAAGAAGTCACACAGCGCTGGAGACGGTTCTTCCATTCCTCATAGCAGGACTGGAACTCATATACTGGAATAGTCTTCAGCTGGTCGGTTATAATCGTTTGAATGTTTTCTATGGTCCCAAAATAACGTCCCTCAAAGTGATTTTTCAATATTGGGAGAAATAAGCCACAAGGATCAAGTCAGGCGAATAAGGAGGCTGAGAAGCCACAGGAAGGTTTTACTAGCTAAAAACTCGTTTACTGAAATGCTATGTGACAAGGCGCATTGTCGTGATGCAATATCCAGTTGTTCTTGATGTTTGGTCTCACACGCATGACCTATTTTCGAAGGTTTTCAAGATGTTGATTAACTATTTGGCCCGGAGGCACAAACTCTTTGTGGACAATTCCCTGGCTATCAAAAAAAGCAAATCAGCATGCATTTGATATTCGACTTGGTCTTGCTTTTTTGGGTATTAAAGAGCTTGAAGTGTGCCATTCCATGCTTTGACGCTTGGTTTTCGGGTCGTACTCAAATACTCAAGTCTCATCACCAGTAATGACAGATTCACAAAATAGAGATCATTTTCAATCGATTCCAAAAAGTCAAGACACCTTTCTTTCCTGATTTCCTTTTGTTCCTGCGAAAGGTTTTTTGGAACCATTTTTGTGCAGATTTTTCTCATCCCCAATTCGTTAGTCAAACTCTGATGAACAATGATGTGATTCAAATTTCACTCGTCTCCAATCATTCTTGTCGTCAACCGACGACCTGAACGCACAAGATCCCGTATTCTATCGACGTTTTCATCAGTTCTTGAAGATGAAGGCCTTCCGCTTCGTGGTTCCGTCTACTCTCTTCCTTCTGAGAATGCCTTAAACCACCGAAAAACCTGGGCTCTTGAAAATACACTGTCTCCATGGGCGTGTTGAAGTTTTGCAAAAGTATCCGTTGCGCTGTGTCCAAGTCTGAAGCAAAACCCGATAGCACACCGTTGCTCAAAATTAATCATCACTCATTTTTAAAACATACTAGAGAAAACCGATTTACGAAAACAGTCATAAAAAACAAACAAATGACTCTAACAATTTCAAACTTGTACTGAAGGTGCATTACATGTTAACCTACCGCCTTTCCAATCCCGTCTCCACAATGTTGCTAGATCGGGCGCTACGTTGCCATTCTCATTACTTAATTTACACACCTCGTATTAGATATAGAATGCGATATGTTGGGAATTAAATTAGCCACATATTTTCCGGTCCAAAAATTACTCAAAATATTGTTTTAATTATTTCGAAAATGTATCTTCACAACCTTATATTCTATAATATGACGAAGAAAAAAATGTATTATCTATATAAGTATCAAGTAGCATAATTGCGAAAGAAACGTCATAATGAATCGATTTGTAAGTGAATGTAACTTTAAAAGACTAACAGGGTTCTCCTAATGAACGGATTTAAAATTTTCAAGAAATGTTCGAAAGTTTCAATGCTCTTCGATAAATAACTAAAGTTCAGGATGCTCAAGGCCTTTTTAGGGCTCTATAAAATTTTGAAAAATCGCGTCATTGTCACAAAGGGGCGGAAAAACTATTGGACCAAGTTGGGTGTAATTTGGTGTATTATTTTATCACATAAAAAAGTGTTCTGAGCCATGATGTGAAAGTCGTATGTATAACCTAAGTGATCGAAAAAAAAAATCAGGAAGAAACTTATTATTGTTATTTTTAACATGTTTCAGTTAGGTCGTCCAAACAGAGTAGTTTGAAAGCAGGAAATTCTACCACTTTGGAAGACTCGAAAAAGAGTAGTCAACGTGAAACGATTCAAAGCATTCAAACAGTAAGATGAAGCCCTAATAGTAATTGATTACAACAACAAAATTAGGAGAGATGATAAATCACAATTCTGTTTTATTGCCATATTTCGTATATTTTTCCCCTGATGTAATACGAACCTTAATTATACAGGGTAGAACAGAAGTCTGAAAATAAATAAACCTCTCCTAACTTTGTCGCATTGTTTTCCAAATACTGAGCAACAATTTTTAGATAGATGGCAAACAAGAATGGATACTAAGAGTTGATGATAAATTTGAAGATATATCATTTACAAATGGAAATAAGTATATAGGACAAACCTCGAGATCGCTGATGCATGGAAAAGGAGCTTTTTATTGGGCAGACGGCACTGTTTACGAGGTAAGTAAACTTATTTATACACTTATTACCCAGGATAAAGTTTCACTAAAATGGATCATTAAAATATTTTTAGTCGATAACACAGCACAAGAAAAAACAATTTGGAGCATAGAAAAGGGTATATTAGATACACTATACAGCAATCAACACAGAAATCTGAATTTTGTTTTCGTATTTGTGCAAGTTTATTGTAAAGAAATTAAAATTAATTCTTGGAACCCCACTCATTGAACATTTCAAATAAATATTTATTATTTATTTGGATAGTAAAATTTTTAAAATGTTATCATTTATTTAGAGAAATTGAAGGCAACATATTTATTATAAGTAGTAATGAGATAATTACAAATTTTATATTTACTAAATAGGAAAAAAACTTCTCAAACCAAAATATCATATTTTTCAGGGATATTTCAAAGATGGATATCCCCATGGTGCCGGCCAAATTACACTGCCTGACCTCAGTATATACGAGGGGGAGTTTTTCAGAGGCTACTTCCACGGTAATGGAGCTTTTCGAATCACAGCTACCCCTGTAATTTACAGCGGGTCTTGGAAACATGGAAGAAAACACGGTAAGAGATAATTGAATTAAATAGTGTTAGAAATATAGTTAGAAATAAGTCAGATATTCGACAGCATTCTGCATTGCCTTCGGATATGTAGAGGAACATCATCTAGTAGCCCTTCTAATTTATTTTGTCAAAAAATAGATGTACTGGTCTCTTGTAAGATGACACTTCAAAAAGAAAATGTCACTTTTTTTGTTACAGGTATTTTGACACAGGTAGCCATTTCAGTATACACTTTTCACTGCCCACTGCACACTTTTACAAATTTCACAGCCCACATACATAGTTTCAAGATTTTGTTAATGGTGTCTTGAGCGAATAGACTTTTTTCCTGGAGTGGGTACTGGAACCTTCGGCGTAGACGAATGTTTTAGACGATAAAATTGTTAAGGAATACATTCGGCTTACTAGTATTTGTATGAATCAAAATTGTTTTCAGTATAATGGAGAATATTTTCAACAACATGAGGGAACGGCAATGGGTAACTCCTTGTCACCTCTCATTGCAAATCTTTTTATGAGTAAATTTGAGACAGAAGTGAAAGATAAAAAAATAAATTAGTTTAGATAATGTTGTTGCTAAATTAAATAACCGTTTCCCTACCATAAAATTTACATATGAAATGGAACACAATGAACAGCTACCATTTTTAGATGTATCAGTTATTAGAAATTGTGAAAATAACTTACAGTTTGATGTATATAGGAAAGAAAAACCGCGACTCTTAGATATGGAATATATCAACGATTCACACCACCCTTTTCAACATAAAATGGCAAGTTCTAATTTTCTAATTCGCCGTTTGTTAAATTTCCCACTCAGTAAAGAGAGGTTTGAACATGAGAAACAATTAATTAAGAATATAGCTAAGAATAACGGTTACTCAGTCCATTTAATAGATAAGTTAATAAGGAAGCATACATTTAAGAGAACCCTGTACAATTTCACGACTTTTCGTAGAGATACTGACAATTCGAAATTTGTTTCATTACCACATGAACCTAAATTCACCCGCGGACTAGATAAAATTTTTAAAAAATATTAATATCAATTTGGTTTATAATTAATAAAAATAAACTACAGACGCTTTTGGGTAACCCTAAAGACAAAATCGACAAAAACGAAAAGTCAGGAATATACGAAATAAGTTGTAAAGACTGTGATCAAAAGTATATTGGGCAAACATAAAGATCTATTTTGACTAGTTTTAAAGAACATATGGCTCATTTGAAATATGGCAGAACAGAAAAATCTTGTGTTGGCCAACACGCTTTTGACAACAACCATAGGATAGACATGAATAATTTAAAATTAATTAGAAATGTATCAAACAGTATACAGTTGGATGCTTTTGAAAGTTTAGAAATCATTAAGTGTAACAATGGTCCGATACCCACCAGTCCACTGTTTGCTCTGGATAAACAAAGACAGTTACGGTTCAGTGAACCGTGGCAACAAATTTAGTACAAATAGTGCAAGTGTGTAGGCTAGAATTTGGTTTTAATCTTCTCCTGAAGATGCCGACTTGGTTGGCAAAACGCGCGTCGAGAAAAGTGTAGTAGTTCGGTGTTTCGTGGAAAACGTCCAGTTTTTTTTTATAGCATAATTTGTTTTTCCTAACACGCGATTATACTTTTAAAGGTAGCGGATGGTTACTTTGGGAGGCAAAAAAACTGGTACGATGGAGACTGGTGCGAAGACGAAAAACATGGTTTTGGCTACAGGCGTTACAAAAACGGTACGAGATACAAAGGCATGTGGGCCGACAATAAGAAAAAATGGCGAAGGAAGCATGATTTGGGAAAATAACGATGCACGTTGGACAAGCTTCCTCCTCGCTATAAAGACTGATATTTTCGTGTTTCTAGTATTACGTCGGTGAATGGGAGGACGATAAACCTCACGGCTATGGGGAGTATACTTGGAACTTGTACTTCAATAAGTCATTTGCATTTCCGTATTACAATTGGTACAAGGGATCCTGGGTTGAAGGTTTAAGAACTGGTGCAGGTATGTATTTTAATACAAATACAGAAAATCTAATAAATTTGCTCTAAATCTGCTAATTTTAAATGCTTACCAGTAGTATAGGTTAGTGATGCCTAAAATTATTAGTCACTGTTTTGGTAGTAAGATTGTGAAATGCTGGTATGTTATTGGATAACCAAATGGCCGGATCAAAATCAAAAATAGAAACCGGATCTGGGTTCGGAGTCTTCTGTGAAGACCTAGATCTGGACCTTAGTAGCCCACTAAGTGACCATGCCGCATGCCACATGTCTTCCAAGCTGAGGTCATGGGTGTACTACAAGCGCTCAAAGAAGTTGCAAACCAAGGGATTAGCAACAGAGGAGTTGGTATATTCACAAACAGCAGAGCCACCTTAATGACTCTAGACAACTTTGGGACAATTTCCGGATTGGTTCTAGAGTGTAAGAAAGCTCCTGAATGCGCTTGGATAAAACCAAGAAGACTAGAACTAAGGAGACCGAAGTCCGGCTTTTCGCTGTATAACGCGACGGGCTCGAATATGTCCGCCTCCAGAGGCGCTGTAAACAGTAGTGTACCCTGGTTGCTACGGTATATAAACAGATATCTATACGTATACTGCGGTTCTGTACTAATCTGTATGCGTTAGAGGTTAGAGTCCGTGTCAGTGTCCGTGGTGCGAATACATTTGACAGACGCTCGATATTTTTCATGTCAAAGGTCAACATCGTCGAAATATTAAGCTTTTCAAGTCATTGCGTAATGTTTTAATACATTTTCACGGTCAGTACTGCGCAATAGTCTGAACTCGTATAAAAGGGTAGGGCAAATTGTAGGTACGTAAATGTGGAAATGCAATGTTATTGTGAAACCTTTACAGAGATAAGTGTCTAAAGAGCAAGGGAAATTTCACAAATAGATGCGAAAGGAAAAAATCACTATTTACGCGTTATTTTACCCACCCAGCACCTATTCGCTCCCTTTTCCCGTTAACTTGTGGGACTAATACTACTTTGCGCACGATTTTGGTGGTCAAACATAGTGTATATTACTGTTTTCTGGGTATCTGACGAAAAAAAACGCTAAAATTGCAAAAGTGGCTTGTCTGAACAATGACCCTCAAAATATTTCATGTTACGTGCTTCAACGTTAACAATACAACAAAGGAAAATATTTCGTTTCATACATACATCAGTAATTTGAAATAACGTCCGGTTATTCGTACCGCTTCTTATATCACACAATGCAACACAGCACTTTCGAACCATATTTATTTTGTATGTATTTTTGCTAAAGCCAAACGGCATGTAAGCTTTTGACAGCTTAATGATAAATGTCATATAAAACCATAGCATGGTTTTCTATGATAATTTGAAAAACATTCAAATGTGGTCCGCCGCTCACTTTACTTTAGTACTTTACTGTTTACAGCGCCTCCTGGAGGCGGACAGATTTGATCCCTAGATACCGAACGAGTTCGGTCTCCTTAGTTCTAGACTTCTTGGATAAAACGAATGAGGAAGCAGATGCCCTTGCTCGCTAGGGCTCGGAGGGTGCTTTATTAGGACTGGAACCGCAACCCGCAGTTCCATGACAAAATAATATATGCTCATATGTCATAGCTGGCAGATCTCGGGGGTCCAGTGGAAGCCTGATTACACATAAACCCCTGTTCACCCGTTGTTGTATTTGCTTTTCTATCTGTGACTTTGGGGGTAGGTTTAAGGGTCAGTTTCGTCCCCTAGACCATTTAGTGGCAGCTAACAAAATACGTGTTACTTAATTCTCAGTGCTCTACAACCCCCTAATATTTTATGAAAACCTTAGAGGGAGAGAGTTCCATCACTTTCTTCTATCAAAGAAACTAAAACCAGCAAAAAAAAATTGGTCGAAATACATATATTGTTTAGTTATCACTAAAAACGACCTTTAAACAAATTCATTTTTATCAACCTCTCATAAATATTCCAAAATAAATCATTAAACAAAAATGTTTCGCTCCAATATCTCCAGGGGAATTAAATTTATTACATAATATACACGGTGTCAATTTGAAAACGAACAGCATTTAATATTGCGATAAATAAACACGTCAATTTTCATATCAAGGGGGACAACTTTTGAGGCATTTGTTGTCGTATTACTTTCAACCCCCCTAACCCTCAGAGTATCTACCCCTAAAATTTTAAACGGCAACCCCTATTTCTTTTGCCATTTTGGAGTTTCTTGTACAATTCCAGATAAATTCCATTATTTTGTTTTTTTTTTAAAATTGAAGTACTTAATCTCATGAATGTGTGAAATGTATTTATTTTCTAAATTGACATAATGCAACTTTTAAAAGGGGTTACATTCACTGACCCGTCATGTCAGTCACATCCATTTATTTAAAAATATTTGTTGAAAAACTAGGTACCAAATTCTTTCGTTTTTTACATTCCACCGCTACAAAACACGAAATATTTTAATTTTTTTGGCCGTCTTCGAACCTCATTGTCTCTCTCTGCTTGAAATTTATGCCGAAATGTTAGACAGAGCTATATAGCCTCTTATAATTCATGAGGTGGAAAATCAAAGAGACGCCAATGGAAATCTTGCTCTAGATGAACATTTGCTGCACTTCCAACAGGATGGAGCACCTCCTCATTATGTACGCCCAGTAAGAGAGTGGTTGGATAATCATTATCCGGAGCAGTGGATTGGTAGGAGAGGACCCATTGAATGGCCACCTAAGTCACCAGATCTGACACCTCTCGATTCCTTCCTATGGGGTCACTTGAAATCAGTTGTATTCAAACTCAACCAGTTTCAATTGAACAACTGCGGCAAAAGAATTGTACAAGAATGTAGGGCTATTTTACCTGAAACTCTTTAACGCGTCCGCGAACAGTTTGAATATCGGCTGTACTTGTACTTAGAAAACAATGGAACCTGTTATGTTCAATAATTAATTTATGATTACCAAACACACACCTTTTAAAGCGGGGAAAATTATTGAAACAAAAAAGAGGAGATTTATGTTACCTGCCTGGAGTGGTTGGTGTTCGTCCACCTGGTGTGATCTAAGGCTCTTCTTTCCGGTACCGGAGGACTGAGTTTGCTCGGTCAGGAACTTCACTCCGGAAATTAAGCGGTTGCGGGAATATACATATATAATGCGGAACAAGAGAATTTAAGCGGTTGCGGAATAAGCGATATATTATATGAAAAAAAATCTCAGCGATGCGGGTTACGACTCGATTGCCAAAGCGTCTCTTGCGTATATATGCGGGAAAGCGACTCTTGCGTATATATCGACTTCCACGAACTCCGTTCGCACTCTAAAAAGGTATAACAAAAAATCTCCCTCTTTTTTGCCGATCATATACCGCGTGTTATATTTATTGCAAGTATGGCCAAATGAGCGATCGATTCAATTTATAGGTACTACTAATGCTAATTAAAATAAAAAGGAAAGATGAAAGAGAAAAAGAAAAAGACATGGACGGAACAGAACCCATTTTGAACAAACAAAAAAGGTAAGAATTTGAGTATTTCATTATCATACTTTTAAAAGTTGCATTATTTCAATTTAGAAATTAAATACATTCCACACATTCATGAGGTTAACTACCTGAATTTGGACAAAAAAGAAATATGGGGCTTATCTAGAATTGTACAAGAAACTCAAAAATGACAAAAGAAATAGGGGTTGCCATTTGAAATTTTAGGGGTAGGTGCCCTGGAGGTTAGGGGGTTGAAAGCAATACGACAACAAATGCCTCAAAAAGTTGTCCCCCTTGATATGTAAATTGACATGTTTCGCCAAATTTTGATACTGTCATTAGTTTAGGCAATATTAAATGCTGTTCGTTTTCAAATTGACACCGTGTATTTCTGCATATAAACTGGATTCCACAATGCAGTCTTTCTTCAAATTTTAAATGCAATTAGGTAGTTATTTTCATATTTATATTTAACACTTTAATTCCATTTGTGTTATGAAAGGTAAAACGTTTATTCATAAAAATTTCAATAATGTTATCTAATTTTTCACTATAAAATAAACTAAGCAACAAATTGGAGGGTGGTGACGTAAAGGGACTGCCCTCTACTGCGCCTAAATGGGACTCGACATGTTCGTTACGTTAAGACAAATACGCCAGTCAATAGAGCTCGAAAAGGGGTGAGTTTATGACACGATTGATACCTGAAATCCGACTACGGGGTACTTTTAAGTTCAGTCCTTAGATGAAAACGTATATGAATTGGACTAGGAAATAGTTGCACTTTTTTTTAATAACAAATTAGTGAAAAAAAAATGGAGTTTTTTCAGTTTTTTGCTTATCGAAGAAAAGCTATTGAAGCAATTACATCGCATCCAATAGGAAAGTTGTAGATAATTCAAAAACCTTTAAAATGAAAAAAAAAATCAAGTCAATCGGTATATTTTTTCGCTGAGAAAACTCGGAAAAAACGCAAAAAATTACCTTTTCTTAATAAATTCGTAATTCGAGTATTTTTGAATTAGAAGAGTCAATCCTGTGGGAAAATGTAGGTACTATCACGAAGAATGAGTGTGCAAAAACTGAATTAAGTCCGATGAATAGTTTTTGCACAATAGTCGAATAAAGTTTTTTACATCGTATTTTGAAAATTCCATAACACGTCGAGCGATAGATTAAATAACATTTTCTCGACGGATTCGGAAACTACAGAGTGTAAACTACAATTCGTCCATTTACTTTGTTTCATTAAAATGCCATTAAATTGGTGTAAAAGGCCTCTGAACTGTTCAACATTTTATTTCACTAATTTGTTATTAAAAAAAAAGTGCAACTATTTCCTAGTCCAATTCATATACGTTTTCATCTAAGGACTGAACTTAAAAGTATCTCGTAGTCGGATTTCAGGTATCAATCGTGTCATGTCAAAAAGCTCTATTGACTGGCCTAAAAGTAAAATGAAAATAATGCGTTCAATGTTATACGTTATCAGGATTTCCGGATTTCGAGGTTAAGTCTTTAGGTCTCTTCAATGTCATATATCTGACGATGAACGAGACTCTCGGCGTATTTCTTTGCCAGGAGAATATGGACTGGCCTCTAGCGCACCTAAAAGAGGACGGCCACTATGTGTCACCGCTTCCTTCTCCTACCAATGAAATAAGCATCTCGTTCATTGTTCATCGTCGGATATATCACACTGATGAGACCTAGGAAGGTAGAAATCCGGATCTGTGATTTCTGGTGATGTATAATTGTGAACAGGAATGATTCTCATTCAATGTAAATGAAAACAAAATGTATCATCATTAGATATGTTTATTTTGAGAGAAAATGTAATTTATTATTAATCCATGGGTACATGACTAAACATTAAACTAAAATGACTAAGCTACTTAAGTAATTGTTAAAGACAGTAAATAGGACGACTATTCAGGGCGAGTTTTTAGTACGTATTTGGTCTATAGAATCATTGTTTCGTAATAAATACTAAAATATAATACGTGAGGTTGCTGACTCCTTTTTGTCACCCTTTTTATATACACGGTGGAGACTTTAACTGGAATATATTCGCTAGCGGGGTGGTGAATGATTTTTCAAAAAATTCCCGAGACACGTCAACTTTTAAATGTATTTACCTACATTTTGCAAGTATTATGAAAAATATAGCCCTTCAGGGGTGGCTGAAACCACCCTCGACATGATTTTTTCAAATGCAACCCTATGGCTTGTGACCCCTCATTGTAAAGCTGGTGGAAAGAGGAATCCAACGCACTGATCAAATTTTAATTTTTAGTATGTTTGTAGGGTTGCATACAATTAAAACAATTTAAAAATCAAATTTATTTTCAACGTAACAATTGTTCAAAATGTGCACCATTCACTTGTTGGCAGCATCCCAGTCTGTTGTAGGTTTCGTCCCTTACATTATGCAACATTTGCGGTGTTATTTTTTCCGATTTCCTCTCTTATCCTTTCCTGCAGATCTGCTATGTTGTTGGGTTTCTGAATGTAAACCCCACTTTTAAGATGTCCCCACAAAAAAGAAATCCAGTGGTGTAAGATCTGGAGATCTTGCTGGCCACTCAATATTACCTCGCCTCCGAATCCACCTACCGGGAAAAATTATGTCCAGATACTGACGAACAATGGCAGCATAACATAGTGTGGTGGGGCCCCATCTTGCTGAAACCATAACCTCTCGTCGGTCAAGTTAGGGTTTAAGGGGTTTGGAAATAAATGACATAGCACTGGCATTAGTTCGTGCTGGAGTAAACGCAAGTATCTTGCTCCATTAAGAGTGTCATCAAAGAAAAATGGTCCTACAATTCTATCTTGTATTATTCCGGCCCACACATTAGTTTTCTGTGGGCGCTGAGTATGAAGTTCCCTCATCCAATGGGGGGTTCTCTTCAGCCCAGTAACGACAATTTTGGCGATTTACGTGCCCATTTAATGTAAAAGTAGCCTCGTCAGAGAAGAACTATCCACTCTAAAGATAACTGGTTTTGATCAATACAAGTCATCAATAAATCGCAATATTCCACTCGTCGATCTGGATCATCTTCAAGTAGCTCTTGAACAGCTTGCATTTTATATGGGCGTTTTTTCTCATATTTAAGTATTTTTTAAAACTGTTTTGTGATTAAGATTACTATCACGGGCCAGTTGACGGGCTGGAGTGATTGGATTTTCTTCTAGAGCAAGCAACAAATTCAACTTCGTGTCGTCATCAACAACAGCCTGCCTCTTACTCGGTACTTTCCTGACATGACCCATCTCTCGATATTGTGCCTCAATTTTACTAATGGTACCTTGATTTAGTGGTGGCAAGTCAGGATGCGTTTCTCGAAACAAGCGAACAACTTCGTATTGAGTTCGCGCCCTATCACCATATCCAATCATCTTCAAAATTTCGATTTTTTAGTGATTCAGTTAAATAAGACATTTTCACCGATTTGAAATAACACTTCGTTTCAAACTCTGAATACAGCATACAAACTAAATTACTCTTTGCGGCCGTGTAAAAACACCAGCAAAAAATAACAAATATCAGTTGTGGCATAAAATTGCTTGGAATTTTTTGTGGGGACATATGAAAAGTAAGGTTTACATTCCAAAACTAAACAACACACATTTTGAGTACGAAATTGTTGCGTTAAAAATAAATTAAACTATAAAATTACGTTTTAATTGTATGCAACCCTACAAACATACTAAAAATTAAAATTTGATCAGTGCGTTGGATTCCTCTTTCCACCAGCTTTACAATGAGGGGTCACAAGCCATAGGGTTGCATTTGAAAAAATCATGTTGAGGGTGGTTTCAGCCACCCCTGAAGGGCTTATATTTTTCACATTACTTGCAAAATGTAGGTAAATACATTTAGAAGTTGACGTGTCTCGGGAATTTTTTTGAAAAATCATTCACCACCCCGCTAGCGAATATATTCTCCATACCTAGCGAATAAGTCTCCACCGTGTATAACATACAATCTCTATATATATAATATCAATCTAGAGAGTGTTCATATATCTCTGTGCGTCGATAAATTCCTTATTTTCAACGGAACATTTCTATTTTGGAAAAAACACACAATTTCAAAACCTGTTGTTAAATCAAGCCGTTTTGGAGATATTTGATGTTGTTTAATTTTTTTTACAGATGTTAGGATCTAGAACAGCTGTCATGCGTTTTTTTGGACATCTGTAATGTTTTTTTAAATATCAAGTTAAATGTTTTGAGTATCTCCGGAACGGCTTCAGGTTCAGGTTCAGGTTTTCGACTTAAAATTGTGTTTTTTCCAAATTTGTAAAATTATATAGGCTACTGTATTTAAATTATGATAGTTAGTCGACGCATAATTATACGAACACCCAGTAAATTCGGCAATATTTTAAGAAGGTGGCAAAAAGATCCAAACAACCTCATATACTACATTTATGTATTATATACAACGACTCTATAGACCAAATGTGCATAAAAGACTCACATCGCATAAAGAAACTTTACTGTTGGTTGGAGCATGCGGGGTCAAAATCTTGAAGATATCCCGGCAAGGAATGCTGACTTTCGGGGCTTTGCACATCTGGCCGAACAGGTGAGCTCACTGGTGAAATTGAAAAGTCGCTGTCCGAGAGACCGTTTTCTTCATAACGTTTGAGCTGACGTGGTAGTGACTGATCTGATGCGAGCATTTGTTCATTGATTAACACTTGCTGTAGCTGTGATCGAATTATTAACTTCCTGGACGTAGGGACAGCCTTTAAGTAGGGCAAGAGACTCATCAGAAACTGGTGATCATCATCAGAAGCGTTACTTTCGAAGTTCCTCAATTTTTTTTCTTCAATTTCTGGAAGGTTTTCATCGTCAAAGTTATGGGTATTAAGTTTTCGTTTAGCTTTCGTCGGTCGAAAGCCTCTAAGTGCTTGTTTTGATGTGGTCTCGTTGCTTTTTTTGCGAATCGTGTTCGAATGCTAAAACATCTTGTAAATCTGAACTACCTGGGGAAATTCCAAAGTTATCACCTTCATCGTCTTGCACTTCTTCTTCTTCAATTTCTACTTTGTGAAAAGGAACATCTATATTGACCTGAGTATTATTTGACGGAGTTCTTGTGGTCATAACGCCCTTTAAAAATAGCAAATTAGTAAAGTACGGCCACTTAGACCCAAACACTTCATCTGCTGCATCACTAGATCTAGATTGTACGCTCTTCTTACACACTTTTCGAAATGTGTCTCTTATGTTCCTCCATCGCTTTTTTATCACATCAACTACAAACAATAAAAGAAAAAAATTTGTATATAGGCACTTATGTTGTGGGCCTGCGAACAGATATAGTAATCATCAATAATGCTCAATGTATGCTGTCTGATTAGTTGTTATAATACTTTGCTAGACTGTTCAATTGACTAGACCGCTTTGGACGATCATAATTTACATCCATTTCTACATGTAATATTCAAGGTCAAATTAGATAGGTACAAACCCAAAATATTGCCTGGGTTATGATTATTTATAACTAAGCTTCAGAAACGAGTCGCATATGCGACTATCCTATATGCAATATGCATCATAAGTGCAATATACTAAATTAACTAGTAGTCTTTCGCATGTTTGCTATAGTTTATTATGAAATTATTACATTCATCCAAAAAAACGTCATCAAAGTTGGCCGAGAAAAAAAAGACGTATTTCTATTCTTGATCGAATTTATAACCTTATTTACTTGTCAAGACTGTCACATTATATGACAGCCATTGTTTATTTTACAAATTGTGACAGTCACTTGTCAAAAGTTTGACATAACCGAAAAGCTTAGACATGACCGCTATTTCCATCTCTCTCGTTCATAGCCAGAGTTGATGACGTTTTTTTTTGGATGTCTCTATATATACTACATATATCTAGTCGTCTAGATTCAAAGTGTGCAGTCTCCACCAAGAAATATTTTACAGGAAACTCAAAAACTGATATCTTATATTGTTTTTATTATCACAACAAAGAGATTGCACGTTTTGAATGTAACCCCGAACTTCAGGATTGATTTTAGTCGTGATATTGTACGTTTTGAAACAATATCATTCTTCACAACATGGAAGTATGAAAAATTCTGTATGAGAATACGTAGCTAACTCATTTTTTGTAAAAACTGGATATTACACTGTTTGAATCTAGACGACTCGCATAGCAGAAGTTGTACAACAGCACCAGCTATCACGGGACTACCGAAATAAATACGAATTGAAGCGACCCCCATCACATGCTACGCGAGTGGCCTATGTTTTGCGTTGCCGTATGCCAACTTTATTTATAACCAATGCCAGCCTAAATATTTTGTACCTTGAATATTACATGTAGAAATTAGTGTAAATTATGATCATTTAAGGGGTAACACCACTTTTTTTTTTGGCTCAAATTGTACTTTAGGGTCATAAAAATAATATACAATTGGTCCTCTAGTGAAAAAAAAAATTAACAGGTTTTATTTTCAATTTTGCGACACTCACTCTGAGCGCGTCATTTTCGAAATTTCGCGCTCTCGGATTTTTTTCTGAGCGCTCTCTTACTGATGCAGCAAAAAAGGCCCGATTGTCTTTAAAGTCATCCAGAAAGGAAGAGGAGGAGGCTAAACCATAGGGTCAAATGTATGGAGCAGGTATCGCAGATTAAAGGTAAAAAGAGATTTTGAGATTAGTGCTCATAAAACTTTAAACGCGTTTTTCTCGAAACCACTTTTTTCTAACTGGCCGGAAATATTATTCGGAGACCGTTCAATGGATCGATCTGAAATTTTAACTGTAGCTTCCCAATTACATTTTCCGTAGAAGTACGTAGCGGTTTTTTGATTCGATTAAATTTTTTTTATAAACAATTTACTGTGCCGATTTTTTGGCCGAAAATCGAGTTTTTTTTCATAAGTGTGCCATTTGCACAAAAATCGATTTAAAGACAAACCCCTACGTACTTCTCTAGCCAATAGTATGTAGATTAAGAAAATTTTTCGTTTTTTGTACTAGGTCTTCAATTTTCTGAGAAATTTGTCCGGCCGTGAAAGGCCTTAAAAAAAAGGCGCTGTCGAAGATTGGCTATCTCCGCAATTATGTATTAAAATAACAATAAAAAACAAATTTTATACTTCAATACATGTTTAATAAGCCTTCTAAAAAGAAATACTCTTCCTTTTCCCATTATCCCAAAATAAATTCTTAGTTAGGCGTTTTTTTCGGTCGCTAGAGTGGTGTTACCCCTTAAACCGGCTACTATACTATGATTAAGCATGTAATAGTTGACATAGTCAGAATAAAAAGTATGTATACCACAAGTACAGCACATGATGCTCATGCGATTACCTACTATACCGGGTGTCTATGAAGATAGTCAATAACTTTTGAACGAAAAGAGATACGCGTTTCGAGACACTGTTCCAAATAGTTTGAAATCTGAAGTCTTTTAGCGTTTTTCACGTGTGACCATAGCCAAATAGATCCGAGAAATAAATAGGAGCTTCCAATTTTTAAATGGGACCCCCCGGTATATTTATATTTAATTACAATTAAGGCGTTCTGAGGAAGAAAGTATCAGAATAATTAATTTCTATCAGACCTTTTTTTCCAAAATTTCAGTTTTTATTTTCAAACATCGAGGGCCTCAAAGCTTGTGCTCGAAAAGTATCATTTATATAAGATTTAAGATTTATTCAATCTTATCAAAATTTAGATCAATAACATTTCAGATTAATTACCCTATTAAGATTGGTACCATTGTCAATACCCGGAGTGTTTCGGGGTATTCCCATTTCGTGAGTTAAATGACTGAAAATTGCTCATAATTTTACAGTTTTAATAAAAATGTTTTTAACATTTTTTTTTAATAAAAAATAGACTGCTTTGTTGTTTTTTTTATTCCATGCCGAAACCTCTAGATGTAAACATCTAAATGAAAACTGAAATTTTGGAAAAAATTCTAATTATTTTGATTCCTTCTTCCTCAAAACGACTTGTAAATTAAAATTATACAAAAATATACAATTCCTAGTTATTTCTCAGATCTAGTTAGTTATGCAAAAACGCGGAAAATGCTGAAAAAGACGCCAAATTTCGAACAGTTTACTGTAGGGAAAACCCGAAACGCGTATCTATTTCCGTTCAAAAGTTATTGAATGTACTTTATCTTCGTAGACACCCTGTATGTTCGGCGACCGATAACCGCAGCATAAGTAATGGTGGGTTCATGCAGATATTTTTAGTAATAAGAATAAGAATAGTAATAAAAATAGGAATAATTTTAATTTTAACAGCTGAATGCGTTCATGCTGCAAAATAAGTATAAGAAAGCTTGAGACACATACTAATAACATTTAACCGCAGCGTTTTGAGGTAGGCTTGTGATTGGCTAATGTTGCGGAAGTTTAGAAGTCGACGAATTAAACATGACCCCAAATACCTTGATTATAAGAAAATTTTTGAGTAGATGCCTTAATATTCTATAATATGTAACCTTGTGTCTGTTTATCTTAATTTGTATCTTTAATAATGAAACCGAACCGCAGCATAACTGTCGTGTTTAATGCAACCACGTTGTTACTAATTTTAACGACTTTAGCAGTCAATTTATTAAAAAAAAACTAGGCGATTTGCTTTGCATTTTCGATTATTTGCGATTGCGCAGTGTGCGTTTCGCCGTAAAAATAAGAATAAAGTTTAAAGTTATGGTGGGTCATGCATTAGTAATAAGAAAAAAGTATAAGTAAAATTAAACCTTGAATTACCCAGTTCATGCAGTAAACATAATTTTTAGTAATAATTTTAAAAATAAGGATTTGCTGCATGAAGGGTATAAAAGAAGGTTTAACTTTTATGCTTATTACTATTCTTATCTTATTACTAAAAATTTCTGCATGAACCCACCATTAACCATCATTCAAGGTCATCCTTATTTTTAAAATTATTACTAAAAATTATATTTACTGCATGAACTGGGTCATTATAAAACGAAGGTTTAACTTTTATTCTTATTACTATTCTTATTCTTATTACTAAAAATATCTGCATGAACCCACCATAAGACCTAATGCTGTGGTATAACTATAGTTGCGTATGCAACCACTTAATTTAATGAGTGTTTATTTTTAAATGCTTTGAAGAGTACGTACCTCCTATTTTCATTATTTTAGATATTTCTTTCCAGTGCGTTCTTTGTATATCACGGCAGTGATAGTGCGGTTCTCGCTTGTCCCACAAACATTTCCGTTCTCTTACTAATTTGATTAATATCTCTGTATCCATTTCACGAATAAAGTAATAACGCAACTGCGGATAAACACAAAATTCCAAACCAAACGGTATTAGTTCCCAAATCGCAAGTGTACGCCACTAACGCACGAATCGACCTACCGTTACTGTGAGTGAGAGCTTGTTGTATTTAGAGTTTGCGTTAATCGGTCGAGTCGGTTCGGTACATTCGTGCATATTCGCGCAGTCACGAACGTTGTACAGTTCGCACGTTTTCGCATCCAGTGGGATAGAATTCTACAACGGTTGAAAGCGCAGCAGCGCTAATCTGCTTTGTATCAGCGCCTGGTGCGTTATGAACAGAGGCGTAACTAGGGGGGCATTTGGGGGCGCGTACGCAACTCTGACTAGCAGGCCCCTGTAAAATGAAATCGTACCGTAATTTGATTGGAAAATTTGAGAGAACAGTGTCTAATCGAGCTACCGAGATCAGTAAAACACCACGTGCATTCCCAGGACGAGAGCAGAGTGAAGCGCGCGGAGAGTAAAGCGGCCTACTCACTATTCGTTGATGCGTCCATTCGTCGCAATGATTCACAAATTATTGCCTAGTGGGTATGATGCGATGCGCCGATGCGATTCGTTGTGCGGCGCTTCGCTGTGTTGTCGGTTTTTGGACGAATCATCAAAGAAGAAGTGAACGAAGTGACGAAGTGACCGAAGTCGACGAATCAGTCTCAGATCACATTCGTGATTCATTCGTTGATTAAAGCAGTGCGTCGTGCGTGTTTTGTCGAGTTGGAATGGAATGATGATACTGTTTTCTCATTTGTGAAAAAAATACAATCGCATCCGTGTTTGTGTAATCCAAGTGATAAAAAACAAAAAAAAAATCGAAAGGTGCATGATGATTTCAAAAGCATTGCTAAAGAAATGGGAACTGATAACATCGGCGAATTAAAAAAAGATAAAAGAAACTCTCTTTCAAACTTATCGAGGCTATCATTTCAGCACTGATTGACCCAAAGACGAATTTCCATGCACCATCGAAGCGAAGTGAATCAACGCATAATGAGTAGGATGTAATGCGTAGATTCGTTGATGCGCTTTTTAAACGAAGTGAACCGACGAATCGCATCAACGCATAGTGAGTAGCCGCCTTAAGGTGAGCGACGCGACGCGCAAAGCAGGCGAGAGAACTTAAAAATTATATTTTATATTACAGTTTTTGTACGAAAAAAAAAAAACGAAAAAAAATGTTTGTTTTTTTTTAAATTGGCACCATTTTTGTATTTTTGATAGGTCATTACCTGCAGCAAAGGTCCCTTTTTAATAAACTGTATCAAATTTTTGTTTCAGACCAACGGGGTGAAATCTGTGACGTGGGCCGTTTGTCTCTTTCTGTTCGCAAGCCTTTTTTTCTCGAAGCTTTTGCGGCCGCCATTTTGTTATTTTTTTTACGAAAAAATTTTTTTTTGTAAATAAAGATTGAATAACAATTACCAAAAAAAACACCGCAGTTATCTATGTTCATTTCCTCAAAAAAACATAAAACGTGAGCACCTAAAAAATGGTGCTCCAAACTAGAAGTCTCCCTTAATGCAATATAAAAACGACTGAAAAAATACATAAATGTACCCCTATAGACTGTTTGATTTGAAGAAAGCAACTTTGGCAATCAGGTACGATTTTTAGCCCTTATTTTCATGACAGATAAGGCCCTACTGTCTCTACTCAAAACTGTTGAATATGGTCAACAGAAAATCCACATGCAATCATAGAAAGGTTTTCATGGCGACAAAGTCACTGTTTGGTGCTGTTCTACAGCTTTGGTCCATATTTTTTCGAGGAAATACAAAATTACTATGTTATAACTGTAACTGTTGCTAATAAACGATACCAGCGAATGTTAAGAAATTATGCAGTTCACGGACGTAATTGAAAACATAATTTTCATGCAGAATGGAGCACTTCCGCACATTAACTGATCAGTTAAAAACTTGCTGCTGTTTTTCAAGGTCGTGTTATCAGCAGACATTTTGAAAATGTATGTCCAAGATGGCTTGATATGGACCCAGCGGATTTTTGGTATTGGAATTATTTAAAAAAAAATGGTGTTTTGAATACGGCCAACAATGGTGGAAGAATAAAAAACTTATTAGGGAACAAGTTGCTGCAATTGAACCAGAGATGTTGTATAATGCTGTGTATAATTTGGAGAAAATGTCTTACACCACCAAAATGGAGGTCATATTGAACAGTTACGATAACCAGTGTTACTGATCATAAGAAATCCTATTATTCAATATCTAATGATTTTTACTCTTGAGTCATTCCATATAAAATATTTTTTGTGAATTTTAATCGACTCTAGCGTCTTGACTGTGAAAGTAAACAGCTTATGTTACTCAGGAATTAAGTGTACATATCATAGACGAAATACAGCCTCGAGTCGACCCGAGCAGCTCACTCCTTATATCAAAAACTTTGCTTGAATTTTCGAAATTTTGAAAAATTTCATTTTTGAGGTTATGAAAAGAACGTGTTGACTGCGTGATAAAAATATGAAACTTATAAGGTAGGTTCATGCAGATATTTTTAGTAATAAGAATAAGAATTGTAATAAGAATAAAAGTTAAACCTTCGTTTTATAATGACCCAGTTCATGCAGTAAATCCTTAAAATTATTACTAAAAATTATATTTACTGCATGAACTGGGTCATTATAAAACGAAGGTTTAACTTTATTCTTATTACTATTCTTATTCTTATTACTAAAAATTTCTGCATGAACCCACCATTACAGAATCTATAGTTCTTACCTTTAACTTCAAGTGACTGCACGTTCCTTTTGTTATTTTCATGTTCAGTGAATGTACAAGTGGTTTTTTTGTAGCGAAAATTGACCTATTTTTTTATTTTTTAATCTTATAATTTCAATTGTACTTCATTACTTTTTGTAAATAGAGATTATATCTTACCTTTTTTATTCAACTTCGGGTCCTTTTTATCTCTACAGTTTCTTATTCGATATGGCTTAACAAATGGATTAAAATAAATTACGAACAAAAATAATTATGAATGTGAAAGAATTTCTAAAGTTTCAATGACGTTATGGGCATATTAAGTGTAAAATTATCTCTGTAAGTAATATTTGATGGAAACAAGGTAACCGTTAACAATTTGAACTGGAACATTAATATTTATTCAACAATATACGTTTGGGTTTTACAATATATGTATATATTAACAATATCAAAATTATCGGAAGCTGAATATTTCCGCGCTTTTAATTGACTGAGAAAGCGGAACAAAACTATGATACGATCTCGTAGTTTTGATTATATTTATATTTATATATCTTTCAAATAAAAATATTTCAACAGCTTCAACCTCCAGACTATCGGGAATTTGATTAGAACAAAGTCGAACATTGCTTCTGGTGTTAATTATATTAACACCAGAAGCAATGTTCATTCATGCAAGCAATGATATTAAATTTTTTTTATCGAGTCTGGTTATTGCGAGTTTATTATAGAAATTAGAAAATGTTCTCCTTTTTTTAATAGAACACCCTGCATATTATTGCATATTCTCATTTCCCTTTTCAAAAATATATAGCATGTTTGCTTTAACAAGTCATATTTCATTTGAAAATATTATTGAAAAGGTGGTTAACAACACCGGATTTTATTTTACAAAAATAATAACAATCATAAGTTTGAAGTTTCAACAAATTTTAAGACACATTTAAACAGAATTTTAAACAGATACTAAATCCAATTTCTCAAAGAGCGTAAATAAAAATAATAAAAAACGCTGTATTGTCGCTACACTTCGTATAGTCCTCGGTAGTTTTAGTGCATGTATATTTGGTATAAATTGTTGAATTTTATGTGTTTATCTTAATGTGCATTAGTGTCTTTATAAACTGTGTTTTTCAAATAGCTCCATAGAACACTATGTCCAAAGGGATAAGGTCTGGGTTGTTAGGAGGCCATTGGACAGTTCCGCCGTTATCGATCCACACATCGAACTGATTATTTAATTTATTTCTTACTGATGTAATGCTCAATACTTTTTAAATGGCATTTCTGCTAACGTTCTTGTTTTTTCCGCGTCTGACGGTCAAAGGCACCTGCGATCCATCATCGCTAATTACTTTTTCAATAATATTCTTAATTTAAATATGTTGCGACCTTCTCATGCAAACATAGACAAATTACATTTTTTTGAAAAGGGAAAAATTCGAGGGATCAGAATATGCAATCATATACAGTGTTCTATTAAAAAAAAACTTTCAGATTCAGTTTTATGTAAATACTTAATGTTTGCAAATAACTATAACTTTTATCTCAGGAACTTTTTTCCAGTTTCAATAATAAACTCGCATTAACTTGTCAAATTATGGAAACTAACCGTGTACAACACAGTACATATTTATGTGTTTAGGATTGTGAAATTGTTTTCGTTAATCTCGGAAGTAGGTGTTAGATTTAAAATCGCTTCTTCATTAGACAATCAATATTCGAGATCTGGCTATTAAATAACGAGACTGCGCGCGCAGAAGGCGTCCTAGAGGGGTGGAGGAGGAAACGAATGCAGAGTTGGATAGCTGGAAGTGTCCACTATTCCAGTACGAAAACACGCTTTTGTCGCTGTAGTAGTATTTTTTCTATAGAGGTTAGAAACGAACGTGTTTTTTCACGTGCCGATAACAATGTGTTACGAAAAACACGGATCGATGTGAAATTTCTCGTTAAATTAAGAAAAACTCTGACCAAAAATGAGTGCTATAAGTTGTTAAAAGAGGCCTATGGTGAGAATTCTCTATCTCGTGCGCGTGTTTTCGAATGGTATGGACGGTTTTCTGAAGGCCGAAAGAGCACCGAAGATGACCAACGTCCAGGTCGACCTGTCTCTGTTTCAAATCCGCAAACACTGACCAAAATCAATGAAATTGTGCACGGAGATCGTCCTATGAGCATTCGGATGGTTGCTGAGACTGTAAACGTCGATAAACAAACTGTCAGAAAATGTTTTCATGACGAATTGAACATGAAGAAAGCCTGTTCGAAGTTGGTCCCAAAAAATTTGACCCCTGACCAAAAGCTCGTCCGTCAACAGACCTGCTCAGATTTTTCAGAGAGGTTAGATGAAGAGTCTGAATTGATGGAAAACGTCATCGCTTTCGATGAAACCTGGATATTCCAATACGATATTGAAAGTAAGCGGCAATCCATGCACTGGAAAACTCCTGCATCGCCAAGAATGAAAAAAGCAAATATGTCTAAATCAAAATTTAAAGCCATGCTAATCGTTTTTTTCGACATCAATGGCATCGTGATGACTGAATGGGTTCCAAAGGGTCAAACTGTAAACCAAACTTACTATTTGAAAGTTTTAGCAACACTGCGAGAGCGAATGTAACGTAACTCGTAAGAAACGGCCGGAGTTATGGAAAAACAAGTCGTGGATCTTGCACAAGGACAACGCAACTGCCCATAACGTGCTGTCTGTGAAGCGTTATTTAGCCGCTAGAGGCACTCCAGTGCTCAAACACGCGCCGTACTCGCCTGATTTAGCGCCCTGTGAATTTTTCCTCTTTCCGAAAATCAAGTCTGCCTTAAAAGGGACCTGGTTCGAGTCAATGGAAGAGGTGAAGCGAAAATCGGCGGAACTCCTAAATGCTCTTACAAAAGAAGACTTCCAGCATTGTTTTGACCGATGGAAAAAACGAATGGAACGGTGTGTAGCGAGGGGAAGTGAGTACATTGAAGGGGAACATTCGATTGTGGAATAATTTTTAAAAATAAAACTCTTTTTCATAAGCAGTCTCGTTATTTACTAGCCAGACCTCGTATACCGGGTGTCCCAATATTCCGTGTACAACGAACTCCCACATGCTCTTGACGTCAAAATAAGTCGATTTCACTAAACTTACCTATATACCAAGTTGTCTCGTTTAGTCGCTAGAGGCCGAAATTTGGTGTGCTAGTATGTTCCGACAGATGGCACATTTTGACATTTGAATTTCATTAACAGGGTGCGAAAAACTACCCCTACCCTTAAAGTAACGTGCTCGTATTTTTAATTAATTTAAGGAATACACAAATTTTACAAGAGAGAAAATTTGTTAAACAATCGCTTATCTTTGTGATAGAAATTTAGATGAAGCGGTATCACCCCCACCAAATAAATACGAGCAGGTTACTTTAAGGGTAGGGGTAGTTTTCGCACCCTGTTAATGGAATAACCTCGATTCAAATGTCAAAATGTGCCATCTGTCGGAACATACTAGCACACCAAATTTCATTAAGTTCATACAGGGCGTTACTAAGTTATTGGCAAAAAACTAAAATTTGATGTGAATTTTGACGGCCTCTAGCGGCTAAACGAGACAACTTGGTATATAGGTAAGTTTAGCTAAATCGACTTATTTTGACGACAGGAGCATGTGGTAGCTCGTTGTACACGGAATATTGGGACACCCTGTATGTATCACATTTCCTGTTATTAACGAACTGTTACATCGAAGGTATCATGGATTTCGGAACCAACAGCGGTGCGAAACTAGCCGGGATGTGGGTGAGCAACATGAAGCATGGTCCAGGAGTCATGATTTGCGGCAACGGAGCCGCTCTGCAACGGAATCCCCTTTTCGAGAACGATAAGCCCGTGCATAAGAGTTCCTTGGAACAAATTGTCGATGAAGCGGTAGATGATTCGAAACCGGCAAGCAGTATCCTGTTATCAGAAAGGAGTATCCAATCGAAGGCTTGCGGTCAGTGGCGGCTGGTGGAATTTAAAATTCTCATATTTTTGTAAGGAAGCATGGGACCCACATCATATTTTAGGGGGTAGTCTTAAGTAGAAGGTATAATAGTAAAATCTTCAACTGAAACTTGCGAACATTTTTACTTCAAAACATGTCTGCTCATCATGCTGTCCTCAGAAAATCTCTGAAGCGGCTTGGAAGTCTTCCGGACAAAATTTCCTAATGCCTTAATAGTTTTTTGTCGATTTACGTATTATATACAGTAAGAGTTAACATACTGCGTACATAGGTGGATATTAAATGTTAAATGGTACATTTTTATGTCAAAGTTAGGCGAATTTAGCTACGTACAACCCAGCTCCCCTTCTTAGCGGAAATCTAGACATTGCCAGATCTAACTGTAATGCTGCATAATAGGTGTTTATAAAAACCCTATATTTATAAAAAATGCATTGATGTGCGATCAATTAATATAAGCCAATTTCATTTTCAGACTGTGTTGCGTATAATAAAACTTACTGTTGTCTTTTTTCAACTTAACTATTGTGAAACAATTTTAAACAGCGAATATCACTGTGAAACAATTTTAAAATGTCTAATAGGAATATTATGTTGATGTGACAACAGCGTGACAAGACAGAAAGCTACGAACCATCAAACTTCCGGCGAATCGAAACAGAGTCGAACTCAGGACTATTATTCAACTCGGACAGTCGGACTATTGTTGCAAAGCGATAGTTCACAGAAAATACATCATAATGTAATAGTGAATCATAACATAGTATAAAACAAAGTCGCTTCCCGCTGTAGGTCTGTCCCGATGTATGCTTTAAAACTACGCAACGGATTTTGATGCGGTTTTTTTTTAATAGATAGAGTGATTCAAGAGGAAGGTTTATATGTATAATACATGCATAATATAGTAGAGAAACACTGATAATTTTAGAAGTTTCTAATGTGATGTCGTAAACCGTGCGAAGCCGGGGCGGGTCGCTAGTGTTCGAATAAACGTACTAGTAAAAGGTCCCAGTGGTCTGACGTATCCTTCTGTGCAGTGGCGGCCGGTGGAATTTGACATGACCTAAGTAGAAGTCTGTAATGGCAAAAAATCTTCAGGGAAATCTTGAGAAAAAAACTTCATGATCACCGAGTAAATACAATTTTTTTTATACTTGATTTTTGCAAAATTCTTATTTTCCTTAAAGATACAACTATTGTAAAATCTCATAGACGAAATGTTGTGATGAAATAAAAATTCAATTTTCCATAACCACAGATCTCAAAATTCCGAGAGAATCACAAGTATAAAAAAATTGTATTTACTCAATGATTATGAAAAAAAAATATTTCGCAAATGTTTTGCAAGCCGTTTCCAAAATCTGCCCGGAAGCAGCCATTATTGGAAAAATATTTTCGCAAGTTTTCCCTGAAATTGTTTTGCCATTATAGCCTTCAATCACCCCCTAAATTATGGTGTATACGAGCATATGTCATATGACGTCATACAATAGTTCATTTCAAGTGTTGACTCTAATGGGTTCGTTCGCTCAAAATTCATTCACCACGCAACACGACACACAATACGTGCTGAGGCTTTATCTGTTTAAAAGTGCTCTGTATATTTCGAGGTTTTATGAAATTATATGTATTTCGATTATATGAAATGATTCCGAGGTCCGCCTGCTTCTAAAAACCGCAGGTGTTCCGACTCCCATGGTAAAAATGCTATTTCAAACAGCTCCATCGACAAACAGGATGCTTGCCATACGCCTGCGCTAGTGATCGGATCGCGATTGGTAGCCACCTCATGTTTAGGCGGTAGTGAGGTCTACTAAACAAAGAAGTTAACTATAGAAATTAACTATCAATTCCTCTTCATTCTGCTATGTACGCATTAGGGTGACGCGTACTGTATACGTTACTTTGGGTAGGTACTTAAGGGATAACGCCATTCTAGCGACTGAAAAAAAGGCCTATTTTTGATCATTTATTGTGGGAGTATGGGAAGCGGGGTTGGAATTTCTTTTTAAACAGTTCATTTAGCATGTGTTGAAGTGTAAATTTTTTTTTTTATTATAATTTTAGTACAAAATGGCGGCGCAGCGACAGAGCCAATTTTCGAAATCGTGTTTTTTTGAAAAGCCTTGGCGGAAGAAAGGATTTCTCGCGATTTATGAGACCTGGAACAAAAAATCAAAAATTTCCTTAATCTACATTTGGATTTTTTTTAATCAATTTTTGTAAAAATGGTGCACTTTTGAAAAAAAAAACTTGATTTTTGACTAAAAAGTATATATTTATTTGTTTCTAAAAAAAAGTTTACATCAAATCGAAAAACGGCTACGTAATTCTATAGAGAATGTAATTGAGAAGCTACTGTCAAAATTTCAAATAGATCCATGCAATAGTATTCGAGTAATATTTTCTCCCAGTTTGAAAAAAAGTGATTTCGAGAAAAACGCTTTTAAAGTTTTACGAACACTTAAATCCTTGAAATTCTCATTTTACCCATTCTCTTCTGGACATGATCGATACACTCCTTCTTACTCACAGTACAATCTTTATAAGTCTGTGCATCTATGATGATACATTTAAAAGTTTTTGAATCGCCGTCCCCGCCGTCCCCGCCGCCCCCTGGACTTCCCACCGCGTTCAACGCACGCTCCGAGGCGCTGCGGCAGAATAAAAAATTAAGCTATTTAAAAAATTTTTTTCACTATAAGACCAAGTGAATATCTTTTTTTAAACCCTAAAGTATTGTTTAAGCCAAAAAAAAGTCGATTTTTTTCAAAATTCTAGTAGTATTACCCCTTAATTTATCTTGGAACAGATTATACCGAAGAGAGGTATTTTTTTTTAAGAAATACTCTCTCGAATGGCCTTTGTTTTTAAATTCGTATACACTATATGTACATCAGACATTGATTGGTGGTGGTGGTGGTGAAAAGGACAAATTCTACACTTCTCATTTTAATAGCGTAGGTGGTGAGAGAGCCGGTCTTACTCCCATAGTCGATGCGTATGCTGTTGCTTCTTTTCTATCTTCTCACTTCTATTTGTCCTTTTTCATAACTGGCCGGTGTTTGTTTAGTTGTACACATACTGTATATGCAAAACATATCTTTCTTTAGTTTATAACAACGTTATGGACAATAGAACCGAGGACATAAAAAATAAGTATATTTCATTTTCTGCTAATAAAATCCAAGACTTTAAGGGACAGGAAATTATTAATGTTATTTTGCGTATTCCAAGTGACGCGCATAGTAAATAGTACGCGCATTTTGTGATGTGCCGTGGAGTAACCATATTAATTATTCATCGCTAACATCGTCTGATGTTGAACGTTACTTTTCTTTACACAATTTGGTGTATCGTATGTCTAACTTGAGTGCCGTTCGAACAGATTCTAATAAAATCATATATAGAGACATCCAAAAAAAAATGTCATCAAAGTTGGCCAAGAAAAAAAGACGTATTTCTGTTCTTAATCGAATTTATAACCTTATTTACTTGTCAAGACTGTTATATCATATGACAGCCATTGTTTATTTTACAAATTGTGACAGTCGCTTGTCAAAAGTTTGACATAACCGAAAAGCTTAGACATGACCGCTATTTCCATCTCTCTCGTTCATAGCCAGAGTTGATGACGGTTTTTTTTGGATGTCTCTATACTAGCTAGCTTTACTATACTACCGTTCTGAATTCGGCATAGGAAATTTCATATTGCCAGGCCATTTGAGGTAAAATGGTGGAAAAAAATTTGTTCATACGCCGAGAAAAAAAATATTTCTACACGTTGTTTTTTGTATTCCAAGTTAAATAAATCCAATGTCCTAATGTAATAATCCAGGCTAATAGAAGTCTAGTAAAGTGTTCGCATAGAAGAAGGGATTAATCCAAAATCTCGAGAAACGGCTACTAAGTTGCGTTTACCATGCAACAGTACAGGGTGTCTTTTCGGGGTTAATTACAAATGATATAAAGATACCATTTTCGCGAACCTCGACTATTTCTTTGTGGAAAATTCACAGATCGCTGTAGCGACGACAACCTTCACCTCAAGTGTTACTAAAAATTTAGTAAATCCACTTCTCCAGAGATTACAGTCTCTTATTAACTCTAAAGGGGGATTTTCCTGATCTAGGTTGCAGCGTTGTGAAATTTCTGCTGCTTTTTTGTATGTTTTTTTTTATTTTCATAGCATGGTATACCTGTATATCATTTGAAAGTCTATTTTCTATTTTCGATCAACTATAACGTCATGGGATTTATTTAATTTAGAAAAAAAACAGACATAATTTAGCAACATTTTCTCTGCGGTGTATGAACAATTTTTCCACCAGTGTATGTATCCCACATACCTACATACTATGCTTTATCACTCCTTAAAGGAATGATTACTGTCCTTTCCCCCTAGTGCCTATTTTGACTGTGTAAAATCAAAATCCGGTCTCTAATAATCACCAAATAAATACTTGTGACGTTTTATACTTACGACTTGTCTGTGTCAAAATTTTGGGATATGCAAATTTGCTATGATAGTTTGCATTTTTTATTTCATTCCAATATTTTGTTTTTGGAATTTTACAATAGTTGTCTTAATCACAATAAAATTGTGCAAAAAGCACAAGAATGAAAAGCTTTTTTATTCACTTGGTATTTGTGAAAAAAAAATCGCAAATATGTACTTTGCAAGCCGTTTCCTAGATCATCTGGGAGGCAGATTTTTTTGCAAGTTTTGTTTGGTTTTTTTACTATTATACCCTTCAGGTCTTGTAATCATCCCCTAAAATATGATGTGGGTCCCATTCCTCGTTACGAAAATACGAGAAATTCCAACTCCACCAGCCGCCACTTGTGGTAAAAATTTTCAAGCTATTGATGTCATATAGTAGTAGTTGATGAAACCTACATAAAAGCGGTTGGTAAAAAATTTTACAGAGCTGGAAGTATCTTGAGAAAAAAATATACTCATATGGTAAAAAAAATTAACCATAAAATTTTATCATTACGAAAACTATTAGCTTACAATTTCAATTTTTTTTTCTTAAAATTGAAATATATAGAAATTGTTCGTTTTAAAGATAGACAGCTGTTATTACAGTGACTTTAAATTAATGAGTAGAAACCAATTATAGCATAAAAAAATATTGCATTTTCATTTAAAATAACGAAGTTAGTATTCACTTCCGGTATATCTGCAGTGCCAGAAAGTCGCCATTGTTTTAAATGAGTAGAGCATCCCCGAAAAACCCCCAAATGCAAATGTTCAGCTCTTTGTATAAGTCTTTTAGATCTCATTTTTAATTTTCAATACCTGATATCGGGACGATAATCAACCATTGAAACAACCCTTAAATAATATCCGATTTCGTAAAAAAACGTGTAGGTATTAACATTTAAAAACTTTCATTCATAAAAAGCTGAACTCATTAAAATAACAAAATAATCCGATTTTTTTTAAGTTTCTAAAACATTAATTCTCCAAAATGATACTTATGCGTAGGTAGATACATACATATGTATATGTGCATACTCGTAAATATTGTAGGTTTATAAACTATACATGTTTACTATACAGTGTGGAACAGCCAAATGGAATAAATTCAGTAGCTCCATTATTATGGATTTTTTTAGAAAATCATGAGACACGTCAATTTCTAATTCTAAAATGACATCTTGCGACGTAAAAATGTCATCCCTAAATTCAACCCCCTTCAGCCATTCCTCGATTCTCCGCGTATTGGCAGAAAATCAGATGCACCCCTATAAACTGGTGCCAACTAATGAGCTCGCGGAAGACGATTTTGATTTCTCTTTTGTGAACAAATTATGCAAATGATAGATGACAATACTTAACAAATAGAAAATGTTTTATTTTCGGATGAATCTACATTTACAGTTCATGGCCATGTTAATCGCCAAAACTATCGTTACTGGTCAAGAGAAAATCCTCACTGGATGAGGGAACTACACACGCAAAACCCTGATAAAGTTAATATTTGGGCAGGAATAATTGGAGAAAATACCATTGGTCCCTTCTTCATTGACGGCAATTTGAATGGAGAAACTTATTTAGCGCTGTTCCAAAATAATGTTGTACCGACGATGGCAAACTTGTATCCAGCTGAAGGAAACCCACAACTTCCAGGTAAATGCAATATGGTTCCAGCAGGATGGTGCACCAACACATTACGAAGTCAATGTCCGGCAATATATCCAGACCATCTTTCTAAATCTCTGGATAGGGAGACATGGTTCTGTAGAATGGCCTGCACGATCACCTGATCTCACGCCGTTAGACTTCTTCCTATGGGGATATGTAAAAAGTATGGTCTACAAAACCAAACCCGACGATTTAGATGACTTAAGAAGAATAACACTTGCAATTAGGTCGATTGCCCAGCAGATGTTAACTAACGTTAGAAGACATTTCTATTTACGTCTAGGATGCTGCTAAGATGCTGGAGGCGTGCATTTTAAATATCTGCTGCATTAATAATGATTTGTTTTTTATTTTAATGTAACTTTTTTTTTCTTGTTAATTTCTGCAATAAAATTTAAAACCATAGCAGTTTTGAATGAAAAGACCTTTCAAATGAAGTATCACAAGCTCCTACTTCCAATTTGAAAATTTAGAGGTTGTAGCTGTCACCTGAAGGGGGTTGAATTTAGAGATGATATTTTTACATCGCAAAATGTCACTTTAGAATTAGAAATTGACGTGTCTCAGGATGTTCTAAAAAATATACATATAATAATGGAGCTACTGAATTTCTTCCATTTGGCTGTTCCACACTGTATATGTAAGTAAACATAAATAAAAATAAATAAACATAGTGCTTTTATTGTATTATTATATTATTTTTCAGAGGTAGACGAAAAAGTTCTGGAAAAAGATGTGTATCAACATATTTTAAAAGAAATACACTCCAAGGTAAATTAATTTTAATTTGTTTTTAATTCCATTGCTCATTCACGATCAACTTTTTACCTGACTTATAATTAAATAACCGATGATTTATACGGCGAGGCAAACACGTCCTTTTCGAATATTCAGTTTTACAAAATTTACAAATAATTGTCTCGCATTTTGCAACTAGGTAATCTGCAAAACATACGAAGTAAACATAAAAGTTTCTACATACCGACAGAATCATTTATAAAATATTTGTTATATGGAGACATCCAAAAAAAACGTCATCAACTCTGGCTATGAACGAGAGAGATAGAAATAGCAGTCATGTCTAAGCTTTACGGTTATGTCAAACTTTTGACAAGTGACTGTCACAATTTGTAAAATAAACAATAACTGTCATTTGATGTGACAGTTTTGACAAGTAAATAAGGTTATAAATTCGAATAAGAATAGAAATACGTCTTTTTTTTCTTGGCCAACTTTGATGACGTTTTTTTTTTTATGTCTATAATTCCACCCAATAGTAAAATTCATATGGCACCACTTGTTAATATAAATGCAACTACGAATATTTCAAATCGTTTACAGGTGGCTCTCAAGGCGTTTGACTCCGATACTATTATGAATATTACAAAAAGTGGTTTAAAAATCAGTGAAACGAAATTTGTGGAGCTAGCGGAAGAAGACATCCCCGAGGCCATGGACAATAAATGGTGTCCTCTAGAACTATCAATTCACACAGTTGCCGAGGAAGTTGATTTAAACTATTACATCGAGAAAATAATTAGTTACTATTTCGAAAACTCGCAGAAGGCCCCACTGCTGCACGAGTTCGAATATATCAAGTAAAGTCAGTTTTTACAAGCTTTTATTTAAAACCATTTAACGCACAAGTGCACTGTCAAGAGACATGAACTTAGAGGCTCATATTACTGATAGAAAAAATAAAGAACAAATAACTAAAACCATATATTCCTATGTTTTCGAGGCCGCTCTTTCGAATGGAATCGTTAAAATTTGCAAAAAAATTGATGTCACCTTCAATTTTGAACAAAAACTATTAAAAAATGCGATTTTTTCAAGATTATTTTTTTTAATCACAATTTCAGCTATGTTATCGTCCTTTATACCACTCAAAAACAAATAGAAACGTGCACTCGAGATGTGTACTTCAAGGAAACGCAATGCGAACAATTTAATTTTCGCATTTTTCAGGTTAGAATAACTAGATATGGCAAAATTCAAAGGGTGATATTTTTCGGTTTTTACAAGTTGCAAGATCATTGACACAAAAGAAGAATTTTGAAAATTAGTACTTGCGAGGTTTTTGGGGTCGCTGATCACGATCCTGATGTCAGAATTTCAAAATTCAAGATGGCGGATCCAATATGGCCACGAAAAATTTGAAATTTGATTCGGGATCGTTCCCGAGATTTACTTGTGTAGATAAACAAGAATGTAATAATTATGTAACTTGATCTTGACATAAGAAAATCTAAGAAAAAAAAAGTATGTATTTTATAAAATAGGTAGGTAAATGCATCTACACAAATAAATCTCGTGACAAGTTATATAATATAAATTGTGTAATATAATAAATTGATGGGTTTGATTCAATTTAAAGTTTATTTTCTTCTTTTTAGAGCATTTAAATAAAAACTAGTTTTTTTTTTAATTATTATTATATATTTTATATATAAATTTAAATAATATAAATATAAATTTTAGTCTGGTATTTGTTATAAAGTACCATTCTTCTATCCATCCAAAAATAATATCAACTTATTTTTCACCGACTATTTTTGTTTTTTTACCATATTTTGGTATCACCACCTCAGTACTGGGTCCACCCCACTGATAGGCAGGCTTATACGAAGTGTGGCTATAAAATAACCCAACTGATGCTGCTACCAGCGCGGTGAGAGCGTGTCGCGACAAGTTTGAACAGGACTGTGTCTGGTGATACTTTCCCCACACTGAGCTCGCTGGACAAGCCAGTGGGTCACTCAGTTTGACTTTCGTCGACGTTTGAATTAGTCTATGCACCAGTGATGAGTAGAAAAAATGTTAAGTGTTCAGATGGAGCAACGGATTAATCTCAAGTTTCTTGTTAAACTGGGAAAAAACTTTTACAGAAGCTTATGCAATGTTAAAAGAAGTGCACGGGAATGATGGTCCAGGCGAGATAGTAAAAAACAAGCGATTTTTTAAAATAATTCGTTGCGGCACTTTCTCAACGTGATAATTAGGAGAAAAATCGTACGAATGGAATGAAAATGTTTTGGACAAAATCCGATTGTAGGATCATTGCGAAAAAATTGCAAAAAGGTGCGAAAAAAAAGGTTTTTTCGACTTTTTAGGCACGAAAAAAAATGTTGAATAAAAAACAAAAAATATCACGTTATAGCGCTTGAAAAGTCGAATATGGATCACTAAAATCGGTTGATAAATTTTTGCACAAAAAAATAAAAACCGCGAAAATTGACGATTTTTCGATGTTCAATTACTCGGTCTGTAATTATCCTAGAAATGTCTTCCTGTAATTATCCTAGAAATGGACTCAAATTGTAGGGTTTTTCAACACCTATCTACAGTTAAATTTTTGTAAAAAAATATGCATGTTTTCGCGCAAATTGCGAAAAAAGTAAAACCAGGTACTTTCGTTCCGGAAGACATTTCTAGGATAATTACAGACCGAGTAATTGAATATCGAAAAATCGCTCATTTTCGCGGTTTTTATTTTTTTGTGCAAAAAGTTATCAACCGATTTTAATAATCCAAAAACCATTTTATTCGTCTTATTCCTTCCTTTTATTCGTCTTATTCCTTTCTTATTCTTTTCGTCTTCGCCTATTTTTTTTTTCGTGCCTAAAAGTGGAAAAAACCTTTTTTTCGCACCCTTTTGCAATTTTTTCGCAATGATCCTACAATCGGATTTTGTCCAAAACATTTTCATTCGATCCGTACGATTTTTCTCCTAATTATCACGTTGAGAAAGCGCCGCAACTAATTATTTTAAAAATTAATCTACGTCTCCTGGACTTGATTGTTTATCTCGCACACAAGTTTTTGAATGGTTTAGACGATTTAAAGAGGAACGTGAAACGACCGAAGACGATCCGCGCCCCGGACGGCCCTCAACGTCAAAAGCGGACGAAAACATTGAAAAAATTGTTAAATTAATCCGCGAACATCGTCGTCAAGTATCCGAGGGCTTGCGGAAATAACAGGAATCGACAAAGAATGTGTTCGCCAGATTTTGCATGAATCGTTCAACATGCGCAAAGTTTGCGCAAAAATGGTGCCAAAACTCCTCACTCTCGAGCAAAAGGAATCAAGATTGAACATTTACGCTGACATTCTAAACAACATTGACACTGATCCAGAATTATTAGACACGGGGACACTGAAGGGGACAAGATTCGAAAGTGTGGAAGCGTTTAAAGCAAAAGCGACGGAGGTTCTGAACCAGCTGACAGAAGCGGACTTCCAGCACTGCTTTCAACAATGGAAAAGTCGTATGGAACGGTGTAGAGATCGCCAAGGGGAGTACATTGAAGGCGAATAAGTTGCTACTGTAATTAGTAATGAATAAAAAGTGTTATGACAGCAGTTATTTAATAGCCACACACCGTATGGTGAATATATTTAACTGGGTAGGTACTTAAAGCTACCCAATCCTTTCCTCTGCTTGCATATCTAGCAATCCTCTATTGGTCCTGGTCCGTACGTTTCTTGTATTCCTCCCTTCGAATCGCTTCCCTATTATTAATTGTTCCTCTGCTAATGGTACAAGTTTAGTACTCCTGCACTTCAGAAACTTCAAATATGCACAAATATACATACAGGGTATTCTGTTTGAAATTTAAAACTGGTTGATATAACCAAAAACACATGATGAAAATACAACTGATTCGTATATTAACTGCGCTTCAAATTAACAAATTGATTAAAAAGTAACATTAACTTTCAGTACTGACGTAAAACCGGAAGACGCATTCATAAACCATTGCGTTGATCACGAGTATGTAAAGAAGAACGAAGAAAGGCTTTTAAAACACCTAATAACTGCGTATCTACCCCAACTGACTGGGTTGTACAATCAGTACTCCAGCTTTGCGAGAAACGAAGACACCCCCGTAAACACCGTGCTGATAAGATTATTCCTGTGGCAGCTCCTGCGCGACATAGGACTTCCCCAGCAGGGCGTCTCTCTGGTAGAAACCGACCTGTTCTTGGCGGAAAATATTTCCAGCTGCGTCGAGGCAAAACACGACCCTTTCGAACCTATATATTTCTGGCAATTCCTACTGGCGCTGGTCGGGTCTTGCTGGCTCTTATTTTTAACGACGAAAGAACAAAAGTTTGACAGCCTCACTAACGGGATAATAGCCCAAATGTTCAAACAGTTTCTGGAATATAAGGTATTCCCAAACGCAGGAAAATTTGAAGGTTAGTGTATTATAAATTGTAATCAAGAAGACTAGAACTAAGGAGACCGAACTCCGGCTTTTCGCTGTATAACGCGACGGGCTCGAATATGTCCGCCTCCAGAGGCGCTGTACCCTGGTTGCTACGGTATATAAACAGATATCTATCTATACGTATACTGTGGTTCTGTACTAATATGTGTGCGTTAGAGGTTAGAGTCCGTGTGAATGTCCGTGGTGCGAATACATTTGACAGACGCTCGATATTTTTCATGTCAAAGGTCAACATCGTCCAAAAATTAAGTTTTTCAAAGTCATTGCGTAATGTTTTAATAAATGTTCACGGTCAGTACTGCGCAATAGTCTGAACTCGTATAAAAGGGTAAGGCAAATTGTACGCAACGTATTGTACGCAACCACATTTACGTTGCAAACGTAAATGTGGAAATGCAATGTTATTGTGAAACCTTTACAGAGATACGTATCTAAAAGAGCAAGGGAAATTTCACAGATACATGCGAAATGAAAAAATCACTATTTACGCATTATTTTACCCACCAGCACCTATTCGCTCCCTTTTCCCGTTAACTTGTGGGACTAATACTACTTTGCGCACGATTTTGGTGGTTAAACATAGTGTATATTACTGTTTTCTGGGTATATGACGAAAAAAAAAACGCTAAAATTTTAAAAGTGGCTTATCTAAACAATGACCCTCAAAATATTTCATGTTACGTGCTTCAACGTTAACAATACAACAAAGGAAAATATTTCGTTTCATACATACATCAGTAATTTGAAATAACGTCCGGTTATTCGTACCGCTTCTTATATCACACAGCACTTCGAACCATATCTATTTTGTATATATTTTTGCTAAAGCCAAACGGCATGTAAGCTTTGACAGCTTAATGATAAATGTCATATAAAACCATAGCATGGTTTTCTATAATAATTTGAAAAACATTCAAATGTGGTCCACCGCTAATCACGTGACATCGAGTACATTACTGTTTACAGCGCCTCCTGGAGGCGGACAGATTTGATCCCTAGATACCGAACGAGTTCGGTCTCCTTAGTTCTAGACTTCTTGATTGTAATATTAGTTGTAACTATAGAGACATCCAAAAAAAACGTCAACTCTAGCTATGAACGAGAGAGATGGAAATAGCGGTCATGTCTAAGCTTATCGGTTATGTCAAACTTTTGACAAGCGACTGTCACAATTTGTAATATAAACAATGGCTGTCATATGATGTGACAATCTTGACAAGTAGATGAGGTTATAAATTCGAACAAATAGAAATACGTCTTTTTTTCTGGGCCAACTTTGATGACGTTTTTTTATATGGATGGATGTCTATAGAATTAGCTAGTGGGCAGATAGTTACCATATTAAAAGCATTATAGTCTCTTCTCCCCCTCTCCTACTCCACGAGTGGCTTACGCGACCAACGTCATATGGTCAGTGCGGGCGTTGTGCAGTGGTTGTTCTCTCTTCTTTTTGGTATACATTGAAGTATAAAATAAATTTGTGTGTTGTATTAATGTTTGTTTGTTTATTTAATTATCTATGCACATATATATTATGTACCTACACCCCCAAATAGGTTTTTTTTAAATTATCGGTTATCCGAAATATCAGTTATCCGAACCGCCCTGGTTCCCAATTAGTTCGGATAATCGATGCTCCACTGTTTTAATATTTTTTTCTGATACACACTGGTATTGAATATAATAAAAATTAAACATACAGAATACATTTCAAGATTGCTTGTAATGAACGAAAATGAATTGAATGTAAACCTTTACACTGTCTATTTCGTACATATGAAACCAAATGCACAAAACACTCGATGAATTTTATATAAAAAAAGAAAATTGTGCAGGAAACTCAATCACTTGGGTTATCATAACATAGTATAAAACAAAGTCGCTTCCCGCTGTCTGTCCCTACCTATGTATGCTTAGATCTTTAAAACTACGCAACGGATTTTGATACGGTTTTTTTTAATAGATAGAGTGATTCAAGAGGAAGGTTTATATGTATAATACATGCATAATATAGTAGAGAAACGCTGATAATTTTAGAGGTTTCTAATGTGATGTCGTAAACCGTGCGAAGCCGGGGCGGGTCGCTAGTGTTTAAATAAATAAAGGACAATACCTACTTATTTTTCACATAATTTAGTTAATTACTTTCACAGTAACATGCCCTCCACTTTCAGGATACGCACTAACGGAATATAGAGATCTGTTGCCTATTAGAACTGTGTACGATCTTTATTTAAAAAATTGGAGAACCACACTCGGTGAGAGATTTTTTACATCACACATGTGTGAAGAAAGGAAAGAATCCTCCTTGCTATGCAGCGATTAAAGAAGACACAAACATTAAAAACCTACCAAAAGGAAATAACGTTGTAATGCTCAGCCACAGGCTCATGTACTTAGAAGGTATGCTGATTTTTGTGATATATACAAATTAATGAGAACTTCGAATCAGTTCACGAACGCCTGACAAATGACTATCTGGACGAGTCAATAAAAAATACTTCACAAATCGTATCTTATAAAATACTGTTTGACCCACATTTTTTGTCCACATACTTAATTTATATGATTTTTTTTATTGAAAATATATTTCAACAGGAAACCGTGGAAAATACAGTACGTACGTATAATGATAAATTTGAGGCTTTTTGTATACCAATTTGAAACCAATTTATTTGAATAACGCATTTTTTTGTAATATAAACATCCTAACAGAATAATCGTCAATTATAATCAATAGTATAATAACTTTCTAATAGTATTTTTGGGACACCCTGTATAATAATCCCAAAATTCTGATTCCTTGGAAAATTCTACATAATTTCAGTGCCTGAATTTTCTTTGAAGTTAAAAAATAACCCTCAATATCGGCAGAGATGTTAAATTGGGACACCCTGTACATAAATGTGAACGTAACAGTTAAATAATTGAAAACGCAAATGTTTTAGAGAAAGAATATGTCACGCAACCTGGGGTCATTCAGGAAGAAAATACTGATATATTTTACAGGAGTCTCTACACATTTAGAACATTGGGAAAAAAGAAAAATTGTACGCTGTTTAGCAAAGGTGTGCCCAAATATATTTTCAACTGATGGAAACGTTGACATGGGGTATAAGCTGAGTTTTCTCGAATTTTACGAAGCTATTTTGCAATGTGCATACGAAAAAGCGGAGCGAAAAAGGAGAATTGAAGAAAAACGGAAGCGACAAGAATACTTGGAGCTGTTAAAAGAATCTGAACCCCCAGCAGAAGAAAAAGATAAAGGGAAGAAGAAAAAGCAGAAGAAATAAATATTTACTTCTTGTTTTCTACAACAGAATTATTCTTATTATATATAGCAATTTTTTCAATATTTAATGGCGGTTAATAAAATATGTTTATACACGTATTTTTAGCAGGAATATTTTGGTATGCTTTCAATACCTACCTACCTAATAATACAAGATCCCGACCTAAGTCGACCTCCCCTCATCGTTTTTCCTAATTAAATATATATTTTATACAATAAAATGTATAAATCAATACAATGTGCTAGGGTTGCCGCGCCATATCCGCGCAAGGCTATTTTGAATTAAAAATTATTTGATGCAATTTTTTGTGGTCATTACGGTCATTATTTTTCTTAAAAAAAAAAAATTGGACCATTCGAAAACCAAAGATGTACATAAAACGGCAAAGTAAGGTTCTACCATTTTTCCCGCCGTATTGTATAAAATATATATTTAATTAGGAAAAAGGATGAGGGGAGGTCGACTTAGGTCGGGATCTTAGACTATAAGTAGTTCAACTACAAAATGTACCTTAAGCTTACTGTGAAACTTTTGTCCAGGTAAAACAAAAATTTCAAGAAAACATGAACACCATTATTTTATCATAAAAACAAAATGTAGAAATTAAAAAAAAATACTTATAATAGGTACCTTATGCTTTAAAAAGTATTATGTACCAAGTGTAGCACTGGATATGCGCTCTTTGTATATGTTGCACCCAATATTTTTTTTATGATTACAAAAACACTTATTTCACAATAAAATTATAAAGCATCGTTACATTATTTGACACCTCAAAATCTGTGATCTATAGCAAAGCAAAATACAGCACAACTTGCAAATAAATCTTCAGGTAACCAACCATATAATATAAACAAAAAGCGTATGCACAGCGTGAAATGAATACTTTTCTCACAGGATTATTCCACAGCATAAGAATAGATTCAAATATGACTTTGATGTTCACTGTGAAAAAAAAACATCCATGATGATCATACAAAAAAAATGTTTTTCTACAATCACTATGAAAAATTATCTACCCTTATGGGTAAGATTAGAATAGATTTGGAATTTCTTGACCGTTGATCAATTAACTTGATAAACTTATTATGGGACCGACACTGACCGATAATCCTATAACAAGTTTATCAAGGTAAGATTAGATGTAAACTGTGTCATTTTAAGTGTTTTTTTTTTCATTTCTGATTAAAAATGAACTGTATGAAACTATTGTTTCATAATTCGGAAGCACTTCTAATACTTGTCTCCAATATTAGCTCAGTGTCAGCAGTGAAATACCAATCAATAAAATATCAAAGTATAAAACAAAAATCATCAAAGAAATATTAACCAATATTAAATATTAATTTTCAGCATCCGACACTAAATAAAACAAAATCTTCAAAATCGTATCACTTAGTAGAGATCCGTTCAATCAGAATAAAAATGCATACAAATGTTAAATCAAAACTTCAAGAAAGGTGGAATGTAAATAGAAACACGTGAGAAAAAACAATTAAACTTCTTCATACTCTCATTTTTATTTAACAATCATTATTTCTTCCTAAAAATATCGAGGAATTATTTCTTAATCTGTAAACTGCGGTTTTCCACAGTAACTATTACCCAAAAATAACTCCATATATACTGTGAAACATACAACGAACCCCAGTCATAGCAACCAAATTTAAAAGTCCAGTTCCTCATTATGGTATAACATATGATGATAACTGTGATCCTTTGAGTCCTCTTTATATCAAAGTTTTACTACACCATCCTGTTTTATTAACTTTATCAAAAATAGATGGACATATCTCCAGTAGGCATTGAGTGAAAAAGTGGGAGCACACCAAAAACCCATAAAAAAGTAATTAAATAAAACACATTTTTAAATAGCTCAATAATAATATATCAAATAAAATATGAAAATACTGTTATAACAATTTACAAAAGCATTAAAAAATATCCAGAAGATTATTTAGATATAGGCTTAGTTTCTTTAAACAGCCACTCCTTGGCTTCCTTTTGACCCTGCTGCTCCAATAATGGACCCACGATGTCTCGACACTCCTGATGATACTTGTTTAAATATTCTATTTCTGCGTCTGTCAACATGTCGATTACAAGCAGTTTCGTTATTTTTGGAACCAAAGTGACCGCGCCAAAAGTCAAGAAGCCGCGAGAATTAAAATTATGTGGCGGACTGGCATCCACCACTTCCACAATATCCTCTATACGAATTCCAAATTGCCCATCTTGGTAATAGCCCGGTTCGTTGGAGAGAAACATGCCCGCCTCTAGACCGGGATCTTCTTGAATGGGTCTCCAAGATATGCCCATTGGGCCTTCGTGAACATTTAGGTAAGACCCTATTCCGTGGCCAGTACCATGAGCATAGTCTAATCCGACTTGCCAAAGATATTCCCTCGCAAATGAATCGAGGTAGTTACCTTAAAGAAGAAAACCATAGACTTATTTTTATTAAGGAGGTTGGTCTGGAATTGCAAAAATAATTAAAAGTTGATGAAATTGTTGATATATATTCTTCAAGTAATAAAATTGTCTTCAGAATTGTTTGGGATTTTTTCACCATCTAGTTTGCGAGAAAAAAATTATCAAAAAAAAGAAATTTAACATGGGCTCTAATGGACCAGCGTTGGCAACCATAACATAATTATAGTACATGTGCTATAATTAGGCAGCTTGTACTATGTAACATAACATGTGTACGATAATGCTTTAATCTACTATAATTTCGAAAAAGGTAGCAAATTATGTTCAAATTGAAATTTAGGCGAAATATGTATATAAGCATATGCAGCGACACTGGGTGGTCGCAACTTACCGGGAACCCCGATGTAATTTTTTGGATCCTTAATGCAATTTCTTGCCAATGACATAAAAATAAATTACTGTTCTTTATTTTTTTGTTGAAAATCCTGTAAAAAGTAATTCTGAATATTCAAAAAATTAATTTTTTATCTACATTACTTCATTATCCACGGTGGGTACATTTGCAAGATTTAAAGTTACATTGCATATACATTAAAATAATTGTTAAAACTCATTTTCAATATGATGTTCACAATTGTAATGTTTATCAGTGTTTAATACTTTTTTTAATGTTTGACGATTGTGAATTTGATGTACGATAATGTTTTGGTAAGTACTATAATTTTACGGCCCTGGCAACATAATCGCCATCTACCGAGTTGCAAACGCTGTTATGGACCTAGCTATTTAATTTGATAAAATGTTGAGTGTTTCACGCATTCGGGCTGGTGCTAGAGTTGCCACCTCAGAGGGACCGCTGACCCGGAGATTGGTGTCCGCGGCGGGAGGGGCGAGGGGGGGGGGGAGCAGCGCGCAATATTTGAAGAAGGCGATTTTTCTGACGAATTGTGTTTTTGAAGAAATACAATTGAACACAATTGGTCGAGTTGTGTTGAATACGATCTTCGTGACGTAATAAATACTCTATAAATTAAATAGATTTTAATTAATTCATTTAACATTAAATTAACATCTCTAGATTGCACTAAGATAATATCTTAGATTGCACTATATACCGATACTGCCCTCTAGAGACAGAAACGCGCCAGAATTCAAACAAATCATCTATATTTTAAACGACATATACATGGAACTATTATACGTTATGATTCACAATTATATAAATTTATAAATACAAATTTCAATTTCAAAGCTGACCCGGAGAATAACGTAAGAAACCCGGAGCCTGGAGATACTTCGTGGAAACCCGGAGTCTCCATTTTCCACCATTTTCATGGAGGTGGCAACTCTAGCTAGAGCTCTGTTGAGGCGGCAACGCCTCGTCTCCTAATTGTTCCTTTTTGCGTTTCTTCCCTGCCTCAACGCCATATTGCATTCTCCTTAATTGTTTTGCCGAAATAAAACGACCTTTCCTACGTAATCTAACAGATTACTCATTTGATTTATCAAAATTTGCGCTTGGCCGAACCATTACCAACAAACTTTTTGAGGTTAGAATTACTTTCTGTCAACAATTTTCGCCGAGTAGCCTAGCCCAAGAAGACTAGAACAAGGAGACCGAGCTCGCGTGTTTCGGACGGCACAAAATGCGTCGAGAGATAAACTTAATATGGCGGCAGATCATTACCTGCGCAAAGCGCATAAGTACAAGATTCGGGTACATTCGAAACTCCCGATAATACCCTAGCCGATTTCGACGTTATTTGTGCCGTTCTCTCGGTACTTATTTTACGCGAGCTCGGTCTCTTTGTTCTAGTCTTCTTGGCCTAGCCAACTGCCGAAAGCAAACCTTTCAAACTGGTCAATAAATTATTTCATTGTCCAAACATACTGCACAGAGAGTTCCATCTTGAATTAAAAAAATATCAACATTTCACTTTTGCAAGTTGCAACCCTGATTGCTTATATGTACATGGAAGAGATAGGAGTTTCCCCCCTTGCCCCGCATCTCGGTGGTCAACCTCCTTAATTTACTAAGACTTAAAACATTCCCACCCTTCACACCAGGCTGCTCAATTAGAAATTTGCTCAAATAATAGTATAAGCATCATCTTGAAATACAGTGCAAATAATATAACGATACAGGTTGCATTTGACACAAACCTGTCATCAATCTTTTAAGCTGCCCACAGACGGTGCAATCTAAGCAATAATTGTAACCTGTCTCGTTTAACCTTCAGAAGACGGGCATTTGGAGCTTATAATCCCTCTAAGAAAATGCATAAAAAAAAGGATCTTATATCACAGATCGATCATGAGTTGTTGATCAAGGGTCGGGCGAGTGTACTGAATTTTTCGTCCGAAAGAGTAACGCTAATGTTAAATTTTTCCACTTTGAAAAAAATTCAGTTATTTGACTTAGAATTGACCATGAAAAAAATGTCCTTGTAAGTTTTGACATCGCTCTTCGTGAATCTGTTATTTGATTTTGAAAATTAAGTATGACATGTGAAATTACGTTAATGTTCACACACACAACAGGTGAAAATATCAAGGATGGATTGGCTTACCTTTAATTTTACTGGGGAAAATAGCGGTAGCTAGTTTAACGTGACCTTTAAAAACCCTGGTATAGCACTCTTTTTCAAAGTCGGTAGGGGTCCCAAAGTGCAAGGTTCTCGTAACATCTGTGGTCCCGTCTTTATACTGACCACCAGAGTCGCACAAATACAAAGAATCGGTTGTTATCTGAACATCAGTAGTTTCATCTGGGCAATAATGAATGATGGCCCCGTGTGGACCCACCGAGCTTATAGTGGGAAAACTATCGCCGACAAAATCGACCTGCATCTTCCTAAACTCGAGCAGTTTACTTGCTCCGGACACCTCAGTAATTTTAATCTTCTCAACATTCTTTTCTAGCCATGCAAAGTAACAGCACAATGCGGCAGCGTCTTTTATATGTGCATTATGCATCCCGCTGATTTCAACTGGGTTTTTGACAGCCTTCATGAGTTGCACCGGCGTAATGTCAGTCATTAGAAGATTCTTTCTGGGTATCAAACTAGTAAGCGCATAATTCGCAGATTCCGAAAACCATACATAACCGTCAATATTCTTTACAAGTTCCTTCAACTTATCCTCAATCGATGAATAGGGCTCTATTTTAAATATATCACCCGCCTCAGAAGACAAATGCTGCTTAACCTCTGCTGTTACTTGGACGGGATTCAAAAACAAAGTGAAAGAATTTAAGGAAACTATCACATAAGAAAAAAACACAGGGTTATAATCAATATCAGAACCTCTCAAATTTAAAAACCAAGCAATTTCATCGAGAGCAGTGAGAATTAAATATTTGGCATTTTTATCTTTCATTTGAGCATTTAGAGCTTCCAATTTATCCTTGACGGGTTTCCCGCTAAATTTCAATGGTAATGGATCCACGGGATTTGCAGGTCTCCCTGGTCTGTCCGGCCATATCAGCTCAATCAAATTCGTCGAAATTGGTACTAGTTTGTGACCTGCCGCCTCTAACTGCATTTGCAGCGGTAGATATTTCTTGCAGGGGTAATGACTCGGATCGATTCCAACTCTTGAGCCACATGGAAGGTTCTTTGACAACCAAGTTGCTAAACAAAATTAAACCATGGTTATAAAAAGTATACCAAATGTATACAGTGGCGTGCAAAAGTCTTGGTGCAGCGCTAAGAAGAAACGGTTTTATTAGATTTTCCAAAGTAAAAAAAGCGCCACATTAAAATACATATACATTGCATCAATTCAGTCATTACATAACTTGTATACATATAATAAATGCTAATACACCCATCTCATAAGACATTACATTGTGCAAACGAAACAAGTGCCTAAAATCGTGTTGCAAAAGTCATGGTGCAGGTGTGTAATATGCGTGTATAGTGTGTGTGAATCCCTATGTGATATAGTGTCAAACGTCGCACAAGTTAGTCTACCACTGTCTGTAAATCACCCCAAACGGAGAGAGCTTTCAATTGGTGGGCGAGAAATTATTTTAAAGCTTCATAAAGAAGGAAAATCGCACCGTAAAATAGGTGAATTGGTGACTAGAGAGACTAGAGGTGTGTAATATGCATGTATAATGTGTGTGAATCTCCGCGTGATATAGTGTTAAACGTCGCACAAGTTAGTCTACCACTGTCTGTAAATCACCCCAAACGGAGAGAGCTTTCAATTGGTGGGCGAGAAATTATTTTAAAGCTTCATAAAGAAGGAAAATCGCACCGTAAAATAGGTGAATTGGTGACTAGAGAGACTAGAGGTGTGTAATATGCATGTATGATGTGTGTGAATCTCCGCGTGATATAGTGTTAAACGTCGCACAAGTTAGTCTACCACTGTCTGTAAATCACCCCAAACGAAAAGAGCTTTCAATTGGTGGGCGAGAAATTATTTTAAAGCTTCATAAAGAAGGAAAATCGCACCGTAAAATGGGTGAATTGGTGACTAGAGAGACTAGAGGTGTGTAATATGCATGTATGATGTGTGTGAATCTCCGCGTGATATAGTGTTAAACGTCGCACAAGTTAGTCTACCACTGTCTGTAAATCACCCCAAACGGAAAGAGCTTTCAATTGGTGGGCGAGAAATTATTTTAAAGCTTCATAAAGAAGGAAAATCGCACCGTAAAATAGGTGATTTGGTGACTAGAGAGACTAGAGGTGTGTAATATGCATGTATAATGTGTGTGAATCTCCGCGTGATATAGTGTTAAACGTCGCACAAGTTAGTCTACCACTGTCTGTAAATCACCCCAAACGGAGAGAGCTTTCAATTGGTGGGCGGGAAATTATTTTAAAGCTTCATAAAGAAGGAAAATCGCACCGTAAAATAGGTGATTTGGTGACTAGAGAGACTAGAGGTGTGTAATATGCATGTATAATGTGTGTGAATCTCCGCGTGATATAGTGTTAAACGTCGCACAAGTTAGTCTACCACTGTCTGTAAATCACCCCAAACGGAGAGAGCTTTCAATTGGTGGGCGGGAAATTATTTTACAGCTTCATAAAGAAGGAAAATCGCACCGTAAAATAGGTGAATTGGTGACTAGAGAGACTAGAGGTGTGTAATATGCATGTATAATGTGTGTGAATCTCCGCGTGATATAGTGTTAAACGTCGCACAAGTTAGTCTACCACTGTCTGTAAATCACCCCAAACGGAGAGAGCTTTCAATTGGTGGGCGAGAAATTATTTTAAAGCTTCATAAAGAAGGAAAATCGCACCGTAAAATATGTGAATTGGTGACTAGAGAGACTAGAGGTGTGTAATATGCATGTATAATGTGTGTGAATCTCCGCGTGATATAGTGTTAAACGTCGCACAAGTTAGTCTACCACTGTCTGTAAATCACCCCAAACGGAGAGAGCTTTCAATTGGTGGGCGAGAAATTATTTTAAAGCTTCATAAAGAAGGAAAATCGCACCGTAAAATAGGTGAATTGGTGACTAGAGAGACTAGAGGTGTGTAATATGCATGTATAATGTGTGTGAATCTCCGCGTGATATAGTGTTAAATGTCGCACAAGTTAGTCTACCACTGTCTGTAAATCACCCCAAACGGAAAGAGCTTTCAATTGGTGGGCGAGAAATTATTTTAAAGCTTCATAAAGAAGGAAAATCGCACCGTAAAATAGGTGATTTGGTGACTAGAGAGACTAGAGGTGTGTAATATGCATGTATAATGTGTGTGAATCTCCGCGTGATATAGTGTTAAACGTCGCACAAGTTAGTCTACCACTGTCTGTAAATCACCCCAAACGGAGAGAGCTTTCAATTGGTGGGCGGGAAATTATTTTAAAGCTTCATAAAGAAGGAAAATCGCACCGTAAAATAGGTGAATTGGTGACTAGAGAGACTAGAGGTGCCGCTCTACAGTAAAACATGTGATAGATCGCTATAAAAAAAGAAAACAGAGTGGAAAACAAATTACGCAGTGGGCGTCCTCGCAAACTTAGCAAACGCGATGAAAAAAAATACTACGCTGTGTGAAACAAGATCTCGGAGTAAGTGCTGAAAAGCTTGCTCACGAATTGGAGGTATACTCTGGAATTAGTGTTCACTGATCAACTGTCTCTAGAGCACTTCATAGAGCTGAATATCACTATCACATCGCACGAAAAAAAGCCATTCATCAGTAAGCCGGCAGATCCGGGCGGCGGGCATAAAGTTTTCACACATCTCTACGTAAATAACAGGGTAATTTTAACACATCTCTTTATAAATTGCAACACTGTTGCAATTTATGTTGAGATTGATATTAATAACCCTGTTATTTACGTTGAGATGTGTGAAAACTTTCTGTGCAATACAAGTTATGTAATGACTGAATTGATGCAATATATATGTATTTTAATGTGGCGCTTTTTTTTACTTTGGAAAATCTAATAAAACCGTTTCTTCTTAGCGCTGCACCAAGACTTTTGCACGCCCCTGTATACTTAAAAGTTTATAGAATGTACGTAATACTAAATGAATTCTAAATTTTTTGTGTATCAAAGACGTAAATGCATATTTTTCGACCAAATACGAAGTTTTTCTGGAATGGCAGAAGAACAGCCAAGGCTTTGCAAGTTTCTAACGAGTCCGAAAAACCATTCGGCCGAGATACACGCATTTTTTAGCCAACTGCCTCAAAAAGTATAAAACTACTTTTAAAGTTGTGTTACCTACACTGAAAAGAATATGACACATTCAAAAGAATTTGCAAAAGACCTACTAAACTGAGTTTCAATTCCACTTCTAGTTAATAATGAGGACAAATGAAAATGACACTAGATACCTAATTGACCAATGTTCGACCAATCGTTTCTGTCAATAATTAACATTTATTTGACAATGATTAAAATAGACAAATAAAAACCAATGAAATCCAAAAATGATTCATCTTATTTTCCTATTTTTTGAGGTTATAATGGCATCAAGTACATTTCGTACTGTATACAAGGTTGGAAATTCTACATCTTTAAATGACAAAACATTTCTGCGCAGATTATACTCCTTCCCTAAATGTTTTTGATTAGCTGTCCGTAATCATCAGTTCAAATTGTGTAACATTAACTGCACCTGTCACAAGTGGCTCAAGGTGTGGCCTATTTCCTTCCACACCCAATTTTTCAGCAGTTAATCTACTATTTGAAAATGAAAGTTTTTCGTACCTGTATACATTACATATACATATATCATAAACAATATTGTATTTTATATTACTTACGAATATTTTTACTATAAATCAGGTGATTTTCCTGTAAATAGGTCATCATATGACAAAAAGATAAGAAAAAAGAAAGCAGAAAAATAAGAAATTATGACATAATTGATGATAATGACGTAATGTCATATAAGAACAAGTCAGACTTTATTATTATAGTTTTGCTGTAACATGGGAAACTAAAGCATAATTCGTAACATGCATAAATATTTTAAAAATTATCTGACAAAAAGCAGCAATCATATAAGCGGCAAAGTAAAAAAGAATTGATGATAATGACGTAATGTCATATAAGAACAAGTCAGACTTTATTATTACCGTTTTGCTGCAACATGGGAAACTAAAGCATAATTCGTAACATGCATAAATATTTTAAAAATTATCTGACAAAAAGCAGCAATCATATAAGCGGCAAATTAAAATAAAATAAAATATAATTTTCTGATTTGGAAATTTATCCCTTGGATAATAATCCAATAAATTTTCCAAATTGGAAAATATGAAATTATATATAACTATCATATAAAAACAATTCAGACTTTATTCTTTTGCGTTATCGTTTTGCTGTAACACGGGAAACTAAAGCATAATATGTAACATTCATTCGTAGTATAAATATTTTTAAAATGATCTGGTCAATTGGTAACACATCTCAGTTTTAAAATTAATCATAATAAATAATTAATTTGATATGTGTAATAGACTGAATATCTTCCTAATCTTTGATAAGTTAATGATCCAGATTCCCTTTGAAGTGATTATAGTGGTATTCAATTTATATTATGTACATATATATTTTCACTCCAAATGCATTTAATACCATTTAATACACATTTACAATAGTAAAAGATTACACATTTTTTTTATTTTCAAAATATTCCACAAAGATAAAATTGAATACGTCGAATATTCTTACCTTTGCAAGTCTGTTTCTTACTTTTTTCCACATATTGCTCCCAAAAATGTCAAAATGATTAAACTTTACATATTACCTACTATGCGTGCATAGGTACTATGCACGCATCTATGTTTTTGTGACTGGGGCTTCAGTAACAACGGAAACTTTTATATAGGACATAAATTAACAAAATAACATTTGGTAGTGCGCAATATGCATTATATGTAGTAAATCAAACCTTCATTTGGCGTTGTTGGTATACCCCTCTTTCATAAGTGTCCAATTAGAATCCAACTGCTGCGATGCTTGCAAATAATATCTACCATCTGTCCACAAGCACGCTTCATTGTGAGTAATAACTGCAGTTCCTGCTGATCCATTAAAGCCCGAAATAAAGGCCCTAAATTGATCACAGTTTGCCGTATATTCACTGGTATGTGCGTCGTCGGATGGAACGATATATGCATGAACTGGCTCGGCTACATATTTGGTATTTTGCATCAATGCTCGTAACTGTTTTAATAGATTTGTGGTAGGTTTAGGCGTCATTTTGAAGGCTACGACCTAGAATAGATCATTTATATACAGCTCTGACTAATACATTTTATAAAATGAAGTAGGTGATACACGGTTTACTATCGTTGTGTTATATCACAAGTTCTTACTCTAATATTTACCAATTTATAAACATAACAATACATACCCTAAAAAGTGATAAAAGGACTATTAATTTCACATAAAAAATCGCCGTTTGACACACCGTGACACCCGCGAATCTGATTACTAACACCGTTGAAATCAGGCCATATATATTATATTTTTAATACACACAACACGCGATTTATCTCGTATAAAGCAACTGTGATAAATGATAACGAGAAACTTGACGTAATAGATAAAATACAAGTTAATCCGAACATGTAAAATAACCTCAATCTGATTTGCAAAAAAAAAAAAACACGGAAAAAATGCAAATGTTGAGATTTGAACTGCCGACTAGCGTTTTCTACTGGTCGGGCAATAGGTGTCCTCCATTTAACCACAAAATGAAGTGATTATAAACTGAATTGATTATGAACAGATTTGAAGGTCAATTATATATGTCCATTTATTTTACCAACAAAATATATATTTATTTTAAAGAGACAAATAAGACATGTCAGAATAGTCAATAGTTATTAAATTTTACTTTAACTTAATAAGAATTCACAATTTTACTGTTATCCAGTAACAATGCAATTGAAGACATATGAGCTGTAAGCCTAGAATATTACATAATAAATGAAGCCTACTCAGAACACTGATCTCTCTGGCTTAAGAACTTTAGGTCAACAGCAAACACTAGTGGTATGGTATTTCTATCTGACCAACAAGCATATTCAACGTAGCACCACAGAATAATAATCTATATCTTAAATAGATTAACACGGCGCTTACACAGGAAAGCAATATTTTGTATTGTGTTTATTGCAACTGTCCGCCTAAAAATTTTTAAAATGGCGTTGTCAGTACAGTACAAAATGCAAAATGTCATTTTGAATTCTGTACTAAGCTCTTCGTAACACTTTTGCTGTGCCAGTGCCAGTAATACTTTCCTATATTTTGTCTATTGTGTAAACGCCTTGTCTATTGTAAATTTTGTCTATTTTCCTGTGTAAACGCCGTGTAATATTCTGTGACAGCGAGAAGAGCGACACACGATAGATTGTGTAGTAAATATTTCAACTACACACGGCAGTCGCAGCGACAATAAAATAAACTTGGTGGCACAGACTCTGTGCTTGGTGGGTTGTAGGGGAAATTAAATAAATCGTTTTTATTGGTCGACGAAGTGTCTCCAGCGACACGACGAAGCTCTGAGAACCAAGCTTTAGGCAGCAACGCCAACGGAATGATCCGAATATGAGTCATTCGAAAACACCTACATACTATTACATATTGACACTTGACACTGCTCACTGCTTATGTCATGTCACAATCTGTGGTTTTGTTTTGCGAAATAATGGAAATGTTGTGCTCGTAAATCAGTGTGTGTATGTGTGTAAATCCTATTTATAAAACAAAAACGGTCTATTGTTAAGTATTTGGACGATTATAGATAGTGTATTTAAATATAAAATGTGCACATCACTGATAATATTTTTATTAAACAGTATCGAGTTCTATATACGTAGTGAAATGTCTTTAAAAGTGTGTAACGAAAGAACTATATTTTTAATGTCTCAGTGACATAACACCCAGTGATAAGAAAAGCAATAATAAATGGCAACTTCGTTAAAAAGAAACCGGTCGCGGCGTAGAATTGCTGCAGTTACATTTTTATCTAATATATCACTCGATGGTAGCTATCGAGATACTAGGCTATCTTTACTCCCTCGCAATGGGGCTATTACAAAAACCCCATTCTTGTGTACTGACGAAATTCTTGCGGAAGAATCAGATGGACTTGATGATTGCTTCAGTGACACTGAGCAAAATGTAATGAAGCAAAAATCTGTCGTTCAAAATAAAAATCGTCTTAAAAAATGTAGACCTGTTAACAGTAGTGATGTGCAGTCTTTAAGTTCCGACAACGAGAGTACTATCACTCCTCTGAAATCAAGTGCTGAAGAAAATTCACTCAAAAATAGATCATCCAAAGAGAGGTAAAGCTAGAATTGAAAAAAGTTAAATCTATCTAAAAAATGTAAAGTTTTTGGTACATTCTTTCAGTCTTAATTGTGTTCCTGTGTGCCTTATTTTTTACTTTCATGTATATATAATTTTTCTTACTATCATATCATGCATTTATACTTTTTATAACTTAAAAATTACATCCTTACATTTTTCCCGTATATTGACAATACAAGTACTCTATTTTAGAACTTGTTCAATTAAGATATTACGCGGCTACTCTTCGTCTACTCCCCAATGATATATTTTAAAATTATATATATGGAGACTGTTGTAAATTCTAAAATCAAAAATTGTAAAGGAGTTAAATTAATACTGTTTGTTTTACTCCTTGCTGTACTCGATTGAATTTTTTAGCTGAGAAAAAACTGAATTGTTTTATTAGAAACAATTTCATGATAGCCTTAACCCACCTTGAATATTACGTCGTCGCAATGTCAACAACGTGATTGTGTACAGGGTTCACCAAAACTCTGAATATCTCAAAAGAGATACATTTAAAAAAACATATTTGATACCAGTTGTGTGTTCAAAACGATAAATTGGACAGTGATCTTGAGTATATTCGTACATTCATTTTATTAATTTCATTCATTCAGTCTGAATTTTGTATGCACTGAAAACAATAATGAAGCTAATAACTGAAGCCTGTGCATAGACAATCTGTTTTATTGTAGAGTTACTTCTAGCATTGAATCGGAAAGAAAAGTTGGTTCAAAACTTCGAAAGAAGCTCCCACATCAAACGTCTGTTTCTAACGAAACAGAAAAATGTACGCAAGGCAGCAGTTCTGAGAGCTTGGGAGCTATCATCTCAAGAATTAAGCCAAGTTCTTCGCCTGCTATACCTGAGAAACAACGTGAAATCAAGATTTTTAAACCCACAAAGGATCATAAATTTGGTGAGGGTGAAAGAATCGTGATGGTTACTGCGAAACATCTGCCCTTTATGGTGTGTTCAATTATACCATATAGGAGGAGTACTAGGTAAAAGACAAGTACAGTATTTTAAATGTAATGGATACAAGAACTTTTTTGTTCTTGTTGTTTATTGGAATTTCTATTTCTGTTGTGACAGAAATTATTTTTTTTATTATTATTGTTTTAAAAATATGATAATGGTTGTAAACCTAAAATGAAAATGAACATTTTTCAAGTAGCACATAGACAAAAAGTTTTTTTATCCAGTTGGTGATTAAGATAAAAAACAGAAAAAATATTTTCAAGCCATTTCCGAAATCTTTTGGTGAGACAGACTATTTTTGTTTTAGGTCTGACTCAAAACGTGAGGCTCACAGAAAAAAGAACTACATCGGGAACTAGGCCATTATCTTCGATTGATGGACTAGATCCATTTGATTCACTTGGAATTGAAAGAGGGAGAGACGGACAAGTAAATTTCAACATTTTAAATCTGTTTAATGTCTAATATTAGTAATCTGTTTAATGTTTAATGTCTAATATTAGTAATTATGTGCCTTTACTTACGTACAAAATAAAGTTTTATATAAAATGTTAAAACAAAAAAAGTTCGAGTCCCGCCTAACAATCTTTGTTAAGCTTTGGGTATTACACGGTGAGTGTAAGTCTATCCAAAGTTAGGTGGAAAACCAACTTTAAGTTGAACCCAGACCCAAGACCCAAAAAAAAATAAAAAGAATTACAATATATTCCGATTTTTCTGCGGCACAATGAAAAAAACTGTTTTTAGGAGGATTCGTATGGATATTTACTTGTCCCCTCAAAACCAATGAAGGATGTTGGAAAGAGAAACACAATAGATGATCCAATGGAAAACACACCTGATGGTGTGAAACGAAACCGTCATGTTGTTGCCAGGTATCTGTGTTATATTTTTTAGGTTTACCTGGCGTCACTGGCAACACAATACCTGCTGTGTCATTTAATCTGTTTGGGTTTTGTGTCCTATTTTACACATTAACATTTTGCATCTTCGGTTTCATATGCTGCTCCAATTAAACTAATTCTAATTCAGCATTTACCAATTAATAATTACCTAGTTTGTAAATATTTTAATGATTGCTAAGGAATCATGATCAATCATATTTCAATGAGTAGGTATAATGGCGAAAATATTATATTGACATAATAATTGAAGAAAAACATAATTATTGTTTTATGTTATACTTGTTAAAATAATTACCTGTTCTCATAAACAGTTGTTGGTATGAATCAGCTAAACATTTAACCGTTGAATTTGGACGAATATAATATATAGATTTTGGGGCCCTGTTTTGTGTTTGTGTATTGAATTAAATATGATTGTCTGTTTGGTCCTTGATCGAAAAAAAATATATATTTTTAAGGTTATATTAACGTCAAATGCATTAAGATGCATTATATGGAGACATCCAAAAAAAACGTCATCAAAGTTGGCCGAGAAAAAAAAGACGTATTTCTATTCTTGATCGAATTTATAACCTTATTTACTTGTCAAGACTGTCACATCATATGACAGCCATTGTTTATTTTACAAATTGTGACAGTCACTAGTCACGTTTGATGACGTTTTTTTTGGATGTCTCTATATTTTACAACAAATTGACGGTCATATGACATATGTATTACAAGAAGCGCTATTTAAATTAGGGAATATTTTACATTTTGAATTTGTTTCTGACTAACATCCCTACATCAAATTTTTTTTATTAAAATCATTTAAATTCAATCAACTTAATTTCCATTAAAAGGGCTAATAAGCATTTTCTCTGTAATTGTCTCATAAACGAGGTATTTAAGTGGAAGGGGTATTACGGTGCCAATGACAAAAATTGACAAAGGAGCTCTAAAACAGTACATTACTCTATTATTTTCATATCATTATTGTTCTGAAATTTTCCTATTCACAATTAGGATACAATTAATTTGCAAAAAAAAAAAATTCTCTATATGTAGTAGTGTTTATAATGAATGATTTATCAGAGGTATAATTTATGTTCGTTTTGGACCTCCTCTTGTGGGGCAGTGTGCTTCGTATCTCTCAGTATTGGTCAGTAAAAAATACACAATACGAGTTGTCTCAAAATTCATCAAGCGCACTGCCTTTTAATAATCGATGTTATGGTTTTGCTTTAACAAATGGCTTTTTACAACTCTATGTTATATTATTTTAATTTGCAGGACAAAAGTGTTAACTTGGCAACCAGAATACAAATGGTAATATAAGTAGATGATTTTGGCTTGAGTTGCTAATAATATTTTTTGCTTTAGAGATGATGTAATTTATATATCGGTATTGAATTTAGATAAATTGCTATGTGGGTATTTCAAATCTTTCCATAATTGATTTCTTTATGTATTTTTTTGTATCAAACCTATTTTATTATATTATTAACCTTTTCTGCAAGCTCCATTTACAAATATTTTGTTATATCGACGTATGCATGAAAGATCATAGAATCTCGTTGATTAGTTCTTGAACAAATTTATTTGAAAAGAATAATGGATTAAAAGAACTCCGCCAAATTTATTAAGATTATAGTGAAGTGATTTAATTTAGTATGATTTAAGTTTGTACATTTTTTTTATTCTCAAGGATTTTACCATTCCGCTTAATTAACAGTCCACATAATTTCAATGACTAATTTAAATAAAATACATAAATCACGATAAACTTATAGTTACACAGTTGCTTGTCAGCTGACTTAACCCTTTCAGGACGGCAACGGTTTTAATGTACCGTGCTGCACAGACGGCAGCGGATGGTGCTGCGGATACGTCCGCTTCCCGTCGCGAACTACACCGCGCCTTTGTCGGATGCAGACTGCAGGTGGCTCCCACCGTGAACCGTATATTAGTTATTTTTGACAAACTAAACATTTTTTGGAATTTGGGGCAAATGTCAATAAAATAAACAACCAAGAACACATAGTGGCACATCACATTGGATGCAATTGTAACTCGTTTCGCGTCTAATTTTTTTTTATCACAAACCACACAACATTTTTGGGTTATCTTGTTAATAATATTTAACACGCGGATACGTATATTTCCAGTATTTAAGTGCACCTCTTACCGTGCGTAGATATCCAGTTCCCCGGCTACACAGCACTAAAACTTTTTGTGGATTCTTCCGTTTCCCGGCGCGAAAGGGTTAAGAGTCCTATAATTTTGAATTTACTGGCCTCTGAATTTTTCTATAAATATGTAGTTCATTTTTTGTATGGCTGGACATATAATTCAATTGAACTTGATGCATTAGAAACTAAGACATGGAAAACAGTGAGCCTGGTAATTAAAATTGTATTTATCTTACCATATGTAAATTACATTATCAGAGTGTGGTCATAATTAGCGAGTAGTAGAAAACAAATACTTCAAAGCTATTACCGTAATTACTAACAAGGACTAGAGCTTGACATTTTGTAGGTAGAAGATACTAACTTATTCTTATGCCTTATACATCCAATGCGTTTTAAAGTTTTTGTACTAATTATGTACGAATCATCACTTTAATTCAGAAGAAAGTTTTATTCCAACGAATGTAAATTCTAAAAAATATTTTGTTTATTTGCTTATGAAAATTATCTTGTTAATTGCATTTAGGACTACAATCTATCGACTTGTTTTTCTATCAGTTATCTCTTCTGAATTGTTTTTCTTTATGTATTTCTATTAACAAATTTAAATGTTTGGAAGTGTAAGGATGTTTAAAAAATGTATAGCATTATTATTCACTGCACACCCTGTAATAATGTTTTACAAATTACGTATATGTACTCGTACATCATTGATCGTTGTAGCTTTAATCTATTGCCAATATTTAATAGTGCTATGAATTATTGTTTTCTTCTAGGTGTTTCTCCTACGATCAGGGAGCTCAGAGAGCCACTGCACATGTTGTGTCGGCTCCGTCTCCGCCTGAATCGAAAGAGGAAAGCTTAAACACCTTCATCTACCATCCCGATCTTTTAGACGATCCAGAACTGATAGCTGGTAAACACAGAACGCTATTAACATTTACTTCCTATATGACTTCGGTCATCGACTACGTCAAACCGTCTGATTTAAAGAAAGAAATTAACGATAAGTTCAGAGCCAAATTTCCTCATATACAGCTGACATTAAGTAAATTAAGGAGGTAAGAAACGTTATATTAGAATTAGACAAGCATTTAAACAAATGCATTTTTTTTAATCCAGTGTTATTAATTTGTGAATTACGAAGGGGTTTACCTTTCGTGAGTTAATGCTACAGACCAGCGACGATTAGTATTCACAGAGTAGGCTTATAGTTTGTGTGCGCTCGATCGTGTTGCTACTGAATAGCAGTAACATTGTGAATTTGTGTTAAGTTACAGTATATAATTTATGAACTATTGACTAATCTAACTTGTCTCTTTAAAATAAGTGCATAAATTTTCCTGAATGTGACTTTGTATAAGCAAGTAGGGCTTGTTCTTTGTTCCCTATGTTCTAACCCAGGAATTTGGGAACATTTGTTCTCATGTAGAAGATAGGGCCTCTCTTGGTATTGTTGGTCTTTGGTTGATGCATTAGAAGGTTCACTTTCTTTATGCCGATATTGTGAGATAATAAAATTCGTCACACCTTTCAATTATATTTGCAGTATCAAAAGAGAAATGAAGAAAATCGCCACTCACGAGTGCAACATCGACCTAGTAACTGTAGCCCAAGCCTATGTATACTTTGAGAAGCTCATATTGAGAGGACTGATCAACAAACAGAACCGAAAACTTTGCGCGGGTGCCAGCCTGATATTGTCTGCCAAGCTGAACGACGTCAAAGGTGAGGCTTTGAAGACACTCATCGAGAAGACCGAAACGATGTTTCGGCTGAATCGCAAAGAACTGATGGCCTCGGAGTTCGCAGTCCTGGTAGCGTTGGAGTTTGGTCTGCATATCCCCACGTGGGAGATACATCCTCACTATCAACGTTTATTGTATGAGTCCTGACATTTGTTAGTCCAAGTATTTTCCTTTTAATAATCTTGCCATTTAAAGTACAAAATTCGTGGTAATTAACCGTGGTGTTTAGGGTTTTGCTATATTTTAGCATGGGAGTGTAGTAATCAAGAATTATTAGAATATAACCTCTAAGGTTAAACAATCATTATTATAATTTTTATATGTGATTCTTATTGCATCCAAAATTGAAAAATCTATTCGAATTGGTGTTTCATGTAAAATATTTCTCCATGAGCAGCAATACTAAACATATACCACTCATTAAATTCTACTGTCAACTTCTAATACTTAGATATTTATTATATGTAATGTAAACCATTTATTCTATTAATAATTAACATTTATATCGCCCTCGTAATTATTCAGAAGTAACCAAATTTAATATGATATACATATACGTTAAACAGTACATATTAAAAGCGACTAACACTTGGTAATTTTTATAAGAGTTTATAGAAGTTTTGTAATTTCTCATCATCCCCTATTTCCCATATTTTGTTTCTTGTTCTTTCAATATACTCGAAATGATTGTCACTGCATGATTAGAGATAGCATGGAGCTGTTAGTTTACAGGGTCGAACTTGGCTTAGGTACACATTTACAAAAATATTATACCTGCTTCCATCTATAACACTCAAATATGTGTAGGTACGTATTTTTGTGGTCCATAATTTTCAGTGTTTTAGTATAAAGTGTATCAGTACAGTGTTTACATGTTGTTATGCACTGAAAATTATTGTGATTTGTTATGGAATGTGATACTGCTAACTTCTGATAAAGTATCTCTTTTTTTATTTATATGGGTTATAGTAACCCACATTAAATAGAGAAGTGAGCCATGATATTCTCTCTCTAGTCGTGATAAAAACAAAATAATATATTCAACAGGTTCATTTGTTGAGAGACAAGTCATTATCGCCCACGGTTGGCTGATTTTGTCTGTGTAGGCGGAGCTATGACATAAAAGATACCCCTTCTGTCTCGCACATCAGTTGTCATGTTTTTAAGACGATTTGAGGTTAGATAAAATAATGGCGGTATAACAAACTCCTCGTCAAATTTGTCAACACCTTGTCTGTTCTTGAGATGTCACCACAGGGTATCTTTGTGACGTCAAGACTCCTCCCACTTTTCATAAAACGCCGACCATTGCCGCACCTGAAGCTGATTGGGCGTTTGAAAGTTCATCTATTATTTAGTTACGAATTATAAACTTAGTTTAGCAGTTGTTTTTTAAATCTTAAATTTTCTTTTGATGTAAATCTTTTCTTTATCTCCATGTCTGAATTAATTAAGAAAAAAATTGAAAAACGATTCCACGCAAGTATTAAAAAAGATTATTTCATACAACCATATTCTTCTGCGGTTATGGCATTTTTTTATAATCCCTTACCAAATAAGGACCTACTGTATTATATTACTATTACTTGAATACCCGAAACTTTTACAGGAAATATGTATGTGTATTTTCAGGAATAAAAATGTATTGCTTATGATGGAGAAATACATTATTGTAATTGGAAAGTGCTTGCGAAATAGTGTGTTCTGTGTTATTTAGAAATTATTTTGATATAGATTAAGAAACTGCAAATAGGGTAACAGTGATACATATACATATTTCATTATCATCTGTTATTTTAGTTAAACTAGTTTGTCACAATACAGTTAAAATTATATATGTAATTGTCCACAGCATACATATGGCATTTGGCATCTAAGTTTTACTATAAGGAGATAATGGTTTCCAATGATAATTTTTTTAATCTTTCTGTATGTGGTAGACAGTGAATGTTTAAAAAAAAACTATATATAGTCTCTCAACACTGAATTCGGCTGAATATGCCTAGTGGTTTATTATTATTTTTTCATGTGATCCTAAGTTTACATCATTATCTCAGTGTTAAGAAAAAAATCATTCTATCTATTAATGTCTATCCTTTCTATCGGTGTATTGTACCAAATACCATTTTTATGAAATAAAAGTGATTCCTTACATGTTTTACATATTTTTAAATATATAACCCTTGCGATTCCATCAGTGGCTGCTGGTAGAATTTGAAATTCTCGTATTTTCGGAAGGAAACATGGGACCCACACCAGATTTTAGGGGGGTTATCATTAAACCCAAGTGAAAGACTAAAATAGCAACAATTTTTTTTTTTTTTAATCTGGCGTAACCGTTGAAAATCTTGGAAACGGGCTGCAAAATAGTTGCAAAATATTATTTTTTCTAAACCATCAAGTTAATACAAAGCTTTTGTATTCTTGTCGTTTTCATTTCCATCAGTGGCGGCTGGTGGAATTTGAAATTCTCGTATTTTCTGAAGGAAGCATGGGACCCACACCAGATTTTAGGGGGGTTATTAAACCCAAGTGAAAGACTAAAATAGCAACAATTTTTTTTTTTCTAAATCTGGCGTAATCATAGAAAATCTTGGAAACGGGCTGCAAAATAGTTGCAAAATATTTTTTTCTAAACCATCAAGTTAATACAAAGCTTTTGTATTATTGTCTTTTCCATTTGCATCAGTGGCGGCTGGTGGAATTTGAAATTCTCGTATTTTCGGAAGGAAGCATGGGACTCACACAAATGAAAGACTTAAATAGCAAAATCCTATTTTCTTCTAAATCTGGCGCATTCCTAGAAAATCGTGAAAACGGGCTGCAAAATATTTGCAAAGTATTTTTTTTTCTAAACCATCAAGTTAATACTCATCATCCCTCAAGCTTTTGTAATCTTGTTGTTTTCAAAATTTCGAGGTCTGCTAAAGTTATGGAAATTTAAATTTTTATTTCATAGCAGTATTTAATGAAAGCTACTGATGGGTAAAAGAGAGCATAAATCTCAGTTCTGATTGGTCAGTTAAGTGAGATATCACTAGATGTCAATTCTAATTGGTCAATTATTTGAGATTTTGTGATCCACCGATATCTCAAGCAAAGATTTTTGAAAAGAGATGGCTCTAGTAGTTTAACGCAATTCTGCGTGATTTATGACGTCACACAATAGTTCGCGTTGAGCATTGGCTCTAAACTTCATAGCGCAATATGTCACAATTCTTCCTAGGACCTTCTCTGTTTAAAAATACTTTTCCAAAAATATATTAAATAAATAATTAATAGCCCTTAACATGGGTTGCACTGTAAGCAACAAAATAACCAAGACAGTGATTTTTATGTCTATTTTTAACGGAGTAACTACTATCCACAGCTTAAGCTTACTATAAACTACGTAATATTGACATATTATTTTATATATTCGATACATAATATTTCAAAAACCTCTGGAAGAAAATGCAATACCTTTTACCTTACGATACGATACTTTACTTATCACAAGATAAAAAAAAACTTTAAGTATGCCGTGGAATCGATCCTGCATATCATAAAAGCATCTGGTTCCGCCGTGATTAGTATATTTAATTATCTTATTATAAGAGTAATATGTAATTCAAGATTCAATGCAATATGCAATTCAATATGTAATTCAAGATAAGTTTGATCAATTTGATCAAACACTTTTTTTGATACAATATGTTATGTCCCTATAATCAGGACAAACGAAATTCAACAAATAAAAATTACAGTGTGTTACATTTAAAAAAGGCTATGTTAATTTGACAGTTTTCAGTTTTGTTTCAACTGTTAAAATATAGTACCCCTGTAAAATAAATCGTTGCTCTAAAAAATACCGGGCGTAAGAATTTTCACAAATTCATCCTGTACCTATATGAAGTGTAGAAATTGATAATCAAACTAAATTTATTGTAATATGAAATGATATATATGAATGATATGCAATGAAAATAAGAAAAATATGAAATGAAAACTGACAAAGTGTGAATCTATGCATAATATTATCGTAGTTTTCTGATCACAAAAATATATGATTATCGTATGAGTACTTCAACTGTTTTCGAGATATATCCAGATATTTTGTTACATATTTAATACAATAGGTATTTACAAGTTTAACAATACTATAAATCAGGAGAGCGATAATTATAAAGTACAAGTAAGATATCTCGATATAGCTCAAAAACAGTTGATGTAATCATACAATAGTCATTCATTTTTGTAATCAGAAAACTGCATACAACAATTTAAGTAAAAAAAATACAGGGTGTTCAATTTAAGATAATACATAATTTTTTTTGCACCCTTACAATTTGAGTTTGTTGAAGTATAATGTGATGACTGTAAAACCCTTTTTTGACTTTTTTGATTCGATGAAAATTAAGAGAAATAAAGGGGGGGTGTAAATTTTAGGCGACTAACCCTGTATATTAGTAAACAAAAATATATTGATTTTGGTTAGAAAAACGCGACTAATTTCATGAAATTAATATGGTAATTGTAATTATTAATGAATACTCTTTATCATCTACAGATTTATGAATGATGTACATATTGATCAATGATCATCTTTATTGTTGTATTACAAATTTGCAAGAAACATAACCTATATTCAAGAAACTTTTTTTTCTTGAATATAGGTTATTCAAATTTGTCAAAATCAATTTGGTAAAAAGTTGTATTTTTTTCGTTACGGTACGTAGAGAATACCCACCGCCCGGGTAGTGTTAAAGAGAAAAGACGCGTCCTGGAAAATTTAAATTTAGCGCCTATTTTTTCTTTGGTCAATTTCTCCCACCAACTTTTATTCATTTGCTGATGCCGAAAAAAAGTTCGTTCTTACATAAAAGTTCGGCACGTGTTTTCCGAATTCTAATAAAACGGTTGATTATTATGTATTTACAGTAATAAATAATATTTGTTAAAATGGTACAGGTACGTCTGCATCACTTACAATTCATAAAATCACTTTAAAATGCGTCAAAATCAGAAATAACTGATATAAAAACTACCCTTATTTTTTCTGTCATGTTGATATAAAAGATGGCGAAGATTTTTATACGAATGGACCTTACATTATTTTTGCCTCCATGTTATAAAATATATTTTTATATTTTCACTTCGTTTTTTGAGATTCAGGAAGATAATATAACCTAAAAATTTAAACAATGACGCGATAAACATTGTATTCGAAAAATTTTTATGGAAAAAATATTTTTTCAGTTAAATATATCTCATTTTACATGTGTTTACAGTAGGTACCATCATATGAATATTTAAATAGGTATTTACAATTTCGTATTTACGCGGATATTTAATATTAGTCAAGTTATAACAATCGGCGTAGGAATGTTAAAAACTTATTAAAGTATCGCGAATTTTTTAATTATTTCAGTGATCTTGGAGTGCTAAGAATTGAATACATATTTGCCTTAATTTTCATTTTCATATCTGTAATATTTCCATTCTATACGTAAGTATTCAAAGTATCTCCCTATATCATAGGGGTACCTGTTTTAATTTCCACACGATTTCTTATATTTCAGGCTGCAGATGTTACTATGACTCACAAGGATCTTCCTCAAGCGCTGGTTTTATTAAACGAAATGAACGTAAGTGCCCAACATGTTGCTTCTCTGGTGGATAACATGATACAGAAGGTGCGAAAGGGCGAACTGTCCACAGATCAGGGTTTGAGCTTTTTAGAAATGAAATACAATATGTTATTAAGTTATCTGATCAACTTAACGTATGTTGTGTTAAGGAAGTGTTCGGGCGAAAAGATAGAGGGCGATCCTTGTATCGATAGATTGATAGAAATTAGGACTATCCTAGAAAAGATAAAGCCGATTGAACACAAATTAAAATATCAGATTGACAAATTAGTGAAAACTGCCGTGACGGGGACAGGAGCCGATGATCCAACAACGTTTAAAGCAAACCCAGAAAATCTTCTGGATAAATTAGATGAGGATTCGGAAAGCGAGGGAAGCGAAGAAGAAAAAGGACAAGAAGGACATAAGTATGGTGTTTACGTACCTCCTAAATTGTCAGCGGTGCATTACACAGGTAAAAACTTAAAAAAATAGCCCAAAAAACTTTAATAGAAGATTCTTATTATTAAAAAGCAATGAACTATTTATTTATATAAAAAATACATTTTTATTTACCTTTAATTTTTTTATACGGTGTGTTTCAACTAAGGCAATTTCTTCCATAACTGTTTTATTGTAAATCGTAATGTATAGGATGATTTTAATAATCAGAATGTTATTATCTGGATGATTTGGTGGAAATCTTACCACAGTTTCAGAATACGATATCAGAATCTTCATCGTCGACCTAAAATCCAGTGAACCATCCGAAAATGTACAATATACAGGGTGTTCCATTTAAAATAACAAAGTTGTGTAGCGGTCACATCAAATAGTTATATGATTAGAAATATATTTCAAACAACTTTTATTTGAAACATTTTTTTCTTAAGTTTGCAATTAAAGTTACGAAAGAAACTATCTTAAATGAACACCCTATATACCATCTTATGTGATACATATGTAACCATTCTTCTAGGTGATGAATCGGCTCAAGAGAGAATAAAACGTTTACAGGCAAAATCAAAGAAGCATGCTCTATCTTCTTCCATTATGCAGGACCTTCGTGAGGAATACCTTGACACTCCTATAGAGGTTAGTCAAGGCAGTCGAGCGCAACAAATGCTGTCGAAAGAACATCAAGAACGTCAGCGATACGAGGAAGAATACATGACTCGTCTTCCGGTCAGCAAGTCTGACAAGCATAGACAACGACATCTGACAACATTAGGTTCGCTAGGTGATGAAATTATTAACTTTGGCCCTTCGCAGAGTTCTAGTGGTAAGCGAAAACGGAAACGCGTTACAAAGCCGAAAGGAAAGAATTTCAAAAGGAAACGGTTTTACTGATATTTTTTTGTAAAGTAATAAATAAATTGGCAAAAATATACATGTGCATGAGTATTAATCTGATTAAAGGGAATTCGTTAATTTTTGTTAATGAATTCCCAGCCACATGAATGTTCATTAATGTGGTGAATAATAAGAGAAACTAAGAACTCTGCTTGAACATTTAGCAGCAGAGTTGTATATCTCCGACTCGCAATCTAAAAAATTTCAATAAATGTTTGTCTTACTGTAGAAACTTCTCACTTTTTAGATAATTGGTGGTAAAATCAAGAGTAATATTTAGGGTCCGGAAATGTGTGCCATAACATAGGGTCGGCACTATAAAACTGTATGATAAAGTATAAACTGTATTTTTTTAAGCGCTGTAAATTATATACGCGTGTATTTCATGCCCGTGCATACCTACGCCACTAATCGCAGATGCGCGTAGTATGCCGGTCCCGTTGCAGGATAGTCAAATGCAGTTTATCATACGTGAAAGCAAACTTTCCGAACCCTAGCAATATTAAAAGTGACATGCAGTTTTTGTTAGCAGACTGTTTTTGGTTACACTCAACTGTTCGAGGAATCATTAAAAAAAAATTGTATCTGTTGAGTGGTGTTTACTAAGAAACAAGTGTGAAATAAAATAGGATAGGATATAAACCAACCTATCTTATTCTTTGTCTTTGTAATCGCTTGAGACGTATAGTAGACTTCAAACTTGTTAATATAATAAATCCCACAAAAACACCACAGAGTGTGGTGTCAAAAAGACACATTGCCATTGAAGTCTAAATTATACAGTGCAAATCCTACAATAACAATGTGGCAAATTATGATATAAGGAAGGAATGATCGGTGTAATTGAGGTTCCTTTTTTTTGGAAACCGTTTTTTTTTTTGCGTTTCATTAAACAATCCTTACGGCATGTAAGGGAGAACTAGTGGATTGTTTAGAGGGACGGGTCTGGTCCCGAAAGGGACCACCTATTTGGTTGGAAACTTGTCCTGAGTTATACATTCAATTTATATATAAATTATACGATTTAAAAGAGGTCATTTTGTACTGAAAATTTCCCGTCCTCTACATGTTAAATACAGTAAAGATGTGGAAACAACAATGCTTAAAATATCCTGGTTATTTCGTATATTTTATGCTTATAATAAATGTAGTTTTGTGATTTTTGTATAGTTTAGTTGTCATTACATTAAGTTGTTATTACATTAATCAAATTCCATTAAATAAAAAGCCATCAAATCTGGCTATAAACGAGAGAAATGTAAATAGAGATTATGTTGAAACTCGAAAACGAAACTTGTCGAATTTTTGACAAGTGGTTGTCACAATTGTAAACAGTTGACAGCCTTGACAATCAAATAAGGTTATAAACTTAAGATTAAGAACAGAAATACGTCTTTTCTGTGTCATAAGTTGAGCAATGGAAATAACCAAAACTTTTTTTTTTAAGTAACTGTTGTGTATTTAAATGGCGTGTTATTTAGCTCGGTATAATAAAAAAAATCAACCGGGGTTTCAAATGAAATCAAGGCACAAACCATCTCGAGAACTTTCATCTATATATTTTTTTGTGGCACAACCAGATAGTAACCCCCTTTTGGCATGATGCCTCTTTTTAGGACACACTGTGTGTATATTAAGCATATATGTAAGTGATACACAAAATACATTGAAATATAGAATAAAAAAGGTAAAATTTAGTTTGTATTTAATAAACGAGTGTACGAAAAAACTAAATTAGTTTTCACCATTTAATGGAAATTATTTCTTTACGGAATAACGTATTTTTACACAATATAGAAACTATTAAACCATAATATGCAAATATTATGTATACAAAAGTACTAAAGATTTATGTCAGAGTTATACAACTATGCTCTATTGTCTGTAGAAACTTAATCGGTAAGTTTAAACTGTATCTGTTTGAGATAAAAATAAAATAGGTATATACATACATTATATTAGCTTTGTTCGAAGAAACGATTTCTGACAGTTTAATAATTGTTCTTAATAGGCATTCACTGTTGGTGGTTAGTTTTAAACTGTTTCCAATTATTTTGCTCGGCGAACAGCTAGGACACATTGGTATACTGCACCCGTGATGTACAATGTATATAACTTTTCTAAATTTTACATTAAAGCTAAGTAAATAGTAATGTCGAAAGTACAGTGCAGCAACAGTAGCTGCTGCCAAGAACACTTCAAGAAGTACAGTCTGAGATTGTTTGTTTGTGGAAATCTCTTATATATCTTTGTTATGGTCATACTATCTATTACGTTCATTAATATGAGTGTACTCACTATTCTGGTTGTACTGTAAGTTCATAAATCAACCTGAATGCAGATTACGGTGTTCATTTAATTCTAGATTGTAATTAACTCATATTTACAACAATAAATTTCTTACTAATCAGCGAATTATTCTGATGATTGAAAATAGTTGAGAGTTAAACTCAGAACGCTGCGAACACCTGATTATATATAACTGATAGATAATTTGTTTTCTACGTACGCTAAAACTAAATTGTGCAGGTGTCTTGACGGTTTTTAATTTTTTCTAACCGTTCTGCCAACAAAGCTAATATAAACGGTAGTTAGTTCTCTTTTTTGAGGTTTATACAACATTTTTTATTTAACAGAACTGCACATGTATATTTATGCCTTTTACAAATTAAAGAGCTTGAAACCCCAGTTGCCTATGGTGACATTATTTTGAGTGTTATGTTACTGGTACAAGTACTAAATTCCAAATTGTAGTTGTTTTTGTGTTATCGTTATTATTATTTGTTTTATATTACTAGTATATTTGTATTTCACTTGATATTTATGTGTATTATAAATATAACTTTGGGCGTACGTTTTGGGAAATTCCATTTTTTCTCTTTTGTAAATACGTATATAATTAGATGTCATATTGATAGACTGAAAATTTGACTATTTTTACATAATGTTATTACTGTTACCACTGTTTCTCAAGTCATAGATTGTTTTACATTTTACAATAAGAAACACAAGTTGAAGAAAAATCACATTTACCAGAAAAAAATGATTTTAGAGAAAACAATTAATTTAGAGTTATTTATGTTATACTGGAATTTTATTTAGTTAGCTTCAAATTTATTTTTATATAAAAAAATATTTTTGAATAAGGCCCTAATTTCTCGGTCATTTCAATATTAAATTGTGTTATATTTTGGGTGGTGATTGCTAGATCTAAATAAAAGGCTGTTAGAGTTAAAAATTTGATTTGAAAAAAAAAATGTTTTCCTTAATCACATAGAACCTTTACTTTGTAATTTTGTTGAATTTATATTTCATCCTGATATTTCTAAATTTTATGGTATATATCAAGAGGTGAAAAATTGTTTTGTAAAAAGCAGTTTTTATATTCGTTTAAGGAAAGTAATTTTGTTCGTAGTTTTGTTTGATTTTTTTCTGTAATAGCCTATTAGATCTATTAGGTCCATATTTCCTTCTGAAAATAACCAAAATTTCAAATTCTACCAGCTGCAACCTCTACTTTTTTATTGGTATAAGTAGCTTTGATTTGGATTTTTTAGAAAGTATCGAAAGTAAGTGTATCATTGTATTTTGAACTTATTCAGAAATATCTTATATTCCATGAGAAAACAGTATTTATCTCTTTGTTTTTAGAACAATACTTAAAAAAACTGTTAATATGTAATTAGTCTTTTGAGGCTGATTGTTGAATTTGTTAAAGTTGACGGCGTACAGTTTTTATTGTTTTCCTATTCGTTTTTGTTAGATAGTTTAGTTATCAATGTAAAACTGCAATTATCAAAAAATAAATCTCGGTGCAAAATTTTACATTTAATTTTCTAGAGTTGATGTTGACGATGCGAAATTTCGATAATGTATTCTTTTAGTTTTAAGTGGACTAATACGTTAGGTATTAACGAATATATTTTATTCAGTAGCTAATGTCTGTTCGTGTATACTGTTTGGTAGAAATGTTTTAAGTATGCTACTGAAATGGATAAAAATTGAGCTCAAAAATTTTAATTACCCACTACAATAGTTTATAAGTTTTTTTTATGGCTTTAATTTATTACATTTAGACATGTGTTTCGCAGACATGAATTTTTAATATATTTCTTTTTTATACTGTCATTATTTGGTTGTATCATTCATTCCAGTATGACCTCAGTGTAACTTCCGGTACCGGGGTTGTATGAGCTGCATCTCTTACTTTTGTACTTCTGCAGTCGTTTTGTTTGCAGGACATAGTCATCGTCCAGAAATTTGCACAAACCTGTATTCTTCAGACGCCTGTTTAAAAAATAGGGAACTTCAGGCATCGACAGCTGCAACAATGCAATAAATTAATGACTTATAACCCGTAGAAACATTCTATTGCAGTCTAAAAATTAAATTAAGATCTGATTTTATAATGTATGTGACGTTGAATTTGTTTCGCAAGTTTCGCAAAAAAAAACGTATTTCCTATGTGAGACATAAATGAGATATAATCATGAAATAACCATTTGCTTCATTGTTCGCGTCTTTCCTCGCTCGTCCCGCAGAAATGTATTATAGATATAGGTATAGAGGTATACAAGGTGTGGCTATTAAATAACCGAACTGCTGTCATAACACTTATTTGTTACCAATTACAGTAGCAACTTTTTCGCCTTCAATGTACTCGCTTTGACGCTCTCTACACCGCTTCATACGGCTTTTCCATTGTTGAAAGCAGTGCTGCAAGTTCGCTTTTGTCAGCTGGTTCAGAACCTCCGTCGCTATTGCTTTAACCGCTTCCACACTTTCGATTCTTGTCATCACAAGTAATCGCCGTGTCTAACAAGCCGAAATCAGTGTCAATGTTGTTTAGAATATCAGCGCAAATTTCTTGATTCCTTTTGCTCGGGAGTTAGGAGTTTTGGCACAAATTTTGCGCAAAAAAATCTGGCGAACACATTCCTTGTGGATTCCTGTTATTTCAGCAAGCCCTCGGATGCTTAGACGACAATTAATTTACCAATGTTTTCGTCCGCTTTTGACGTTGAGGGCCGTCTGGGGCGCGGATCGTCTTTGGTCGTTTCACGTCCCTCTTTAAACCGTTTAAACCATTCAAAAACTTGTGTGCGGGATAAACATTCATTGCCGTACACTTCTTTCAATATTGCATAAGCTGTAAAAGTTTTCCCCAGTTTAACAACAAACTTGAGATTGACCCATTGCTCCATATGAACACTTAACATTTTTTTCGACGCGTGACTGGTGCGTAGACTAATTCAAACAACTGCTACAGTCAAACTGAGTGACCCACTGGCTTGTCCAGCGAGCTCAGGGTGAGGAAAGTATCACCAGACACAGTTCTGTTCAAATTTGTCTCGACACGCTCGCAGCGCGCTGGTAGCAGCATCAGTTCGGTTATTTAATAACCACACCTCGTATGGCTATGAGCCGTCTAATTTGCGTCTCAGTTAAAGAGGTCGAACCACAGCATGCTGTGATCAAAATTTCCCTTTTACAAGGTTTCTCACTTAACCAGATTTGATTTGATATAAATACTTGAATTGATTTTGAAATTTTATCATTAACTAACTCAACCAGTAACCAGTTTGAATGAATTCACTTACTCTTTGCATCTTCATCGGATATGGTGGCTGATAATGATGCTGCATCGATGTCCTGTAAGCTTCAGAAGAAGGCGAAGAACACATTGTGAATGGTTCATCTCCAGTCGATTTGCTGAAATGATTATTTTTATTTAATTTACCAAAATAATCTGTGTATGTACATACTCTATATTTGAGTATAAATTAATAAAAGCCTTATGGGGATTCACTTCCAAGTCAGTTCTTCGTTGAACAATTGTTGCATCATATCTTTTGCGGTACTAGTATAGTTGACTTCCTTTTCGACTCCCAACCGATTATAGTGTGAATAATGCAAATTAAACGCAGTTGGGCAGTAAGGATCAACGTCGGTAGGTAAAGACTCTGAGTATTGTTCCCAATTTGTTACTTTCACACCAGGGCCATATGTTTTTCTGGAGTACAATGTTGTTTTCGTTCGTCTGTCGATTTTCTTGTCAGGTAGTTCTAGCTAAAAAAAATATTCTTTAGCGTTTTATACATATTTCTTCTTGAGGCTCCAGCGGTATTACTCGAAATGGGGGCATATTAACTTTTTATCAATGTGACAATTCTAGTGCAGGCAAACTTTTTTACTTCAACAATAAGGAAATCATGACGTCTGATGTATTAAATTTCGATGACAACGCCAAAATTTTTAAAATGAATCCAAACAATTTAATCAAATACAGTTTCGTTCTTAATGAAAACGCTACGCTTTATAAAAATGCCGCGGCCGCTGCGCAACTGTGGGAAAAAATTGGCATTCCTCCTAATTGTTTTTGTCCCAGTGACGGTTGAACAGAAAAATAAAAAATAAGTAAAATCATTAATGAAACATTTCATTTATTACGGGTAGGTTTAATGCTTGCGGCCGGAATAGAGAAGGCACCCTCGGCTCTTTGATGAAACATATTCATGTATAAGACTTTTAATTACCGATACATCGCATTATGAAGGCAGTAATTATGATTGGATCTTGGACATCAGGGTTGGAGGAAAATGTAGGAGCATATGCGCGGAAATGCTTTGTCGTTCAAAGACGTAGAATTTCCAACCCTGTATAGTGCGCTTTGGAAATATTTGCATTCTCTGTTATTAGTTATTAATCATATTGTAACGTTTTTGTCCGGCTCGGGTTCGTTTAGTGTGAAAAAATTAAACACGTACTCTTAAAACTATTTAACGCAAACACAATGACGAAATAAACTACTGACTAATATTAATTCTAATTAATATACAACAATTTATATTTGAATTTATATCGGCGTGTGTTTTACAAAACACGAACCGCACGTATTTATTTTAAAGACTGACCCTTCGCTGCCCTGGCATGCTTTTATAGCACCCGTTAACCTTTAAGCAAAGAATAATCGCGTATTATTTTTACGTATAACAAAAATGTCGACACCACGGAAGGGTAGAAAGCGACCATTCGCTGACAGAGTACATAAATTTATGACGCGTACGGTTATGGCCCGCCGCCCGGATCTGCCGGCTTTAGTCATCACATCTGGCAATGAACAAGAGAGATGGAAACAGCGGTTATGTCAAAGCCAAGAAAACTAGAGACCAGGAGAGGGAACCCCAATGAAAAATGCGGGACAGTATACGGATCCACGAGATGGCGATGCTGTTGATCGCGGGTCTTTTTCCGTGGCGGTGAGCCAAACTGGAAAACGGCCCGGTTTTCGGAAGGCGACGCATAGCGGCCGCGGCTCTCTTTCGGTTGTTTTTCGACGGCGTCTAATTCACGGTATTTTTCCGAATTTTTCGAGGGGTACTTCGACTTGCCGTATTAAAAATATCGTTTTCCGACACGCGAGACGAAATTCCCGGTTGGGACCCCCGGTTTCGCTAATGTCATCGCCGATGTTTCGCTATCACTCGCACGACTGTCAAACCGCCCGGCGAACATCAGTTTTCGCCACTTTTCGAACGTTCGCCCCGCGCTTAATGGGGCGTGTGGAGGACCGAACTAGGTGTAAAAAGAACGGGCGGAACTTCTATTTTACGCACATAGCGACTGTCGAGAGCCCGACGTTTTTCGCTTCGATATTTGGAAGAGAAGCCTGGTCGTGTTTCGGGATACTCTTGCTCGTACGCAGCGCCAACTATCGGATCCGTATACGGCCCCGCGGCTCTGCATTGCGAAGATGCGAAGAATTACGACCTCCCTCTCCTGGTCTCTGGTCTTCTTGGTCAAAACTCGAAATGAAACTTTGTTGTTGTCAAACTTTTGACAAGTGACTGTCACAAATAATAGCTCTCCCACAACGTGACAGCCTTGCCTTGACAATTAAATAAGGTTATAAATTTAAGATACAGAAAAGTTGGCCGAGAAAAAAAAGACGTATTTCTATTCTTAATCGAATTTATAACCTTATTTACTTGTCAAAACTGTCACATCATATGACAGCCATAATTGTGACAGCTACTTGTCAAAAAGTTTGACATAACCGAAAAGCTTAGACGTGACCAATATTTCCATCTCTCTCGTTCATAGCCAGAGTTGACGTTATTTTTTGGATGGCTTTATAGTATACAAAGTATACATAGTACTCTATTCAACAGTTGCAGCTGCGCGATGCGAGCAGACACTAGCTGCTAGCTGCGAGAGCGCACACTCAAATAGTTACAGCGTGCGAGAGCGTAGAGCGTACACTCAAGATGACGTACTAAATGTAAAGGAAATCTGATAAAACAAAAATGGATTTTTTTTCAACCAACCCAATTGAGGATATCCCCTTAAGTTTTTACTCCTTTCTCCCAGGCCTATGAAACTTCGGAAAAAAATTGACTGGGGAATGTCGCGGAAATTGCTGCAATTTTTTCTTGTCCGCAATAAAAATTGCGAACTCTATGTAACTCCAACAGAACCGTGTATGCAACCAACAACACAGAACAATTGTGAACCCACCTCTAACCTCTATTTTTAGACAGATTCATATTTTTATTTTGTGAAACCCATCTTTCAATGTTAAGTGGACAACATGGTTTGTTGACAATTTTTTGAAAATAATTGAGATGACCAAAAGCCAACTATCATTTAGATTACGTCAAAATGCACCCCAAGCCACGCGAAAGGAGTCACGTAAAGAGGTTCATCATAAGAAAGCCGCAAAAGTTCAAGTGAGGTAATGTTTTTCTATTAGGTTATGTATTCGCGTATTTCAAAAACTAAATCATTTCAGCAAAGCAGAAACAAACAACACTGGAATTCTCTTTCCTGCTGGTGACACGGCATTTAAGACGTTATTATCGGCTAGATTTTGTGCTGCAATTTGGTCACACATATCCGATTGTGACGAGACTTTTAATTATTGGGAGCCGCTGCACTATCTCGGTAAGCTTTCTGAAATTACTCATTCGTAGGTATTATAAATTTTATAAGTCCGTATTTTAGTTTTTGGAAAAGGATTGCAAACATGGGAGTACAGTCCGGAGTTTGGACTCCGCTCCTATTTTTATATTATGCTGCATGCTGCTCCGGCTTGGATATACCATAAGTTACTGCAACCAAATCCCATTCTTATATTTTATTTTATAAGATGTATTTTGGGTCTTATTTGTGCCTTCGCCGAGGTTTATTTTTACAAGTAAGTTGTGGTGTCTTACTGTGGAACGATTGATCTAAAATATTATAATTCTTTTAAAGATGTGTCATAATAATCTCAATTTTTTTATAATATCTTGTAAAATAGGTGTGATGGAGGAAATGTCTCACAATAGATATCACTGTCACTCTTATCTTCTACGATATGACCTTTAATTGACATTTTTGTGTCATTCTGACCATCATAATATTTTTTGATGTAAAATATCATACTCCATTGATCAGGAGTCAGGAGTAGATTATTCTATTTCAACAAAAAAAGTTGACCTTCAAATGACACGGCATTCAATGGAAATCTGACTCCAACATCAAATTGATAGTCTCCATCGAAGAGATTGTTTTGACCCAACAACTTTGGCATTGAACGTGTTTTTCTAAACCACAACGTTCTCCACATATCTAACCTTTCTGAACCCTTGTCAGATCATGTATAACTTACATAGCGATTATATTATATACTTACATACTGATAGCTTCCCTTGATCTTAGCAAATTGTAGAAATGAGTGAACCATTTGTCATGGAAATTTTCAAAAGTGAGTGGGGCCAAATGTTGGGTGTTGCCTACGGCATAAAAGTCAAGACATTACATCACATAAGTCACTATCCAATAAGATTATCACGAACCATAATTATACCTACTCACCGATTTATTATCTAAATCAAAGAACACTGTTGTATATTGACACTAGTATCTCTGAGTCTGTCTTTTGCATTCCATTTGTATTCTTAAAAACCAAATCCATCTAAAAAAAATAACTAAATATGGTAAATACTATTTGTTGTTAACAATTAATCAATGATATTTGCTATTTATTGGATTAATTTTTTTTTACTTTATATATCTAGGATAATAACAACTTTATATATCTAGGATAATAACCTAGATATATAAAGTTGTATTATTAATTTATGTGATCCAATTCATATTTGACTGGGCTCGAATATTGTATGAATGATAATGTTTGTTAAAATGTTTCCTAAAATTGGGTATAAACCTGTATTTTTCTGTATTTTTACCTTTTTTTTATATGTAATTATTAACCTTTTTTATATGTAATTATAATTGAAGTATGCAGGCCTGAACAGACTAAACTTAAGGCTAATGAAAACCAAATGTACACATAGAAAATATTTAGATATTACTACTTAAAATAATACTTAAGTTTATCTTTTGTTAATTAAATAAAATATCCTTATTAACATTATTACCGTAGGGCAATATGCAAAGAGTTCGGCGTGCACGTTGGAAGGATATGTTTAATATTCCAGCTGTTCTCAGCGGGAATGTTCATTTCTAGTACCGCCTTTTTGCCTTCGAGTTTTGCAATGTATACATTTGCTGCAGCTTGTGCGGCATGGTGGCAACAAAGGTTTGCATTGGCAATATTTTTACGGCTTTGGGTTCGTTATTAGGTACGACTTATTTTTATAGGGTTGTGAATAAAGTGAATGAAACACAGTTACTTTCAGGTTGGCCATTCGCAGCTTTGCTAGGCGTTCCTATAGCTTTCGATATGTTGTTTAGGAAGAAATATTACGCTAATTTTGCCCTATGGTCTGCGATATCTGCTGTAATCATTTTATTACCGATTGTAATAATTGATTCTTTATTATATGGACGCTTTGTTGTAGCTCCCTATAATATCATAAGGTATAATGTTTTGGGTGGAGCTGGCCCTAATTTATACGGTACAGAACCGTTTTCGTTCTATCTGATAAACGGTTTTTTAAATTTTAACCTTGTGTGGGTAAGTTATGCCTGTTGTTTTGTACTAACTTTTGATATGCGTTTTATTTAGGTGCTAGCATTATTAAGTCCTGCGATGATAACCCTGAATTATCTGTTTGTGCCGTCAAAAAACAGAAGTACATTGACTTTACCTTATTGGTTGTCGTTGTCTCCTATGTTTCTGTGGTTAGCTGTTTTTATGGCACAGCAACATAAAGAAGAAAGGTAGGTGGTAAGTTAAGAAATGTCTAAACTGACTCTAGTGGGGAGTTTAGAGGTAGTTTTTTTTGCAAGAATAAAATTTTAATTCATTAATAAATAAAGGTACCTAAATAGGTATTCACTTGAAATGAGATATATTTAAAAACAATAATTTACTGTTAAAGACATTTTGGTGATTAATCAGTGAGGATGAGAGGTGACCAACCACCAAAACATAATTCCTTAATTATAATTAAGAGTTATAATAATAAACTAAATATTAATTTTTTTGTCCAACAAATCCAACCCAAACTCTGATTTCGAGAAATTAAAGTTATAAAACAAGAGAATAAAAATTTTAAAAAAATGTATCATGTAAAACATTACTAAAATCCTTGTTTAATACTTATAATTACTCCATTTTTGAATTTGTAGAAAAGGTACGACTGTAAAATCGATATTAATCAATGCGGTAATAGGTGAACTGCTTAATAAGAATTAAGCAGTCATATTTTAGGTTTTTATTCCCAATATATCCGATGATATGCTTATGTGGAGCCATCAGTGTAGATGTCGTCCAAAAACTTTACTTCAGGATGTGGAATATTTTTAAACAAATGCCTCTGGGTTCGCATTATTTGGATAAAACAATGTTTATTATGATAACAGCGGTTGCAATTACCTCATGGTTTGGTAACGTCATAAATGCAATTACCGCAGGGGTCTTTATAATCATATCATTGTTTTAGGTGTTTCAAGAGTCTTCGCTTTGTACAAAAATTATCATGCACCGTTTGATTTAATGATGGAGCTGAATCGATATCCCTTAGAAACGAAAATTCCCGAGAATGTTGAAATAAACGTGTGTATAGGTAAAGACTGGCATAGATATCCTAGCTCGTTCTTTTTACCAAACACGAACTGGAACATACGTTTTATAAAGTCGGAGTTTGACGGAATGCTGCCGGCTCCTTACGTGGAAGGCGAGAACGCTACTATGATAATACATCCCTATTTCAATGACAAAAACAAGGAAGAACCAAGTTTATATTTCGACATCAACAAATGTCACTTTTTGTTGGACCTAGATTGGGGCAGAGAAAGTCACCTGGAACCTATTTATGCAAATAAAAGGGACAGATGGAAAGTTATTAAGAGTTACCCATTTTTAATACCTGAGAAATCTAATAAGTTTTTTAGGGCATTTTTTATACCAGTATTTAGTGATCAATATGTAGCGTATGGTAACTTCAGTTTACTGAAATCTGTCAAGTTAAAAATCAAGTAAACATAATTTTAGAACAACGTTGTATAAAATTCTACAGGATGTATCGCAACACTTAAATTGTAAATGATAGAAATGTGTGCCGCTATGTGCCGGTCTCAAATCAGCTGCCATAATTATCTGCAAATATAACTAATAATAAGGTAATAAGTAGTGGGCGCTATTAGTCTCAGGGCATCATCGGCATGCCGGCTGGGTGTTCCGGTCATGTACACAATTCGTTGATCGATAGATCGATTATTATTATTAAAAATGTCTAATGTCCATAGCAGTGGCGGCTCGTCAGGGAAGGCAGAGAGGGCAGAGCCTCCCCTGTGAAAATTCCTAAGAAGTTGTTTTTTTATAAACCTACCTACCTATAAAATACTTACTTACCTTTCATTTTTAAATTCATATATCGGGTAAAAAATTAATTTCTAAAAATAAAAATATGAATAAACATAAATATGTCAATGGAGTTCCTGCTCTATTATTTGCAACATATTAGCCCTCATAAATGACCCAGTGCCTAGTCTATAGCCGTGGTGGCAAGCCTCCGATGTCAATGTTTTCACATACACGTGTGGAACTTAAATTTGGAAGCATATAAAATGCTAAGATATTACCTAAAATAATGCCTCCAGAAAATATTGCCAAAGCCTCACCTATCAGAACAAGACGACTGTATTCCCCTACCGCGACCGTCTAGCTCCGCCTTCGACTCTGCAGCAGAGTTTGTGCGTTTGAACGACGCGCGGACTGTTCCGCCAATGCGCGCTTAGGTGCCGCCCCCCCGCTATTCCGCATGCGTCAGTTGTCCGTGCCGTCTAACCGACTTCGTCAGTTTGTCTGCTTAAACATTGTAGGGGAATACATTACGTATGACGTCGGCTCCGCCTATCTACTGCTGCGACCCCTACCAATATTCCATGCATTTGAAATGCATGTAATAGAATCTCCTATGCTTCCAAATTTAAGTTCCACACGTGTATATACTTATATGGAATATGGCTTCGCAACCACCTGCGTCAGTTAACAAATTCATCCCTTAACTTCAGTGGTATTAAATGTAATTTAAAATACTGCATAGTGGAAGCCACACCCACCTCTCACACGTGACAGTGCAGAAAGGAGTTATTTGATTTCATGAACCTACAACCTAACCTACAAAATTTAATATTTATCTTTTATTCTTCCGTATTTTGGAAATTTTCGTCGAAAAGTGCCGTTATTCTTGCCGGGTTTTTTTATTGCTTTGAGTGGTATAGAGGGTGATAATAATTATTGAATTGTAATACTGTTAAAATTAAAAATTGTAATATTGATAATAATTATTGAATAATAATACGAGTTGGAATGACACTCAAATAAATATTCGAACCTGCAATGGTATTGTTGAGTATCTTATAAAGTACAAATTTTGTCGCTTATCTTATGAGGATAAATTATTTGTTAAAGATTTAAGAGTACCATGGCCAGATCTAAGTAAAACTAATATGTGGTATGATAAAAAATGCAAACGGCTAAGTGGTTCTTTAACTTTAAATAAATTATTGTGTTGGCCCTGTGTATTATTTTCAAATCGTGGAGAAGATGCTTGGACAAGGTCTGGATTTGATAATTTGAATTGACACATTCAAAAAGTCAGGAATATATTAGTTGTGTTTGCAAATTACGTCTTTTAGGCAAACAAAATATTATGAATGTGATTAATTCAGCCCGTCAAATCGAAATTGACGCAGTCCTGGCAAGAATCCCTATTTTATTTCACTGCATATTTTAATTGTAAAATAATTTGCGGAAACTCTACACCTTCCCGATGGTTTTGCTGAACCAAAAAATATATTAGGTACATTATGTTAGACAAATGTACCTAATACATTTTATTGACTAAGTATAGGTCCTTCTCGTAGCTATACAGTATATTACTAACAATGTTTACCATTGCAAAAATTTAGCAAACACAAATTTTTATAAAATTTGTTCGAGAGTGTGTTAAAGACTCCTATTTTGTTGCATTAAATCAAATTTTTAATGGTGAATTGACCAATTTATTGAGTTCAAAGAGGGTTTTAATTATGCGTGTATTACATCAGTATTCGTCGGAACGATCTTTCTCAAAATATAAACACATTTTTTCACCACGGCGAACATCGTTCAGCGAGACAAGTGTGGAAATATATCATATTAACTGATACTGTCAACTTTTTTACGAATCTTATCCAGTGGGTGATAATCGATAATACTGTTAGAACAGCACATTTACTTCTTACGTTCGGTAATTATAATGCAATCAACCAAGCGTTACTCAATAATTGTGATAACATGGTTTAAGAGGGTGAGTGTTTCACATTGTGTACATGACCCGAACACCCGGCCGGCGCGACGCCAGTGAGTTACTTGAGACAAATAGTGCGATTTAGTATAAGGTATAGTCGGAAGGCTTAGTCACATCATCTGCTTTATATATTTATATGCACTGCCATTTTTTTGGCTGTAATTTGTTGGTACCCTCTTCATATCAGGTGCAATAGACCTTAAACTTATAGTAGATATAAAAAATCCCAGAGACACCTCAAAGCGCTGCGTCAGAGACCGGAATACCCGGCAAGCGAAGTCTGAAATACACATCGCGAACCCTATAAAAAAGATGTGTAAAACTAAGGCGTAACAACCACATATTCCGATGAGCGGTGTAATTCAATCTTCTCGCCCCTTGACTTCGTTTTTTTGTTCCACTTCTTTCAACATTCGTTACAGCAAGCACGTAGGGTAAACTAGCGCATTGTCTAAATACAACGAGATGCAGAAACAACTGTGCATAAGATATACTGGTTATTTCGCGTTTTACGCTTATACTAAATCTAGTTTAGTATTTTTTGTATGTAAAATAAATGTGATAATTGGATTCCGTCAGTTGGAATTATGCATGTTGCTCCACTCGTCCCTCACGCTGTAGCAAATGGTTTTCTTTGATGGCTTTTTATATCTACTAAAAGTTTAAGTTCAACGATATTCACCTTCCTACATGCCTGCATACCTGCCCCTAAATTACAATTGGGGGGTGCATAAGCACAGTGCACAGATGCATCGTTCTGTTTATAAGGAAACCATCATATACATATATATGATAAATATAATTAACATCACAAATGTTTTGAATGTAAGGTCTTAGGTGTAATAATTGTATGGTGAGTAAAATGTACAGTAATTTAAAATACTTTATAATGAAATGATACCATGTACATAATGAATTATTTCAAAGATTAGAGTAAATGAGAGAATGTACAAAAGTACATCTGGTATTTTAAACTGATTTGACTGTATTTTTTTTCCAATGTTATCTTTGTTATATTTCTCTTTAATTAATTGCATAACATTTATTGTAATTCATTTTTTAACGAAATTTTTAGGGGCCAAACCCACTTTGGATAACTTTTCACTTTATACACAAATAACTTTTCAGTGGTCGTACCACCTCCTTACTCTATAAATCTATGTGTAATATTTTAAATTCCATTATTGTGGGCAAATCCACAATAGTCTTTTCGTTGTTAAATAATATTTAACTCGTTAAATAAAATTGGATTTTATTTGCTATTGCGAAATATACCTACTCAACACACGGTGTCCTATCGTGGTAGACCTCTATTGATGTCTCAAAAACTATATATATAAAAATTCTGCAAATTTGACGGAAAAGTAATATCAATACGTTTTATTTTACTAAAATATTTTGAGGAATTTAGGACTTACAAAATGTAAGAAAAATGCCGAAGGTAGATGTGTATTTTCTGATTTTAAATAGAACACCCTGTATATACTCTGTAGGCCAGCGTCATAAATCAAATCATATAACGAGATATTCCGATGTCGACAGGTGTCGATTTAGTATCGACCTGCCGTCTCTGTGTACGGGTCGACCGCCACATTCATATTTTTTTTGGTCGTGAGTGACTAACTCGTGCGTTCGTGTAGTGTTTTTATATATTACCTGAATCTGTGTGGATTTTTGCAATAATGACGCAGTCGTTACCATTTGTGAATAGACTGAAGATTATTGAAAATTTATAACGATTTTAAAATAGACGGAGCACATATTTTATATATTCCTTGCAATCGTCGATATATTTCGTAGTCGCCAAGAGTGTAAAAGACATTTAGATTCGAATATCCATTAACAAAATATACCTGGCAGTGTTACAAAAGATAAATTAAAAAAAAAATGAAAAATTGTGCATAATGTTTTGCGCATGTAGCCTTTCCTGGAACGTGGTCGACAATATTAGTCGAGCGGAACAGCTAAAACTACCTGGGGCACAACAGGAGAAACCTTCGCCCGTGATCCAACATGATGCCGAGCGGTCATTCGCGGTAGATGACGGGCGAGCTCGCGGATGCCACTGTAAGTGAAATGAGAATCTGATACTCTAATAATCAAGGTTTTGAATAGCTCGAGAAAAAATAATTCAGTTACTTAAGTACTTGAAACGTTTATTGTTTTAAAAGGTTATGAGTATCGATATCCTTGACCAAAAGCAATCACTAGTATTGTAGTATTCAGTACTATTTTAATACATTCATTTTGAGTAGGTAGTACTAATTAATTATAATTACAGTATATTCTCTGTTCTTGTACTGTATTACAGTATTTTCTCTGTTCTTGTACTGTAGTTTAATAGTCCACTGGTTCTAGACTCAAATTTAAAATGATACAATAATACACACAAGGGATACATGAATGAAAAAAATATGTTGCATGTAATAGTCTATTAACCCAAATATAACAAAGCTGAATTACAATCTGAATATTTTTCAAAATACACTCGACATCCGCATATCCGACCTTTTCCGTTCCGCAAAATTCCACATTTCCGAACTATCTTCACCTCCCGATAACCGAACTGCTGGCGCATGCGCAAAGGGTTTTTCTGACTCGGTCATTCGACAGCGATAAGTTCGGTTGTGTGGAAGTACAAATTCGGAAATATGGTGAGAAAAAGTTCAGATATATGGTGAGTTCGGATATGCCGATGTCGAGTGTATGTATTAAAGTAGTGGATACAAAGTATTTTTTTTTAAATTTTTAATTTAAACATGTTTAAAAAAACGTTAAGGTTAATTATATATAATGTATATGTAATAATCTACTGATACACTGAAGGAACTACAATATATTAATACAGAAGTACTGTTTATACAAACGTCCCAGGTGGAGAAGGGGGACAGACAGTGGCAGTTGATGATATTGGGACCTACTTCACTTTTTAGGTGATGACTATACACCTCTTACAGAAAGGATTTATAATGAAAAAACCGTCAGCAAAGTTTGCGAAAAAAATTTCAAAAAAACTGCAGAACACCCTGGGATCTCAGTAACGCTCTGTGGAATATTTGCAGTTTATTTTTTTTTCATAATCTAGAAACAAATATAAGGAGAGGTTTTTCGATTTGTTACAATTTTTTTTTTTTTCAAAAAGTTATGGCCATTTTAATTTTGGGAAATAAAATGTTCCTATAAAATTAAAATGGCCATAACTTTTTTGGAAAAAAATATTTCGTAACAAATCGGAAAACCTCTCCTTATATTTGTTTCTAGATTATGAAAAAAATATATTGTAGATATTCCACAGAGCGTTAGTGAGATCCCAGGGTGTTCTGCAGTTTTTTTGAAGATTTCTTCTCAATCTTTGCTGACGGCATTTTCACTATAAATCTTTTCTGTAAAAGAGTGAGTCATCACCCAAAAAGTGAAGTGGGTCCCATGTGTCTTTTTTTAAGATATGACTAACTGAAATATCACCAACCGCCACTGGGGACAGAGGTGCAACAGCTGGCATGCACAGTCAGGCTATAATTAAAATCATTCTAAAAATAACTATATGAAATGCCTCACTGAGCAAGATATTTAAGTTTGCACATCACTGAAACTTTCTCCTTCTCTGCTACATTCTCCTGAAATTCAATTCAACAAAACCATAATAGTACGTAAAGTGAACTAAAATTATCTTAATTATTGTAAAAAAACAGATTTGTCAGATTCCACAAAAAAATTACCCTTAATAAGTTTCATGGTGAATGGCGGCTGGTGAATTCTAAAATTATATATATTTTGTTAATATGGGACACAAACAATATTTTATGGGCTCCTTAGTAGACCCAAATGGAAATAGCTTTCAATGGAAAAACTTCAAACAAAATTTGTAATATTTAGGTACTTCGATATTACTGTCCTATCAGACAACAACTCAGAAATTCATGGAAATATGTGTATAGATGATCTGCCAATAATAGATGACTGGCATGATGTGAGGTGTTTTGGTGGGAGGTGAACATTTTTAAGCATTTAGCAGACATATTCTGTCTTCACATATCGCATCGTTTGAACTTACCTTTCTACTATGCCCAGGACATTTGCAAAACGTTACTTCTATACTCCACACACCTAAATAATAATTGCTACTAAATTTTAACCTATGCTTTTTTTTGTTATTACTATATATTAATGCATAAAAAAGCACAATAAAAATGGATTAAGATAGCTGACAATATTGAATAAAAAAGCATTTAAACTTAGACGAAGAACATTGGCAGGTTCTTCCGTATTTCGTCTTTAATTTTGAATCTGTCACATTCTCTTGATAAGTGGTCCATATCCAATCTTTCATTTTCAATGTACACTTTGGCTCGTGCAGCTGCTAGATGGGCATAATAGGTTGGTGCCGGGTAGCTTACTGACCTGGTGCATCTTGTAAACATGTGGCATAAAAAGTATGTTAATTCTTCGATGTCATCGTTTGACATTCCGATATCGTCCCATAAGGTGCAGTATTTCGTCGGTTTTGCCACACCTTGGATACTCGCGTGCGAAACCAAATAAAAATCTTGCATGAATGGATGTGTGATGACCGAATCAACGCAGGTACCTATTAAATAATAATCCATTAAAAATGAGTTGTAATCAAAATCCCATTATAATTAGGGTTGTTAATCAGGGGCGGCTAGTGTATAGGTGCTGCAGAGCTGCACAACTGCCAAAAAAAAATAGACATTTATATATCTTTGAGACCTATTTATTAATATAATAATTTGGTGTATCCACAACGCACGGCGCACCTCACGCTGTCGTGCATCCTGTGCTAAGTAATAGACCAAATAAATTCTCTGGGTCTCTAGTTGAGCGCGTCGCAATACATTCATATTATTGTACTTGGCCACACGAGACCGTTCTGTGCACCTCTTGGCATCCCCGGGCGCTCCCCCTCACTTCCCATGACGCTCCACACTTGCTAGCATAAATCCGCAAATTTAGACGGTCAGTGAGCTGCATTTTTTTCCAGCTAATCGCTGAATGTTTAAATATGTCTCATAGACTTGGTGGGCGACCCGGCATAGATCGTGTTTCGCGTAAATTAAAAGCAATACTATTCTGTTGATTTCTAATTTGTGTATTGATTTATTTTTATTATACTAATTATTGGTATTTATAAACTGTGATAGTAACATAAGACATAAATGATAATGGATTTAGTGTATAGTTTGACTCATGTGAAGAAATTTTTTAAATACTCATATGATGAAAAAATTGATTTAAAAAAATAAGGGTAGGCCATTGCCCGATATTATTATTGAGACTCCAGGTGTAAGTCGCGGAAAAGCATATAAGCGTCAATTTAATACAGACATTTATTCGAGGAAAAATTGGATATGTGGGTGCAACAAAAAAATATTTTATTTTGTTTTCCTTACTTTTTGGCGGTGATAAAGCATGGACGGAGGTAAGCGTGACTGATTTAGTGCACTTGACTAAGAAAATAAAAATCAGGGAAAATTATATGAGAAAATTATTTATTTCAAAAATTGATGGTTTCAACGGCAAGGTTATAGACAAGTTTGCTTCTATGAAGGATGGTAGGATTGAATTAACTTTCAAAAAATAGGTGAGTAAACATTTGCAGAACACCCGCTTCATTTCATTATGAGCCGCCACGGTTGTCAATACTATCAATAATATCTTTTCAAATTTGATATTAGCTAGCTGCATTTATGTATTCATGTACAGGATAGACATTTATTTTACTCCAAAACTTCAAAGTTTTTATGTTGGTTACAAATCTAGTTTAGGTAGATTGTAAATCTACTATTCTATATATCATTACTAGGCTCCGGAAAGTGTGACACAACGCAGGATCAGACTCGTAATCTGTCATGTCGGTTGTCCTTCCACTGTAATTTATTTTAGTCGGTACTGGCATAAGAATATGTCTTATTTAAGGATATTAATATTTGTTGTTTTAAAATTACTAATATTTCCTTTGTTAGTTCAACTTTAGTCGCTCCATCGTATTTCTGTGTAAACTAACTGTTTCAAATGCCCTCATAATAACGCCTTTAATACATTTAGTACAAGGCTTGGAAGCAAGGTTTGGAATAAAAAGTTTCATGGCCTTCAACATTTTTGAAGACAGAAGTACGGACTCGCCATGTTTAAATTGTTTAATCTCCGACTTACCTGCAGGTACATTAAGGTTCCTATCTTGCGAGTCCTTCGGGTTTGTAGGGAATAACCGAGTGTGGTGGCGCTTTTGAACAACGAGGAAAGCTATCTTCGGTTTATATCCTTGACTGAGCCTATTACAGCCAGATCTTATAGCTCTTATCTCAGAAGACCTGACTTGGTCAAACTGGCCCTCGGAGACCCCATCCCTGAAGAAAATAATTCTATCCGGCAGCACTTTATTCATTTTCTCGTAGTACCTCAGCTGTTCCATAACGACTGCTTCTAAATCTTCAATTATCTCTACCTTTGGAGATTGTAGTCGCCAACAAATGTTATACTGGAAAGCTAATTGGTCATGAGATGCAGTGATGGCTGCAACACTAGGTATGTTTTGAGAATCTGGACTTGGATGCGTTACATCAGCACCCATTATAATGCAATTCTTGGTCATTATTGAAGGGGGCGTGTTCAAACAGTGATTTGTGCCATTCAGCTTACTATTAACTTTTAGAAGTATATTGACCGCCGTTGTTGTATTCATCTTGCCCAGCGTCCTCACTTTAACGCACTGGGTTAAGCATCCGACATTTAACTCGGCGGCTGTTTTAACATAAGAATACTGTTTTCCACTGTTGGGTACAATTACAAATATAAGGTCGTACTTTTTATCCACTTGTCTTGAGAAGTAACTTTGCATATCTCCAACGGAAAAACATTTTACAGTTTGAAACGGCTGTGTAGCTGGGGATGTAATATTTATGCCAATAGGACCTGCGTTATTGTATATCTGGAAAAGTAAATAGAAATACATATTTGGGCTACTGAAATAGATCAAAGGTAAAAATGTCATTTTTGTAGAGACCGACGACACACTTGCAGTACAAATAGCAAGCTGTTTTAAGGGGTAACACCACTTAAAAAAGTTTTTTGTTTGTTTCATCTTTTCCCAAAACATGTCGAACGCTTCTAATGCGACTCATACCTGTGATACAACTCATACAACTTCTTACCTACTGTAATACACCACTGGATGTCATTAGAAACTATGTTTATTCAATTTGAAAAAAAATTCAAGTGAAAGTACGGTAGTGTAGGCCTGAAGAGAATGAAGAGCATGAAGATTGGTATGAAGAGCATTTTACAAATTATGAAAATTCTGCAGATGGATATTGGTGTGCAGTCATACAATTTTTACTTAGAAGCTGATGCTACGCGCATCAAATACGCCGAGCATTCTTTGATCGATGAGGCAAAACAGGCACGCTCCAGTATGAAATCATTGAGAAAAGGAGAATTATTTGAAAGTGGAAGGGCAGCTTTATGGTCATGGGATCACAGATTTGAAAAAAAATTTAAACAGTCGAATTTCTCATTTTTTCATGTCGACAACTCATTTAAAAACTTTAAATGCGTTTTTCTCGAAACACGATTTTTCAAAATGGCACGCAGCATAACTCCAACAATTTTCAATATTTTCGTTTGAAATTTTAACGTCTTTAACACAACAGTTTAAAGTGAAACATGTATGGATTTCGATAAGTTAATTTAAACAATTTTTATAAACATAACTAGCGACCCGCCCCGGCTTCGCACGGAAAAAAATGTGTTTATTTACGACATCACATTAGAAACCTCTAAAATTATCAGTGTTTCTCTACTATATTATGCATGTATTATACATATAAACCTTCCTCTTGAATCACTCTATCTATTAAAAAAAAAACGCATCAAAATCCGTTGCGTAGTTTTAAAGATCTAAGCATACATAGGTAGTTAGGGACAGACAGCGGGAAGCGACTTTGTTTTATACTATGTTATGATTGCCCATTTTTTCGTCAAAAAATTGACTTTTTTCTTCAAAAACATGCCAATTACACAAATATCAATATTTTTAAAATTCCATACTTGTTTTACTAGCTATACTCATGTAGATTAAGAGGATTTTTTTTGTTCCAAATCAACACTTACACCAGTTCTGCTGCGTGCGGCGAAGCGCATCGACAACAACGTGTCTGCGGAGAATAACTTTAGCGCCGCCATTTTGCAATATTTATGGATGAAAAAAAAAATTCTTAAGGGAAACCACTCTTAAAGCGTTTTTTACTTACTACCTTTCCTTCAATCGGAAAAAATGCGTCAAAGAAGGTTTTTTTTAGGTTGTTTACTGTTACAGTGGTGTAACAGTAAAGGGGTTACCCCTTAATTCCTTGACCATACCCGGTGAAGTATTATATAGACACTTTCATGACAATATTATCAAGATATTAGAGGCAAATCAAGTTACTTACTGCGTCGGCCAATTTTGTAATATCGTCTGGCCGTACACGAGACTGAACGCAAATTATGGTCCACCTATTGATAATCGCGCCCTTCAAGAATCTATCACCCCTCCAGACACCCATACGTGGAACAACAGTCTTTCTGTCGTAAGACAGGACGGGCGGCTCTAGGACCCTCGCATCCACCTTCTCAAATGCACTTCCCAAAGTGAAACCAAACTCTTGAACAGAGGGATGTCTGTTGTGCTGGGTATCCCTCAAAGCCGTAACTATCTTTTGTTTTCGGATGGTCGTGTTCGTGGCGGCGTACCTAATCATTTTGCTGGTCTGATTTTCAGTCATCTTTCTATTTAGAACCTGCCCCGTCTCTACAGTGCAGAGTTCCAGGGGTACCAGGACCTTCTTCTCGGCTTTCTGCGACCCCACCCAAAGTGTCGGCAACAGAGGATAATTAATTCTGTAGTTCTTAGTTGTCGCGAAATACTTCTCTACTGTAGTACTGGTGCCGTTGTCTAGTTGAAATACTTTATCTCGTGGCGCCTCGCCCAGTCCGTTCACGCGGTATACTCTTTTTGATGAAGGATGGCCCGGTATCTCATACAATACCTTCAGAGTTTTTATGTACTTAGCGAGGGTTTCTTCGTGATCTCTGTTTAGGGGTTTCTTTAAGTCCTCTCTCCTCAACCCTTGGTAATAACTGTCGCATATTTCCAATAAGAGTTCGATCACGTTCATCTTTTTCGGGAATGCTTTATGAGCGACGTCAACGTTAAGGAACGGTTTCCAGCCCCTCGTGGTGGACTGATAAAAGCCGTTGTACATTTCCATGCCCTCGCCCAAATCTTGGAGAGCGTCCGGCTTGGTAAAGAAGCTTCTGCCCGCACTGATGCATCTACTGGCGGGTGCGCTGCGCATTACTATGTCGACTACTTGTAAGGCTTCCCTAGGGGTCGCCATCGATGTCAACAGATCATGTAGAGGCGTCAAATCAACGTTATTGGCGAACTTTATTTCAACTTCGAATTTTTTTTCCCTACCGTCGTTTTCTTGAATAATTATTGTGTCGGAAATAGCATCATTAAATGGCAAAGGGCTGGGACTGTAGAGGTTTTTTCTTCCGTCGAATGCAGGGTAACGTTTGGGAAAGTGCTTCAGACGGAACTGTTCTACAACTGTTCTAAGATACTTTTTGGGAACGTCGGGAACCAACTTTACGTCATAATGTACCGCCGACCTCAATTTGCCCAGATTTAGTGGTATATGGTTCGTTTCGACAATGATTTTTCTACCTTTCACGCCCGGTTTGGCACGGATATATTCCATTGGCAAAAGAGCCGTGTCGCCTTGACCACTCCCCGATATTTGCATTTTGGAGAGCTCCCTAGATGGTATTTGTTGAGAACCAGAGGCTGCAACAAAGGGAAGGGTGAGATTTAATTCGTATGCTATTTATAAGCCTCTTAAAGAGGGTGACTGATCAAAACCAATTATTAAAAGCATTAGGGTTTCTTCCTCCTATAGATCCTCCTAAACATAAAAGTCATAAATAATAACGATGTCACAATTCCGATTAATACTCCTCATATTCCTCATTTGTATTCAGGTGTCTAATCTGTAGCGGTCATTTTAAAAAATAAAAAAATCGGTATTGGTAAGCGTGATTAGGAATAGAAACAATTAGATAGAAGAAAAATGGAAGCTGTATAGCCTTAATTCATGTGATGGTAAGAAAGGTGGCACATGTGAAGAAGAAAGAGAGTATAAGGCAAAATAAGCACCTAACAAAAAATATTGGAAACGAGAGATAGAGACAAATAATAAATAAGTCAAATTTAAGTATTTATCTTTAATTGCTCATCTCATTTAATTTGTACATTTGTTTATTTTATCAATTATTCCTAACTAGTGTATATAAAAATAGTGTAGTATATCTAAATTGCTTATTATTATAATATTGTTCTAAAAATTACATTGACTTTATATTTTGTACTTTATACTTTATATTTATTATGACGGTATATTTATTTTATACATTTTGTATATAATTAAGATGTTGGGACTATTATTATTATTATCATTTGTTTATTAATTAAAGTTTGTTGGATGCTTTTTCACTGACACATTTTGTATTTTCTATGCCGCCTGATAAAATTCCATCAAATGTAATAGTTATGATTCAGATAATATGTCAATAACTATGGTCAAATACTGTAGCCCCTATTTAGACTGTTATAAAAAACCATATCATAAACAGTTGCCTTGAAACTAGTTATTTTCCTCAGAGAAACTCTGGTTACACCATTGCCTAAAGTCAGTTGTCCAGCTAACTATAGCAGATTTACATCCAATAAGTATACTGTCGGCTTTCCCAAAGATTCTATAAAAAGCAATTTATTCTCAGTTAGCTACCTATTTGGAAAATAATAAAGTAATCCCAGAGTGTCAGTCAGGTTTGAGACGTGAGTACAGAGAGTACTTCAACTGCCCTCATAAATAACAGCGTTAGTATTGCTAGATTTTTTAAAGTCATTTGACACCATTAATCACAAGAGCCCAGCTCAATGGTCGGCAACGAGCCACCGTTCTCGAGTTATTTGAAAAATTCATGACAGAGATTAAGGGGTCTTTCTGGTTACAAATTTTCAAAAAATCGAATTTTTTTTCACGGATTTTACTAATAAATATCTTCAAAAACATGATACAAAAGGTTTTAGAGCGATATCTTAATTCAAAAATTATTTTTAAGCGTATACAGTGAGACGATGGGAGAGAGCATTTTTCGACACTCGGCTGTGTTTCGATAATCTCGACTGCTAATAAGCAGATGTTAAAAACAGGTGGTTTTTAACATCTGCTTCGATCTGATTCACTCTATACTATGATCTCTTCCTATAACATACATCTCGCTTGTTATTACACAACGTGTTAATCTATAAGCATATAAGGGTATATAGTTTTTCTTTAAAAAATTTCTTTAACAAAAATTTAAATGCGATTTTCTAGAAACCATGTTTTTTAGGGTTGCGGGCACGATTTAAGAAAAACTACTTGACCAATTGCTCTGATTTTTGAATATGTTATTGTATACATTTATGGCTATCACATGAATTAGAATTGTTTTGATTGGTAAACAATTTTCCGATTTTCACTTGATTTTCCACCGTCAAAAAAATTTTTTTTTTTTTTTTTTAAATGGCCACCATTTTATTATTTTTTGATGAAAAACAAATATTCTAGTTCATGCTATAGCCACTACAACAAGGAATAATTTGCCATTTTTTTGTTTTCAGATCATCCAGTCGCCCTAAATCATGCCCGTAGTAATTTTTGATGTTTTTTTTTTAAATCCGTCAAAAATAAAATTTTTAAAAATCTAAAAAAATTTTTTATAATATTCAAAAGTCAATAAACATACCTACAAATTTTCAAAACGATATCTGTTCTTTCTATGAAAAAATATGTTTAAAATAAATATTTTTTTGAAAATAGTGACCAGAAAGACCCCTTAATCCAATTAGAAGTAAGGATATTCTCTTTCAATAAAAATAATCAAAGGTGAAGATATTTTTCAAATAACTCTAGAAAGGTGGCTCGTTGCCCACCATTGCGCGGGGCTCTATTAATCACTAACTTTTATGCATTAAATTAAATTACGGTTGTTCTAAAAATATCATTAAACTGATTAGATGTTATCGGCCCAACAGAACACAAAAAGTTATATTCAATAGAAATATGCAGTCTGTTAAAAAGGTAATGTCTGGAGTGCCACAGGGTTCCGTGCTAGGACCACTACTTTTTTTAGTGTATACAAGTGAAATTCTAAAATCAGTTAAATATTGTAAACTTCAAGCATTTGCTGATGACATGCAAATTTATTATAGTTAAAGTTAAAGATAATATTAAGCAGGCTGAACATTTCTTAAATTATGACCTTCATAAGATTAGTATGTCATAATATCAGTAGTAACTATGTGATACACACAATTTAAAATAAAAAAATAAAAAAAAAAATAAAAAAGTGTTCATTAAAACACGAAAAATCCAATTTAAAAAAAATTGTCATGTACATATTTGTAATAATTTGATGATTTGAATATCAGTTCATATTTTATGTACAGAAGCAACTTCACAGTGATATTTAAAATAGAAATTTTAAATATGTATCTATTACATATAATATTCCACAGAATGATCACATTAACCTAAAGTAAAACTTACCACCCTGCTGCTGTTGTCTTTGTTCTTGAGGCCTTTGACCTTGTTGCTTTCCCTTTTGTGTTAGTAAAAAAAAGCGACTTTTTGCGTTCTTAAAAAACGTGGCATTAACTAAAATATCGCCTACTGTTATCTTACAGTTTATTAAGTATGTAGCACAAACAAATGTTTGCAATACAAAAAGTTGCAATACTTACTATGTGGTAAAGTTTCTTGACGCCCCTGACCTCGTCCTTTTCCTCTTCCCCTTCTGCTGTTCTTGCGCTGACATCGAAGGAGTCGGAGAGTCTCGTTGCCCGCCAGCACCAGCATATGTCTGCTGATATTGAGGCGGACCTGGTTGGGGTTGTGGCTGCTGAACACCAGACCATGCCGTCGGAGGTGCCCTAGCCATGGGCGCCTGTTGCTGAAAGCTTGGTCGCATCTGTTGCTGGAAACCTGGTGGCCTCTGTTGTCGGACACCTGGCACAGACTGTTGCCGTTGCTGAGCTGCTTGGGGAGAATGACCCCAAGGGCCTGCGATGGAAACATTTTGAATAAATATGGAAACAATTCTGAATGTTGTGGCATGCTATTGAAAAATAAAACAATTTGTTAGAAGTTGCAAGGTAAAACAAAAAGTTAAATAACAAAAAAACTATTAAATATAGGTATAGGGAATGTTAATATAGATCGATGCACAAGCCATAACATTTTTAATGAATGTTTCTGATAAATCACCCTGTGTACATGCATAGTAATAGAAGATATATTTATTACCTTCCGGCCCTGTTGGGGGTGCTTGTTGACCCCAAGCTCCTTGTGCATGCTGCGGTTGACCAAACTGTTGTGGTGGTTGGACAAACTGTGAAGGGGGGCTGGACAGATGGAGGTTGTGGCTGTTGAACCTGGCGTGCCCTCTTTTGAGGTGGTCCTTGTTGACCCCATGCTTGCTGGGGATGTGGAGGCTGCCCAACCTGTTGCCCGGATTGGCTTGGTTGAGATTTTCCTCGTCCCTTGCCCCTTGCCGGGCCTGATTTTTCAAATACACAAGTCAGTCTTTGAAAATATTTCGTTTCACTTACACATATTACATCCGAATTGTATCTTTTAAATGACGTGGCCTTGTATGCATATTTGAAAATTGTCAAATACAATGTTTTATTAAACTGGACATCTAATCAATCCCGATACTTAATTTTCTGTATATTAGTTGTCTTGCAGCCTTGTTTGGGAGGATATTTTTCCGAATATATTAGAACTCTAAAGTAAATATTTTTGCAGGATCGATTTAATCGATACTTGGCGAAAATTCATATTAATTAAAAAAAACTGTTATTTTTTTTACGTTTATTTCGTTAACATGATCTTTTTATCACACAATGGCCTCTTCAGATAGTAAGTACAAAGTAAGACAAATTTTTACAATACGAAATTTGCTTATACAGTGCGGCTCAAAAGTGTCCCCCCTTCCTTTATTTTTTGATACAGACTACATTTTTTTACAATTAGGCACACTTGAATAGTAACTAAATACTACTTTTCGACGTACATGTCAAACTCATGACTTTCAAGATGACGACTGGACGCCACTTTGGAAAAAAAGATCCAAAATTTTCATAGCATTCGAGGCCCCAAAGAAATTTTCGGTAATAATTCAAACATTAAGGTTAAGCATTTAGGATTATTGAAAGTAAAAGTTTGGTTTTTATAACTTCTGGTATTAATTAAAACTATTGCACGAATTTTTCATTTAGACAACCCATGTTTAGCCTGTCATGAAACATCAATTGATACAACATAAAATATATTTTTTTCAAAAAGGCAACAACACAACCCACAAGCAATTATACCTCATAGTAACACAAAATGTGTATTACCTTCCTGTCCTGTAGGGAGGCGCTTGTCGACCTCGAGCACCCTGTTGTGGTGGCTGGACAAACTGAGGAGTTGGGGTAGACTCCTTCACAGGTTCAACAGGAGACTGCTGAGCCTGCCTTGCCCCTGTTTGAGGATGCGGCCTTTGTGGTCCCCGTGCCTGCTGGGGTTCCGGAGGCTGTCCAACTGGTTGTTCGGATTGCCTTGGTCGTTGGCCTCGTCCGTAGCCTCTCGCAGGGCCCACTTCTCTTTCTTCGCTGGGACGTTGTGAAGGGCCCTGCTGCTTCCTTTCTGGTCCACGTTGTTGCTGCTGGGAACCAGCTGCTAGTTGTGGCTGAGCAGAATCTGCAGGTAGTTGGCTGCTGGGTGCTGGTTGGCTGCTAGGCCCTGCTGTCGGTTGCTGCTGAGCTCCTGAGGCTTCCTCGGTGGTTGATTTTCCCTTCTTTCCTGAAAACAAATTCAGTGCAGGTGTTAACTGGAACTAACTTGTAGAGATGTGGAATTTTCCATACATGCACATGAAAAGAATTCATTCTAGAAGGCTAAATTTATAATTATAGTACTAGCAATATTATCAACTAATATAAAAATTAAACTGTGTTGAATACACAGGCCCACAAAAAAAGTATATGCTACAGTTGCGACCATATTGTCCCTTAGTATTTTAACCTGCATATTATCCGAGAAAAATCAGAAAAACCGGTCCAAATCACGTTTTTCTAACTTTAACTGCCATGAACTATGGAAATCCATATACCAAGCAAGAAAGTGGTAAACTAACAGAAGGTCAGAACTAACACAAATAACTGTATACCCAGTTGGGTGTACATAGCACCAACTAAACATGATTATACCATTAGTAAAAGTTTCATTTGAAGTGTCTGTCCATCCTATTTGGGTGTACCAAGCACTTGTCACATAGTGGTATCAGTCAACAATAAATGCAGATTGTTATGGAAATATTTGTCCACCCTTATTGGTTGTATACGAGCCCAGAATCATATCGGTTGGCCCAATGTTATTTTTTGGTAAGATTTCTGAAACAAAGACTTCATATTGTAACGTTTTATTTATTTCGGGTTCGTGAGGTGTGAAAAATTAAACTCGTACATTTAAACTAACACTATATATTTAATTAATACAACTACTACACTATTTAACTACACTAATTTATTTTTATACAATTTATTTCGAGCGTTGTAAGCCGCGCCGATATTTAAATAGAACTGCTCGTCCCGCGTCGAAACCCCGCGTTATATCCACCTATAGAAGTATCGCGTCTCTGCGAGAAGCTTCCGGGCAGTTCGACTTCGCGAGTCGCCGCGATCTTTCGACGCGGGCGCTGCCCGCGTACGTCATCGACGTTCAGTTGGCTGGATTATCGAAGCAGGCAGGGGCGGACTGGCCCAGCGTTCGTAACACTGCCCCCCTCCTTAAAGACATTTCGTCTCGAATTGTATCGTCCTCTGGTCCGTGTCGATACCTGCAGAATGACCCATTCTTGCATCGGGAGGTCTGGTAGAAGAAACAGTCCACAGTCTTCTCGTTGAGCGATCTCCTGGGGTTGTAACAGCATACCAGAATCTCGATTCCAGTAAACCGGAAAAGGACTTCTAGCATACTCCTTATCACCCTCCAATCCAGGCCATCTAGTCCGCTGGCTATCTTTGGTATCGCCAAACTGCTTATGCTCTGGGACAAGAGCACATCCCTCAGCTCGACTAGTGTGTCCCAGACAGTTTGATAAGTTGGTTTATGGTGCGATAGCTGCTTGGTCACCAAATAGAAAACGGACCTCTCTTTCTCCCGCTCGGCCGCCGTGATTTGAAGGACTCGTCCAACCTCTGGTCTTTGTCTGCGTAACTCCTCCAACTGTCCAAACGCCTTCTTGAAGGTAAGTGCAATCCCTCGGGACATTCGGAGGTCCGCTGCCACACAGTGAGCAAGACAGAAGTCAGCAGGAGTCTGGAACAGGTCACGTGGTTCTTCTCGCGTTACACCGTAGCGAGCTTTCTGGCCGTTGGAATGAAGCAACATGAATTCCTCGAAAGAGAGCTCGCTGTCTGGTGGACTGACGTGTCGAACTCTGGCTTCAGCTTGTTCGTCATTGCTTCCGGCGAAAGGGGCTAAACGGTTGAAGTGGACCACCCTGGGTTTTCCTCTTGGCAACTTCTGGATTCGGTAGACTACATCGTTAATCCGGGTGACGACCTCATACGGACCTTCCCAGGAGCTTTGAAGTTTTGGAGATAACCCACGACGACGTTGTGGGTTATATAACCAGACTTGGTTGCCGGGTTGGTACCTGCCATCGTTGGCGTTGATGTCGTAGGTCTCCTTCATGCGGCCGCTGGCGCCCTGGATATTTGAACGGACTCGTTCGTGGATGTCGTCCATTCTCTGGCGTAGAGTACTGACGTAGTCCTCTCCAGCCACGTCGTCCCCTGGTGTACAGCCGAACTTCAGGTCACAGGGTAGACGCAGTTCACGGCCCATCACGATGCTTGCAGGTGTTTGCCCAGTTGTTTCGTGGATTGACGACCGGTAGGCTAGCAGGAACAGGTGGAGAAACTGGTCCCAGTCCCTCTGGTGGTCAGAGACTACTTTGGATAAGTACCGGTTGATGGTCCTATTCATTCGCTCCACCATTCCATCTGACTGCGGGTGCAGTGCAGTTGTCCTTGTCTTACGGATGTCGAGTGTACGGCACACATTCTGAAACAGAATCGACTCGAAATTTCTCCCCCTGGTCCGAATGTAATTCCAGAGGTACACCAAATCGACAAATCCAGTCCTTGATGAGAGCGTCCGCCACAGTAGAAGCCTCTTGGTTTGGAAGGGCATACGCTTCTACCCATTTGCTAAAATAATCCATCACGACGACGATGTATTTATTTCCATTATCCGTTTCCGGAAACGGACCTGCTACATCGATGGCAATTCTTTCAAACGGACTACCCACGTTGTATTGTCGCATTGGAGCCTTCGGGTGTCGTTGCGGACCATTACTTGCAGCGCACACCACGCATTTCTTGCACCACTCCTTCACATCAGTAGTGCAGTTCACCCAGTAGAAACGCTCCCTAACTTTTCCCAGCGTCTTTGTTACTCCCAGGTGTCCGCCAGTGCTTCCATTGTGGATCTCCTCCAATACCTCTGGCACTCTGTTTCTGGGGACTATCAGTTGTTTTCGCTCTTCGGTACCACCTGATTTCTCCAGAACGCGTTTTAAGAGTCCATCGCTTAAGACGAGGGAATTCCACTGAGCCCAGTATGACTTTACGGTTGGTGAATACCGTGACACCTCCTCCCAAGTGGGTTTCCGATCTTCTTTCTTCCAATTCACAATTGGTTTCAGATTTGGGTCATTCTCTTGGTCTCTCAAAACCTTTTCCGACAGCCAATCATCGTTCACCGCCGTCGTTCTGTATACTAAGATGTCCTTTTCTTCTGCCCGCTGACAATGTTTGCAATCCTCAAAGCAGGGTCTTCTGGATAGCGCATCAGCGTTGCGGTGAACTTTGCCTGCACGATGTTCGGTGTCGAAATCAAATTCTTGGAGTCGCTCTATCCACCTGGCTACCTGTCCTTCAGGATTCTTGAACTGTAGAAGCCATTTTAGCGCCGCATGGTCCGTTCTCAGCAAGAATTTCCTCCCATACAGGTATTTATAGAAGTGTTCGACAGATTTCACTACCGCCAGTAGCTCCCGCCTGGTAACACAGTAGTTTCGCTCAGGTTTCGACAGGGTTTTACTGAAGTATCCAATAACCTTCTCTTGGCCGTCCTGAATCTGAGACAAAACTGCTCCCAAACCTACATTACTGGCATCGGTATCCAAAATAAATTTTCCATCTGGGAGAGGATAGCTCAGGATAGGTGCACTCGTCAACGCTTCCTTTAAATGTCGAAACGCTTCACTGCATTCATCGTCCCATTGGAACCGTCTTTCTCCTTCCGTGAGTCGAGTCAGTGGCTTGGCAATATTGGCAAATCCGGGCACATATCGACGATAGTAAGTGCATAACCCGAGGAAACTTCGTAGATCATGCTTATTGCCGGGTACTGGCCACTCTCGCACTGTTTTGATCTTCTGGTCATCCACTGCCACTCCTTGACTGGAAACAACATGGCCCAGATACCTCACTTCCTTCTGGAATAGATGACACTTTTTCGGGCTAAGCTTTAGGCCAGAGGTTCGCAAACGTTGAAAGACCTCCTCCAGATTTTTCATGTGATCCTCAAAAGATTTTCCAACCACGATGATGTCGTCAAGATACACAAGACATGTCTTCCAAGAGAGTCCTTTTAACACTGTTTCCATCAGCCTCTCGAAGGTTGCCGGAGCGTTACATAATCCAAACGGCATTACGGTAAACTGCCATAGTCCCGTACCCAGAGTAAACGCAGTTTTCTCTCGATCTCGTTGTGCCAACTCCACTTGCCAATATCCACTCTTCAAATCTAGGGTTGAGAAAATCTTTGATCCTGATAGAGTATCCAAGGTGTCATCGATTCTAGGCAATGGATAGCTGTCTTTCTTTGTCACGTTGTTTAATTGACGGTAATCCACACAAAATCTGGTAGAGCCATCTTTCTTCTTTACCAATACAATTGGTGAAGCCCACGGACTATTAGATGGTTCAATGACTCCATCTTTTTCCATGTCCTGCACGATTTTATCGGCTTCCTCGCGTTTGGCTAATGGCAATCTTCTTGCTGTTTGTCGGATGGGCCGAGCGTCGCCCGTGTCAATTTTGTGTCGGATTACATTTGTCCTGCCCTTTCCACCTTGCCCATCATCGAAAATATCTGCGTACTTAGTAATCAGACTCCTTAGCTTCGTCGTTTGATCACTTCTCAAGGATCTTGAGGAAGATGATAGGAGGTTTGCTAACTCGCCTGTAATCTTCTTAACTGAATTTTCTTGAGCATCTAATTTTCGAATGACGGAGGAAACCGAAGAACAGTACCCTAAAATGATTCCTTTTCTAAGATTCACTGGGTGATGATTGAGGTTCATTATTCTCACCGGTACTGTTTTCTCGGTCAGCAACAGAGATTTTCCTACAGCTATTCCTCTTGCTACCTCGCCGTCGTGAGACCTTGGCTCAAACATCATTATATTTCCAACACACGGGTTACCGTCCAAATGAGCGTCCAAGATCATTTCACTTCGTTCCGGCACTGCCGTATCCTCTGCCAGGACAACTCGGATTGTTTCCTCCGTCTTTCGATGTAGTACGATTTCCTCGCCATTTATTTTCAGAACATTATTCTTGAAGTCCAGTTCAAATCCCTTGGTGTTCATAATGTCCATTCCAAGAATAAGTTCATCCTCAATTTCAGCTACCAGTGCTCGATGTTCAAACGACACGTTTCCAATGACAATTGTGATGTTGGTCTCACCGCGAATGGTAGCGGGATCTCCAGTTGCAGTACGTAGTCGCCAGCTGGTCGGAGTAATTCTTGCTGCGGTTCCAACAATATCTGGTCTAATGATAGTTCTCGTTGCACCCGTATCTAATAGCAACAGTCTCTCTTTTCCATCGACTAGTCCATCGACAAAAACACTATTAGACGGGTGTTGAAGAGATGCGACTCGTGCAATTTTCTTTGGGGCTTGCTTCTTAGAGGTTGACGATTGCCCCTTACGGTCAACCTCATTTAGTTTTCCGACGAGGGTGACGTTTCCTTATTTCTAGGGCAGCGACTACGGACATGTCCAACCTTACCGCAATTCCAGCACCGAATTTGCCTCTTTTCCAACATGCCCTCGACGACTCGCCTAATTTCTGCTTCATTGCAGGTTCCTTCTTCAACACCGTCCTCCATCCTACGGACCTTAGCTTGACCTCTGCAACTCTGTTTAGCAGCTTCGAATTCCAAAGCTCGCGCCAAAGCATCCACCAACTTGCTGGGACGAGCGAGAGTCAGAGCTTGACGGGTCTCAGTATCACGCAGACCATCTAAAAATGCCTGCACGGCTAGTCGTTCCATGACGTTCTCCGGCGTAGATGAGTATGCCAAACGAACTAACCGCGCTATGTCCGCTTCGAATTCCTGCAGCGATTCGTTACTTTTCTGATAGCGGTTCTTCAACTGCGAGTGATAGACATGCTCAAGATGGGACTGACCATATCGCATTTCCAGGTGTCGGACAAGTTGGTGGTAATCCTCTTGTTCTTCAAGAGAAAGCGTCTGCAATATATCCGTTGCATCGCCGCGTAGCGCTAACGTCAGCGCTGTAGCCTTCTCCGCCAATGACCAACCATTTGCCTTCGCTGCAGCCTCAAATTGCCGTAGGTAATTGACCCAGGAGCTCTTACCGTCAAACTGTGGAGGTTTCATGCGAATTTTCGAAATTTCCACGTGACTGCTCAACTCGGGTTTACTCAACCTGTCGATGTCGCTACCAGGTGACTTCAGAGCGGTATTGACCACTCGTTGTTGTTCCCCACTTTTTAAATTCAGCGTTGCGATTTTTCTCTCTACTTCTAGAAACTTATTCTGGAATTCTTCTTCTACGGTAACTAATTTGTTTTCTATTTCCCCAAATTTGCCGTCCATTTGTTTCTGGAGCCAACTAGAATTTTCCGTAATCTTCTTTTCTAAAGTTGTATAATTTTCTAGTAGTTTTTGATCCATGTTTTCTATTAATTTCTGTTCCATCCCTCTTAAGTTTTGCTCCATCCCTCTTAAGTTACTAGAATTTTCCTGGAGTTCCTGTTGCATTTTGGTGGCATTTTCTAGAAGTTTCTCTTCTAGATTTTTCTCCAAGCTTTGCAACGCCGAATTTATATCGCCAGCAATGTCGAATAAAAATATGTCGGGATTTTCACCTTCATTTTCCAGAGCTTCTTTAAGTCTATTTTGCAGATCGGCCTTTTTCCCTGTCGTCTCGCACTCCCGTTCTTCAAGTTCCCTTTTTAAATCCGCCACTTTAAGGTCCTTTAAAAATACCTGTCTTGAAGCCATTTCACTTAATTTATTTATCGCGAATTTATTTATTTAAATGTCTTTATTGTTCAGTTTTTTTTTTTCCACACCCCACACCTGACACCAATGTAACGTTTTATTTATTTCGGGTTCGTGAGGTGTGAAAAATTAAACTCGTACATTTAAACTAACACTATATATTTAATTAATACAACTACTACACTATTTAACTACACTAATTTATTTTTATACAATTTATTTCGAGCGTTGTAAGCCGCGCCGATATTTAAATAGAACTGCTCGTCCCGCGTCGAAACCCCGCGTTATATCCACCTATAGAAGTATCGCGTCTCTGCGAGAAGCTTCCGGGCAGTTCGACTTCGCGAGTCGCCGCGATCTTTCGACGCGGGCGCTGCCCGCGTACGTCATCGACGTTCAGTTGGCTGGATTATCGAAGCAGGCAGGGGCGGACTGGCCCAGCGTTCGTAACAATATTATGGATACAACTATTATCCTTTATTCGCAATTTGTAGGATAAATAATATAATAAACGATATGATAAATAATGTAACAAAGGATAATATTGTCGTATCCATAGCATGAAGTCTTTGTTTTCGAAATCTCACCAAAAATAACATTGGGCCAAACGATATGATTCTGGCCTCGTATACCACTTTATGAAGTAGTCTAAAGCTAATTTTACTCTGTAGTATCTAGTGTTCGCATCACAGTTGTTTAGGTTAGTCTTTTTACCATTTTAATGGTGTTAATATGAGAAATCAGATAGAATGTTTTAGTTCACCATTGTCGAATTACATATCATGTCTACCCAATTGGATGGACATCATCACATGCTTCATACAATGGAAGCCAGAATGTCATCCACTTGGGTAGGCAGTATTTAAAGCATTAAAAGTTTCTTCTAGATAGGAACATCAATTGTAGAACAATTTAAAATTATTCTATGATAACTGATTCGCAAAGTTATATATCTGGCAAGTACAAGCGGTGTACATCATGATGTAAACCAGTTGTATATAATATATATACACGGTGTCAATTTGAAAACGAACAGCATTTAATATTGCCTAAACTAATGACAGTATGAAAATTTGGCGAAACACGTCAATTTACATATCAAGGGGGACAACTTTTGAGGCATTTGTTGTCGTATTACTGTCAACTCCCTAACCCCCAGAGCACCTACCCCTAAAATTTTAAATGGCAACCCCTATTTCTTTTGCTATTTTTGAGTTTCTTGTACAATTCTAAATAAGTCCCATATTTCTTTTTTGTCAAAATTGAGGTAGTTAACCTCATGAATGTGTGGAATGTATTTAATTTCTAAATTGAAATAATGCAACTTTTTAAAAGTATGATAATGAAATACTCAAATTCTTACCTTTATAATTACTTTATTAATTGTTCAAAATGTGTTTCATTGTTTTCTAAGCACAAGTACAGCCAATATTCAAACTGTTAGCGGACGTGTTGAAGAGTTTCAGGTAAAATAGCCCTATGTTCTTGTACAATTCTTTACTGCAGTTGTTCAATTGAATCTGGTGAGTTTTGAATACAACTGATTTCAAGTGACCCCATAGGAAGAAATCGAGAGGTGTCAGACTGGTGACCTAGGTGGCCATTCAATTTGGTACCTAGTTTTTCAACAAATATTTTTAAATGAATGAATGTGATTGACATGACGGGTCAGTGAATGTAACCCCCTTTTAAAAGTTGCATTATGCCAATTTAGAAAATAAATACATTTCACATATTCGTGAGGTTACGTACTTAATTTTGAAAAAAAAAAAGGAATTTATCTAGATGTACAAGAAACTCAAAAATGGCAAAAGAAGTAGGGGTTGCCATTTAAAATGTTAGTTACACGCCTTAACCTCAATAGGAACACCAATTTCTATTGATTTTGTCGAAAAATATACTGGAAGTTGCTTTTCTCGGGTGCCCAGGTTATTTAGATTAACAGAACTTTTTTATCGTACGCCACTGACCTTATTTGGCTAACATTTATAAATGAACGATGTTTTAGCTACAATTTTGATCTCTTGCAATTTTGCGCTAACTGTGACGGCTTTCGAGATATTGGTCATTTTTAGTCTGACGATGCATCTCCTTACATGGCAATGAAATAATTTTATTTTTTAGTTTTCATTTTATTTTTTAACGAAGTGACCTGGGCATCCGAAAAAAGTAACATCCAGTATAGTACTTTCGATAAAAACATTAAAAATGTTGATCTCATCGATGTTAAGACATGTCGTGCACCGTAAAAAAATGAAACTTTAACACCCTGTATCTCCCCATAGGAAGATACAGGGTACTCTAGATAGACCATATGTTAATTGGAACTTGGTGGTTCACCCCAGGGAGAACCACTTTTTTTTGTCATCGTCAATTTCCATAATCAGCATGTGTGGGCACACGAAAATCCACATGCTATTCGGCCAAGGAATTTTCAACACGAATTTAGTGTTAATGTTTGGATTGGTATTTATAACGATTATTCCTTTGGCCCTTATTTTTTACCACCACGTTTAAATTCTGAAAACTATTTACAGTTTTTACAAGCAGAACATATGTACAACATATGTGGGAAGAAATTCCACTCCATTTAAGAAGACTGGCTTGGTTCCAACTTGATGGTTGCCCAGCTCATTTCGGCAAAAATGTAAGAGACTGGTTGGATACTCATTTTCAAGAGAAATGGATCGGTCGAGGAGGTCCAGTTGCGTGGCCTCCACGATCCCCAGATCTAACACCTTTAGATTTTTTTGTGTGGGGATTCTTAAAAGAGAAGGTATATGCCACGCCTGTTGCAACAAGAGACGATCTTATGAACTGCATCAGGCACGCATGCAACGATTTAAATGTCCACCATTTAGTTGGCATAAGACATTCTATCGAACGGCGATGTCAGTTGTGCATTGCACAACATGGTTCGTATTTTGAACAATTGCTTTAAATAGTGTTAATCTAGTTTAGTAATTATTATTCGTTTTGTTTGATTTTTATTATTTATGTTAACTATTTACTCTTATGTTAATTTTAATAACTATTATTTATTCACTGCATGAGAAATAAAATATTAAAGGACAATGTTAAAAATAGCCGTTTTTTAACGCATCTGGGGCACGAACGAAACCCTACAGAAATTATTGTTTATGATTAGTAGAAGTCAATAATATTAATAGAAAACCCTAAAAGTCCGGGGAAAACTAGTGCGCTATCTATATAGTACATCATCTCAATTGACTGCTAGTTTACAAGAGAGTTACAACAAAAATAAAAAGTTTTCAAACCCAAATACCAGACCATATACCTTTTTTTGATTTTTGGGCCGCTGAATCCAAATCTGAGATTCGTTTAGTTCTGTCACCTCAAGATTTTCTTTGAAGCTCATTTGAAAGTTATATCAGGCTCATATGTAATTATAAGGTCGAATATAGTAAACATGTTCCAATAACTTGTTCTATATGTTTTCGGGGTCACCCGATCTGAATCCGAAGTCCATTTGATCACACTGTTAAGGTTCAAGGTCATTCCAAGGTCAATCGAGAGTCATTCTAGGGTTACTATAAGATCAAGTTAAGAATAAAACGCTGCACGTTCCTAACCATAGACATAATTATTTCTATGTTCCTGACACTTGTTCTATAAGTTTAAATCGGAGGTTCATTTGATTATACTATTGAGTTTTAAGGTCATTCGCCTAAAAGACTATGCGAGAATCATTTAGCCACAAAATGTGTCTCAGAATTGTCAAAAATCTGTCTCAGCAAGAAAAAGGAAAACACTATTATTGGGCATACTTGCGGATGTAAGGTAGGTAAAAGAACAATAAGCTGTTCGCACGTAATGCTGATATTGTGGTATTTTGGATACGCAATAAATCTGAACGAGATTCTTCGTGCTCCAGATCATTAACAAGTTTCTGATTTTGAAAACGATGATGAGAATGAGAGCGAAATTAAAAGCGATTATGAATAATGAAATATTGGCATTACTATATATCGATAACAATTTCAGTAGAATTTTAAAAAACAGAAAATAAATGAAATACTAAAAAAAACACATAAAAAATACTTTATAAAATACAAAAAGAAATCTAAAAAAAAATAAAAAAACAAAAAACAAAAAAATATAAAAAACGATAAAAACCCAAAAAAAACATACTTAAAAAAATAAAAGCCCAAACAAACATAAAAACGATAAAAAACAAAAAAAATGTAAGGAACGCTAGAGGATCGCCTCCTCGTGGTGCGTTCTGGGAAACACTTTTTGTGGCTAAATGATCCTCGCATAATGACCCTCTTTTGACCTTAAAATGGCCTTGAACCTCAACAGTGTGATCAAATGGACTTCAGATTCAGATCCGGCGACCCGAAAAAAATATAGAACAAGTAATTGGATCATGTTCTGCTCATTTTTTGTATTTAACCTTATAGTAACCCTAGAATGACTCTCGATTGACCTTGGAATGACCTTGAACCTCAACAGTGTGATCAAATGGACTTCGGATTCAGATCGGGTGACCCCGAAAACATATAGAACAAGTTATTGGAACATGTTTACTACATTCGTCCTTATAATTACATAATATGAGCCTGATACAACCTTCAAATGAGCTTCAAAAAAATCTTAAGGTGACAGAGCTAAACGAATCTCAGATTTGGATTCAGCGGCCCAAAAACCAAAAAAGGTATATGGTCTGGTATTTGGGTTTGAAAACTTTTTATTTTTGTTGTAACTGTCTTGTAGACTAGCAGTCGATTGATATGATGTACTATATAGATAGCGCACTAGTTTTCCTCGGACTTTTAGGGTTTTCTATGAATATTACTGACTTCTACTAATCATAAACAATCATTTCTGTAGGGTTTCGTTCGTGCCCCAGATGCGTTAAAAAACGGCTATTTTTAACATTGTCCTTTCGTACCTTCTTCATTTCACGTCCTCAAGTAAAATTTAAAAACCATTACATTGCCATACATAGTATGTACTACAATTGGGCAAAAAATTGCCAATATCTCGAAAACCGTCACAGTTAGCGCAAAATTGCAAGAGATCACAATTGTAGCTAAAACATCATTATTTTATAAATGTTGGTCAAATAAGATCAGTGGCGTACGATAAAAAAAATATATTAATCTAAATAACCTGGGCACCCGAGAAAAGCAACTTCCAGTATAGTGTTTTCGACAAAATCAATAGAAATTGTTGCTCCTATTGAGGTTAAAGCGTGTGTAAAATATTAAACGAAAATACCATTCAGTTCAGAAAATATTGTAAAAAAAACTTAAAAACACTGAAACTTTAACACCCTGTATCTCCTTTATGAAGCTAGATAGACCATATGTTTATAGGAACTTTTTTTCTCAAAATGTATTCTATCGGATGTTAAAGTCCTGCTACAAAAAAGTGACTCACCCTGTATATTGTGCCAGTTGTACAGTTGTAACCATGGTACTCTGGCACTAGCGAGGACTATCTGTGTCCACCCAATTGGGTAGACATGGCAGTCAACGTGTTAAGGTAGGTATTCATTTGAGCACATTTGCGGGCACGAATGGTTGTGCACAAATCTGCTCAAATGTGTACGGAGCTAAGTACTGTTTGCGCAGTACTTAGCTTCCGTGCGCGCAAATTTGCTCAAATGAATACCTACCTTTAAAGAGAAATCATGACTTCATAAGTTTATAATAATGATAATAACTAATAACAATAATGACATTACTTGTCTGATACATGTATTTATAACAAAATACAATTAATAATAATCCGTACTAAAATTCGGAAATTTGTGCTACAACGCAGGGCTCGACACTATAAAACTCTATGATGACGAAAGTATAAACTAAAGTAGTGCAACTGTGGCTTGTTCTAAATCCAGATTGGTAATGGTAAAATATTGTATAGGTTTCCAAATGACTTTTGATTTGTGCTGATACAGTTATTTCTAACATTATAGACAGTGGGAGGGAAATAAGTTTTCAAATTTTCATTTGGGTAATGCTAGATAGTTACCAACTCATCTTACTGCAATATTATATTAACTCAACCAAAAAACCTTAATGAAAATAAAGTAATTATAAACATTTTCATCAAAGCATGTTTTTCCCAAATCTGCTTACCACTGCGAGAACTGTAAAAACGGGACTTTTCATCAATTGTAGGTGCCGTTAAATTTCCTTTATAAATCATAGTGTATTGTATGCTTAAAAAATACAATAATTTGTAAAATATTTATAACACATGGTCTAAGAAAGTTATTTCTTACCACCTACTAATAAACTATTAAATATTTCACAACTGACACCTATAAAGGATGTCAAACTGATTTGTTTATTTTAAATTAGATAATATTCTAAAACAAACAAAACAGCTAATTGTTATCTACAAAGGACGCTTTATTAAACAAGTTTCCAGGTTAATAAAACGCAAATCAGATTCTAGTAAAATCTCAAATACATAAAAAATTAATATGAAGTTTTTACTAAATTTAAATAATATGAACTTATACAGTTGCACCACTAAACGGGATTTGGTCCAATTTACTGCGAATGTTAAACTTTGCTGTGGGTAAGGATTATTAAGTAAATATTAATAACCTAGACTCGAAAAACTGAAAAAAACATATACATATATGTTAGGTATACATATGTACTTAGTGTTTTTCGATTTATAGATGTATTATGAGTCAATAACTTAACAAACGCAAAAACAAATGAAAACCCAATATTTTGATGATCCCTATATATTTTTTTCGAGACTATTTTCTAAGAAATTATATTAGCAATCACAAAACATCTAAATAGATTAGCAATTTGTTTCATCGAAAATATAATATCACACATGATGTTCGGGATCCCTCAAAATGCCTCTGTACCAATTTTCATTACAACATGTTTTTTATCAATGTTTTTATTCTAATTTCAAATGTAAGTTTTTAGTAATATAACATTGACTTAGTCGAGAATATTATTTATTAAAATCGAAAGAAAGACAATCACACTTTGACAATTTATTAAAGTCGATTCACGGTTTATGAAAACCCCACTTTTCTCGAAAACGGTGCATTGTAGGAAAATAGCACAAAATACATTTTTTGAAGAAAATGGATGAAGATATCGGAATCTTCTTTAAAAGGTTGCACACAGTGCCCCACGGCCGAATTTCCATCGATCCGACCGTATTGGTTCCATCAAAATCATTTTGCTTTTTCATTCCAAAATCAACTGTAAAAAAGATGATCAAGTGAATGTATTACAGTGTATATATAAAAAAAAAAACGTTTATTTCTTATGACATAAACTTTATTTACACTGTTATAATGAATCAACATTTACGTATGAATCAGCAATAAAAATTTAGTAGATATAGTGTACGTTTTCCACGAAACACCGAACTACTACACTTTTCTCGACGCGCGTTTCGCCAACCAAGTTGGCATCTTCAGGAGAAGATTAAAACTGATTAAAAGATTAAAACGCCGAAGGTTCCAGTACCCACTCCAGGATCTAGATATAGTGTAACTAATTAGATTGTAATTGTTATATTAGTTTAGTAATAATTAGAAATGACGGGCGGTTAAGTTCAGTTTCACTTACTAGATTTCACAAAAAACATCAATGATATCTTGTAATGTAACTTACATTACATTGTAAATTCATAAAAAAATGTCGTCAAATCTGGCTCTGAACGAGAGAGATAGAAATAGCGGTTATGTTGAAGCTCAAAATGAAACTTTGTTGTTGTCAAACATTTGACAAGTAGCTGTCAGAATTGTAAAATAACTAATGACGTAATGTAACAGCATTGACAATTCAATAAGGTTATAATATTAAAAATAGAAATACGTATTTTTTTGCTCGTTCAATTTTGCTGACTTTTTTTTTGGATGGCTCGTTATAAGTATCTTATATTAATTCTAACTAAAATCAAGCTTATCAACTGAGATCACAATAATTAGGTAATTTAGGGACGCCAGGCAGTTTCATTCTTATAATTATGACAGTCACCAAAAATCTGTTTAATCAATGGCACAATTGTCACAATAATGAGTGGACAAACTTCTTTTTTAACATACTTACTTTAAATTATTATTTTAAGTAAAACAATCATAAAAAAATCACTTGGTTTTGAAAAAAATTATCTTAGGAGACAAATAGTGTTAATTTTATCATCTATCAGTCGACTTCTTACAGAGCTACAAATGTAACCAGCGGCTGAGAATGCACTTTCTGCTTCTACTCGTACACTAGTCGGTTTTATTGTCAACAAATTCATGTTTCATGTATTTTTTTTAATTTACCGGATCCGGTAAATTGGTGCCGGATCCGATAGATGTCTTATGATGCCGGATCCGCCGGATTACCGGATCCGGTGTTCCGGATTGCAATCCGTACTTAGGAAACATTTCTAGACACATGTCCGTACAAGCTTTTTATCTGCTTTTTACCTAAGAAAACACCCCCTGTATTTATTCGCCCGATACAAGTTACATACGTTTATCACATGACGCGTCATTCACAAGGGACACAGAAACGTCGGGGAATCCCTGTATAACGCTCGGTAATTCCCCGTTCTTCTTGTTTTATATTGTCATTTTTCGTTAAGGGAAAAACGCACAAAATATAAACAGAAAATGTTTATATTTAATTTTAAAAATGTTAGTGCATTCTTTATAAATAATTAATTTGGGGTCCAAATGTATCTGTACTGTTTAATTGGGGTACCTATTTGCAATTTATCTGACGTAGAAAGAGATGGCTATGGCCATTAACAATATAAGATTTATATTTAAAAATTTAAACAATTCATTGCATTGCAAATTTAATAATAGCCGTATGTTTGAAAGCTTTTCTTGTTTTTAGGGACAATAGGACGAATATCTAAAATAAGTACATTCATATGTACATAGTATATGGTCAATGGTAATATAATTCTTCGTTATACATGATGTCCTTATATGGGATATTTTAACAAACATATGAAATGTCAAATATACATGCATTTGCAACTTAATCTCTTTATTATATCCCAGATTTTTGTTGTACCTAGGCAGTGTTGTAATGGCTTTCACTGTATTTACAGTCGTACAAAAAAGTCATAATACATTTAGTAAATATTGTTTTTTTATTGGTACAACTAATACTTAAATGTAATGAAATTAAACTTAGTCCATATGACATAAAGTATATACAAAATATAAACATGTAGCATTAAAAAAACAGAAAAAAATAAACAAGTGTATTAATAAAAATGAATAAATGGTAAAAAGTAGGAGGTGGAAAAGGAAGAGGCGACAAATAAATCATAATACACCGCTAAATAAAATATGTATATTCTACATAATAACAGGCTTTAATATTTTGTGGCATATCCTTTAGCTTTAATTATAGCCTTGAGCCTCCGTGGCATAGAAGAGACTAATCGGTTGCATAATGCAGAGGATATTTGAAGCCACTCGTACCATTCACAACTGCTTTAAGGTGTGTTGTTTATTAGAAATTTTATATTTTCTTACGTGGCGTTTGAGTTCAGCCCATAAATTCTCAATCGGATTTATGTCAGGACTTTGAGGTGGTGTTTTAAGTATATGGGGTACATTAAATACAATCCACTGCTGAACAATACGAGCAGTATGTTTAGGATCATTATCGTGTTGAAAGTAATAACGATCCAAAACATTTAGTTTTGAGCACTATCGCGCATTGTTTTTTAAAATATTCATGTAACATATCTGTCCATAATTCCAACATTATGTACTAAATTTCCAACACCACTAGCACTGAAACAACCCCAAAAGTTAACGCTACCACCTCCTTCTTTCACGGTAGGTTGCAACCTACCGTGAAAGGAGGAGGTGTAGCGTTAACATCTGGGGTTGTTTCAGTGCTAGTGGTGTTAGAAACTTAGTACCTAATGTTGGAATTATGGACAGGTATGTGTACATGAATATTTTAAAAAAACAATTTGTGCGATAGTGCTCAAAAATAAATGTTTTGGATCATTATTACTTTCAACAGGATAATGATCCAAAACCGATGTATATTTTAGAAGAGTAATTCTGAACGATTCACACCGTAAAACAAAGCTGGAGCTATCATAAAACATACTATTGCATCATCAATTCCACGTAGCTTTTCTATCATTGACCTGATGATGCTGATGATGACGTTTGTCACATCTTAGGGGGTTTCCCCCTTTTCTGTTTTTATACTAGTAAATCTTTTCAAATATCCACAAAGAAATGTATATATTTATATTTCTGCTATTTTTCTCTGTGCAAAACGTAATTTTTTGTCAAATACATATATGTATAGATATTAATCCCATGAAACGTAACATAATGTGAAAAATGTTGAACCCTTAAAGTAATCACTTACCCTTCTTTTTAGCCATATTTGATTATATTTCTCAGTTGAGATAAGAATCCGCAAATTATAACAAAACTTGGAAAACAAAAATTTAGAGCAAACACTTTAACATTTACTAGAACGGTAACTGCTAGACATTAGACTCCTAAACTGACAAAGCACCAGTAAATTCCATATCCATAGATCTGGTAAGAACAGACTGCTCATGACAATACCACAGTTTAGAAATTGTGCCAATAGCGTGGTGGGGATGTACAAGAATCAGAAAGAGATAGTCTGTTTGGATCGGTCTGTGGTTTAAATTAGTAGCAGAGCAAAAGGAAGTCCTCCTTATGCCACGATACACATATCACTATCGCGTGTATCGTGTCCTTAATGTCCTTATGCTGTATCAGTAGTCTCCTCTTTGTCTGACTGTGCTATTTGAGGGAATTGATGATTCCGTTTGTGCACAAGTTTACCTAAATTAGGTAGTGTGGTTTCAAGATAAACTTTGGACTGCTGATGCGATGAGTGGGGATGTACTTGAATTAGTAAAAGACATACTTCTTAGATCAGTCTCCTCTTTGTCAGACAGCGCTGTAGTGGGAGAATGGTGGTGCCGTTTTAGCCACTCTCCTCCATTTATTTCCAATCTCACTACAGCATAGTCAGACGAAGAGGAGACTATTGGTCTAAGTAGCCTATATTTTTCTAATTCTTATACATCCTCTCCCCCACTTATCAGATTGTTTATTTTTACAAAAATAAAGTTTTCCATGTGCTTCGTAAAAACGTTTTGAAAAAAATTACGTTTTATGTATTCCATGTCCGCATATTACCATGCCATAAGTCTATGAATACGTCACGGAGAGACCGTGACATCCTTTCTTGTTGCAGGACACAGATTTTACTAACAGTTGTAATATTAATATGTGTGTATTCATAGACATTTCTCAGAGTAGAGTCAAATTAAACAAAAAAATTGCAGGCACACTAGTTCTCTCAATGTATCCATAAGTATGTCGATGTCTTTAATAATGTATTTTACATCAAAGGCACCGTTGTGTCTGTCACAGCTGTCATCTTTAAAAACTATATTAGAACGAATATATGTAATTCCGACACGGGCACTCATACGACATATATTCCATACGAGTTTGTAATCAATCAAAAGTCGTTTACGCACATATTAACGCGGTATATCAAGTACCTTAGTTTAGTTGACATGGTTTGGTGGGTATATTCTGACAAATAATTAAGGTTGACAGAAATAAGTTTTAGTTCGGGCTTTGGGTTTGACGTTTATAAGTTTTGTATGGTTTCAAAATCTTATTAGAAAATCCAGTCTGCAACACATTTGGAATGTCATATTCTACACTCGCAAAACCGTAGTCCTTGCTTTAGGCTCGGACTACAATCTTTTCGTGTGTAATATTCGCTATTCCATAACTTCTTGCAGAATATATGTAGCAAATTTAAACTTTTGTGACGTAAACTTTAGTAAACTTCACTAAACCTCAACTCTGACTAGTTTTTTTTAGTAGATTCTTTGTTGTAGTAAAGATTTAATGAAATATTATTAACATTTAATGAAATGTTATGTGTATCTGGATAAGTGGATGCTGCTATACTTTGCGACCTCTAGAAACAAATAGCTTAACTATCACCAGGTCATGCGCAATAGGTAAAACAATTTGGTCAAAAAGGAACGTACATAGAGGCGCAAGGCTTGGATATTAAAACTGAGGATAGGGAAGCCCGTTAGTAAATTTATGAAAGTCTGTTCTCTTTATTTTGCTGAGGAGGATTACTTTTATCGATGTAAGTTTTAGTATTTTAACGTTAATGTAAAGATATTTATCATTATTATTGTCTGTTTCAGTTAAGGATTCAAAAAAGCGGAAAATACTGAAAAAACTGAAGTACCTTCAAATTTATTAAGTCATGAATGGCCTGCATTCAGAACATGTTCACCCTCTTGTACACACTCTGAAATTACAGTGCCGTCTAAATAATCATATATTTGAAGATATTCAATCTAATGTCTGTTATTGACTAAAAAATGTTTTCAATTTTCAATTAAAATATTAAACAATTTTGTAAAAAAACCACGATATACCTTGAAGTATTTATTAAAACTTTTCAATATAAACCGATCCAACCTAAAAATGTATCTTCCATAGGTATATTCTATCAGTCTAAAAATCAAAAGAAAGCCACTACATTTATGCCAGCAACTTGTAAACAGTAAATCTTGATTACAAAACACATTTGAATATAAAACACATTAAAAGCAATGTAAAACCCAAGAAGACTAAAATGAAGGAGACAGAACTGCGGCTTTTCGCTGTATAACGCGACGGGCTCAAATATGTCCGCCTCCAGAGGCGCTGTAAACAGTTGTGTACCACGGTTGCCACGGTATACAAACAGATATCTATACGTATACCGTGGTTCTGTACTAATCTGTGTGCGTTAGGTTAGGTACTAATCTGTGTAATGTCAGGTTATTCTGACGCCTCGGAACGCTTCTTATATCACACAATGCAACATAGCACTTACGAAACATATTTATTTAACATTCGAATTGTATTTTTATTAAAGCCAAACGGCATGTAAGCAGATTGTCACATTTGTGAAATGTCATTAGTGACAGCTGACAGTCATTAAGTTTTATAGTTTACATACTTAGTCTATTTAGGTTATACACTAGCTGTTAGTAAAGAATTGTATGGAAAGACATATTAAATATTCTAGATATCAAATGAATTATCTAGAACATTTAAAAACTAAATAATGTTGTTGTTGCTAGAATAAAGTTAGTTGTGATTCGAATTTTATACAGATAAGATCGACAAGTTGTAGAGTATTAACATGTGGTCCGCTTCTCATCACATGATGTCGAGTACACTACTGTTTGCAGCGTTTTCTGGAGGCGGACAGATTTGATCCCATGATACCGAACGAGTTCGGTCTCCTTAGTTCTAGTCTTCTTGGTAAAAACAAACGGTTAATTGGCCCAATCGTTAGTTCGCAATTTTTCCGTACTAGCGCTGGCATCTTAAATTCTGACGCCTAAAGCCTGGTTCTCAGAGCTTCGTCATGTCGCCGCGACATTTTCCCCACTATTTAAAAAAATGTTTATTACTTGCAATAGTCGCGACATGGAATACCACAGTTTGAATTTGAAATATTGTAGTTTGTCACAAAACATCGAAGTAGACAGTTTGCGGAATAAATTGACAGAATAGAATATTTGCGGAAGTTCTGGATATACTTCCGTATACGGACTATATTCAAATCGCTTGAAATTTGGTATACGGATGTTTCTTGGTGTGCTGAGCACGAATCTGCGTATGATAATACCCGCAAGTGCCCGAAAGTGTCCGTAAGTGCCTCGAAGAGCCCACAAGTATGGTTAAAATGTGCACGATTACGATTTCTGTGGCGCCGCAAAATAAACACATATAGTCGCAGATATATTCGCATAGAACAGGCCAAAATAAAAAACTTTTTTATTCTTGTAAAAAAAGTCGATATCTCGCTTGGTTTTCGAGATATCGAGGGTGGAAGTTTTAAATTGTAATATTGGCGTATACCAGTTCCTATGTGGCATTTGAAATGGTTTATTTGAAAACTATTGCGGATATTTTTATACGCAGATTCGTACTCAGCACACCAAAAACCCCCGTATACCAAATTTTAAACGATTTGGAGATAGTCTGTATATGGAAATACAGCCAAAGTGGATATTTGTCACGCCGAAACCATGAAAAAATGGCCATTTACATAAACAAAGTAAGAAGTGCGACTCGCGACAGATTGTGTAGTTGAAATATTTCAACTACACACGGCAGTCGCAGCGACAGTAAAATAAACTTGGTGGGATGTAGGGGAAATTAAATAAAACGTTTTTATTGGTCGGCGATGTGTCGCCAGCGACACGACGAAGCTGTGAGAACCAGGCTTCCAAGATTATTTTACTGTCGCTGCGACTGCCGTGTGTAGTTGAAATATTCCAACTACACAATCTGTCGCGAGTCGCTCCTCTTACTTTGTTTATGTAAATGGCCATTTTTTCATGGTTTCGGCGTGACAAATAAGAACTTCGGCTGTACTTCGTTCGTTCGTTCGAACTATTCATTTAGTTCAGTTAGTTCGCGACTGTCGTACTGAACTATCGACATAAAAGATAAAGTGAATAATATTGTAACGTTTTATTTATTTCGGGTTCGTGAGGTGTGAAAAATTAAACTCGCACTTTTAAACTAACACTATTTATTTAATTACTACAACTACGGACTATCACTTTAACTACACTAATTTATTTTTATACAATTTATATTAGAGCGTTGTACGGAAAGCCGGAACGTTTATTTAACTGAATAGTTCAATTGAACTAGTTCGTTCGCGAACTACCCATCTCTAATACGGACTATCTCCAAATCGTTTGAAATTTGGTATACGGGTTTTTTTTTGGTGTGCTGAGTACGAATCTGTACAAAAATATCCGCAAGTGCCCGCTAGCGTTCAAGCCGCTACAAGTAAGGTTAAAATGCGTCAAAATCGCTAAATGAAAGTGTTGGATATCTCGCTTATCAGTTTGGATTTCAGTATTCGGCGCTATGTGTTTTTTTATTAAAGAAAGCAAAGTTGCTTCGTTTCCCTTATTCTCTGGGCAAATTTCGATCCTGTATTGTTCTGGTTCTCCGCGTACGATCATTCCGAGAAGCCATGATCCTTCGACAACTCGTCTACGTTCGTACTTTCGACGTCCACTTTTACACTCGTCAATCTCAACAATAACACCTTCATCTACAATTTGGCCTTCCCCGACAAACTTATTAGTAGTTCATTGAAAAAAATTAGTTTTCAAATAAATCATTTCAAATGCCACATAGGAACTGGTATACACCAATATTACAATTTAAAAATTCCACTCTCGATATCTCGAAAATCAAGCGATATATCGACTTTTTTACAAGAATAAAAAGTGTTTATTTATGCCTGTTCTGTACGAATATACCTGCGCCTATATAAGTGTTTATTTTGCGGCGCCACAGAAATCGTAATCGTGACATTTTAACCTTACTTCTCGGCTCTTCGAGGCACATTTTCGGGCACTTGCGGGTATTTCCATACGCAGATTCATGTTTAGCACACCAAAAAACATCCGTATCCCAAATTTCAAGCGATTTGACGATAGTCCGTATACAGAAGTATATCCCGAACTTCCGCAAATACACTGTCTATTTAGATGTGACTGTGACTGTGACAAACTGTAATATTTCAAATTCAAATTGTTGTATTCCGTGTGGCGACTACTGCAGGTAATAAACATTTTTTTTAAGTAGTGGGGAAATGTCGCGGCGACATGACGAAGCTCTGAGAACCAGGCTTATCACTCGAGTTCGGTTAGTAGTCATATCATTTGTGAACTTCGTACTTCTTACTTCTTATTATTCTCTCTTCAGTGGTTTGACAGTGTACATGTCAATTGTCAAATGTGTCCTGTGGTGTGTGGTCGTATTTGACTTTATTTTGTATTTTGTGACCTACAAAATTGGTTTTACGAAGACGAATCTTGGAGTTTAAATTTATTTTGCCTAATTTTTTTTTGCTTTCTATATAAGTGATGTTCAATTAATCACTTATCTATGGTGATTTTTTCTTGTCTGCTAATTGAAAAAACCGTATATAGCTTCACCAAATACAGTTAAACCAGATACATTATTCGAAAATGAATTGCTTGAGAATAATACGCGTTGGATTAATTGGTACTCGATATTATTCAACCGCATTTAGAAATACGCCAAGGGTTTTACCTCTTAAGTTCACACAATATAACTATGATAATAAACGCCACTATAAAAATTTTGGGCATAAGCCAGATAAAGACCCAACAATAACGAAAGTATGGTGTTCCTTTCTTCTGGTAATGTTCATTCTTCCATTTATTGATTACAAATGGTATGTATGAAGTATAGTACGTTAATTTAACTCAGTCTAATAATACTAATTGGCAACAATCATAAAGAAAACATCGTTATACGAAACGGCAACTTTGTTCTGAATTTATTCTGGTTGTGGTCAGCTTTACTATTGTTGAAGATGTAAGCCGTCTGTCTATACTGATATGAGAGTCCATATCAGTATAGTGTGCTTTTTTGTTATCATTTTTACCCAAGCCGATATGATGTCTTAACCTCAAATATAATTTCAAATGTTTAAGACTACATTGTGTACCATGAATAACTTCCATAAATTTAATAACCTGTTGATCAGTAAATTTAACACGGTTAAGTACGTCTTCAACTTTCGTAGAGTTAACTATGGCCTTTAATTTGGAATCTTTCATATTACGTTGTACTTGCTTACTAACATTAAATTTTCTGATAAGAGAGCGGTTACTCACAGTTACGGATCAGTCAGAATTATCGTGTCCAAAAGTTATGATTGTTGATCGCTCAGTGATCGCTTTATGTTATAAACAGTCACGACCATTTATTTTCGAAACTATGTAAATTACTTGAATTACATAATTTGAATACATGCACCTGATTTATTTGAAAATTGGGGAATATGAAAAGTTCATTCTAATTTGTCCTTTTTTAGGCTGAAACAGTTGTTATCTGTTAAAGCTGAGAGTGAGAAAATAGAGGAAGGTATTGAAATGGATAGTAAAATAGAAGAGAACAATGAGGATGAGGTTAAAAAGAAAAAACATCGACGAGAAAAAATTGGTTTTAGGGACAGAAAAGTAAGATTTACAAGTAGTACATGTTCTGATGTATATGTTTTCTAAAGATTTTATTTTATATATACTGTGGTTTCAGTTAAATACAGTAAAATCTTTCTAAAAAATACCATTGTGCAAGAAAAGGAGAAATAACTTATACGTTATAATTATTCACCTTATATCCTCTATTGTTTTTTTTTTCATTTTTTTAATAACTAATCGTCAGAAGTCCCTAAACTGATTTTCTGTTTCTATCCTATATCTAATTTAATTGAATATTCTTTGTGGTGCAATGGCATTCTTAGAATGGTTTGTATAATATGCAGTTAACAAATTGGTATTGGAGGCATTTGTTTCATTTGTTTCATTCAAAATACGAAACTTATGTTTTTATTACCTTTTTTTCAATACCTAGTAATACTCAGTAATTATCGTGTTTTTTTTAGTTATATCTTTGCAAATTGGTTTTTTTTGGCACCTAAAAAGCCAGTTTTCTAAAAATCAATATTTGATTGTATATTAGATTAGATGATCGAGGTATATGTATATAATTTAGTGTCATACAAAATTCTAAATTATTGGATATGCAAACGTCATTAGTGGTTGGTAATTGTTTTCCTAAATCCCAATAATACGCCAGGCAATATAGCAGAAAAGTGCTCAGTTTTTAAAAAAGAGTCCTGAATAAGGTTTTTCGGCGCGATAAATAGGTAAAAAATTGTAGAAATGGATTGTGTATGTTTTGGATAAAATCGGTATGTAGGAACTTTAGTAAAAAAAAAAACGATAAAAGTGCCGAAAACCGTTTTTTGCGGATTAAGGGACGAAAAATAATTTTTTTTCGTAAAAACAAAAAATAGCACGTTGTAGCTCTTGAAAAAAACGAAAAAAATGAGTTTGTGGTGATCAAAATCGGTTCAGAATTTTTTGCACAAAAAAAATAAAAACCGATGAAAAATTCCCATTTTTTGAAATCGAATTACAAGGGTTCTAATAGTCGCAGAAACTTCTGCTTCTTAAATATTAAGAACTTTTTGCATAAATCGAAAAAAAACTAAAAAAAATGTTGTTTCGAAAAACGGCTTGAACAAGCCGAAAAATGGTCGTTGAAAAATTTTCGGCTTGTCCAAGCCGTTTTTCGAAAATACCTTTTTTTAGTTTTTTTCGGTTTATGCAATTTTTTTACCTAATTATCGCGCCGAGAAACCTTATTCAGGACTCTTTTCAAAAAATAAACTATCTAGCCTGGACTGTAATGAAAGACTCCATATGTTAGAATATTGTTGCTATATACAAGACAGACATTATGCTATGTCTCTCCTTTTTACAGTACAAAATATTACAGGTATATTGCATGATCTGATTTTTTACAACAAATCTAATTATTTTTTACGGTGGCCTAAGTTTGCAAAGTAGATTGAAGTTAAAGTATTTGAATAATTTGGACAGTCACATTTTAGCATAATTACCTATTTATTGAGTTATATGAATGCTCATTTTAGAAAATAAATTTAGCATCCCTCATCCCATATCTCATTAATAATGGTATGTGAAGTTAGTGAGAATGTGTTTAATTTCATTAATGTTTTTCCTCAGAAAAAAATGCTCCTGAAGTATGTAACAATTTTTTATAGTTGGTTGTGCTTTTCGATTAACCACACTATCTAAACTTTATAATATATACATGTGTGTATGTATATAGAAGTAATGTTTTTTTCCTACAGTTTATGGTTTACATAAAATTGAACGCTGAGAGTAGATTGTAGGTCTTAAATTTCAGTTTTGCTTCTTTGAATGTGTAGTAAAAAACCGATCATGATAATACTACCTATTACTTAATGCAGGAAAGCTTTGTAGAAACTGTTTTAACCCAAGTGAAATTTTTGAATTTTGCGATAGATAATTGAGTACGAAAACCGTATGAGATCTTATTCCACACCTGACAAGATATTTAGGTACTTTGCAACAGTAAAACTCATACACATAGATGTAACAGAGGTGTACATGACTCCTGACGATTTCCTTAGAGCAATAACGCCCGGAATGAAACAACCCGACGGTAAATAAACCCTGCTAATTCTAATCTACAGCTTGGTGTCGGAAGCTATACTATTAACAAACAGATTTTTATTTGTGGTGTGGAATAATGCATACAAATTATAATTCAAATAACTCTGAATTAATACGAATTCATTGCGAGATTCGCTTGAGCTGGGCTTAAGGTTTGGTTCATTTTGTCGGTCTCTGGATTAGTAAAAACATGTAGGGTGTTTGTGAAAGCTTTGGTTTCCTACAAAATTGCATACCTCTTATCTCCGTGTAATATCTGCACTTTCTGTGGTTGTGTATTAGAATAGTCATTATCTTAGATAAGTTATTGACAAATGTCCAAATCCAAGAAATATTTGTACAATAACAGCAATTATTGTTGGCCAAGATGTCCATAAAAAAATTCATAGTCAACATGAAAAATCTGGAGTCGCCAAAGTACGCCCTATTTAAAAAATATATACTGACTATTCACTTGTACAAGTGGCAGGAGTTGATGTCCTTCTTTCCGTTTTTGTCAATTTAATAAAAATTGACAAACCAATTTTCCAATTCGCAAATTTTATTACAAAAATATACAGTCATTAGATAATTTTGAGTGATCAAAGAGCCAAGGGTGCCTCATTTATTCCGGCTGCAAGCAGGGTTGGGCGAAATCTGATTCTTTATTTAATAAGTAAAAAATCACTGATTTAAATTTAAAAAATCATGATTTTTATGGTTTTTAGAATTTTTTTTCTTACTGCACAGAATAAATGCAGTGTCTTTATATTGCACATTTATATCTATTTTTTTGCACTATTTTGTGTATTTCGTGAAATTAAGTATTATGGAATTTAAGTTTTGTATAAGAATTCTATCAATTAATTCAATTCGAAACATAGACCACTTAAAAATGCCTTAATTCTCAAGATGTTGCGCGTCGACCGATATGGGGTTGAAAAAGCTGAAGAATTAGCGTTATCATCCAAATAAAAAAATAAAACTAAATTAAAAAATTAAGTGTATTAAGGTGAATGTCAATGGTATTATAAATTACAGTAGAGTTAGACTGGTTACTTTTTAGTCCCGGTTAAGGCGGATTAATTAAACTGACGGTTAGACTGTAAGTGTTTTCTAAACTTCCTGTACACATTTCACAGTCTTATCGTCTGGTTAGTTATTCGGCCTTGACCGGGAGTAAAAATACTAGCCTTTAGAGTATGTACTATGTATGTTTTGCTATTTAGTTTTTAGTTGTTTTTTTCAATTTTATTCCAGTATTACAGCATCTACTTAAGAATGTTTTTTTTTCTTGTTTTTAAAGTAAAAAACCGAAACTAACTTATTTATTTTCATTCAATAAATTTTCTCAAAAGAGACTACCAAAGTTGTGACATTGCATCTGCCCATAAAATACAAACTGGGTTCCAAACTGTAAAACTGCGAATGTGAGATAATTTTTAATATACATTAAATGGAATTTTTTCGTGTTTCGATAGCAGTAATTTTTGGCATTTTAACATCTTATATAGTGGTGATTCCAGTCATTTAAGGATATTTTAAGTAGGGAGAATTGAAACTAGTATGTTTCTTTACTTAATTTTATGAAATACGTGAGAAAGAACCCGTATATATTTAAATATATATTTAATTAATAAAACAAGTACAAACTCGGTTTTTGTATGTACAGTCCGACAGAAAAAAATACCACAATTCCTTTTCTCCTCACCATCATATGACTATTTTTTAATAATAATAAATTTTTATCTGTTCTTCATATGTTATGGCTCATCTGTTTTTCTTATGATATTAAAATAAAAATTGAACCTGTGCCATAAGTTTAGTGGAAGTGCCATCATATTTTGGTAGTCTATTATCACAGGCGTTGATTTAAATCCTGATTTAAATCAGCCCAACCCTGGCCGCAAGTCTCCGTAATCAATGAAATATTTCTTTATTTATTGCGAAAATTCGTCCTCACCGTCCTAAATTCTATAAGACAAATTTTATTATTTATCAAATGAGGCACCATTACGAAGGAAACGATTCAAGGAGCGATAAAAAAATGGGTGTGCCACACCCCAGTTCGCCGCAACACTTGGTAGGCATTGCATACAGGATTCATATAAGACTTGACACTTGTCACTCGATGTGATATTTTTGAAACCAGGACATCAAACTCGCAATTCCTTCGATATATTATCAGAATAATTTCAATCTTAAACCTACAAAGTTTGGTGAAGGGTCAAAATGTCGGGAAAAAAATCAGGAATCAAAAATTCATATTTTTCATCCAATTTCCCCCGAAAAACCACGCTACCCACTACGAGTACAAAAAAGAACGCGGTCGACCGAGACAATTTTCATTCCTATTTTTCCTGCTTTTTTTGTGTCCGAATGATAGTTTGGCAAAAATATAAAAAAAACTGATCTGTTTGAAGAAATATTTAATTTATTTTATTATGTATACTTTCGACCAGAATAAATAAGACACTTATATAGCTCTTTGATTAAACACAAACAGGACCTTTAATTCCCGACATATCGCATTCTAATTATGAGGACAAAAATGGAGAGGTGGGATCTTAGACTAATTGTATGCCCTCAAGGTGCCCCATTATGTACTGCATACAGAATTGCCTTTACTGAGCTAACTGAAAAGAAAGTAACTGAAATAAAAGGGTTATGAAAAAGAGAAGTGTTTAAAGTAATTGGTTATAATAATAACTACATCAATGACAGAAAGTTTTGAAGTTACCCAATTGTTGATATGTTAAGTCTCTTCAGACCCCCACAGACTTCGTTCTCAGCTGTAAGTTTTGCATCTCCGTATAAAACTGTACGGGTAAAATTTTCACAAAACCGATGTGTGTGGCGGAAAACCGCCCTTGTTGCCGGTGTTCAAAAATATCTGTGCAGGTTGGATTTTAACCCTCCAATATGAACATAACAGAAGTTCAGCAGGAAGAACAGCAAGTCGGCCAGTGTGTGGCTTCACACAGATAAGAACGACGGACTTTTTCAGTGTCATGCGAGTCGTAGGTGGTGGTTATTTATTTATTTATTTTCTCTTTTGCAAAGTGACCGATTTAGGCATTGTAATGGCTCTGGAAGGCTAAGTCTACAGAGTAGGTACTCTGATCGAGATAAAAAAATTGAGCCCACAAACATAGTTGTAACTCATTTAATAGATTTCCATGGGAAAGTTTAAATAACCACTCTTTTGTACGTTTTCTTTTTGAATTTAGTATTTTTACAGCTACTGCCACCGTAACTGCTAGTGTGATCGTGGAAGTCGGCTGCAAACGCGGTGGCCTCAAAAAAACTCATGTCATGAGTCATGATCTGGATGAATTGTATTTGTAAATCTAACCAACTTTACGCCGGATCATTAGATTATATAGAAACTTGTAATAATTATTGTTATACTCAGTAAAACGTTAATCCCAGCTTAGATATCTTTTCGTTTTTATCGTGTTCACCATAATCCATAACAGTTTCTCTCATGTTGAATAATTTGTAATAATTCATCTTCACATTGCCACTAATGTGTTTTGAGATGCATAATAATTTAATGTTTCTGTGCATGTTAGATAATCGAGTATGAAAATCGCATTAGGCACTACTCGACGCCAGACAAAGTTTTTCGCTATTTTGCAACTCTACAAGTGCAAGGAGTGACAGTCGACCAGCACGAAATTTACATGACTCCTGATGATTTTTTAAGGTCTATGACGCCTGGTTTGAAACAGCCTGACGGTTAGTTCCAGTTGATACTTTTTAGTTAGATTAGAAGCAACTGTTTCTGTTGGTATTTTTATCGAATATTAAAATAATTACGGTGCTAAGATTCGTTAGGCCGATATTACTTATTAGGATACTAACTAATTGTTGAATAACAGGGCCGTGCTTAGGTTCGGATACGTCAGTGTCAAAGGGTCGTTTGTAGGTCAATTGTAAAATAACAATGAAAATACGAGGCGCGTTCATAAACTAAAGGCCGTTTGCTTATATATAAATATTGGCGCTTCGAAGCACAGTTTTACTACTGCAGCGCCATCTACTGACTCATTGCGAAGCTACAGCGTCATTTGTTTTGATTCTGAAGTCGTATTGTTGTCCGTGAATGCAAAGAACAATGGCCGCGAAAATCGTTGATCCCGCCAACTGTGAAGTGCGTTCTGTGATTCGTTTCTTATGTGCAAAAGGATCGTCGGCTGCTGAAATTCATCGGGAGTTATGCCTGGTTTACGGACCTACAGTTATGAGTGAAGGAAAGGTTAGACAATGGTGCCGTGATTTTAAAAATGGCCGAACAAATGTCCATGACGCAGAGCGGAGTGGCAGGCCCAGTATCCAGACCGATGAAATCGTTTCACAAGTGGACCAAACACTGCGATCTGATCGTCGATTGACGATTAGTGGCCTGGCTAACAAATTTCCTCAACTTGGACGCACTACTGTTTACGATATTGTCACAGAAAACCTCGCATACCGCAAATTGTGTGCAAGGTGGGTACCAAAAACGCTCACCAACCACCACAAAGAGCAAAGAATGTCTAGTGGACGAAAGTTTTTGGCCCGTTATCAACAAGATGGAGATGATTTGTTTTCTCACATTGTTACTGGGGACGAGACATGGGTATCCTACGCCAACCCAGAAACAAAACTGCAATCGATGCAGTGGCGACACTCATCTTCACCAAAACCGAAAAAGTTTAAGCAAACTCAATACACAAGTCGAAAATTGATGGCTACAGTTTTTTGGGACAAAGACGGTGTTCTTTTGGTTGATTTCATGGAACGTGGGACAACAATTACAGCTGACGTGTACTGCGAAACGCTAAAAAAATTGAGACGTGCGATCCAAAACAAACGCCGCGGGAAACTGTCATCTGGCATAATCCTCCCTCCACGATAACGCGCGTCCTCACACTGCTGCCAAAACCAATGAGAAAATTCAAGATTTTCGTTGGGAACTTTTTGACCACCCACCGTACAGTCCCGACCTTGCACCTAGCGACTACTTACTCTTCTTGCATTTTAAACAGTGGCTCGGTGGACCACGTTTTGAAACCGAAGAGGGACTCAAAAACGCCGTTGTCAACTGGTTCAACTCTCAAGCGGCAAGCTTCTATGCAGAGGGGTTAAAAAATCTGGTGCAGCGGTACGAAAAATGCTTAGAAGTGAACGGCGATTATGTAGAGAAGTAAAGTAAGATTGTACCTAACTAAATATGACAATAAAATTTGTTTCTTAGGAGTACATTTTTTTCTGTGACCAAACGGCCCTTACTTTATGAACGCGCCTCGTAATTTACCCACAAAAACTCATATCTGACTGCTCATTGATACATAGATGTATTCAACAGGTTTGTTGAAGACTTGCTGAGGTAGTTGTGTTAGTTATGCAGGAAAGCGAGCCGCAGTGAACGCCATATTTAAACTAAACTATCGAATTAGTGAACTAGTTCAATCAGCCCTTGGGAACAGCCGAGATAACTGAATCAGGCGGTTTCCTATATAGCTCGGAGACATACTTTTATTGTTTATTGGTTGAATGATTAGTGTTATTCAACTTTTATTTGAACGTTTTAAGTGCGGCCCTGTATTGCAATAAAAGGTAAAAAGCATATTGTCTACCCCTATTCCTCTCTTTTAATTGTAACTGCATGATTACCACATTAAAGTTTAAGCTTTTAGAAAGATACAATTTACACGTATATTGTTGCATTTACTATTAGTTTTGTGGTTGATAATTGTATTATTCTTTATAAATTTACTAATCCAGTTTTATTACCTTTTTTTGAACAGCTTTGCTGAGAGCAGAAGTAGAAATAAAGAAGTAGTAGTAATGACGGAAACACGTTTATAAAATAAATATTTTTATCTAATTAAAAATATCCATATACTTGGTAAAACTGCTAATAATCTAAAATGAGATTTTTAGATGAATATAGATATAGATATAATAGATCACAAAGTTTTCGAAGAAAATGAAATATTGAAGTACCTACACTATGTAAATTAAAATTACATACCAGCTTTCTACCATAACGGATGTTTATCACAAAATAATTTAAGAAATTAGATACAAATAAGTAAAGTTTAGTTGTTTCAGGCAGTAGTCCGCTTGAAAATTTTTATTTGAAAAGTTTATTAACAGAAGTATCACTACATTATGTACGAATGTATATTATGAAAATTTTAAAATGAGATTTTTAGATGAATATAAAATTTTCATAATATACATTCGTACATAATGTAGTGATACTTCTGTTAATAAACTTTTCAAATAAAAATTTTCAAGCGGACTACTGCCTGTAACAACTAAACTTTACTTATTTGTATCTAATTTCTTAAATTATTTTGTGATAAACATCCGTTATGGTAGAAAGCTGGTATGTAATTTTAATTTGCATAGTGTAGGTACTTCAATATTTCATTTTCTTCGAAAACTTTTGTGATGGCTTATAAGAGTTTGTTAAATGTAATGATGGTATTTTCTTAGAGGAAAATAAAAAAAATAATATATTATTAAATATATAAATAAATAAAAGATTATCTAGAATTTGATATCATAATTGATATTTATTTTTTACTGACCTGAAAATTATCACATGCGACAATTATTGGTCTATTTTAGTATCGTGCTTTGAAATTAGTTTCTAAAAGTATGTGTTAATAGTTACTTTATTTGGGTGCTGCACTTTTGCAGCACCGGTGCCTGCCCCCTGCCCCCTGCCCCTGCCCCCCTGCCTTCCCCACTCACCCGCAACGTAAACGCCTTTGCGCGACAGAGACAGCATCATATTATTGCTGTGTCTACCTCTCTCACACCCACACACACACTCGCGCGCGCGATCCGTGTGACACTTGATTCTAATTCTAATGGGAAAAGAATCGGTCCGTCATTAACAGAGTGGACCTTCGTAGACATCGTAATGCCAGGGCAATCTAGCCAGACATTTAATTCCCAATGGGAGGATTCATATCTTTTTACTAACGTCGACGGAAAAGCCCAATGTTTAGTTTGTGATACAATCGTAAACATCAAGTCCTCGACCGTGCGGCGACGTTACGAGAACAAACATTCGTCGCATGACACAATTGTTGGTGACGAAAGGACGGAACTGGTAGCCAAATTAAACTCAGAACTACCAAGCATTCCAAAGGTACGCGTCATTATTTTAGTACTATTTATTAAAAATTGACCCATTTTCCGGAAAATATCAGACCTTTAACGTTTTCTGGTATTTTAGATTTCTTAATTTAATTTTAACTTTTATAGTCCAGTAGGCAGGGAGCTAAATCATCAAAACGTGTTCTTGAAACGTGTTGTGACCTATTGAATTTCCAAAATTTTAAGCACAGCCCGAAGTCTCCAAGTGCTATTGATAAACTTGCAAATGACTGCTGAAGTTGAAAAAGTGCTTTTTTTTCACTATTTTTTTTTACTTCGAAAGTAGGGCGACTGTGCTCATGAAATTGAAAGTACGTATTTAAAAAAAATTGCGCGTATTTAAAAAAAATGGGCGTCAAGATAGTCACAATTCCGAGAATTTCGAGGCGGCAACGCTAAAACAATATACATATACAGTTTGTGTAAAGGCAACATCGGCCAGTTTTGAAAAAGGACAAACAAAGTGAGACGACAGATACCGCATACGCATCGAAGGTTGTGGGAAAATAAGACCGGTCCACTCACCACCTGCCGCTAGACAGAGAGAGAAGTGTAGTTGAAGTAAACAGTATTCTTGTTAAAAATGTTATTAAAATGGTTTATTCACGCGAAGAAATACATATGTATATCAGAATGTCGTATAGCATGGCATCATAACGGCTATCCTGAACGTAAATTAAAAGATTCATTTGCTAACATGTGTTCCCAAATAGGCCAACACTTTCTAAAAACACTAGGTATCCAAAATATTACGCATAATCTTAGTACAGCAAGGCATTTTGGCTCGGCGCGGCGCGGCGGGCGTTTAGCAGTGCTGTGTGGAAGAAGGGTTCAGGTTCAGATGTATTGACTCGTACTGATTAGGTAGATGGATGAGCCGGTCTTATTTTCCCACTACCTTGGATGCGTAATGATGGTTGCGTCTTACATGTCGTTTTACATGTATTTGTCCTTTTTCATAACCGGCCGATGTTGGCTTAACACACACTGTATACTTGTACATCGCGTAAAAAAAAGGTAGTCGCGTAGAAAACGTTATAAAACTGGCCCAAATTAATATTTTTCAAAATCTGAAAACGTCTCGCAAACCTGAAGAGATTTATGATTTTTATAGCCCAACCCGGTCAATATCGTACATAAACAAAGAAATGGCGTCATTGTTAATTAAGGCTTGCAAAAAAATTCGATCGTTAATTACTCGAAAAATTATTAACGGATCGAACTGAAATTTTCAGAGTAACTTCTAGTTACAAATAGCTACTCTTTCAATTTCAGCCTGATAATTGCTTAACTTTTCGAATAAATAAATAATTTAAAATAAGCACTTTTTCAGCTTTATTAGCCAATTGTTAGTTTAGTTAACAATTGCATTTAGAGACTTCCGGTTGGGCTTAAAATTTTCTAATCTTAATACGGAAAAATTTTTTTTTCTTAATAGTACCTTATATACCGAAAATGCACAGGAACGGAGTTATATGCGAAAATATGAAAATTCTCGCATATATTGTTTATTTAAACAATGTTCCACACGGATGCTGCTCTACGGACCCCGCTCATTGTATTCTACGGGAAAAAAAATACACGGGGATCCGTAAAAACCTGCCATGCATGTCACAAGAATACTTTTTGATGATTTTAGCTTCCTGCCTACTGGACTGTTAGTGCTGTCTCTGTCGTCCCTCACCTCAACGAAGCCGCAGCCCGGCACGAGTGCTTGGCCGACGCTCGGCCGGAGCGGCAATAGCACCGGAGTTGGGGAGGCCTGTGTTAATGGTTACTTCATTTGTCTGGATAAAGTAATTGAGATACCATTACTTATTATTTAAAAAAATGATCCGCAACATTCCCGAAAATTGTTAACGCCATCGGCTGGTACAACTAGAAGGAGTATCACAACCCTTAGATATTTCTTGCCTTTATAGCGAACATTATATTAATTGTCAGTATTATAACAAGCTGTGTCAAGAAACAAAAATGCTGGACTGGGTTGTATTTGAAACCTCTACAGTCGGCGCCATCCTGAGATATTCAGTCCTGTAATTATAATTTTGTAATTCTGGCATCAAAATCCTTTTCCATTTCTCTATTCTCACCTGAAATACTGTGTACTGTGCCTGAAAGGAATCATAAAGATAAGTATTTCAGAACATTTTAAGTAACATTCGTACTTATATCGCTTGAGGTATATCTACAATGACAGCCAAAAGTGAGCAACATCAAGTTTGCGATTTGTGCAGTGATAAAGGCAGCAGGGAACACAATTTAGTAACAGTTCTACTTTTGGGAGTGTTATTGTACATACAAACTTTTTAATATATTCAATTTTGTACTCGCTTTTTTTAACAAATAAAGTGATATTTTTGTACTAACATTTTTTTCTGCTAATATCATTTAGTTGGATTTACATTTTTCTATTTGCTTTCTATTACAACAATAAATATGTAGTGGTGAACAAAAATATACGCACAATAGAGAGATGTATGTAATGTAACAAACCATACATTCTTAGAAAGCGGAAGAATGCAGCTTTTGTTTGGTGTAAATAAATACCGAGTGTTGTACCCAAAGTAATGGCGATTTTTTTACATTGAAATTTATCATATTTCAAAAACTGATTGTAGGGCAAGTAACAAGTTTTTAACATAGTACGAAATTTTTTTTTGAAAAAGTAAATAAATTGTCGAAAACCGCATCCTTCTAAGTTCTCGTCAAAATAGGTCAGAATTTTTGAGACGTCCAAACACAATGTTTTTAAAAAATTAAATTACTAACCCATTTTGAAAGTAAAGTGTAACAAACTATACATTTTTGGAAAGCGGAAGAATGCTGCTTTTGTTTGGTGTAAACACATACAGGGTGTTGCATTCAAAATAGTGGCGAATTTTAACGGTGAAATTGATCGTATTTTAAAAACATCCTGTAGGACAAGTAACAAAATTTTAACATAGCACGAAAAAAACTTCTTGAAATAGTAAATCGTCTGGGAAAAACCGTATTCTTGTAAGTGTTTGCTCTGTCAAAAGACATTTACGATTAAAATGGGTCAGAATTCTCTAGGACACTCGGTGTAAGCCGTATATTTTCCAATTATAAAATTTAAAATGCAACTGTTTATGCAGGTAGAAGGTCTGAATTTGCTATGCTTAATTTATGTCTGACAGTTTAATATATATTCAAGCAGTGAAATTAGTATGTTGGTATGCCCTCATTAAACAGCAACATATTTGTTTTTATGTTTCCTTGTACCATGTTTGAAAGATTAATATTTTTTAGGTTTGGGCTTGGATCAGTATAAACGATATGACCCTAAGGTACGTTTACTTCCATTGATTTTTAATCTTAGATTTCAGTGAATTCTCAAACCTCTCCTAAAGGGGATTTTCTCAAACACCATTTTTTATGACTCTTATCAATTTTTCCCTCCTTCAATAATGGTTGTTATAAATTTTACTTCGTAACAATGATTTCTAAATAAACTTGTCCTCTTTTTGTTTATTTCAGCACGGTCTCCAGGTAAAAATTATCTGTCGAATGAACTTTTTGCATGATTTTAATTTTCGCCGCATGACATTTTAAATTGACTGTGATAACAATTGGCTTTTTTATTGGCTCTTTTTTGTATACAATTCGAGTAGTTCAGTAGATGAAAAATGTAGATTTGTTTTAATTTTTAGCCAAAACGCCTTAATAAGTTCCTTCCTTAATTGTTTTTGGATAGAAGCGATTTCTTAAGGTATTTGACTGATTTTCAACTTGCTTAAATTGTATGTCGGCAAGCAATTAATGCAGGTTTTTTTTGTTTATTAAAAACTTACATTACTTTAAATAAAAGTCTCGTTATGTGAACGTTTACCAGTGCATAAAAAGCAATAGTGCACCCTTATACTTTAGTAATGATAACTTTGGTATTACGCATATTTAAAACAATTTGGTTGCGGTAGCAGCTACTCCTATTCTTTTCATTTTCTCATTTTGGACTTGCAGAATGTGGCTCTGCGAAATTTTTTTTTAACATCTCGAAAACTACAAAAGATAACCACATTAAACTTTATATCGCTAAATTTTTCTTGAAGGGCTAACTAGCATTAGATAAAATAATATTTACCTACATTATGTTTCTCTTTCAACAAAAATCAACTTGGCGTTTACAGTTTTGATTTTTTTGAATACGAGTATTTTAAGGTGCACATAAATAAAACTTATACTTTGGGAATTATTTTTTTTTAATTCATATATCATGGATTTCAATAAAATGTGTAATTATTTTAACATGTATCAGTTTTTACATACTATATTAGGTAAAGATTAGTGTTCTATTAATATTTTAATATATTATAGAGTGTACAGCAAAAACTTGAACTCACCTTAGATGAAGACAGCATTTTTTATAAATTGGGAAGTTCTGGCCTCATCACATTTTCCGACTATATATTTCTCTTGACTGTTCTATCAAGTGAGTACATAATTGAAAAAAAAAAGTTTAACAGGATTCATTTTAATTTGCGGTTATGTTATCAGATTCAGTATGATTAACTCTACAGAGCAGTTCATTTTTTTGTAACTGGTGTCTCTTAATATTCCAAATTCTAATATCGTACAGGGTAATTTTTCAGGTAATTTTAAGAAAGTTCTTGTAAATATATGGTTAAAAAAGGTTTGCTTCAAAAATAGTGGGTCTTAAAAATTGTTTTTTTTTTCCGTACCTAATACTGGTATAGTCCTTCTATTTTTAATTGAAAATGATAAATACGCCTGGGGAACAAAAAAAAGCGGTGCAACTTTATGATTCCGTGGGCGTGCATATATCTTTTATAAATTCGAAAATTGTGAAATATTTTTTTTCATTCAAATCAATATAGGAGATTAAAATTAGCCTGCATACAAAACTCTTAATATTTGTAATATCATTTGCTGTAAATAATGCTCATTTAGCCAGACAATCTCAAAAAATTGTCTGTGTTAATAAGCCTAGCTGAAATACTCGTCACTGGCGTCTTAAACAAGTAGAATTCCAAATGTCGTAAATCATTTTAACGACGTCGTAAAAATTTTATGGCACAGTGGAAGGTTGATTCTCACTATACATACCGTTTCCGTTCCATATTCCTTCCTTAAACATTCCGTAAATTATAAAATATAAATTCGCCTCTAAGTAATATGTACGTAAGGCATAGTAGTGCGCGGGCATACACAGTTTCCGTTCCGTTTACATACCGGCCTTAGAGTACTTACGTTGTACATATTACTTCTATGTATTCTATGTATTACTGTACATATGCGAATTTCTATATCTTATAATTTTCGGAATGTTTACGGAAGGGATATGGAACGGAAACGGTATGTATAGTGAGAATCAACCTTAAGTATTTAAGGAATGTATTACATACAAAGCACAGTAGTATATTGGATCGGCATTCGCAGGGCATTCGCTGCTGCCCGGTGGTAACACGTTGCCGGTTCCTCAAAATTTTCTTAAGTATAGTACATAATATACATAAAGTTGTTTTAATTTATAATTATTTTTTCCAGCAATTTTAAACGCTTTATTTTAATGCTAACTAATAAATTTATATCTATGTATTTTTTTTTAACTATTTCCAAACTAGCTTTCTAAGAACGTCACGAATTAACAGTTTACTGAAGTATATATAATTTAGAAAATATATCTGACAATCTTGCTTTTTTCTACCTATTTTCAATTTAGAATGGAAATTGTATACTTATTTATTAAAACTAATTTTTCAAATTTTGTATATGTGCCACGATACACGTGATATGTGTATCGTGTATATGTGCTACATTTTAAAGGTACTGACAAGTATATATTAAAAGTTAGAATTGTATACATGTATGACAAAACAGAGTGTTGTCTTTTTAGAGGGCATGGTCCACCCAATTTTTTTTACGCCGGCAGTAACTTTTTACTCAGAACTAAACTCCTCACTCTCTTCTGAAACTTTTTGTTAGCTAGTTAATAGATGTCGAAGCAGTGAAATTGGTATGCCCGCATGTCCTTGAGTATGGATTGGACCTTAACGGACCTGAAACTTTTCATTATGTTGCTTTTTTTCGTATCTATCACAATTTTTGAATTATTCAGCAAAATCATTTGTATAACGTAAGAATCCTGCAAGGCTAATCATACACTGAAGTAAACTGTGAAAAATTACAAGTTGAAGAAATTTCACTCAGCTGTGATGTTTTAAGTGAATAACTTGACATGCAAGTTTGAAGAAAATTATTGTTTTTTTTGTCTCCAAAAAATTACATTTTTTATCACACTGTATCTTTGAAACGAAACGTTTTTCACCACATATTTATAAGAACTTTCTATCTTAAAATTACTTGAAAAATTGCCCTGGAAAATGTTGGACGCTTATTAAGGAACACCCTGTAAATGGCGAATATACTTTTTATTAATTCACTCTTATAGTTTCATTTTAATTAAATTATGCTTAAATTCATATGCATAACAGTGTGCATACAGGTAGAGTAATTCTTTAATAAATATTTTGTTAAATGTTTGTAGCATCTCGCCGCCACTTCGAAATTGCATTTCGCATGTTTGATTTAAATGGAGATGGAGATGTGGACTGTGAAGAATTTAGAAAAAGTTGCAACCCTAATCAGGCAACAGACTAGCATTGGGTCACGGCATAGGGACCATGCAAACACCGGAAATACTTTCAAGGTTTATATATGCATAAAGCATATATGCATATATTTTATGTGCATATAGCTTTGTGTTCGATTGTTACTGAGTGAAACGTATTTTTTACTCGTAGGGTGTCAACTCAGCGCTTACAACTTATTTTTTTGGACCTAGCTTGAAGCAGAAGTTAACCATAGAGAAATTCTTAGATTTTCAGGAGAAATTGCAGAAAGAAATTTTGAGTCTGGAATTTCAAAGAAAGAGTCCCGGTGAAAACGGAAATATTACCGAAGCAGATTTTACTGAACTCTTGCTAGCTTATGCAGGCTATCCTCAGAAGAAGAAAGCTAGAATGTTAAAACGTGTAAAGAAGACGTAAGTCATAAGTGATTCTTCATGAGGTAGACTGAACATTTTATTTTGTATACCGGGTGTCCCAATTCTATTTTGAGGAGCATTATCTCGGTTGAAACGGTTTGACATAGAAAAAAACGTTAAATAGAAAAGTTATTCTGTTTACAAAGATGTGTTTAACCATTTTATTTTTTTATGCACAGGGTGCCTACAAAAGGCAATAGGTTATGCAACTTTCAAATGGAACATCCAGTATATTTGTCTATTTTCAGATTCTCCTTTAATTTCTAAATAAATTTTATGAAGTCCTATTGTTGGGGTTTGAACTAGTTAGTGATACGCACATGGAGAACTATTCATGTGTGAATCTATTAGTGATAGTGACAGATAGTCACAGAGTTAATTTGATAATTATTTCTTTTCATTTTACATGAAAAACAAATACCAAAGTCGTTGATAGACACTCAGTATTCCTGTCTTATAGGTTGTTGGCGTAACTAATGTGTTTTATTTTAGGTTTAGAGATCACGGCCAAGGCATATCAAAACAGGATTACTTGAATTTTTTCCACTTCTTGAACAATATTAACGATGTTGATACTGCTTTAACTTTTTATCATATTGCTGGTGCTTCAATTGATCAACAGACGTTAAAGCATGTAGCAAAGACTGTTGCACACGTGGACTTAAGCGATCATGTTATTCATGTTGTTTTCACCATTTTTGACGAAAATCGTGAGTTATTTCTATTACTGGTATATTATAAAGACACTCAATAAAAAAAGTGCATACAAAATAGATAGAGATTGAACTGGGGTTACTTATAAAGATGTAAAAAAAATAAGAGGGCCTTTTTCTCACAAATCCTCTTTTGTGAGAAAAAGGCCCTCTTATTTTTCATCCTACTTTTATATAAGTAGGTTGAGTTCTTCAGTATCTCTAATATTGAATATTAACAAGTTGAACTTCAAAATAGTGGGTTGTGGTTTACTGTGCATCAGTGGCGGTGCGTGATATTTCAGTTAGCCATATCTTGAAATCGACGCATGGGACCCACTTCACTTTTTTAGGTGATGACTATACACCTCTTACAGAAAGGATTTATAGTGAAAAAATCGTCAGCAAAGTTTGCGAAAAAAATTTCAAAAACACTGGAGCACTCCCTGGGTTCTCAGTAACGCTCTGTGGAATATTTGCAGTATTATTTTTTCTTTCTTTCTAATATAAGGAGACGTTTTCGATTTGTTACAAAATATTTTTGTTTCAAAAAAGTTATGGACATTTTAATTTTAATTTTATAGGAACATTTTGTTTCCCAAAATTAAAATGGCCATAACTTTTTTAAACAAAAAATATTTTTGTAACAAATCGAAAAACGTCTCTTATATTTGTTTCTAGATTATGAAAAAAATAATACTGCAAATATTCCACAGAGCGTTACTGAGAACCCAGGGAGTGCTCCAGTGTTTTTGAAATTTTTTTCCAAACTTTGCTGACGATTTTTTCACTATAAATCCTTTCTGTAAGAGGTGTATAGTCATCACCTAAAAAGTGAAGTGGGTCCCATGCGTCGTTTTCAAGATATGGCTAACTGAAATATCACGCACCGCCACTGCTGTGCATATTATTAAAATTATTATTTATGTTGCAGAGGATGGTCAACTTAGTAATAAAGAATTTATCGCGGTAATGAAGAATCGTTTACTTCGAGGACTTGAGAAACCGAAAGATACAGGATTCGTAAAATTCATGCAGTCAATTCTTAAATGTGCCAAAGAAACTAAACCTGCGCTGTTAGATATTTAGTTATCTGATTATGCTTCCTTAATTCTCGTGGATTATCTATTACCAGTTTTATTTAAGGCTTAAGAAGACGTTGGCGTTTTAAAAATCGATATAGGAAACTGTAGATAATGTGTGTACATATTAACTATATATCAGTTGCATTATTGATGATTTATAAAGATAACCCTCTCATTACAGATAAACTAAAGTGTTGCTCTAAGGGTAATGTATAGAAGTTGAGTTCTTTGATGTTGAAAAAGATATTCTTTACAAATTGACACAGTGAAAAGTAGTTTTAAAACATGAGCATGAGCTTAATAAAAAGTAATGTACTGAGGTACTTTCATAATCTCTTTCATCATGTGGGTAATATTTGAAAATTTAGACACACCTAAGCGGCTATATTAGTGTAATTGTGAACGAAGCTAAATGAATATTTTCATAATCAATTTTGTTGTACTGTTCGTTTATTTATGTGAAAAGGCAAGTCTTTTCAAAACATGTCCCTAACACGAATACACGAATACACGAATATGAATGAATATCATTATTTAATTGTTTCTTATTGGACTCAACACCTCTAAGAATTTTATACGTAGTGAGAGCGGTATGCTGTTCATGTGTGTAGATAGAGAATTTTGTGTTTGTGTTTGTAATTCGAATAAAGAATTAAATTATATTTTGTTTCAAAGGTAAATTTTTTTATCTTATTTTTAATGTAAAACTGTAAGAATAAAACGTTTTTATTTTCAAATGGTAAATTATGAAAAAAAATCACAAATATTTTGAGGCCAATTTCCAAGGTTTCCTGGGGGATGCGCCAGTTTTTTGAAAAGATTTTTCCCGATTTTCATTTGAAATTATTTTGCTAGTATATTAGCCTTAAATTTGGGTGTGATAATAACCCCCTAAAATCTGATGTGGGTCCAGTTCTTAGCTTCCTTACGAACATACAAGAATTTGAATCCATTACTCGGCACTGTTGATAATTCATATCGATTTATCAAATCAGAAGTTTTATAACCCATAATTATTGTAGATTACGGCTAATTTCGAAATTATTACAATTATAGAATTTCCATTCTAAATTGAAAATAGGTACTTATATGAGGAATTATCAGTTTAATAACACTGTATGGAACTAAATACGCGTTTCTATACTGATCTCTACCCGTATAGGCCGTATCGTAGTCCACGTTGCCTTGACGAGCGCCTGTCGCGTAAGAAGTGGGCGGAATTTACACTTCATTGATCATTGTCGCTACTCTGGTAAGGAAATATGTCACGAGGCAATGCATACAGTCGACCGAATTGATTACGTTGGCGGTAAAACACAGGTTATAACCGCGCTATCTGTGACCGAGTATACAAAAAAAACGTTGTTTTTGTGAGTGTTTTGATGCCCTATATTCTGTGCACGTACAATAACGGCAAAGTGGGTTTTTAAAAGGTTTAAATTATACAAACTTTTATTTTATTTGCGTCATAATTGAATCATTAAAAATCGATATTTTTAATCAATACATATTTCATAAACATGGCTTTCTGGAGGCCTTTCGAAACGGATGAAAATAACGTAGCTTCAGATATAACCAGCGAAAATGTCGAAATGGTCGAGTACGATGATTTTAAAAATAAAGACCTACATTGTCAAAGTCAGCATATTATTTTAAACATATATGAATGCCTAAAAGCACGTTAATTACTTATTATTACCTATCCCTAAAAGTTATTATTCGAGCACGCCCATGGAATCATAAAGTTGCACCGCTTTTTTTGTTCCCCAGGCGAATTTATCATTTTCAATTCAGAATAGATGGACTATACTTGTACAGTTTATAAAAATACTTTTGGCTTGAACAAGGAATTGTATTAGTTTCAAAACTAGTCACTAGTCAATAAAAGTTACAGGGTATAAAACTATTCATTTTGAAAATCGATAAGAGCGTGATAGAAGAATGTACCTAATACAATTATAGACATCCAAAAAAAACGTCATCAACTCTGGCTATGAACAAGAGAGATGGAAATAGCGGTCATGTCTAAGCTTTTCGGTCATGTCAAACTTTTGACAAGTAAATGTCACAATTTATAAAATAAACAATGGCTGTCATGATGTGACAGGTTTGACAAGTAAATAAGGTTATAAATTCGATTAAGAATAGAAATACGTCTTTTTTTCTCGGCCAACTTTGATGACGTTTTTTTGGATGTCTATATTTGTAGAGATTTATATTTTAGAAGAAAAAACTGTGGGTATTGGAATATTCATTTGAAAAATTTATTTTTTTTAATAATTTTCTCCAAATAGGTATAAAAAAAGTTATTCTTGAAATTTAATAGTTTACAAAAAGGCCACTTCAAGAGAGATGGAAATTTAACGAAACATTCAGACGTATGGTGTATAATTTGGCGTTATTTATAACTTTTTTGCCAACGTTTCGGAGCTTTATTTCTCCTTCATCAGGGCTCACTACAATTTTATACAGAAGTAGATATAAGATATAGATTTTGAAAAATTACATATTACTACAGAAAAGCAATTGTAACTTTTACTTACATCAATGTTGTTATTGTTGTCATGTAAGGTGGTATGTTACAAACATTGGCGGTATTGTCTATATACATATATAGGAAATCTAATCTGTCGTACGCATATCTCATTTGTGTTAGGGAGTGGGAAGCAGTATTATTAATGGATTTGAGACAATGAAAATATTATGTTTTGAAAGTATTGTTCTTTTCTAGAATGTTGTAATAAACTGAATTTAAGTCGTCCATGTCACTACGTTTATTAACGCTATTTTTATTCATTTTATTTCTACCATTTCTAAAAGTAATCGTTTTTTAAGGTTTGGTTCTATTCCTTATATTTTACAATTTTCAAAGTTGAATTCTGTGTTCTGAATTATTGATTATGTGTTCCACTAGTGCTGTATGTGTCTTTTTTTCCTCTTTATTTAGTGTTCTTATGTCATATTCATGTTCTTTTATTCTATCTTTTAAATATCTTTTTGTTTGACCAATGTAAACTTTATTACAGTTGTTAGAGTCACAAGTAATTTCGTACACAGCATTCGATTTTTCTAATTCAGAATTTTTTGATTTTAATTTGGAGTAACATTGTGCAACTGTATTTGAATTTTTATATGCTACAGCTTTTTTATCTGTGGTGAGAATTCGTGACAAGTTTTCGGACAATGTATGTATATAGGGTAACTTGAAATATATCTTTTTGTTGTTTTTAATAACATATTTTTTATTGTCTTTCTTATTAATTGCTATTTTGTTCGTCAGTTCATTGTTAATTTGTTTAACTAGTTTTGTTGGATAACCATTTTGTTTTAATAGTGTTACAATTAACTGCATATTTTTTTGGTGATACATATCATGTGACAAGTTAATTGCCCTTAAAGTTAAACTTTTTATGATATCGAGTTTTTGTTTAAAACTATGGTTGGAGTAAAAATTCAGATACCTTTCGGAATTTGTAGGTTTCATGTACCAGTCGGTTATTATTTTGTTGTTTTCATTACGGATTAGCAACACATCTAGAAATGGTAGAGTTTTATCTTGAGAATTTTTCAAAATCTATATCTTATATCTACTTCTGTATAAAATTGTAGTGAGCCCTGATGAAGGAGAAATAAAGCTCCCGAAACGTTGGCAAAAATCGAATAGTTATTTATTTCTGGACCTAATGCAACCAAACAAAAAAAAACTAATAGAGAAGAAGGTCGCTAAATTCCCCACAGTTATTTATAACACCGCATTTGGCATGTTGTAAAAGTTATATCCAGATTGGATAAAAGTTATAAAAGCGCTGTTATTTAATAACGATAAATTATACACTATATAAAGGATACTTTGCAGTTTTCAAAACCCTACTTGAATTTTCTGTACCTTCATTATTTCCCGAGTAATTGATTATCAAAGTCAACAATGACATTTTTGCTTTGAACGGCGATAACAACGAAAAATCATCGTAAAAGGGCTCAATAATAAGTCAAATTAGAGAGAATTAAATTATCTGAAGGATACATTCTCAGCACAAATGTTTGGAGGAAGTACTTAGTTTGTTGAAGCGAGGTGATCCTCTACATTAGTATTCATCCTCGCGAGGCTCGGAAGTAAATAACATAGAAAACCTATGTTGCGCATAGGTAGCGCAATGCAATGCGTAGCTACGCTATGTTGCTTAGTGCAATTTAACTGTCGTCGGTTCACAATTGCAAAATCGACGTTCTATTCTATCTTTAATCACAAGTCTGTTATTACGTCACGGGAAGACCGCAACATCCTCCCACTCTCAGGTGCATATTCTAAAGACTGCTTTACAGTTTGCAATTTTTATTTCACGCACGATTATTTATGTCTATTTGGACAATTTCTTAACAAATAAACACAAATACGCACGCGTGCAATAAAAATTGCAATTTTTTGCCACAATGCTGACAAAAAAATTGCGAACTGTAAAGCGGCCTTAGGAAATTATCTGGCGATATTACATTGCATAAATCCAAGATGACTAGAACTTCTAGTTCTAGACTAGAAAGAACTTCTAGTTCTAGACTAGAAGTTCTAGACTTCTTGCATAAATCATTTAAATGATAGGTCTCTAGCACAGTATTAGGAGGCTAATGCTGTGTCTCTAGTACGCACATTGACAAAAGGAAAATATGCACACTCAGGGTTGGTCATCATGGGCGTATTTTTACGCTGATGTTCTGTAATGTCATTGGTCGTAGCACACCGTATACTGTACGCGCCGCCATATTTATTGAGAATAGGAACAATGGCCGTGTTCTAGGATGTCGAAGCGTTTTGCGTTTCGCGAAACGGTAACCATTTTTGTTGTGTGTGGTTGTGCGTTTATGAACGATTTGTGTTTTGCTGTTTAGAAATTAAGTGCGCATATAATAATAAAACTTAATGTATTTATTATCTTCAACCTGAATGAAAAAGTGCTGCTCTACCAACTTCTCCATCGTCCAGTATTTCGAGCTCCAAAATGTTTTGCACTATCCATTTTTCAGAACCTACTTTGTCCTATCAAAACACGCCATGACGGCCATGACAGTGTTTCCCAATATGGCTGACCGTTTCGCGAAACGCAAAACGTTTCGACATCCAAGAACACGGTCAATTCTATCGCAGAATGCTTGAGTAATGGTACATATTACAATAGTGCCCTTTTCAGCGAGTTGTATATAATATATTTCCAACAACCCCCAGACCAAAAAATGTTTTTTTCTATTTTTGTTTTGTAACTAAAACAATCTGATGAAAAGATATTCTGGTTGTATTCGCATTCATTTTTGAAACCAAAAATTCCACTGATCTCGCTTTCAATAATACCTGTTCCAAAATATCACAGTTCCAGCATTGACCTTACGTTTTACTACACTCAACATCCACATATCCGAACTCCAAATTTCCGAACTCACGATATTTCCGAACTTTTCTCACGATATTTCCGAACTTGTACTTCCACATAACCGAACTTGTCGCTGATTGGTTGACGACAAAAAACCGCGAAATTTGAAATGAGAAAACAAATGTAAACACAATAATGCGATTGTTATCAAATATTTCGATTGTCACAGAATTCAGCAAAGAGGAAATCGCCCTCCCTCAGCAGCACACCTGAGACAAGAGTTCTTCTTTGTACAAACCAGTGAAAAACACTTCTTTCAAATGGCGTATCATAAGTACCGGTGCACTTTATTGTGTCAATCCGTCCACTCAATTTTCGTCTTTTTTTTCAGTTTTTTCAAAGTAAATTTCTTTTTTTCCAAGAATTTCTGCCACTGACGATTTACAAATATTGTACATCTTACATAGATCAACATTTTTAACACCATTTTTTGCGTGATTTATCAAATCCAGCTTTTCCTCCAAGGTTAGCCTCTTAGTCGGCTCTTTTCTCTGCAAATAAACAGTACAATAATGTTTGTTTTGTATGACGGTTTTCTTAAAAATAGATATTTTCTCATAATTTTTCATTTCAGTTTGAAATTATTATAGGTTACGTCAACAAAATGTTCAATAAAACAAACCTTTACTTTGAATTACAAAATAATTACCTGCATCACTCTCTCCTTTGCACCCGACATTTTTTTTGGTTAGAAAAACGTTCTTTTATTAACATGTACACAAGCATGTATGTACATTGGAGTCTCCAAAATTCGGCGTAGCTCGGGAAAAGAATGTCTCCAGAATTTGACTTCAAGAGGGGTACCCCACCACAGCCACTGAAAAGTCACGGCATTGGTGCTTACTGTCAAGTGAGGCTGTACTTATTTGTTGTTTTGCCGGCGTGAAAAATGTACGTAGGAGTGCGCGGACCAAATTTTTTAGTAAATTTTTAGTAATGGAGCCAAAAATTGTAAGGGTTCTATAAATACACATAAAGGATCCCATAATATAAAGGAATATCGCGTTTTTAAATATAATTCTGCTTCCTATTCAATAAACTAATGATGCAAGGATTTCAAATAGCGCGCCGCACAGGAGCAAAGAGCTCGTGGTAATAGTGGGGATAGAAAAACGCCGAATTGAGGAGGGATTTTTCGCCAAATTGTGGAGGTAAACGAATTTTGGAGGGCCAAATTTTGGAGACTCCAGTGTATTACATTTACATAAAAACCTCGAAAAACAAAGAAAAGTACTAGAATGAGCCAGAAAAACCCTTTGCGCATACGCCAGCAGTTCGGTAATCCCGAGGTGACGAGAGTTCGGAAATGTGGAAGTCTGCGGAACGTAAAAGTTCGGAAATGTGGATGTTGAGTGTATTCTGGTTGTACTCGCATTCATTTTTGAAACCAAAAATTCCACTGATCTCGCTATCAATAATACCTGTTCCAAAATATCACAGTTCCAGCATTGACCTTACGTTTTACTATTTCTGTGCTCTGTACAGAATATCAATGCCGATACTTACCGACTTGACAGCGTTTGACAGTCTAACACCGACTGCGAAGTCAACTGACTGAAGTTTGAAGGTTGTAGGGCGCTATCTAAAGGTAAATCGAATACAAATTTTAGTTTCAACTTAGTACCATATGTTCATTAATATAGCAGTTGTAGAATATTATAAATATTTTTTATTTGCAAGGTAATTTGCCATTGTGTAACACCTGCGTAGTTTATAGTTATGTAATGTATATTAGGTCGTATATCGATTTGTGCATTTTTTACTGTAAATATTTGTATTTCTTTTGAAAGTGGTATTTAATTTTCCAATAAGCGTGTTTACAAACTCCGAATGATCATATTATATTTTTGGAATTTGTTTTTTTCATAATAGTTCATCACCTCCTTCGTCACTTAAACGCTGCTAAGTGCCAAATTTTTTAAGTAAATTTAGATACGTATGGCGCAGCACAATGTTCAGTAATAATATGTTTTGTTTATTGAATTTGTGTTTTACTGCATTATTGCATTTGATTAACCTTATGTTCAAAATAATTAGTATAGTCTTAGGCGTGTCAATCGAGTCTTTAGGAATATGTAAGCCAGCATAAATCTTCATTGTAATAGATTTTGGATGTGTTTTGTTGATTGTTTGTTTGATTCTAGATTTATCTAGGTGTAGCCTTGTTTATACTTTTTATTTTTAATACATCGAAATGCATGATAGGTGTATTTAGATTTACCTTGTCGAACCTTGTTTATACTTTTTATTTTTAGTACATCAAAATGCATGATAGATGTATTGTAGATTTACCTAGTTTAACCTTGATTATACTTTTTATTTTTAGTACATCAAAATGCACCGAGCAAGAACGCTGGTCAATGCAGTGGTTGGGCTTCCGGCCAAAAATTTGCAGCTTGGTTATTAGTTAAGAATTCCCCAACAGTAGCTTGCGCCCAGTGTCGAAGTTATAACGTACCCGCTACAGCAGAACCGTTCTTAAATGGGAGCTCCAGTCAGTATGTGGAAGATATGTATAATGCATGGCTTCGAGATCCGTCGAGTGTACATTCAGTAAGTATTAGCTGATATTAGTGTTTAGCAAATGTCCGTTGAAACGTTGCATATTGACCCGTTATTTGGTAACAATATAAGACACTTCGTCATTCTGGAGTGGGTACTGGAACCTTCGGCGTAGAAACTGGAAGAAGATTAAAACTTCTAAAACTTCTTCTAAAACTTTTAGTTTTAGAAGTTTTAATCTTCTCCTGAAGATACCAACTTTGTTGGCAAGTTGGCAAAACGCGCCTCCAGAAAAGTATAGTAGTTCGGTGTTTTGTAGAAAACTTAGTTTTTTTTTTTGCTTCGGCATTCTGCAACCTATTTTTAGGGTTTTTGAAATAAAATTATGGAAATGGTTATGCCATAATTGATAATAGCGGTTTCCGTTTTGCGGCTAATATTAGATTATTCTCATATGTGACGTCAAGTGTCATGGACTCAGTTCAGCGTAGGTTCATGAGAAAATATTAACCTGCTTCTGCAGTAATTGCATTAGGCCGCGAATAAAATGACTTATATCATCATTTAAGATCCTTTTAGTTTGAAAGAGGTTATACCTAGTTATGTTTGGTTTTGTTTATCACATAAATAATTGTTAATAATCGCGTATGAATTGGACCAAAGAAATTAATCCATTAACGCCCACAGGACAGAATTTCGACATTGAAGTTCAGAGTTGATGCCGTTCAATGAATTTGAGAAAAACAAAGTTCCAAACTACCTTTTCCTATGTTTCTGAGGGTGCTCTTTCAAATGGTGATGGTTAAAAAATTCTTAAAAAATATGGAAAAAAATGGAAAATTTAAATTAACCCAAAAAAACGTCATTTTTTGCTTGCATTTTTTTTAATGACCGTTCCCTTTTCATTTTTTTTTTTATGACAAACCTATTCAGATCGTGGCCTCGATGTTTAAACTTATAATAAATAAAGTTCGTAAAGTCTAAAAAATTGTTACTAAAACAAAATGGCGGCCTAATTGAAAATTTTTTTTCAAAACCGAATTTTTTCTCGAAAACGATAGACTCTAAAAATGTTTTAGAATTGGGCAAAGAATACTCAAATTCTTTCGACGAATCTTTTTCAGAATGTTCGAAACGATTTTTTTGAAAAACCGTGAAATCTTTTTGAAAAACGTCAAAAAAATCTGAAAAAATTTGATTATTCATTGACCAATTCTAAGACATTTTTGTTAGAAAATTTTTGATAAAGCTTAATAGTTTTAGAAGAAAAATTTGGGTTTTTTTTCGTAAAGCATACATATTTTTTTTGTTGTAGGGTTTCTCAAAAATTTTCTTAGAATTGGTCAAAGAATATCAATTTTTTTTTCAGATTTTTTGACAAAATTTTTTAAAAATCACGATTTTTCAAAAAATCGAAAATCGTTTCGGATCATTGAAAAAAAATTGAGTTTTCTTTGACCAATTCTAAAACATTTTTGTTCTTAGAAAATTTTTGATGTCTTTATCGGTTTCGAGAAAAAAATTCGTAGTTTTGAAAAACAAATTTTCAATTAGGCCGCCATTTTGTTTTAGTAACAATTTTTTAGACCTTACTAACTTTATTTATGTTAAGTTTAGACATCGAGGCCACGATCTGAATAGGTTTAGTCATAAAAAATGCAAGCGAAAAATGACGGATTAATTTTAATTTTTCCAGGGTTAAATATTTTTTAAGAGTTTTTTTAACCATCACCATTTGAAAGAGAACCCTCAAAAACATGGGAAAAGGTAGTTTGGAACTTTGTTTTTCTCAAATTCATTGAATGAATCAACTCGAACTTCAATGTCGAAATTCTGTCCTGTGGGCGTTAATGGGTTAATAACACAACTGTATATTTCTGGGTGATTATTGATTAATGCAATAAATAATACACATTTTTGATTAATTGCTATAACAAAAAAATATAATATAGGTCACATATTTCCTGGGTCCTAAGCTGGTGTATTAAATAAATAAATAATAACAGTGGACTATATATATTTTGACCGACATTGATACAGCTTGGAATAATGTGATCTACTTGATCTCTGCTACAATTTGCCATTTTTAGAAATACAATCGAATGTTAATGATAGGTTAAAAAAAAATGTAGATTCCAAATAAATTTGGAATTTCTTCTTTGGAATATATATATTTTTATCAATGTCAAATTCGAGAGTCAAACTCTCGTATCTCATATCTTGACAAAATACACTTAAAACATGACTAATACATTCCAAAATTAAATTATCAAAAAAAAATTATAACCACTTTTCGCATATCGCCGCTACAATCACAGTGACGTGACTCAAAAAACACATGTTTTGAGATAATATGTTCATTATGTACCCACTAATGTTGATGCTTTTTCAACGTACAAAATATCGCACAGAAATGTCGTAAATATTCCTAGTTTGATTAAATAATATTGGTGTCTTTTGTTGTACAATTGACATAATGTAAACTTAAATCTAATATTCTGTAAAATTGCGACATGATTGTAACGACGATATGATCCAACTTTCGTGGACACACTATATTTTTCAAGTGCGTCAAGATGGCATTTAGCCAGATAAGTAAAACTACTTATCTTATTTTAATGATGGTATAATTGTTTTTATATTTATTGCATTGGCAAATACGTACATACCTGTACATATATGAAATAGGTAAGTAAAATGGAAGTAATCAATAGGTACTTTTATTTTCTACACGATGTATGTATTTGTTTTACCTTGTTTGTATCTTACTTGTTTATTCATGGTAATAACCAGCACAATATCAGCTATTTACTAAATGCATCGGTGTTGTGAAATACCAACAGGATACTTATTTCAATCAATTGTTTACTAGTGTTTTATGTAAGTACGAAAATCGAGAATAAAAAGACTGTCAACAAACAGTAAGTTGAAAGAAGCAGGCGATGTAAATAAATATTGATCATATAATTCAACATGAGTTGGTATTTTAAAATATTTTTCACACATTACAGTTACACAAATCAGTGTTACCAAATAATTTATCTAAGTATTAATAAATTAGGTATAAGAAAAAAGTAAATACGTGTATGGGTATATTATTTTAAAATAATATTTTAGGTAATTTAGTATTAGTACTGAAAGGGAAAATAGTATATACATATTTAAATGTAACATTAATAAAATCAAAATACATTTAAATATGATTACACGCAAAGGTAAAATTCTAATAGCAGGTAATAGCATTAAGCATTATTAAAACTTAATTAAAAATGCATACAAACTTCATCATACAAAATTTCAAAAACGTAATTAAAAATGCATACAAACTTCATCATACAAAATTAGTTTCGTGATTATATTTAAACTTTATCAAGCCAAAGAGCCTTATCTTTTTTCACTTATAATGAATCTTGGGAAAAAAATATTTGTATACACTGTGATATATACCTCTGTGGGCCTATATAGGTATCAGACAAACTTTGAATATTAAAATTCTGAAAAATTGGCGGTTGAGTTGACATGTTTTATTTAATTAAAATTTTGAGAAATTGGACTTCCACTTAAACGGAAAGATGTCGATTTGCCTTGTTTTTTCAATTGGAACAACCTGTATATTATTGCCTTTTCGAATTCTAAAGATAATTCTAAGATATTTCATGTATAATATCCTATATTCATATCCCATAGCTTTCGAAATGCTTACAACTTTCGATCAAAAGTGAGAGTTTCAAGAAAATTGCCTATATGTGATAAAAGACCACTCGTTTTGCAACGCATTTCTGTAAATTCGTAGAATATGCTTTAGGTTTAATAAACCCCGCAGGTTGGTTCAAAGTTTTTAATACAAGCTAAAAAAAATTAAATCCTAATTTAAAAAATGTAGTAAAATGATTATTTTTTAATTTTCCTATTAACCCTGTTTTTCTGACGGATTTACATATATTAACCTCTCAAAATAAGGTCAACTTTCTGTTAGGTTGCCAGTTGCCTATGTGTAAACTCAATCGTTTGCATTTTATTTTTCACTAAATACAGGTTTGTTAACTTTGAATAGCTAAATTGGCCACTAACAAAAGGGTATTAAAATTTAATAAAACCCCTGATTTTCTCTGACCTTTTTCACGTAATTAAAATTACCAACTTCTCTAGGTTTTCCAGATGTTCCAGAATATTGGAAATCCTTTTATTGCAATGGTATTAAAACCATTTCCATTGACAATAAGAAAACAAAATAACGTAATTTTTAACCTTATATAAATTTCCTCTATTAAACGTTCTGGTCAGTTGTGACCTTAACTTAGATAAATGAACCAAAACCATTAGGTATAATGAGATTTCATGAACAATTTAATTGAATAGATAATGTTGATACGATAATTTTCATGAATAACTTGATTTTTTGTTTCAAGGTTTGTAAGGTCGCCTATTATTTTACACTGAAAGACAGAAGCGTACAGTAAAACTTCAATTATAATTGAAGGAAGTGTTAAACCGAATCGGAATCCATAGTGAAATAAAATAGTATATGAAGGGTACAGGGAAAGAAGGGGGTATGTCAATCCAAGATCGAAAATGAGATTGTTATGCCATTTTGTAGACAAACGTGAATAGTTTGAGCTGTATACATTGTTTGGCGAAGAACAGGTTCAGTCAACAGCTATATGAATTCAAAAATATGTTGAAAAGTGCAAGAAGGTGGAATGTCCGCGCGTAACTATACAAAAAGGCGAAACGTCAACTCTGTCGATGTTTTGCGTCGCCTCCTCATGCAGTGTACATGCAGTTTGTAATTTTATTTTCACTGCGTAGCTGCCCACTTTAATAATTTAAATTTTAGTTTAACATTTATTTGTGCCTGGTTCATGTAAAAAATATTGATTTTATTAAAGTAAGCTTTTCGATAATATGCCATTCCTACATGGAATGCGATAAAAATTTCGGCCTTGTAAATTAAAAAGCACGCGTTGTGGTTCCAAATGAATGAGTTGAAAGATTTCATCTAGAGCAAAGCTTACTTCATCTTAGCAAAGATGTCATTGAAGTTACTCAAGATTTATTTAGAAAGTGGACATTTCACTTTTCCCGTTTATACAAAAACGTTTGTCTGTTCAAATCCAGACCTGTTAGAGAAATTAAAGTTCTCAAAGAAGACCCACAATTATTTTACTTTTGAATATCTTCGAATGGGAGTTGGGACTCAAACTTGGGTACAACTTGGGTTGGGACTGGGGTACATTGTATTTTTTAAAATGAAAATTCCATTTTAATGGTACCAAACTTGTTGGAGAATGAATTATTAAATTAATCAGTAAATAAATGAGATTACTTATTAGAGTTTTTCTTGCCAAATTACATAAGTGATTACTTATTAGAGTTTTCTTGCCAAATGCATTTGAATAAACGCAACAGTAACGTGGTGTGCTGAAAAACAATGTTTTGTTTTAGAAAACGTCACACCGTTGTGCGCTGCAAAATTAAAAATTACTTTTTTAATTTTGCATTTTACATTTTTCTGATGAAATGATATTTGTAAATTATCAACGAATTATTAATAATTTTCAAACTCTTAGCGTTTTTTTACTGCATCCACAGCACTCTAGATATAAAAATAAAAACTGATATTTTGATAGATTTATCATACAAATTGAGTATTTTGATTCTTTTTTTACTTGTAAAGGAATTACTTGTAAATTAAAATTATAGTTAAATCAGATCTAGTTGGCAATGGAAAAACGCGAAAAATGCTAAAATACTCAAAATTTTGAGTCATTTCTAAAGAAAGAATTTATTATTCAATAAATTGTCCAATTTTGGTAACTGTTTACACTTTGCAATATTTGTAACAATTTATTGGCCAATTTCAACACTGCCAACTCTCAATGACTAAAACTTGAGAGTTATCATAGGTTTGTCCCTAAGAGAAATTGATTTTCTCATTATGAAGTTGGTACAATGAAATAAATGTAAAAAGTTCTTAAATCCCTAAAATTGGCCAAGAAATTAGAGCAAGTTTTAAATTCTACAGTGTATTGTTGGCAATATATTGGGCGCAATTTCTGTTTTACACGTATTCCAATAAATTGAAGGTAAACTTGTACAATTTATTGTGAGAAAAATTGGTGTGTGTAAAACAGTCACAACAGTGGAAACCCGAAACACGTATGTATCTCGTTCCTTTCAAAAGTTATTGAGTGTACCATATCTTCGTAAACATCCGGTAGGTGTAAAGTTATAAGTTATTACAAAGTTTAAACAGAATAAATATCTGTAAACTTTGGTTATTATTTATAAAAGCAATGACGAGGATAGGTTGTTGATAAATGATAATTTTGTATTGTCTAGCAATTCAGCAGTTTTATTTACATGTCTACAGCGCAAGTGGTGGCCAATAAATAATGTTTTTGGGAAGCATTCAAGGATTTTATAATATTTTAGGCATTAGGCAATGCAAATTTATTTTCCTACTGAAGTTATACTGTTATGTTCTTGTATAACCAAAATTATTTTATTTTTTTCGTTTTAAACATGCGACGAATTATTTTCAGGAGTTAAATATTACTTATTACAAATATATTTTAGATTGTTGTATAATACAAGGTGTATTATAAAAGTAATAATAATAATAATAAACTGATAAAATTCGGCATTAAAATAATAAAATAATTTTCTAAACAAAAATTTTTGGAAATATATTTTTGACACTGTATAATTTTCTTTCTATCTCAAAAATAAACAAGAATATCGTCAGTGGGACGTTAAATTGAGACCCCCTGTACAAAAAAATATAAACTGTACGACTGAGCTACAAAATATAATGAAATATTAATAATTATTGTTCCTAGTGTATATATATCCTAATATTAATAATTAAGTTAGAGAACCTCAAATTAAGAAAATTAATCAAAAAAGAAAATTAGTAATTTGGATTTAGTATGGTGCCCTCGTATGATGCTAAATTAAGGACTAGGGCTTTTGTTTTCAATTAGGGTTGAGGTTTTTTAACGTTGGCTGTCAGCGAACTTTTTGCGTCTTCACATTTTGCAATTTAATCCGGATTAAGGACATATCAGCAGCTTAAGGGGGGTAGCGTTAATTCGGGCAAAAAAAGGCACATTTTTGTGATTTTTTTTGACACAGTTAAAATCTATTTATTAAAACCAATGGCACATTAAAGCATAACATTCCAAGAATATCGTGTAAAATTTTCATGAAAAAATATTAAAAAATACGGCAATGACAGCAATTATTCAAGCGTCTCGGAAAAAAGTACAATTGCGGTGTTCATCATAACTCGGTGCTGGATCATCTGAAATAAAAAAATCAAAGAGGGTTTTTCGAAATTTCTATTTTTCACTTTTTGGTGGGAACACTGAAGTGAAAAACGCGATTTTTGCCAAAAAAAAATCGGCTAATTTGTTAGCCGATTTTAATGATCCAAAAATCATTTTATTCGCCTTTTCAAGCGCTATAACGTGATATTTTTTTGTTTTTTACTCAACATTTTTTTTTCGTGCCTAAAAGTCGAAAAAACCTTTTTTTTTCGCACCTTTTTTGTAATTTTTTTCGCAATGATCCTACAATCGGATTTTGTCCAAAACATTTTCATTCGATCCGTACGATTTTTCTCTTAATTATCACGTTGAGAAAGTGCCGCAACTAATTATTTAAAAAAATAATCTACGCTGTGCGGCGTAGATTATTTTAATGGGCGAAAACGGCAAAATTTTTCTCAAAATAAGATAACTCCCCACAGAAAACTCCGATCATTGTGATTTTTTTTTTAATTTTACAGGTTTTGGACAGTAGATTAAAGGAAAATTGGTCCAACACACGTTTGAGGTTTAAAGAGGGGGAGAGACACCCCATAAGGGACCCCATATCCCAGTGACTTTACAATTAAAGCTTTTGAGCTCCAATAACCGCATACCTCCAACTTTTAAACCCCCCTGACCTTATAACATAAGCTTTCAAAACCCCGTAACTTGAAATTTTTTACCCCCCATATACCTCAACTTTTAGACCCCCATGTGGATTGAAAGCTTAGGTTATAGAGATATTGGAGGTATGGAGATATTGGAAAAGTTGGAGGTATGCGGTTATTGGAGCTTAAAATCTTTAATTGTAAAGTTACTGGAATATGGGGTGTCTCCCCCCCCCTCTTTAAACCTCAAACATGTGTCGGACTAATTTTCCTTTAATCTACTGTCCAAAACCTGTAAAATAAAAAAAAATCACAATGATCGGAGTTTTCTGTGGGGAGTTATCTTATTTTGAGAAAAATTTTGCCATTTTCGCCCACTGTGCGCCGCCTGGACTAATCTTGGATTATAAGTTAAAAGCTTTTAGTTTACACAAAATCTAGAATGTTCGTATATAGATACAAGTTTTAACAAACACTGATGGAGAAGATACCAACCATTTAAATACATAAAAAAAACTGTTCGTGTCAAATATTTGTCAAACTGATTGATCAAACAAACAAATACTGGCTTATGCCATTTTCTTCACAAAAAATGAAAAATCTTCCGTGTAATAACAATGAATTCCTTAGTATTTTTATTGCTGATTTTGCTGGTCAATATGTTTAAACTTAGTCACTTGTCATATATTGCAATTAATGTCGCTCAAGATTTTATTTTAAGTTGTATATTGTCTATATTCATAAATACCGGTAAGTTTTTTTCTCAGATTATAAAAAATATTTTAATTGTTTTTTAAAATATATAATTTTTCGGTACATTCTGTCCCTATTAAGGGAGTGTTTGTTTATGAGATGAGGTCCGATTTGTACTGGGAATGACAGACAACTGAGTGAATTGTATTACGAAGGGCGTTTTTAAACAGTGGAACTTTCGTTGTAGTGATAGCAGTAGGTGCTAAAACTAACCAGTTGACAAAGAATTTACCTTAATACTTAAATGTTTTTCAGCAATAAGTACTGAAAACAGAAACGGCTCATCATGTACCGTAAGAAATTTCCCGATGTGTTTTTTTGTTGCAGTCGTGGGATTCGTTTTTCCGAAACTCAGCCCAAGGAGGGGCGGGCTACCAGTCGCCTCCGTCTCTAGCACCTCTGGGTAAGAATGAAGTGTCCATCAGGACGTTGTTCCCTGGGACCGGGTCTGCTTTGGCAGGAGGTCAAATCGACGAGAAAGTAATCGACGATCATTTAGCCGTTCAAGCCATAATCAGAAGTTACCAGGTATGTTAGAAATTTTGAATCGTGTCATTTTTTTTTGTCTGAGGGTTCTAGAAACTGCGCCTAGAAGTGTATTATGTGGAGGAGTGAGTAAAGACCGATTATAAAAAAGTAATTGACCTACTGTACAGCGCTGGATTAACCAGTAAAATTCTGTTCCAGAAACATTATTCCCATCTATTTCTAGTGTGTAAAAAAAACGAATGATTTTAAGAAAATGAAAAATATATACATTACGTATTATGTTCCATTCTTTAAATTATTTTATTTGTCAATAATTTTATAGCTGCCAAAATCACCTAAATAAACTAATAAACAACGACTCTGAAACAATTTTTATTCCTTTTTATCGACGGCCCGAACGGTAATGAAAAGAAAAAAAAAAGAAAACTGCATACTTAAAAAAAGGGCGCCAAAATAAATTAGCCTAGGGCGCCAATTTTCCCTAATCCACCGCTGCTACTGTATGCGATGAATGATTATCGGTCTTTCTCTCTTGATATGATTAGCAATTCGTGTCAAAAAGTACACACTTTCTGTGATAAACTACTCACAAAAATTAAGGGAGCAAAAAAAATCTAAATTTTTCAGTGCTATTTGACGGACTGTATCTGAGTGAAAAAGTCGTACCTATCGCGAATTTAAAAAAAAAAAAAAACGTTTTGAAGCTCGAAGACTCGTTGACTAGTTTTCGGATCTGTAGGCCAAAATTTTTTAGAAGCCACGGTTTTAACGCAATCCGAAGAAATAGCGCGAAAAAATTTTTTTTCAAATTTTTAGCCTTTTTTTCTCGCTCCACGGGCTCGGAAAAAATTTTTTTGGTTAAACGACCATATGGACCAGATAGCCTGTTTATTCAGCTTCAATTTCCTTTTTTTAATTGTTTGCTACGTCCATTTGTCGCGGAGATATCCGAAATTGAACGAAAAAGGACCCTTTTGTCTTCAACCATCGATATCTCAGCAACCAAGTCATTACATAGTATAAAACAAAGTCGCTTCCCGCTGTCTGTCCCTACCTATGTATGCTTAGATCTTTAAAACTACGCAACGGATTTTGATGCGTTTTTTTTAATAGATAGAGTGATTCAAGAGGAAGGTTTATATGTATAATACATGCATAATATAGTAGAGACACACTGATAATTTTAAAGGTTTCTAATGTGATGTCGTAAATAAACACATTTTTTTGCGCTTTCATTGCAAACGCTGGCTGAACCCTACGATAGATCAAAATAATGTACTACAATATTGTACACCTTAAAAAGGTCTACAAAAAAGTCCGCGATGGTATATGTCTATCTCTTAGGGATAACCCACAATAACCATTTTTTATATTTCCGTGCGAAGCCGGGGCGGGTCGCTAGTCTCCTATAAAATCCTGTCAAGACATTAAAAAAAAATTCCACCCTCAATATCGACTTGGAAAAAGTTGAAAAAGTGACATTTTCCCTTGTTTTGGTAAATCGACTGCAAATATTGATGGCGAGACGAAGACTTTTAGGTCTTTGTTTTTTAGGTGATTTTTACACCTCAATGTACCCCCAATAGCCCTGTAAATCTGCAGATCGATCCGTCGAGCGGTTGTTCCGAGCCGAGTATTCAGTTTTGAAAAAAGTTAAAGGAACAACATTTTTATTCTGAAACATTGTGTAATTATAAAAATGTAAAAGCTTTTTTTTCCACTTTTTTCTCAGCCCGTCAAAAATCGGGGAAAACTTTAGATTTTTTTGCTCCCTGTGTATACACATTTTTTTGTTTACTTAATTTGCTTTATACATCGAATTGGTTTTACAAAGTACTTACCCTTAATGTACTTCTGTGGCAGTTTTACAAAGAAATACATTGTTTTTAGCTTAATGCGTTTTTGTTTGGGAAGTGTCAAGTGTTACATTTTGTATGGAGATTAGTCTCGTATGTTATTATAACAAAAAATGAGAATGTTAGAAATATAGCTTCAGTTAGCTCAGGCTATTTTATTTACAACATTGATTTTGGGAAGGAGGTAGTAAGCACTAATGCGAATTACATGGCTAAGGTATTTTAGTACTTGTATTATTCCTTTATTTCTTTAAACAGTTATTTTTATGCTAATTAAGTTTTACAAACCGCCGAGATTTAGAATAGACTAGAGGGAATGCGTATATTGTAACATTGGCACACCTAACCTCAAGCGGCCATATTGGTGTAACAGTAAACGAAGCAAAGTGTTTTTTTGATGTATGTAGTGGTTATCTTTCTTTTTAAAGGCTAAACACAATTATATAATAATACTAAGTGTATAATAGCTGGCGTAACAGACGAGCAAACAAGGAAAATATCCGGACACTGACATTTCACAGGTAATTTGAACGTATTTGCCCAAAAACGGCGATGTGTAGAGAAGCTATTCGCAATATTTGCATTATTTGTACAAATAACGCGAATAGCGCTAACAGCAAATACGCGTTTCCGTCCACTTGTCGGTTTTCAATCACACATCAAAGAAGTCAAATAAGGCGAATATTTGCGGTAACCGTCCACACTTGGTCCACACTGTCATGGCCTTTTAGTAACTTTGTACTTATGTAGATTTAACATGTATTGATAATAAGAAGCATTCAGGTAATAAGCTTCTGTCGCTGTCAACACGTCCGTCACTGTATTCACTGATTGTGAATATTCAAACATATTTGACATATTTGAGTATTTTGATATACGTGTGGATGGCATGTTTGGAATATTTTCGAATACATCAAATATTTGGACAAATACAGCGATACTCAAACACAAATACGCTACGCCAAGTGCCACCATCAGATTTCGACCCGTTTACCCAAAAACGGAATTCGGTCTCCTTATATTCTAGTCTTCTTGGATTGAACACAGAAGCACTCTTGTCGCTAAGGTGTGTGTAATTTAGGGCCAATGTCAAGTTTGTTTATGGCGAAGCCGCCATATTAGTATCACTTTGTTTATACCATTTTTCACGCATAGGGCGAATGGGATTCCCTCTATTTTATTCTAAATCTCGGTGTTGTTACTAAACTTGGTTTTACGCGTTTTTTCAAGATATGTAGAAATTCTTTATAAAATAAAATAAAACTCTTGGGCTCTAAACTCATTAAAAATTTAATTAAACTCTAAAAAAAGAAAGTACTTGGGCCTGTCTCATTAAACTTGTTAAAATAAAGACGATAAGATAAATTTATTATAATTAATACAAGGTAATTAATATTGTCCTGATTGACTGTGGTTCAAGTTTATTCCGATTACTGAATATTTTTTAGAACATAATTTCTTATTTTTTTTAAGGATATTAAAAGTTAGGTACTTAATAGGGTGATTTTTTTTCAACTATTTTTTTGTTTTTCAGCCCCCACTTGAAATTGTGTTGAATATGTCGAGAAAAAAAAATCCCCGAAAGTTACAGCCCTTCATATTAATTTTAAGTACTTTCCCAAAGCGTGAAAAGGTTTTCCATTTAAAATACACGTAAATCGATTTTTTTTTCATTTCTATAACTCAGTCGCATTTTATGCTATTACATTGGTCTTGGTCTCGATTTACTCAGAATAAAACACTCTACAAAAGTGTTGCAGCGAAAATGTAACTTGTACTGGTGAGTTGGTACGGGTCGCCGAAGTTGATTTTTACCCAAAATTCTCGTTTTTTTTTTGGAAGCCAACATGAATTTTTGAGTTTTAAAATACATCTGTAAAGATATATTGGTTGGTTCATTGATTCAAAGTATTTATATTAATTTTTAATCGATAAAAAAAAATTTTGATTTATACCTAACGCGCGCATTTTGCCAACCATGTTGACATCATCAGGAGATGATTGAAACTGAGGTTATTCTGTTGTGAAAACTATATTTAAATTTAAACGTTCGTTCATTCGGAACATATATTTAAATTTGAAATATTTAAACAATATATATCGGGTTACATCACAAATTTATCAATTTTTGAGTTTCTTTCATATTACCACTAAAGATGTCTACTTTAATCTAAAAAAAGTAATATGTAAAGTTTGTCTTTTGCATTGCAGTACATATACATTCTTTATATACAGGGTGTCCCCCCAAAAAAAAGGATAATCCTTGGGGGTTTTATCTGAAATTTAACTTTGAACAAAAAAGTTCCTATAAACATGGGTCCGCAAATGAAGTCTTACTAATGAAAACCTCAAAAAACCACAAATACCGTGTTTTTTTTTACTTTCATTTAAGAAATGCTATGAAATGGTTCATTGATTCAAAAAATGTATCGAAGTCAGCCTTTTAGTACATCAAATTTGGAGTAGAATGCCGCCAACCGCTTGTTTAGAAGACATTTACCGCTGATTTTGAAAATGAGGTCAAACGGTTAAAAAAGTTCGAGATGAAAAGAATAAACTTATTTATGGCAAAACCCAGGTTTTGAGTGAGAAAACATGGATATTACAAAAATTTATTTTTTCAAAAAAATCATATCGGCAATGAATTAAGGTAGTGAGGGAATGAGACCGGCCCTCTCACCACCTGTGTTTGTTGTTAGAACGAGAAGTGTAGCATTTGTCCTTTTTCACAACTGTATATAAAGTTACATATGTATTCTTTTTTTTTTAAATCAACTTAAAAAACAAAATATACCAATGATCAAGCATGTTTTAGAGATGATAATACAAATAAATTATGAATTTGAGTTGATTTATAACCAAGTGACCAATAATCATCAGTTCTGTTCTAAAAAAAAACATTGAAATTGCTTCTCCTGTAAAAAGACAGTTTTTGATTCGTAATTGTTTTGTTCCGAATGGACGAGACGGATTAGATCTGAGTTGTAGTACTTAAGCCTTACTGCAATGGTATTTCAATGAACTAGCAAATAATAAACTGTAAATCGATCCAAGATAGCAAACAACAAGGTTAAATGAGATATGGCCATGTACCTACATAAAAAGTGTTACTAATTTTACACAATTTGTTACTTGTAATAGCCAAGTAGTAAGTTGTGGAAAATGTCCATACAAGACAAAATGTATAACACTGGGAAGACACACGATTGTGGTGTCCCCCCCCCCCCGTTTTTTCTTCTTTCACAATTCATAGTGAATATCAGTATGATATCAATCGCGTTTCATTAATTTCGGATTGTATACGAAGTACATAGCTACCTACAATCAATTTTAAATCGAATATATTTTCATTTACTATGGTATACATTAACTTAGTCTTAGAACAATTGATCATTCGTATAATAAACGCAATACCACTAGGGAACAAGACACGCCCACATATCTACATATTTCACGCGCGTAAATAGTCTAAATACAGTGTGTCCATGGATGTGGTTTACAATAAGTATGTCATAAATTCATAATAAAGTCATTCTTCATAAAAGCTTGCTTGTCTAAAAAATATGATTTGCTATTAGAAAAAGAAATTTTGGTATACAGGGTGTCCAAAAAAAAGTTAAATAATTGAATTAAACTTTTGCTGAGAGGTTTCTACTACTCTTTTTTTTTTTAGTTTTCTACTACCGGTTTTCGCACCTCACAGGAATGCATTTCCTGGTATCGTATTTTTGCCTATTATTGAGTTTATAAGCAGGTAGAATATTTTGAAATTTGTAACTATGCACATTTTGCAAATTACTAAAAGTATTTCTGTTCAAGTCCAATAGTTCATTTCTGTTCAAGTCCAATATTTAAAAAAAATAGGTATATTTATAAAACTCCCGTTTAGACAAAAAATGTATTTTTTACATTGTGAATCGTATTTTTTTAACAAGTAAAAGTTTTCTGACTGGTTTTCTTGTAAAAAATAAAAAATGTCTATTATACCAGAACCTTCTCTTTTAGGAGGGCTTTTTTTTCGATAAAAATATTCCCATTATTATTTCAGGATATACAAGTATGATACTCAATTCTGATACTCAATATTTGACAGCCGTTGGATCTGGCAGTTAGTTTGAGTGTAGTATAAAGTTTGGCAGTCTAAAGCTAACGGTGTTTGGCAATTTAAATCTAACAATGTTTGGCATCAAACATAGTCTAAATCTTGAGTTTAGTCAATTCGTGAATACAGTTATGAAATTGTTCTTTATGTTCTTACATACATATGTGGTGGTGTATGTTATGGCTTGGGTATTGTATCAAAAGCTTTTGATAATATACAGGAGTTTTTGTCACCTTTAAAATATATGAGAAACATAGTTTTTTGCCTAAAAACATAAACACCCTCTGATTATTTGCATGTGGGAAAATTTAGTCAATAGATGATAATAACAATACATCATACATATTTATACTTAACATATGAGTTATACAAATTATTTAAATACAATTGAAATGTAATTTAACTATGAATGATACATTTTGAGGTAGATTTTTTTCACAAGTTTTTGTTTTGAACTGTTTTTGTAGAGAATCTCGTCTGTTACTGATATACATAGTACTTATATGTATAAGGTGTTTCTAAAACATGTACATAAGTATAGTCCGGTCTGTGAGCTGGGAGACTAACTAAGTTTGGTGCAGCTACTCGAATTCAATAAAAATTTTTTTGCATCATGTTCTATGAACTTCTAAGGTCATTCGTGACTATCAACCAACTTGGCAAACCGTCTCAGACCACCCCTATACTATAAAACACACCCCATTCTCACCCTCATTTTTAGAGTGGTATTTAATTTTTTGAAAAAATGACAATTAAGCATCGAAGGTGGGTTCTAGGAGGTTTTTTTGAGTCGCTGATCATGAATCCCATGTCATTTTCCCGGAAAATTTATGCCACGGCCGGGGACTGGAAAATTGGGTCACGGGTCACTTTTGCAGAAATTTAATCATTGTTCACGCGATTTGCGTGTTTTTACGTCAGAAAGATATCCAGCAGCGTATGATGATAACGCATAACGAAAAACCACGTAAATTTTCTGGAAAACTGAAAATTTTCCGGAAAATCTGGAGACAATTTTTCAATTTTATGAAAATGATCGTGTGATAAGTCGCTATTGGGGTTTCTTGGGGCGCTGATCATGAATCCGATGTCACTTTCCCGGAAAATTCATGCCGCGGCCGGGAAAACTGGACAATTGGGTCACTTTTGTGGAAATTTAATCATTGTTCACGCGATTTGCGTCTTTTCGTTATAAAGATATCCAGAAGCGTATAATGATAACGAATAACGAAAAATTATGTAAATTTTCTGGAAAACCTGGAGATGTAGATGACGACGAAGTCGCTGCCAGAATAGAACCTACTAATCCAATATTTGAAAGTGATACAGATAATGAAAATGATTAAATTGTAAATAAATTATGTATACCTAATCACTTATAAGATTTATTTTAAACGAAATATATTTTAAACAAAACATTTTGCAATATGGTACCTTTAATTAAACAGTTACAATTTTTTATAAATAAAAGAAAATCTTAAACTTTGTTGAAATACCTTCATTTTATCATTAATTAAATGTTAAATTCAGCAATTTATGATATAACATTCTCAATCAACGCCCCAAAAAAAAACCCCAGATCGACTTATCACACAATCATTTCGATAATATTGAAAAATTGTCTCCAGGTTTTCCGGAAAATTTTCATAGTTTTCCAGATAATTTACATGGTTTTTCGTTATGCGTTATCATTATATGCTGCTGGATATCTTTATGACGTAAAAAACGCAAATCGCGTGAACAATGATTCAATTTTCGCAAAAGTGACCCAATTTTCCAGTTTTCCCGGCCGTGGCATGAATTTTCCGGAAAAGTGACATCGGATTCATGATAAGCGCCCCAAGAAACCCCAATTGCGACTTATCACACGATCATTTTCATAAAATTGAAAAATTGTCTTTCCATGTTTTCCGGAAAATGTTCATAGTTTTCCAGAAAATTTACATGATTTTTCATTATTCGTTATCATTACGCTGCTGGAATTATTTATGACGTAAAAAACGCAAATCGCCTGATCAGTGATTAAATTTCCGCATAAGTGACCCAATTTTTCAGTTTTCCCGGCCGCGGCATGAATTTTCCGGGAAAATGACATCGGATTCATGATCAGCGACCCAAAAAAACCTCCTATAACTCACTGCCGCTCACTGTCGATGCTTAATTGTAATTTTTTCAAAAATTAAATACCACTCTAAAAATGAGGGTGAGAATGGGGTGTGTTTTATAGCATAGGGGTGGTCTGAGGGGGTTTGCCAAGTTGGTTGATAGTCACGAATGATTTTAGAGGTTCATAGAACATGATGCAAAAAAAAATTTTTTTGAATTCGAGTAGCTACACCAAACTTATTTAGTTGGCCTAATTCCCCGACTCACAGACTGGATTAGTAGTTTAAATTGAAGGAGAGACGGAAGAGAGATTGGTGGTGAGGAATTATTGTTAAATACCTAAAGCATTCTTTATTACTATGTAATAGAATGAGAGGTTTAAATTTTGGTATTTTATGTCCAACAGTTTTCAAGAAAAAACATTTTCTCGGGCATTTTGATGGGATCTAATCTCTTTTGCAAGGAAGGTTTAAAAAAAAACATTAAGCTCTTCGCCTGTTTTTGAAATACCTACTTTTCATGCAAAAGAAACTAGCGTATTGTCTATATGTCACCATAGGTAACAGTTTGTTAAACGTATCAAATTTATTATACGAAAGTATAAAATCGTATATTTTATGAATGTGAAGAACCTTTAAAATAATTGTGTTTCTGGCTCTCAAATTAGTTCAGATATTCTAAACAAAGAAATGCACAGCACTATTACAATTGATATAAAACATTATTATTGATAGTAATTGTATATACATAGTGGTGTGAATTCCTTTTAGATATATTATTATGTGTAATAAAGATTTCATAAATCACTGAACAGTCAGGAGGTTACATTCATGACTAGAAACTGGTTATTTCATTTAAAATGAGATATTAGAATGGAAAATGTGCAAAGTTAGCACAAGAAAACTACTATAATAATGTTTCTATATAGATGGTAGCTAAAATAAATTTGAGAAAAAAATCTATATATATATATATATTATATATTTAATTATAAAAGTCGTCAGATCTGTTTTGAAATTTACATTTCGATCGTTTATTTTTTTATTCTATGTAGATGTGAATTACATTTTAACGAAGGGTTAAAATAAGTTGGTAATAAAAATCCCCTACTAATGATATTTTATAGAAACCTCTGCTTAAAAATTTAACTCCCGTAGGCACGTGGCCATTTAGTAGCTAAGCTGGATCCTCTGGGTATCATGTATCATGATCGTACTACCACTATATCTGAAACTGTAGGGTCTCCGCCTGATGTAATAACCCGCCAGCATAAATTAGGTACGACCCCAAAATAATTGTGTCAAACGCTTAATTAAAATTTTAATAATCATATGGGTCGTTCAGTTTGAAACATTACATAATTATATACTCGCACATATCGAATTATATATAAAAAAATTAAGTTATACATGTAAATATCTTATTCGTCTCGTATTTGTGTATTAACGTTGTGGCTTGCTTTGGTAGTTTGCTTATGGTAATGGTTACTCTCTTTATAACATAATAACTGTTCCGAGAGGCAGAATAAAAGAAGTATGAGTGTATTTGCTCCGTGTCTCTGCCCGAATAAAACAATAACTTTTCTTATCCGTTAACATGCATGCCTTGCCTTCAAAGTAATATTTAAGGGTTAAAAGTAACCTTAATTGAAGTGATATGAAGGGGAGATTCCAATGTAGATTGATTTGTATTATTGCATTTTTTTTTGCATGAAAGTATATGGAATTTCGGGATTCGATTTTTCTAGCGTAACACATTTCAAGTACTTTTAATTTTTTTACTAAGCAATATTTACAAATAACGGGACCACTGCAGAGGCCTGTGGAATATGGTATAGGAAAAGTTTGTAACGAGGGTCAGGATAATGCTCTGGTTCAATTTATTCGTTGTAATTCTTTTAAAACCCCAGTGGACAAACGATGTTCCGAGGATCTCTAAGGACATCGTGTATATGTCTAATACAATCGGCCAGAATTGCACCGCTGCTCACAAAGTCTTGAACATAAACAAAGTAGAGTGGATCGATTTTTAAATGAAGATAATGATTTCTAGAATAGCGTAGGTAGAACCGATTAAATACCAATTACGTGAATGTTCTGCCTTGACCAGCTAGATGCGTGGAGTTGAACTCCATTAAGGATCTTATGATAAAAAAAATGTACGAAAGAGACTTTCGACCTATAAACTGGGAGGTCTGGCAAACAGTCGAAGATAGCTGGGAAGGATTACGAGGATAAATCAAATATGAACCGGAATCGTTCGAAATCGTTTTTAAATTTGTTGATACAATATACAAACATGAAAATATATACCATTTTTCTACATAATCTCCTGCTTTTGTTATGCATTTTTCCCAACGGATTGGAAGTTTTTTAATGCCATCATCATAAAAAGAACGGCGGCGTGTTTCCAACTAGTTGCGCACAAAAGCCTCAACACTAGTGTCATCACCTCTTGCTTACTGATTGCGATGCCCAATTGAAAAACGGAGAGACCGGAACTGACTGGAGTACAGGAAGTCACGTGACATCCCCGCCTACCACGCCCAGCAGTACGAGTAGGCCAGGCCCGTTGTCAAAAATACCTAGTTTTTTTGCCAAAATTAGGGACAGTTGGCCAAAAGACAACAAACCACAAAAAGTTGGCCAAAAACCCTTTTTACGTTTAAAAAAATTATGCTTCTTACAAAAAAAGTTTCAAACAAAAGTTGTAGAACTTAGTAAAACAAACAATTTAAGCCTAATCCGACTTTAATAAATAAATAAATAAATACATTTTTCATTGCAAAAAAAAAAACAACTAAAAATCGCGATTTTTTCAATTGCTTATATCTTTGAAAATATATAATATTTTTTCATGAAACTTGGGGAATGTATATTCCTCAATAAGTAGAATAAGTTGATATTTTGAATATTGCAAAATTCCTGATAGTTTTTGCAAAAATCGCATTTTTCGCAAAAAATGCTTTTTTTTTAAACTCCAATAGTTCATACACAAATGCACTTAGAGAGTTCAGTTAGGGCTTAAAATTTTCTTCAAGACTTGTACTTTCGTGTACAAATAAAGCTCGAATCGTAATATGATTGTTAATATGCTAAAATAATCGCGCAAAAATCGCCATTTTTTTAAATCTCTTGTTAATACTTGTACTTTCATATCGAAATCACGTTGTTGCCATTCGATAGCTACTATTTTTTTACAAATAAAAAAAAATACCCTGCGACCTTCTGGAGCCGAGATAATTTTTTTTTTCGAAAAATCACCACTGCCTCATTTCTTAACATTAAGGGCTGAAATTTGCACAGATCGTAGTTAAATACTTGTACTTTCATATAAATATTATTTTATGGAAATTAATGTCATTTCCTGATCTGTAGACTACATGGTACTGGCCTCTATACAAAATGCTGCCTCCGCTCCTCGATGTTCGTTCATGTGCGTGATAATGGGAGAGAGACTCTGACTCGCTAACTGTATACGCCGAGTCACGGGTCTTTCTCCCATCACCACTCGCGTGAACGAACATCGAGCGGAGGCAGCATTTTGTATAGGGGCCAATACCATGTAGTCTACAGATCAGGAAATGACATTGACTTCCATAAAATAATATTTATATGAAAGTACAAGTATTTAACTACGATCTACGCAAATTTCAGCCCTTAATGTTAAGAAATGAGGCAATGGCGATTTTCGAAAAAAAAAAAAATATATCTGCTCCAGCAGGCCGTAGGGTAGTTTTTTTTTAAATCCGTAAAAAAATAGCAGCTATCGAATGGCAATAACGCCATTTCGATATAATTTAAACTTTTTTTGAAAAAATTACATTTTTTCGGTAAAAAAAATGGCGATTTTTGCGCGGTTATTTTAGCATATTAACCTTTGGAGCGCCGGAAAATCTTATATAAGACGCTCTCCATACGCTATAAAATTAGTCTTAAATTGCAACGAAACTTACTAGTCTTTGTTTTTTGGAGGTCGTTGATCACGAAAAAAGGCTTTGGGGTTGACACCCCCTAAAAAAAGTACCCCCGATTCTGATATCAATGTAAGATTGATTTTTGAGTAAAAATATAATTTCATTTTATATTTCATGTGTCTTTGCACTATGAACGGTGGCAGATACCTCTGAGGGAATATCTCGTGGATGTTTCTGATAGTAAACGAATGAAAACCAATTCTTGTTGCTATTTCCAGGAGTGTTTCTGAGTTAGACGATATTTGAAAATATTTTTACAACGCGTAATAAATTACTCGTTTGGAATCAACTGATAATACTGCTCAAAAAAAAAATCTAAAAACCCTAAAAAAAAAAACAAATTACTAAAAAAAACAAAAAAAACGAAATACTAAAAACCCTAAAAAAAAAATTGTAAAAAACGGAAAAAAACATGAAGCCACAAAGTCTCTACGTCCTCGTCGTTGGCTTCGGGTAATACTGAAGGAGAGACCATCAATCAGTCACACACTGAACGGCAAAATGATTCCAAAATCACCACAAAAACCAATCCGATTTTGAATCGTCGGAGGGTAAAATGTGTTTACGCATCGGATTGGCTAGTGACAGCCTACTATGTTTTTTCCAACCTATTCTTGTAAATTATCTATTTCAGGAAAATTTTTTTTAGTTCAATTGAATTATTGACTGACCCTTGAGTGGCCAATAAATATTTTATAGTGAACGTCGTTTAAAAGATAAAATAATTTTCTTACCCAGTGAGAGAAAAAATGAGCAATACGTACTCTCCCCTGAAAAGGGTAGAGTATTATATACTTTATTGTTGTAAACAAAATTCATCTATCCTGATTTTGGAGAATTTTCTACTCTCAAAAACTTATTACAAAGTAATATTGTAGATACTTACGGCAGAGTCCGAGAGGAATTATAAAAGGTGTAGTTTCTAATCAGAAAGGGGTGGTTTTTGAAGGGTAACGCAAAAATTACTATCATCATCGCATTCCTCATCCTCGAAAATTTAAAAAATTAAAAAATTTTCCGGATCGTTAACTGCCGGAACGTCTTATATAAGACGCTATTTGAAGTTTGTACTGCATGGGGGTTGAATGTACAAAGTAGGACTAAATCACTAAGATTTTTTAAGGCAAAAAAGTGGCAAAAACCCCGGCGCTCCAAAGGTTAACAATCAAACATACTACGATTTGCGCTTTATTTGTACACGAAAGTACAAGCCCTAACCGAGCTCTCTAAGTGCATTTGTGTATGAAGTGAAGAATTATCAGGAATTTTGCAATGTTCAAAATATTAGATTATTCTAATTATCGAGGACCATACATTCCCCAAGTTTCATGAAAAAATATTATATCTTTTTCAAAGATATAAGCAATTGAAAGAATCGCGATTTTTAGCTGTTTTTTTTTGCAATAAAAAAATCATTTATTTATTTATTAAACTCGGAGTAGGCTTAAATTGTTTGTTTTATTAAGTTCTACAACTTTTATTTGAAACTTTTTTTTTGTAGGACGCATAGTTTTTTTTTAAACGAAAAAAAGGGTTTTTGGCTAACTTTGGACGCCATTTTGAATATGACGCGGCGAAATTCAGCTCGGGAAAGGTAATTTTTTTCAATTCTACGGAATTTTTCCGATTTTTTATGTATATTTTCGTACTGTCCCTAATTTTGGCACGTAAAAATGTAATGCGCTTGGCCTAGAGCCTCCTCCCTGCGCCTTAGCGGCGACACGAAGAAAATTCTGATTCATATTTGACTCACCCTCGTATTTATTGTTTTCAAGGTGTGCTCGTTAAGCTGGACAGTTGAAGTTGACTCGGACTGAACTCACCTTTGTTTATGCTCTTCAGATGTTAATTCTTTGTAAGCATAAGAGCAAATCCTCAATTTTTAAAGAACTCGGAGGAGGAGAATTTTTGTGCTCATAGTTGAGATTTCGGGAACAACGATTTGTTATTGGGGCTATTTGTTATTATATTATGAGTAGGTACATATCATAAGGTTTAAAACTGCATAAATACAGTGGCGGTCACATAATTAGAAACGGCATTGTTTTAGCATAACTTATGCACATTATGTCATTTAGTTTTTAACCCGTCCCAACAATTATATATACAATAAACATGCGTTCTACAGCGAATCAATTCGTAACTTATTTTGTGCTCCATCCGTCTCAGTTCAACTTTTATATTTATAATTGCCATTTACCTACCATTTTTCGAAGGACTCATAATTAGAAACGATTTAGAAAAATGTTCATATTGTTCTTGGATAGTCATGGTTCTTTATTACTTCTGCGTATCTCCTACCCATAGAGCTTATCAAAGTTTGACATAACTCTACAGGTATCGAGTAGCAAGCCTCTCTAACAGCTTCATACAATTCATCAAAATTTTTAAACTGAAGCTGACAAACTCGCTGTTTTACTTCACCCCATAGATTCTCTATGGGGTTGAGGTCAGAGCTACAAGATGGCCAGTCAATAATAGATACGGAGTTATTAATTAACTACTGTTTTTTTCGCAGTACGTCTGGGATCATTGTCTTGAACAAGCTTCCATGTAACAGGCATAAACTCGCCAGCGTATGGTTGCAGAATATTTTCCAATATATTAATATACACATACTCGGATTATATTCACATTTCGGCGGGCGTCGGACATACTGTTTTCCATCGGATCCTAAGTGAAAACAGTATGTCCGACGCCCGCAGAAATGTGAATATAATCCGAACTATACAACCATAACGTTAAAACACGGAGGCGGAAATGTCGTCATCTGGGGTTGCTTTTCCTGGAGAGGTGTAGGCTCCATACATCGCGTAAAGGGAATCATGGACCAGTATGTGTATATTAACATATTGGAAAATATTCTGCAGCCATACACTGGCGAGTTTATGCGTGTTACGTGGAAGCTTGTTCAAGACAATGATCCCAGACGTACTGCGAAATCTGTAAAACAGTGGTTAATTAACAACTCCGTATCTATTATTGACTGGCCATCTTGTAGCTCTGACCTCAACCCCATAGAGAATCTATGGGTGAAGTAAAACAGCGAGTTTGTCAGCGTCAGTTTAAAAATTTTGATGAATTGTATGAAGCTGTTCGAGAGGCCTGGTACTCGATACCTGTAGAGTTATGTCAAACTTTGATAAGCTCTATGGGTAGGAGATACACATAAGTAATAAAGAACCATGACTATCCAACAAAATATTAATGTATGTTACATAGTTTCTTGAATAATGAACATTTTTCTAAATCGTTTCTAATTATATGTCCTTCGAAAAATGGTAGGTATATGGCAATTATAAATATAAAAGTTGAACTGAGACGGATGGAACACAAAATAAGTTACGAATTGATTCGCTTTAGAACGCATGTTTATTGTATATATAATTGTTGGGACGGGTTAAAAACTAAATGACATAATGTGCATAAGTTATGCTAAAACAATGCCGTTTCTAATTATGTGACCGCCACTGTACGTATAAAACAAATAGCAGGTGATATTAGGAATTTATTAGTCAATAATGAGTATAAAACACGATTTGCTGTTTTCGGGATTTCTGTCTTAGCTTCTAATAAAATATTTAGTAGTATTTACATATTAAAATCGGGAAAAATCTTTGGCCCACTTATGGTGGGGTTCATGCAGATTTTTAGTAATAAGAATAAGAATAGTAATAAAAGCATAAAAGTTAAACCTTCGTTTTATAATCACCCAGTTCATGCAGCAAATCCTTATTTTTAAAATTATTACTAAAAATTAAGTTTACTGCATGAACTGGGTCATTATAAAACGAAGGTTTAACTTTTTATGCTTATTACTATTCTTATTCTTATTACTAAAAATTTCTGCATGAACCCACCATTAGTTTACGATGTAAATACATCGTAATACATAAATACATAAATATAAATAAATGAGAATGCATCTTTTTTTACATTCTACACTAGAATACCCCCGACTTTGACTCGAATCCGGTAGGTGTTATGGGAAATCACGGAGCGAATAGTACAGTATCCACAGTATTGAAATGTTTTTACACACTTGCCTGTAAATCTTTACACACATTACATTGAGTTAAGGAGAAGGTAGATAGAGGTGTTGGATAATTTTTAGATCCGAGGACATCACATTGCTAAATTGGATCCTTTGGGAATCAACAGTGCGGATTTAGATGACCAAACGCCACAGGAATTGGTCTACAAAAATTATAATTTCGGTAAGGAGGAGAGAATGTAGAAGGTTCTATACGGTTATGAATCATGCTCATAATGTATTTCGAATTATACATACGTTACGTTTTAAAACCTGCTACTAATCTTATAATCAAGCTTATTAAATTTTTATTTGATTTCATTCTCGATTCTTCGCTTGTCCTAATGCATGAATTTATCGAGCAGTATCTAAACATGATATTTCTTGTTAAGAAAAAAATAATCACAGTAATCTTAAGTACTACAAGTATATTGAATTTATATCTCGGAAAATTTGCTAAAAATCAGACATTTATTTCGAAAACATTAAAAAAATATGTTATTGTGAAAAATCACAGTTATAATCTATGAAAATGGTGTTATATTTTTTCGTAAAATTACATTTTATTCTGCACAACTTTGTTACTTTATATCCATGTTAGGGTTTTATTTCACTGAACAAAAAGTTTTCCATATTATTGACACATATTATATCAAATAATCAAAATCAAGAGTAGTAAATATTATTTATATACTGAATAATAACTTATGTACTTGTAATGAATTTTACAAGAAAATTTGATTGTAGTTTATCCTAAAAATGTTTGTTTGCAGTAATTCAAGTTGTGATAACACGATAAAATTAATATGTAGGGGAGGAGGAGGCACTTTAGGACAGAGGCAGTAGGACATCTCGAATGAAGCATTTTTTGGTTGGCAACTCGGTCAATAAACAAACGTCACGTGAGACCTTCCGCGCTGTTAGCTATCAAACTAACCTATAAGCTGTTAGTAATTTGCGCTGACTGTTGTAATTCTTTTGCTCAAATGATAAACATCTGTATACTAAACTATTCGTTGATAATGAACGAAATACAACGAGATAATAAAAGAGATAGTATGAAATATTACATTTTTCTTGTCAATTTCTATTATAAAAAAAATATATTAAAAGAGGTTTGTAAGACTGTTACCTAACAAGAGATTTATTGCTTTCAATAAGTAAAGTAAGAAGAGAATTATCTCGCTTTCTTATTATCAGTCCTAAACTGCCCCAGCGACGTTCTAAACTTCCCTCCAGGGAGGCAGATTAGGACAGAGAGAACAATTTTTTTAATGGTAATAACAGCTACTACTATCAAATGTGTTTGTTTTGCCATACGTTTATATTGAGCTTTAACAACCAAATTAACTTATAATTCAATCGGATAACCAATTTCTCAGAAATTGAAAAAATATATGAGTTTCAAAATAGAAAGTGTCCTACAGTGCCCCCTTCTCCCCTATTATATCGTTATTGACTTAACACAATTTAAACTGTGTTAAATTAAGATATTTTTTCTAAAAATTCCATGTTGATATTTGGCTAGAAGTATGTATTTTTAATTGCTTTTTTATCAGTCTGAATGCCTGCAATATCAGAAAACTTTGTCCAGTGGCAACACATGAATCAGTTGCATCCCCGTGTTTTGGTATCAAAAAAGCTTGTAATTAAATTGTTGAGATATGATGCTGGTAAATTGATTAGCAAAAAAAGCTAGTACTGGCATAAATTATTCAGTGTGTCTCAGTTAAGATGGGAACAGGTTTATAAAAACTGTATTTAAACCCATGTAGTTTTTATTGTATTGATTGTGGAAGTTGCATATCAAATGTTTTGTATCTCAAACTGCTAGAATGATTTTTGGGCTAAGATTTACTGAAACCTATTAACTATACACTATATGTATGTCAAATATACAGGACATTTGGAATATCTCTTCATTTACATTAGATAAAAAATTTGTATAGAATTGCAACTTTTGGAGGGTTGAGATAATATGTTTTATAGTTTATAAAAAACTGGCAAAAACTGAATATTTAAAGAGTTTTTTATATTTCATTAAACTTTCAAACGTTTGTCGTGTAACATATACTTAGCTGTATAAAATGTATATTTGCCCCAGGTTTTTAATAAAATCATTCTACATTCTACTTAATATAGTAATAACGTACATAATCAACCTCATTTATCAATCACAGTACACATCACAGTTCAATTTGACATATTTAAGTAAACTTAGGAACCATCTTCATTTACTAATTATGTGTATTAGGCATGTATGTATGTCACTTGTTTTATTTACCGTTACTTATTTCTGTTTTGTTTTTTATTTTTTTGTTTTATGTTTTTTTGCTTACTATCTTTTTAACTCAGACAACCCATCGAGAACCTATTCGGAAGAATTGAAAAAAGCAAGTCCAGCAGTTCATGCAGCGTAAGATTTTCCTTTATTTTATTCTGTCTATAGTTATATACTTTAAATTGGTATATTCTCTCTAAAAAACGATTTGCTCAGTATACAAGGTAATATTTTAACTAATATTTTGCCTAATAATAATTCTAAAAAAATATTTTGCCTAAGAAATACTAATTTTTAATTCTATACGAGTGCAACAACCTGTATGTATTGCATTTCCCTTTATGAATATTTATTTATTTAATGTAAATTATTTCGGCCGTCACCGTTAGTTGTCTAATTCTAGATGTTTCTAGTAGTCTCCTTTTAGTCATATTGCTTCTTGGCTTTTGCATATGCTTAATCAAATTATTCTTTAGAATGTTTCAAGCTGATTCGATTGTAACATACTCAGGTATTTCTTGACGGATTTGTTTTTGTATTAAACATCGTTTTTGTATATTTTCCGTTAGAAAGGCATGTCTTTGTGATCAATGTCCTCATGTTTAATACAAAAATAACCCAGCCCGATTCTTTTCGCGGCTAACGGAGGCGTATTTCTGATTTAGAGGAGTCAGACATGGACAGGGTTTTTAAATTGCCCTCCACCACCTTCATCGGTGGCAAGGAGAAAGGGCTTGCCGCTGCGCGAGATTTTGCGTCGTCTGGAACTCACGTACTGTCGACACATCGGCGTGGAGTTCATGTTCATCAACAGCCTGGAGCAGTGCAACTGGATTCGGCAGCGGCTGGAGACGCCCGGAATTACTGACCTCACTCCCGATCAGAAGCGGTTGATTTTGGCTCGCCTAACGCGCTCCGCTGGGTAAGAGATTCCTTAATGAATTGAGAAAAAAAAATAGAACCATAAAACTGAATAAGCCCTTACTCATAGTCGCGTTTTATTCAAATCTTGAAAAATTATCTTATATACAGTGATGGGCAATAAAATAAGAGTGCCAAACAAAGTTCAATTAATTTCGTGAGTTCTTGATCAGATAAAATAAATTAATTCACTTCGTGATGCACGCACCTTTAGGCTTCATTGCTGGAGTATTGTAAACCAATTTCATGTTTCTTATTTCCGAACACAAAGACTTGTTTACTGTTTGAGCCAAATTCCACTGGACAAAAAAATAAGTGTGTTTCTCTTTTATGCCCATTGCTATTAGCATGACAATTTCGTGAAGAATACAGTAAATATTAGACAATTTCACACATGGTACTAGAGAGCTATAGTGAATAATGGGTCGCGCAAATCATTGTACACCTGAAGAAAGACGTCTAATCTTACAATTAAGGAAGTCAAAACAAGGCATACGCTTTCATTGCTAACGCACTGAAACGATCACCATGTGTTATTGCAAAGGTTTTAAAAGAACAAAATGTAACATAAAAAGCACCAGAAAGGAGAGGCCGTCCGAGAAAAAGAACCCGAAAACTTGATAATCGTATAGCACTTGAAGTTGGTAAAGATCCCTATTCGATATCTGTGACTATAAAAAAAAAAAAAACTATGTGACTATAAAACCGAGATTGTGCTTAAATGTTAGTACCCGGACAATAAGAAGACGCTTAGATAGTGGCGTCTGTGAGTCGGAAAAACCCTGAAAAAATTATCTCGATTTACGGATCGAGAGTACTCAAAACGGCCTAAAACCACCCCATACATCATCTCCTTGTAAAAACAAGAATTTTCCCGTTTTCGAGGATGCTGAGCATGGTGGTGGTATTAAAGATGACTTCCAACCCTCACCAACCAATCCACAAGTCAAAACTCACCCCCGTTAGGGGTGGTTTTAATTTTTTATATCAGCGACAAAACGTCTGTCCCCCGTTTTCAGGATGCTGAACACGGTAGTGGTGTTCAATATCCCTTGCGACCCCCACCCACCCCTTCACCAGCCAAAACTCACCCCCGAAAGGGGCGTTTATTTATTGATTTGGGCATTGAAGGGATTGGAAAAAAAAACATCCACCACCACCGTGTTCAGCATCCTCGAAAGCGGGGGGGGACAGACGTTTTGCCTCTGATATAAAAAAAACCTTTGGGGGTGGAGTTTTGACCGGTGGAGGGGTTGGTGGGGGGTTGCAAAGAGATATTGAACACCACCACCGTGTTCAGCATCCTCGAAAACGGGGGGACAGACGTTTTGTCGCTGATATAAAAAAATAAAAAATCACCCCCGTGAGGTGTGAGTTTTGACCGGTGGAGGGGTGGTGAGGGTTGGAAGTCATCTTCAACACCACCACCGTCCGCATCCTCGAAAACGGGAAAAGACGTTTTTTTACAAGGAAATGATGTAGGGGTGGTTTTGGCCGTTTGGGGGGGGTGTGCAATCCCCAAAAACATTCTGACCCCGGCATCATGTTCACTCCTCGAAAACGGGAGGAGGAGGTACTCACGATCCGGGCAAATCGGTCATTTTATCAAGGTTTTTTCCGACCCACAGACCTGCTATAGAAGAAAGAAAATTGTATGGTAGAGTTGCCAGAAAAGTTCCATTCTTAAGTAAGATAAATATACAGCAAATATTTAAATTTGCTCGAGACAATTGTAACCCAAACTATCAACGAAATTGGCACAACGTTCTGTTCAGTGACGAAACAGAAAATAAATATCTTTGGATCAGATGGAAGATTGTATGTACGAAGACGTAAGAATGAGGAATTCAACCCAAGAAATACTATTGGTACAGTTGAACATGGCGGAGGAAATGTGGGGCTGATTTTCTTATAATGGAGTGGGCCCTATATTTAGGATTAAAGAAACTATGACTAAAGAAATTTATTTGCACATCTTGTAAACAGTCATGCTATCCTATGCGGCAGAAAATATGCCGTTAGGATGGGTGTACCACAAAAAATGACCCCAATACAGCACGCAGTTAAGCAGTGGTTTTACAAGCAATAAATATGTTTTTTGAGTGGCCCTCGCAGCACCAAACTTAAATCAATGAGATCTTTGGAAAGAGTTAAAAAACGTGCTTGTAAAAATCGGCAAAAAATATGCTGTGGGGAGAAGTTAAGAATGGTATTCCCTCTCTGTAGAAACTTGCAGAAAATTGATCGATTCATGCCAAGGAGGAATCGAAGCTGTTCTTAAAAATAAAGGCTATTCTACAAAGTACTAACGTAGTAATAATATTATCAGGATTTGTAAAGTTATATTATTTTTTATTCGCGACTTTCTTTCTACAATACTCTTATTTTTTTTGTCCATGTTTAATATCCATTGGAATTTAATTATTATGTATTTATATCTTTGAATAAAAGATACTTAAGTTTAAACTAAAGGCGTTTTTTCCTTTAGGAGAGTGGTATTATAAACTAAAAATATATATTTAATTTTTTAAATGTGCTGCACATTAAATGCTATGAAATGACTTGAATAAAATCACTTTACTCTTATTTTTTTGACCACTACTGTATATGTTGCATAAAAGACCCAAGGGTACCTTATTTTTTACTTAATTTTTCCAAACCGTCATTCGGACAAAAAAAAGGTAAGAAGAATGAAAATAGTAGCGGGGTTTTTCGAGAGAACTGGACGAAATAACCAAGTAATTAAACTGCTCATCAAAAATAGCGCAAAACGTTTTTAGATTAACGCCATTTGCGTTCTATTCGAGTTAGAGACTTTTTAAATTTCGGTAGCCTCTAGAATGGTTTTATTGCCCCCCCCCCCCCCAAAACCAACCCCATGTCGAAATATGAATTCGCAAGATTTTGACAGCAATTCAGAGACTTCCGGGATGGGCTAAGAAGGACTCTGTCGGGTAAAAATTCCATCCCGGCACACATTAAGACCTCCTCAATAGGTTCTGTGCATTTGATCGCTGTCCCATCTCTCCAACCCATTTCTTTTTTTTTGTGTGTGGTTTGACCTCGGTTGTGTGAATCCATTGATCCTTATGCTGCCAAATAAATTTGCGTGGTGTGCCACAACTCCCTTTCACCCTTTGACAACTCGAGCATCTCTCCATCTACACGGTTGGTTTTTGGGGTGTGGACGGTGAACCGTTTAAGTCCCAACGTAGCGCCTTGGGGGCATTCAAACAAACCCGATAGGCTACCGAAAATTAAAAATCGCAAGTCTCTAACTCGAATAGAACGCAAATGATGCTAATCTAAAAAGTATTACTCTAATTTCGACGAGCAGTTTACTTTAACTGTAACATATATATATAGGGCGAGTCATTTTTTTTGTAGCAGAAGCTTTAACATTCGATAGAATACGATATTTTGAGAAAAAAAGTTCCTATAAACATATGGTCTATTTAGCTTCATAAAGGAGATACAGGGTGTTAAAGTTTCAGTTTTTTTTTCACAATATTTTCTGAACTGATTGGTATTTTCGCTTAATATTTTACACACGCTTTAACCTCAATAGGAGCAACAATTTCTATTGATTTTGTCGAAAACACTATACTGGAAGTTACTTTTCTCGGGTGTCCAGGTTATTTAGATTAACAGAACTTTTTTATCGTACGCCACTGACCTTATTTGACTAACATTTATAAAATAATGATGTTTTAGCTACAATTTTGATGTCATGCAATTTTGTGCTAACTGTGACGGGTTTCGAGATATTTGTCATTTTTAGTCTGATGGTGCATCTCCTTACACGGCAACGAAAAAATTTTATTTTTTAGTTTTCATTTTATTTTTTAACGAAATGACCTGGTCATTCGAAAGAAGTAACATCCAGTATAGTATTTTTGATAAGAACATTAAAAATGTTGATCTCATCCATGTTAAGTCGTGAACCGTAAAACATGAAACTTTAACACCCCTAGGAAGCTAGATAGACCATAATGTCTATAGGAACTTTTTCTCTCAAAATATCATGTTCTATCGATTGTTGCAGGGTGTTAAAGTGTCATTTTTTACGATGCCCGACATGTCTTAACATGGATGAGATCAACATTTTTAATGTTCCTATCAAAAATACTATACTGAATGTTACTTTTTTCGGATGCCCAGGTCACTTCGTCAGACTAAAAATGACCAATATCTCGAAAACCGTCACAGTTAGCGCAAAATTGCAAGAGATCAAAATTGCAGCTAAAACATCATCATAACATTGGATAAAACAAAGTCGCTTCCCGCTGTCTGTCCCTATCTATCTACTACCTATGTATGCTTAGATCTTTAAAACTACGCAACGGATTTTGATGCGGTTTTTTTTTTAATAGATATAGTGATTCAAGAGGAAGGTTTATATGTATAATACATGTATAATATAGTAGAGAAACACTGATAATTTTAGAGATAACCCTACGAGATAGATCAAAATAATGTACTACAATATTGTACACCTTAAAAAGGTCTACAAAAAAGTCCGCGATGGTATATGTCTATCTCTTAAGGATAACAACCCACAATAACCATTTTTTATATTTCCGTGCGAAGCCGGGGCGGGTCGCTAGGTCCTTTATAAATGTTACTCAAATAAGGTCAGTGGCGTACGATAAAAAAAGTTATGTTAATCTAAATAACCTGGGCACCCGAGAAAAGCAACTTCCAGTATAGTGTTTTCGACAAAATCAATAGAAATTGTTGCTCCTATTGAGGTTAAAGCGTGTGTAAAATATTAAGCGAAAATACCATTTCGTTCAGAAAATATTGTATTTTTTTTTAAAAACTGAAACTTTAACACCCTGTATCTCCTTTATGAAGCTAGATAGACCATATGTTTGTACGAACTTTTTTTTTTCAAAATATCGTATTCTATCGAATGTTAAAGTCCTGCTACAAAAAAGTGACACTCTGTATACATAATTAAAAATTTTAAAATCAGGGCCTACCTATTTTTTTTTGAAAATATCCCGCTACCGCTACAGTAAATTGAAACACGAGATAAAATTAATGTCTTCTTTAGGTTCGAGTCATTTTTGGCGCGAAGGTGGTCATCCGAGAAGAGATTCGGCCTAGAGGGCTGCGAAATTCTTATACCCGCCATGAAAACGGTAATCGACAAGTCAACGGAATTGGGTGTCGAGAGTATTGTCATGGGCATGCCCCATCGTGGCCGGCTCAACGTCTTGGCTAATGTGTGTCGTAAGCCTCTCCATCAGCTATTCACGCAATTTGCCGGTCTGGAGGCGGCCGACGATGGTTCCGGCGACGTGAAATATCATTTGGGTACATACATCGAGAGGTACGTCGCACAGAATACAAATGCTGTCTTTAGTAAACTGAATATACGCGGTGTGGTTATTAAATAACCGAACTGCTGTCATAACACTTTTTATTCGTTACCAATTACAGTAGCAACTTTTTCGCCTTCAATAATGTACTCCCCTTGGCGATCTCTACACCGCTCCATACGACTTTTCCATTGTTGAAAGCAGTGCTGGAAGTCCGCTTCTGTCAGCTGGTTCAGAACCTCCGTCGCTTTTGCTTTAAGCGCTTCCACACTTTCGAATTTGTCCTCAGTGTCACCGTGTCTAGCAAGCCTGGATCAGGGTCAATGTTGTTTAGAATGTCAGCGCAAATGTTTGTTCCTCATTCCTTTTGCTTGAGAGTGAGGAGTTTTGGTACCATTTTTGCGCAAATCTGCGCATGTTGAACGATTCATGCAAAATATGGCCAAACAAGCCCTCGGATGCTTAGACGGCGATCTTCGCGGATTAATTTACCAATTTTTTCAATGTTTTCGTCCGTTTTTGAGTTAGGCGCGGGTCTTTGGTCGTTTCACGTCCCTATTTAAACCGTTTAAACCATTTAAAAACTTGCGTGCGGAATAGTATTCATTCCCGTACACTTCTTTTAACATTGCATAAGCTTCTGTAAAAAATTTCTCCAGTTTAACAAGAAACTTGAGCTTAATCCGTTGCTCCATCTGAACACTTAACATTTCTTCGATGCGTCATTGGTGCGTAGACTAATTCAAACCACTGCTGCAGTCAAACTAAGCGATCCACTGGCTTGTCCAGCGAGCTCAGTAGAGTAAAGTGGTAGCGTAAAGTAAGGTGGAGCTCAGTAAAGGTGGGGAAAGTATCACCAGACACAGTTCTATTCAAACTTGTCGCGACACGCTCGCAGCGCGCTGGTAGCAGCATCAGTTCGGTTATTTAATAAATACAAACCTCGTATAAGGGTCGGCCAAATAAAAATCGGATATCTTTTGTCACGGTCAGCGGTGATGTCAGAACTATTCAAAACGATTTAAAAATTTCAAAGGTCTCGCTCCTTCTTTTGTCAAAAACTGTATAAATATTCATTACGCATCGGAAGACGGAACCTGTTGCACGGACGACGGAACCTGTTGTTGCACATTTCTAGTAGGAGCACTAATTGAGTTAAATTGGGGTGGATGGTGGTGTTAGAGATGAGTGCGGATCCAGAGGTAATTCTCTGAAAGGCCTTTCGACATCACTATTGACTTTGACAAAAGAAATCCGGTTTATATTTGAATGACCCTCGTACCTGCGGAATTCAACTGCACTTGTGTCGGTGATTAGATCTACTTAATAATCACAAGACACCAGGTGCAGTTGACAGATTTAACTAATTAATACTTTCATACTGACTATATCAACTGCCAAATATCATCTAGTGCTTAGACATGTTTCGGTTTTTCTAACAAAGTTGGCTCCTTCAACCACCAAATATATATCCTGAAAGCATTCTAATGGATGAGGGCCGATAAGGCCTGTTTCCAGCCCCTCAAAATTTCAAATAAAGGGCACAAAAGAAGTAGTTGACTAAAAGTAACAAGTAAAAAATAGCGCGGAACGGTAAAAAGTTCTATCAACTACGGTCTGTAGTTGATAGAAATTTTCAGTGTAGATTGATTTAGTTGTGATTCACCTTCAGATATACCTTGCTGATGAGACCTAATAAAGTGAAAATCCTGATCTGTGGTTTTTGATGGTGCCGCGAACGACGAACGGAATTATTCTTGTCAATTGGTACATATTCAATTTTAAGATTTATTCAACTGTCGGGTCATCAGATATTAGGCATCACAGATCAGGCATTTTCATTAGTATATCTGTTTGTCAGCTCAACTATAGATGATAAAATTGGTAGTCCAACTATCAAACATACTTCTAATAGTTACACTGTGTTGTATTATTTGTTAGGTTAAATCGCGTCACAAATAAGAACATCAGGTTGGCCGTTGTCGCCAATCCTTCTCACCTGGAAACTGTCGATCCAGTTGCACAAGGCAAGACGAGAGCCGAACAGTTCTACAGAGGTGATGGAGAAGGCAAAAGGTTTGTTTTACAAAATATTGTTCACAGAGCCAGTTTGTGATAGTTTCCAAGAAGTAGTTGTCCATACGAGTTTTGTAGTAAATGGAACCAGCTAAAGAGTCAAACGCTACTGGTCCAATATTTCTGACAGTTGAAAACTATCAAAAATGCTTCTGTAAACAAACCTACAGAAAACCTAAGAATTATACTCGCTGGTGTTGATTTTAGGTCATGTCCATTTTGTTACATGGAGATGCCGCTTTTGCAGGCCAAGGTGTCGTCTTTGAAACAATGCATCTGTCAGAGTTACCCGATTATACAACCCACGGAACAATCCACATTGTTGCAAACAATCAGATCGGTTTTACAACTGATCCGCGTTTCTCTAGATCGTCTCCATATTGTACTGGTATGTCTGGGTGAATATAACGAGCGTTCAACAAAATTTGACCCCAAACTAGGCTTTGCCAATTCAAACGTACATATGTTTTTGATAGGTAAAACAATTTGTGTAGATTCTACAAAAAATTCCTGTGTTTGCACGTCAACAATAAACGTGGTTATGTGAATTCATGGATATGTTTGCTTAACTTAACCATAATACTATTAGGTTGTTGGAAAAGTCATGACGCATTTTTTGGGCAATTTTCAAGGTTCATTTATTAATAATAGAACAAAGTTCAATCAATGATATATTGCCCATTTTGATCGATGGTCTTTTGCCATCTTTCTGGGAACAGCAAGATTCCGCACTCGTGGAAGGACTGCTCTTTTCCAGCGAAGAACTGGGTAAGTTGCTCTTTGATGGCCTCATCAGAATCGAACCATCTACCATTCAGGTCGTTCTGCAAGGAACAAAATAAATGGTAATCTGATGAGGCAAAGTCCGATGAATAAGGAGGATGAGGCAAGACTTCTCATCCCAGCTGCAGCAACTTTTGGCGAGTCACCAAACTTGTGTGGGGTCTTGCGTTGTCGTGGTGGAACACTACGCCTTTGCGATTGATGAGTTCTGGCCGCAATGTATTCAAATCATCTAGTTGGCGACAGTACACATCGGAATTGATCGTCTGGTTCCGCGGTAGGAGTTCAAAAACACCACGCCTTTATAAACCCACCATATTGAGAGCATAACTTTCCTCCGGTGAAAATCAACTTGGGACTGTGTTTGGACTCGCTCAACTCCACTGCACCACGGTAGCTTACGTCGAATATTGTTGGAACAATCCATTTTTCTTGTGCTTGAGGTGACCATCGCGCCGTCAAAACGATTGAGATTAATTCCGTTGAGCTCATGAGGAACCCGTATATCAGAACTTGCTGATGAATCCCACCTTCCGTAGATGATCGTGAACAGTGTAATGATGAAGGTTTAGTGTCTCGTAATGTCATGAGTAGTGGAATGTGGGTCTGCTTCGATCAGTGCCTTTATTTGGTCGTGATCAGCCTCCATGGGCCTTCTGGAGTGAGGAGCATCGGTGACATCAAAGCATTGTTACCGTAAATGTTACTCAATTTTTCACAGGTCTGCCTTGCGTTCTTCCCTTGCGGAAGAAAAGTTGATCTTATTTAGTGTAAAAAAATGAGGACCAAATCAATTACTTTTTTTTTCTTCAATGAAGGCTGAACTATCGGCTGTCAAATGGAATAGCACTCGAGGCGATCATGATGACTTTTCCGACAACCTAAATAAATTGCTCATAGCTCAAACTGTAATAATATGTTGGACACGTCAGCCATATTGGAAATAGTTGGTCAAGACATTCTTCTTTCTTTCAAAGCCAGATTGAAGTTAAATTTATTTGAATGCTTATTATGATTATTTTTTGATTGTTTGAATATTTTGTTGTTGTTCAGATGTCGCCCGCGTGGTGAACGCTCCGATTTTCCACGTCAACTCTGACGATCCCGAGAGCGTCATCCACGTTTGTAACATGGCCGCGGAATGGAGAGCCACCTTCCACAAGGACGTCGTCATCGACTTGGTCTGCTACCGTAGGAACGGCCACAACGAAATCGATGAGCCGATGTTCACGCAACCCCTGATGTACCGAAAAATAAGGGAGCATGAAACCGGCTCTCGAAAAATATTCCGATCAGTTGATCCAAGAGGGCATCGTAACTGAGGAAGAAGTAAAGGACGTTAAAGAGAAATACGACAAGATTTGCGAGGAGGCGTTCGAACGCGCGCGTCAAGAGACCCATATTAAATACAAAGATTGGATCGACAGCCCATGGTCTGGTTTCTTCGAGGGCAAGGATCCCCTGAAAGTCAACCCTACTGGCGTCAACGAGGACACTTTGGTCCATATAGGGAAGCGTTTCTCGTCTCCCCCCTCCCAACGCAGCAGAGTTTATTATTCACAAAGGTAAGTAGCAGTAGAGCAATTGTTGACATATAGCCTGTCTGTTTGTTGGCGAAACATTTAACCCATTTACACTTATGGACTGTATGATTTGCGAATCCTGCGGTGACCGTAGATGCTGTATTCTTGCGGGAGGTCTTCAAGTAGATAGGGAAACACCACTGGTTGTTTCACGAAAGTTTTTACTAGTGCGACGAAAAGGCGAATCGTTTATAGTAGATGTGGAAAGACCCCTTGTTGATTTTCGAAAAGATTTCACTCGTGTGATGTATCGCGCGAAAAGCGATTACACACTGTTTTAGGCGTCGTGCCGAGATGAGTTTCGATTTGCCACTCGTGTTAGGCGTCGTGCCCAGATGCGTTTCGATGAGCAACTCGTGTGTGTGTCCCAACGAGATGCAAATTGGTTACTGCTCTAGGCGTCGTGCTCCGATGCGGTTAATTTGCTACTCGTCTGAGGCGTCGTGCCTAGATGCGTTTCGATGAGCGACTACTTCGCCACAAACGGGAAACTCGGGGACAGGATATATGGGTCAGAAAAGAGGAGGAAAAATGGTAGGCCCTCCAATTCCGTTATGTCAATTTGTGGCGCGAATATTTGATTTAAAAGTACAATGAGCGCGACATCTTATATGAGTAGGTTTAATTTAGTTACAAAAAGATAAACGATCGAACAAATGGAATACTTTAACGCGAACACTGTCTAATTAGAGTTTCTGTTTTATCGTCGTTCCTCATCCTCCCATCATATACCACAGATCCCGATTTTCCAGCTTATTAGATTTCACCAATGTGATATACAAGCCCAGGCTCATAATAGTTCGGCCGGTAAACATTTCTAACTATGTGATTGAACATAATGTGAAATCTATTTCATATATAAAATATTTTGTCAAAATTATTTCAACTGCTTTAAAATATACAAGTTTAACTTGCAAATACTGTCACCTTGCCATATAGCAAAATCAGTTACCAAGTGGTTTCAGGAAAATAATATTCCTACACTAAAATGGACATCTAGTCCAGACTTGTCTCCAATTGAGACACTTTGGCATAACATGAAAAAAGAACTTCGGAAAAATCCAGCAAGTACGGTACCTGAATTAAAAGCGACCTTGCAAAACATATGTGGATAATGTACGTCCAGGAGAGTGTGTACGTCCAGTAGACACAATGCCCAGTAGAATAAAAGCAGTTATTGCTAACAGAGGCGACATAACACAATATTAAAAGGCGGCCGAACTATTCTGACCCATCAGCTGGTTGTTATTTTTGTGTTAAATAAATATTGTTTATTATGTAATTTGATTATAATTTTCAGTTTTTGCAAGTTAAACTTGTATATTTTAAAGCAGTTGAAATAATTTTGACAAAATATTTTATCTATCAAATACATTTCACATTATGTTCAATCATATAGCTAGAAATGTTTGTTGGCCGAACTATTATGAGCCTGGGCTCGTATGTATTTGACGGCGAACGACGAAAATCGAGCATGTCAGTTTATATCTGGACTAAGAGAGCATACGTTTTACCTTGAAGGTATCGTTCTCTAGTATGTAAATTAAACTAGTTGTGTTGCGGTATATCTGACAAAGTCAGTAACCACAAGATGTCTTTCACGGAACGCACACTAACGGTAGATTCGTTAAAAGTCATGAAGAGAAAATGATTCTCTGTTAGTGTGTGGTCCGGGAAAGACAGGTGATTACTGACTTTGTCAAACCAACCGGGCCACGTCTAATGCAGTTTATGCACATTGGTGTGCGGGACCTTCTAAGTGTCATCGCTAGGGTCCGGGAAAGTGTGTCACAATTCAGAGTCAGCACTATACAGCTCTATGATAATTAAAGTATAAACCGTATTTTTTAAGCGCGTTTTCTTGTCCATATATACGTATGCCACTGACCGATCCTGCTAACGCGCGTAGGAAATTCGTGTCCGTCCGCCGCGTGCGGGTTCGGGAAGAGCTACATACAATTTCTCCATATATCGGCCGAATATTCCGGTATCGATAAATGCCGAAATTCATACTCTACCTGACGTCGATGCGAGCGGAGAACGAAGTTCAAAATAATTTTACGGCAAGAGACAACCGGGTCGGAATGTTCAAAATAATTTTGTGTGGATTTTTGTAATAATGGTACTCTTCTACGGTCTGAAATGAGTGAAAATCACGAGGATTTTACAATAGACAGTTCACATATTTTTTGTATTCCTTTTCACTTTAAACATTTTTAACCAGAAGAAATGCAGAAAGCCTAAGTGGCAAATATGCTCAAGCACTGAAGATAGTCAGTGTTTCTGAATGACACAAGTTATAGGTATGTACATTATCAGCAGGCAAGGTTAAAACCACTAAATGGTTTTAACCTTGACAGCTTTTATGAATGGATCATTCATTATTTCCAAGAAGCGCGTGCGCAGTTGGTCCTGGGATTGAATAGTTTCTGTTCATGGGATATTTGCACTGTTATGATAGACAAAGACCAAAATATTACCGCGAAGTACACTGTACCTTTTTTTGTCAGATACCTAATTATTTAAATGAAAATTGCACTATATTCAATTATATTAAGGTTTTAAATGTACTAAAAAATTGTCACTAATAAAAAATAAGGTTTACATTTTTAGAAGCCGTTCAAGGTTAAAACCACTAAAGGCTTGTACATTATAAACACATTTTTATGTCAATGACATGACGAGTGCGACCCTACGTTTTGACACACTTTTCCGGACTCTAATCATCACTGTATGGATCTCTTGGTCAGGTTGTAAGTCTTGGTCAGACTGTAAGTTGTTCTCTGTCATTCGTCATCAGATATATCATACTGTCGGGGTCAAATAAATTGGGAACCTGAATCTGTGGTTTCTGACGGTGATTTTTATGATGACATATTAATGGACTTACCTTTAGTGTATGGTCTGGGAAAGATATCTGGTGGTTGTGGTGCTACCTAGGTGTACGTCTGTGAAGAGTATAACCAATCCGAAAATTTTGGAGGCGGTCAATACAGATGGTAGCAGAAACATATTTTGAGGTTTTGATGTTTAGTGTGCAGATTGTTGCGTCGTGAATCGGCATTAATAGTGATGAGTTCCGAATATCATAGTTGCTGGGAACATGCAAAAATTGAAGTTATTTAAATACAACAGATGCAACAGATTCCGTCAATGACTTACTTGAATGCGGCAGAAATAAGATTACCCCGAATAAAGAAAGTAGGTTAAGTTCTTTGTGAGAAATGCCTCCGCCCATCCTAGACAGGCTATAATAGCGGCAATTATTGCATAATAACAGAACTACATTGAAGGAAAATATAAAAATCTATCTAACTATATTTTTTGTTTATTTTTTTTAAAGGTATTGAACGTATCTTAAAAGCCAGAATGGACATGGTAGAGAACAGGATTATCGATTGGGCTCTTGGCGAAGCCATGGCGTTTGGATCTTTGTTGAAGGAAGGTATCCATGTTAGATTGTCTGGTCAAGATGTGGAGAGAGGTACATTCTCGCATAGACACCATGTTCTACATCATCAAGCAGTCGATAAGGCAACTTATCGGTAAGTATAGTTAATAAAAGAACATGTTATTTTTAGATCTTTTTTAGTTTATATATTTTATTGTCCCGAATATCGTCCAGTTTTTAACATCAAAGTTTCACATTCAAGAATGCATAAATATCTCCATACAATAAAAATTCAAATCAAAACAAGACAAATGCTCATGTTATCTTGAGTGGCATTAGTTCCTGGAAACTAGAGACCGCGGTTTCGCACTTGATGGGGCTCTTCAGTATAGTATTTGAAAGAGATCAAATTGTATCATCACTCAGTAAATAACGGTCATGTTTTAATTTATTTAGTTTTAATGTAAAATTTAGAATAAAGTTCTAACTTTTGTCTAGTGAGGTTCTCAAATGAATCTAGTCCTGTTTTTAATTAGAAGAGTTTAATGTTCATCAAGGTTAAGAAAAACGTATTAGGCTTTAATCTAGTTAAATTACTCCATTTTCAGCCCTCTCTGCAACTTATATCCGGATCAAGCTCCCTACATAGTGTGTAACAGTTCTCTATCTGAATATGGCGTCCTTGGCTTTGAACTGGGCTATTCAATGACTAATCCAAATGCCCTAGTAATTTGGGAGGCGCAATTCGGCGATTTTGCTAATACTGCTCAGTGCATCATCGATCAACTATTATCCAGCGGTCAAGCCAAGTGGGTTCGCCAAACGGATTAGTGATGCTGTTACCTCAAAGGAATGGAGGGTGAGTAATATTCACTTAAATATCTAAAAATCATTTCCTCTTCACCACACTCTTTCCCATCATGACCTTTTATTATAGTCAATAAACGATCACTAATTCCTAGCTATTTGATCTAGTAATTTAATAATCGATTGCTTTTATAATTTGGTCACAATGACGACAATGACGACAATGACAATAGATTCAATGGACCGAGAAGCTTTTAATTTGTCTTTTAAATTTCAAATAAGTCCGAGTCAGTGAAAATCTATGGCACAAAATTTGTAATCGTTATTGGATTGATATAAGAAACCTTGGAAAATATTGGCTGCTGCATAATAATAATATCTTGGATACTTTAACCGCTTCATGTCTCGAAAACGAGTTATCGACTCAACTTGGTATCATTTAGGCTCAATTTGATTCTGGAATATCCAGAACAGGTAAATTTTGCGGTCCCTCTTTTACTATCCCTAGATAAAACATTCTTATGTCACCACTGAATATGAAGTGTGATAATGATGACTCATTTCGTTATTTGTTTATTCGAGTTGGGTATAATTTTCTTCTGTCTTTGTTTGTCTACCTCAGTACAATTCTTAAGGGCAGCATTAAGTGTTTAGTATTAAGGGGTTACCTGCAGTCATAAAATTTGAAAAAAATCGATTTTTGGAAAATGTCACAGTGCGAAAGTATGGTCTTTTGACTATGCACTTCCAAAGTTTAAAGTCGGTACGAGAATAGGAACCTATTTTTCTCGACCGCCAAAGCCAACGCTGCACCCGGCGCGCGGCGCTCGCTGCCAGCCCACCAGGTCCTCTGTCTCATTATTCGTGCTAGCCTGCTGGCCTGTTTTAAACATTTTAAAAATACTTTAAGAAGAAGAGGAACTTTAAATAATTTTTAAAGAAGAACTTTAAACGCGTTTTTCTCTAAACGACATTTTCCAAATCAGTGGCCAGGAGTACAGACAAACTTCTCAATGGATTTTAATGAAATTTTTTGGAATTGTTGGCGATAGCATTGGCTCGTGATTGAATGTAGAATTTTAATTTCTGATCAAAATTAATATATTTTATTGAGGTTAAAAGGGTCGAATTTTAGGCCAAAAAACAGATCTTTTCTTCAAACGGTCGCCATTTTGCGTAGAATCACCGTAAATTAATTTCCAACGTTTGATCACTAGCCGATTCGATGTAGAATAAAGCGCAACTTTGCGGCCATAACTCTGCCATTTGTTACTATAGATGTTCAGGAAAATTCACGAATAAAGTTTAAGAATAAAGTATTTAAACGTACTAATTGTTGTTTTAATCTACTGGATACTTTCAGAGAACATAAATGTCAAAAATGAGGTCCAGAGTAAGTTCGTGACTGCAGGTAACCCCTTAAATGCAATCTTTTTTCGTAAGCAATTTGAATCTGTAATAATTATGGATGCCAAAGCAGTGGCCGCACAAAGTGTTGAAGATGGATAACCCAAGCGTCTCTGACGAAGACATAACCTTAATTTCCAGGCCAAGGTCCAGAACACTCCAGCGCCCGGTTGAACGGTTCTTGCAGATGTCTTCTGACGACCCCGACTATTTCCCGCCAGAAAGCGACGACTTCGCCGTTCGACAGCTCCCACGATATTAACTGGATCGTTGCCAACTGCACCACGCCGGCGAACTTATTCCACATTCTCAGGAGACAAATCGCCATGCCGTTCAGGGAAGCCCCTTATCCCTCATGACCCCCAAGAGTCTGTTGCGTCACCCAGAGGCTGAGGAGCTCCTTCGATGACATGATAGAAGGTACGGAGTTCAAGAGAATCATACCGGACCAAGGGCCCGCATCCGGAGAATCCCAGTGGCGTTGAGAAAGTGATCTTCTGCTCCGGGAAAGTATTCTTCGACCTGAAGAAGGCCATCAAGGAAAAGAATTTGGAGGCTAAGATCGCCCTTACACGTGTTGAGCAGGTAAGTGCGACCATCGTACCAGATTGGGATATAGAAAATAAAAAGGGAAGTTTATTTGTGGATATTTTACCAAAATTGCTCTTGAGGCAGTTGCAGTCTATTAAAAGAAATACTTAGGAATATCGTCATTAAGCAATATATTTGAAGCCGATTTGGGCTGTATTATTTTAGGATATCACAAATTACAGTAGTGATGTCAAATATCGGTACATTTGAGTATTACCGTACCCGTTACTTTTGAAATGGATACCCGTTACTTTGTACCCAGTACTTTTTACCCGGTACTCCGGTATTGATACGGGCTGCTGAATACCCGATATATGATAATAAGATGGGTTGCATACCGCATCTTTGGAAAGGACTGGTCTCCCTGGGAATGTAATCGCTAATAAGGCACAATATTGCTTGCTCTCCGTGTATTTTCAGTGGTGGTATACGAAATTCGACCTTATAGTAGTCTACAGTACAGTAGTTCGGTAGCACAGTTACGTGCTCAACGCACTGCACCGCGACTGTCACGATATTGCTAACGACTGTAACAGATCTTGCATTGCAGGTACCGAAGTAATGGATACTTTCCATGGCCATTACCAGGTACCGGGTATTTTCTAAGGAACGGGTATTTAGTACCGGGTAGTTACAATATTGATATCACTAAATTACAGTAGTGTGCACTACTTCATGTTTTTGGGTTTCTGACTCCAAATCGACATTAAACATGTTCGATCCTAACCCCCTAAAAAATTCTAAAATCGTCAATTTTGCTATTTATAAGGTTGAATCGAGAATCATGGTATGGAATAAAGCAAGAGATTGTCCCTTTTTGTATTATTATTGTAGACATCAAAAAAAAACGTCATCAACTCTGGCTATGAACGAGAGATGGAAATAACGGTCATGTCTAAGCTTTTGGGTCACTTGTCAAATTTTTGACAAGTGACTGTCACAATTTGTGGTAAAATAAACAATGGCTATCATATAATGTGACAGTCTTGAATAAATAAGGTTATAAATTCCGATTAAAAACAGAAACACGTCTTTTTTTTCTCGGCCAACTTTGAGATGATTTTTTTGGATGTCTGTCTATATTATATACTGTGGTTTTGTGTTATTAATGAATTGTATAAAATAACAGCTTTTATTATTTTATTTTTATTAAAAAAACGCTTTCAACTCGTATTCCCCAAAGAGTAAGAATCGATTGTAGTGGTTCAAGGAGGAAATACCAGGACATTAGCTGTAAACTTCAAGAGCGTTTAGATGATTTTAGAACACTGTTTTTTGAACCTGCTATTAATGCGTCGACGTTACTAAGTCACTGCAGTACAGTTGGTAGATAGTTAAGTAACGTTATGCGACCTGGTGACATCTCTGGAACGCATTTGTTCCAGAACTCACTATTGTTATTTATCGAGTACATTCAGGGGTACATCACAAGCTCTGAGCACTAAAAGTAAGTGGAATATAAACTGATCGTGGCGTTCTCAAGGGCATAACCCTCTTTTTTATTTTTTATATTTTGCATTATTTATGTAACGGCTACAATCGTGTTTCTTCCTACACAGCAGTTTTTCCCACAGACTTTACACATTATGATCGCGCCATCATAAATTAACTCTTTGAAATCACATGGATTTATTCACTTTGTCAGCAAATTATAGTTTTTTAGACATTTTATTATTAACGTAATACCGTCGCCGACGACATAAACACCTCGAACGTACTAACAATAATGTTAGTGTCTGGCAAAACGACTGATGCCAGACGTCTCGATTGTTCGGCAGGCGGCCGAAAATTGATGCAAAATTGATCATTCTAGACCTAGACCATTTTTTGAGGTTATCAGGGTTTATTCAGCAACCCAGAAACATATAGGTATGATGGTGTGACCTAATAAAATTTCCACTTTTGTTTTTTTGCCAGTGTAATCTTATCTGAATGGGAATTTGTTTTAGCCTTTCATCATTTAACTTGATTTATCGGAAAATAATTAAACAAGTACACATTACCTCAGTAAATGATAATCTAAAAGTACCTCTGGTCAAATTTGACCCGGACTGGTTAAAAAAAAAAACTTGTGCATTTTGATACAAATCTTTATTATCGCCTTCAAAATAGGCTCTTTTTGAGCCACTACAAGTATGCCAGTGATTTAGTTCCTTCGGAATTACTTTTTTATGGCCTGAGTCGACTCATGACACGTTCCCCGTGCAATCACAATGCCCACAAATCCGGCCGTTTACGACGAATTGCTTCACGTAGATGCCTCAAAACGGCCAAGTAGTATTCCTTATTGACCGTTTGACTCTCTGGAACGAATTCATGGTGAATCACAGCATGATAATCCAAGAAAAACGATGAGCATCACCTTGAATTTCAACCGACTTTGACGTGATTTTGAATGCTTGGATTCGGTTTACCGCGCGGCTTAAATGGACCAGTCTGGGTCAAATTTGATCAGTAAATATACAAAAACTGCCAATTCCAAAAATATTTCAATAATGTAAAGAAATAAAAAATAGTATGACACAGTTGGTTCGTGTAATATATTGGGATGAGGCAACTAATTCATGAAAATTAGTGTATATTGAATGTGCATATAAGTAAAATACTTATACTAGAATAATTTGTTTTTTTTTTTGCAGCTCACACCTTTTCCATTTGACTTGCTTAAACAAGAGTGTACGAAGTATTCCAATGCTAGCATTGTATGGTGCCAAGAGGAGCACAAAAATCAAGGTGGTTGGACCTACATTAAACCAAGATTGAAACAACTCTTGCAGGACAACGGGATATTGTGTAAGTTTTGTCTTTATGATTACATGATATTATCACATTTAGGTCCTATTTCATATCATTTATTTAGTAGTCTATCATCTGTGCCACCAAAGTTATTTTTCTTTTTGTAATCTGATTTAAGTAGAGTCACCTTCGTATTACATATAAGGGGAACCCTGCTGTTGTTATACCTGAATTTTCAATATCTGCAACAGCCTGTTACAGTTAAGTTTTTAATTATTGGTTCTCTGTATTTTGGTGATAGCAATGAAGAGGAATCGTGTTCACTACATACAGACATAAGACCGAATACTTCCATTGGTGGACTCCAATTGAAATATTCGTTAATGGCATATAAGCCAATGCAATAAATCGAAACTGGTTGCCCTGACTCATTTCATTATTCATTTGTTACACTATAATTTCTTTTTATGTCTATTAACGGTTGTGAAAGGAAGCTTAATTCTCGAAAGAAAGAATGTTGCACAGTGATGTTTGTAGTCTTCAAAAGAACAATTTTTTAAATCATGTCAGAATATTTGGTTATGTTATAGTTGCGCGGTATTTCTTAACTCGTTAATCTGCCGACAACCTTTGCTGAGACGAATTTCTTTTTGCATTATATTTGGTCCTGAAAAGAACCTTTTTTTTACGTAGTATGTCTGGTTGGTCAGGTGCTTGTAAAGTTATTGCCTTCTAGTGATTGTAGACGCTGACTCTTGTCGTTTTAAGGTCCTCCAGTAAAGCGCGTCTGCATCCACGTCCATATCCGCGATGTGCCGATTAATTTTCTTTTTCCCGATCAACCGCTTGATCTTGAATGACACTTAAGGCCTAATTTAAAAAAAGACGCGCAACCTATTGTAGCAGCCCACATATAAAATGTTGTTGGACTTTAATCAACAGAAGTGAAGATATGATTTCTTATGATCTCATAATTGTTACCATAAGATTATTTATATTTATATTGTGAATGAATGTTTTAGCACCAGTAAGAGTGAGGGCAGAGGTTGGTTCAGTAAATTCTTCGGTAAAAGTGAACCGAAACCTCAGTTGAACGAACAGTCTGAAAGTGTGCCTGATATAAGGGTGATCAGGTGAGAATAAAAAATCGTATCTTCACGTTAATGCTTTATTTTCATGTGTTGCACAATTTATATCTTCATCATTCATGGCATAAGCACGAGTAAGTCATGTTGATTAATTTTTTGCTTTTTATGTGCATAATATCATTAGGTTGCTTCTAAGATTGCGGTGTAGTTAGTTTTTTTTTATTCTTTCTGCTAAAGCATTTGCAAGTACTAGATGAGAATAGAATTAGACCAGGTATTAACTGAATAATTAGGTACGCTATAAGTGCTATAATTTGTGAAATATAACATATAAATTTGAGGAGGTATGTTTGTACTCTAACGGTATTCAATCGCTATCGTGATCTGCATTCATCGACCGCCATATCTCCATATTGAGGTATCTTCAGCATGTCGGTTCGAACTCTTGGGGTTGGAACTACGATAAGACTTACCATTGTTTAGGCGCATTACCTGATTAATCATAAGCTGGAAAAATCAACTTACAGAGACAAATGGATTATGGTCATTAGGTATGGTATATTTAGCAGAAAATCTTTATTTTTCAGTTATGTTGGCAGGCACGCAACTGCTGCAACTGCTACTGGAAGTAAAGTGGCACATCAAAAAGAATTAGTGTTTCTTGAAACTGCTACAACTCTTCACGGTGAATCGGTAGCATCGCAGGATGAATGAATTACCAGCGTCTTATTAAAATTAAATTCTTGACAATGTACTTTCGATGTTTTACTGGTGTTTTTTAATTATTATCTTTAAGTGCGAAGATGGGAAGATGGGCACGCAAATCGGTCTACATGGTTTTGATATGTTGTTTTTGATTCGCATTGCAGATTTTCCAAATATCGTGGCATTACTGCGAACGGGGAGTGGGCGGAAGGAATATCGTGGGTTGAGGGAAGGAGTGGGAGTAACGGCGTCACGACGATATAATTAATTCAGGCTTGCTTTTTCGCGGATTGTCTTAACTTTACTGTATAATATAGTTTTCCACCGGTGCTTCCGTCATCTAAAAAAAAAATGCAGCGGCGCCTTTTTAACAACATTTTTTCAAGGCCTTTTCGCCAGCACAAAAATTTCACCAGCACCACGCGCCTTAGTCATACTCAATTGTTCAATAATTTTTAAAAATATTTCGCACCGGCGTTTTGGCCATTTTTATATATTTTATCACCGCCATCTCCATCATTAAAAAAAATTCACCAGCGCTTTCGTCATTTTTAACGAAATTTTTCCATCAACGTGTCTGTCGTTTTTTTTAAAAAATGTAGCTGTACGCCTACGACATTTTTAACAATACCTCGCATTATCGGCTTTGTTATTTGTAACAATATTTTACACCGACGCCTACGTCATTTTTAAAAAACTTTATTTTACCAACACAACGTCTGTCGTATTAAAAAAAATGTAAGTGGCGCCTTCGCCATTCTCAACAAAATATCGCATTAGCGGATCCGTCATTTTTATCAATATGTCGCGCCGGTGCTTCGGCCATTTTTAACACTATTTTGCCAGCGGCGCATTCGCCATTTTTAATAATATATTTCCACCGAGGTCCCGTCGATTTTGCTTCTTTTAAAGTAGCCATGGCGCCTCCGCTATTTATAACAATAATTGCTATTAGCGACCGTCATTTTTAACAGTAATTTGAATCGGCGCCTCCGCCATTTTTAAACAAAACCGGCGTCTCCATTATTTTGTAAAAATTTTAGCAGTGGCGTCTCCGCCATTTTGAACAAAATTTTGTCTCCGAGCTCTAGCACGTCTGCTTTTTATAACAATATCTCGCACTAGCGGCTCCGTCGTTCTAACAATATTTTGAACCGGCACCTACGTCGCCATCATTTTTAATATAATTTTGCCATTGGCGAATCGGTGATGAAAAGAAAAAAGTTCAGCGCTTCTGTCATTTCTAACACAATATTTATTTTTTGTAAAAATAAATTTTGCCGGTGACGTCGCCATTTCACCAACGCCCTCGAAACAATTTAGCTTTGTTGCCTGCGATTTATAACATCGAACACTAGCGACGCCGTCATTTTTAATAATTTTTCACACCGGCGCGTCCGCCAGTTGTAATAACATTTTCACGATGAAGGCATACTTCATAATTTTTAACAAAATTTGTTGATTTTGTTAAATGACGGTATCGTCGGTTTAAAGGTAAAACTCATTACGTTAAGTCAATTCTCAAAAACTCGATGTTCAATTCATCATAAAACATTTTAAAAATGGTCACGGGCGCCTTCGGCATTTTTAACAAAAAATAGTTCCGGCGCCTACGGTATTTTTAAAAAGGTTCACGGGCGCCTCTGGCAGTTTTAACAAAAATTAGTTTCAGCGCCTCCCACTTTTTTAAAATCTTGGCGGGCGCTTCCTGCATTTTTAACAAAAATTGGTTCCGGCGCCTCCGACGTTATTAAAAAGTTTCACGGGCGCTTCTGGCAGTTTTAACAAAAATTAGTTTTAGCGCCTCCCACTTTTTTAAAATCTTGGCGGGCGCTTCCTGCATTTTTAACAAAAATTAGTTCCGGCGCCTCCCACATTTTTAAAAAGTTTCGCGGGCGCCTCTGGCATTTTTAACAAAAATTTGTTCCAGCGCCTCCCATATTTTTAAAAAGTTTCACGGGCGCTTCCTGCAGTTTTAACAAAAATTGGTTCCAGCGCCTCCACTTTATTAAAAAAGTTTTACGGGCGCCTCTGGCAGTTTTAACAAAAATTAGTTCCGGCGCCTCCCACTTTTTTAAAATTTTGGCGGGCGCTTCCTGCATTTTAACAAAAATTAGTTCCGGCGCCTCCCAACATTTTTAAAAGTTTCACGGGCGCCTCTGGCAATTTTAACAAAAATTAGTTCCGGCGCCTCCGACGTTATTAAAAAGTTTCACGGGCGCCTCTGGCAGTTTTAACAAAAATTAGTTCCGGCGCCTCCCACTTTTTTAAAATCTTGGCGGGCGCTTCCTGCATATTTAACAAAAAATTTGTCCACTAAAAGTTTCACGGGCGCCTCTGGCAATTTTAACAAAAATTAGTTCGCGCCTCCGAGTTATTAAAAAGTTTCACGGGGGCCTCTGGCAGTTTTAACAAAAATTAGTTCCGGCGCCTCCCACTTTTTTTAAAATCTTGGCGGGCGCTTCCCTGCATTTTTAACAAAAATTAGTTCCGGCGCCTCCCAACATTCTTAAAAAGTTTCACGGGCGCCTCTGGCAATTTTAACAAAAATTAGTTCCGGCGCCTCCCACGTTATTAAAAAATCTTCACGGGCGCTTCTGGCATTTTTAACAAAAAATTGGTTCCGGCGCCTCCCACTTTTTTAAAATCTTGGCGGGCGCTTCCTGCATTTTTTAACAAAAATTGGTTCCGGCGCCTCCCACATTTTTAAAAAGTTTGGCGGGCGCCTCCAGCATATTTAACAAAAAATTTGTCCCGGCGCCTCCGATGTTATTAAAAAAGTTTCAAGGGCGCCTCTGGCAGTTTTTAACAAAAAATTAGTTCCAGTGCCTCCCACTTTTATAAAATCTTGGCGGGCGCTTCCTGCATATTTAACAAAAATTTAGTCCCGGCGCCTCCCGATATTTTTAAAAAGTTTCACGGGCGCCTCTGGCAGTTTTAACAAAAATTAGTTTCAGCGCCTCCCACTTTTTTAAAATCTTGGCGGGCGCTTCCTGCATTTTTAACAAAAATTGGTTCCGGCGCCTCCGATATTTTTAAAAAATCTTGCAGGCGCTTCCGGCAGTATTTAACAAAAATTTGTCCCGGCGCCTCCCAACATTTTTAAAAAGTTTCACGGGCGCCTCTGGCAATTTTAACAAAAAATTAGTTCCGGCGCCTCCCACGTTATTAAAAGTTTCACGGGCGCCTCTGGCAGTTTTTAACAAAAATTAGTTCCTGCGCCTCCCACTTTTTTAAAATCTTGGCGGGCGCTTCCAGCATATTTAACAAAAAATTTGTCCCGTCGCCTCCGATATTTTTAAAAAGTTTCACGGGCGCCTCTGGCAATTTTAACAAAAATTAGTTCCGGCGCCTCCGACGTTTTAAAAAAGTTTCACGGGCGCCTCCGGCATTTTTAACAAAAATTAGTTCCGTCGCCTCCCACTTTTTTAAAATCTTTCATTTTAAAAATCTTGGCTGGCGCTTCGGCATTTTTTACATTCAGCGTGTGCCAAAAATTGGTCCCGGTGCCTCCACTATTTTTAAAATCTTGGCGGGCGGTTCCGGCATATGTAACAAAAATTAACCCCGGCGCGTCCGACCTTTAAAAAAAATTCACCAACGCTTATGTATGTTTTTTGTTGTAAACGTAAAATATTAAAAAATGTAAACGTTGAATATTTTCTGAAAAGGCCAGGGATGGGAACGATTAAAATTGACTACATACTACTTCCGGAGCACGGATTACACCTAGGGAGTTTAGTGGACTCGTAATGGCGGCTTGAGGAACGGCCAACTAGGCCGTACAAGGTGTTGCCACATCTCAAGTCTTGCCGTAAGGTAGGGATAATTTTGGACAGGCCGCCTCGGCATATGCCACATGACGAGTTGCCCTAACCTGCTGGAAGAAATGCCGGTGCGTAAAACGTCAGGATGCTCTATTCCACTAGGTTAACACGCCGCCTTGTACCACAGGAGGCGGATTTCTTCAATGAAGCGATATGTTGTCACCGAATGGTGCGGAGGATACGACTTGATACTCAGTAGAGCATATGGTGGAATATGCCGAGGCCGCGCTCTGAAATTGTCTCCACCTGGTGGAGACGTTGGTGGAGATTAACACTTTGTCAAAAATGCTGGCCGCTCCTCAGGCTGTTATTGGACCGTGCCGCTGGGCTCGCCACATGTCATCCGTGCCGGGGGTGACAGTTAATTTTATCGTCGCCGTTGCCTTTTCTTGAAGGTATCCAGTGTTTCTAGTATGGGTGTTTTTCCACTTTTTTAAATTTTTTCCACCTTTCTACATTTATCTCCGGAGTAAATTCTATCATGACCGGTTGACTTCGGCTTTCTTTCTTTAAAAAATACGAAGGCGCCGACCTAAATTAAAGAAAATACGGCGCCGGGATAAATCTCTTGATGGCGAAGTAAATGCCGGGGGTGGTGTGTGCGTGTGTGTGAACTTTTGAAAATGGTGGAGGCGTCGGGACTAAATTTGTCAAAAATGCCGGAGGCGCCCGGTGAAATTTTAGAAATGGTGGAGGCGCCGGGACTAAATTTTGTCAAAAATGCCGGAGGCGCCGGTGAAATTTTTAGAAATGGTGGAGGCGCCGGGACTAAATTTTGTCAAAAATGCCGGAGGCGCCGGTGAAATTTTTAGAAATGGTGGAGGCGCCGGGATTAAATTTTGTCAAAAAGGCCGGAGGCGCCGGCTGTTTTTTAGAAATGGTGGAGGCGCCGGGATTAAATTTTGTCAAAAATGCCGGAGGCGCCGGTGAAATTTTTGGAAATGGTGGAGGCGCCGGGACTAAATTTTGTCAAAAATGCCGGAGGCGCCGGTGAAATTTTTAGAAATGGTGAAGGCGCCGGTACTAAAAATTTTCACCGGCGCCTCCGGTAAAAATTTAGTCCCGGCGCCTCCACCATTTTCTAGAAATTTGGACGGCGCCCCGAGTTTTGTCTAAATGGCCGGCGGCTCCGGGAATTTTTTTAGAAATGGTGGAGGCGCCGGGACTCCATTTGTCAAAAATTTCGGAGGCGCCTGAAATTTTTTGACAAATGGTGGAGGCCCGGGACTCCAAATTTTCCAAAAAATGCCGGAGGCGCCGGGGATTTTTTTAGAAATGGTGAATCCCGGCGCTCACCATTCAAAAATTTTCACCGGCGCCTCCGGCATTTTTTGACAAAATTTGTCCCGGCGCCTCCACCATTTCTAAAAATTTCACCCGGCGCCTCCGGCATTTTTTGACAAAATTTAGTCCCGGCGCCTCCACCATTTCTAAAAATTTCACCGGCGCCTCCGGCATTTTTGACAAAATTTAATCCCGGCGCCTCCACCATTTTCAAAATTTTCACCTGCGCCTCCGGCATTTTTTGACAAAATTTAGTCCCGGCGCCTCCACCATTTCTAAAAATTTCACCGGCGCCTCCGGCATTTTTGACAAAAATTTAGTCCCGGCGCCTCCACCATTTAAAAATTTTCACCGGCGCCTCCGGCATTTTTTGACAAAATTCTAGTCCCGGGGCCTCCACCATTTCTAAAAATTTCACCGGCGCCTCCGGCATTTTTGACAAAATTTAGTCCCGGCGCCTCCACCATTTCTAAAAAATTCACCGGCGCCTCCGGCATTTTTGACAAAATTTAATCCCGGCGCCTTCACCATTTCTAAAAAATTCACCGGCGCCTCCGGCATTTTTGACAAAATTTAGTCCCGGCGCCTCCACCATTTCTAAAAAATTCACCGGCGCCTCCGGCATTTTTGACAAAATTTAGTCCCGGCGCCTCCACCATTTCTAAAAAATTCACCGGCGCCTCCGGCATTTTTTATAAAAAATTTAGTCCCGGCGCCTCCACCATTTCCAAAATTTTCACCTGCGCCTCCGGCATTTTTGACAAAATTTAGTCCCGGCGCCTCCACCATTTCCAAAATTTTCACCGGCGCCTCCGGCATTTTTTGACAAAATTTAGTCCCGGCGCCTCCACCATTTCTAAAAATTTCACCGGCGCCTCCGGCATTTTTAACAATTTATTAGTTATGGGGAAGGTTATACGACACAATAATTGGAACGCGTACACATATGTAAGAAAAACATCAATTTTCACAAATATATTTATTTACAATATTGTAATTTTAATACCAATCTGCGAAAGTGAGAATAAAAACGCAACAAAAGAGTTTCACATACGTATATGTATGTATCAATTATATATACATGTGTCATTAGAAATTGATAACCCAGGAAATATGCGATTAAATGTGAATTAATTACGTCATTGTGACGTCATTGCCTCACTTCTTAACCCCCACGTGATCCCATTACCCCTCATTTATTACCCTCCCCCTGTTACGTCATCACCCCACTTCTGAGGTCCCTCAGTCTACTTACATGTACACTACCATATGGTAACAATCATGTTTGAAAATTTTGGTTTGATAAATGGTTATGATTACAATCAATATTATTTCTGTAAAATAAAACATCCGCAAGTATTTATATATCTAATAGAGTAATCAAGAATTGAAGTAGAGTGAGTAACATGATTGTGCGTGAGAGCGAGTACTGTAAAATGGGGTGAATCCAACTTAGGGTGAATATAAACAGAAGTGGTGATCGTAATTCACAAATTTCTGGAGAATCCAAATTTGAGTTTGCAACTGTGGAGAAACAAGTCTCTAAAATCAAATTTGGATTCTCCGGAAATTTGTGAATTACGATCACCACTTCTGTGTCACCCCCTAAGTTGCTATTCACCCTATTTTATGGGAACATACTCACTCAAAGGGGCAAACACCATTTGAAACCTCTATATATGGATGCTTATTGGGCTCTGTAAGGATGCTGTTATCAGTTTCACAGAAATTACCTTATCAATCTTTTTTGTTATTTCTCTGTGGCATCTATTTTTTTTCTTTTGTTTTAGTTATGTTGGCAGACCTGTTGCTGCAAGCACTGCTACTGGAAGTAAGGCACAACATCTTAAAGAACTAGCTGCCTTCCTAGAAGACGCCACGAGACTCAGTTAATTTTACATAACACTATTTACCGATATAAAATCTTTAAACTATTTAAATATAGCATCCGCATGTTCAGATCAAATTTATATTCAGTAGACTAGGTTGTAATGAAGAATTAATTTAAGAAATGGAAATATTTATTTCAGAGGATATATCAATACCGCATCATAATTTTAGTTGTATTCTTAAATGTGCACTGATTAATGATATTTGTAATTATGTAAATAGCGTTATGTGTAATTTGGTATAGTTCTCAACGCGTCTGGAAAAGTGGTTTATCGAGAACAAAAGTGCTGGATTGTTATCAACATGTACAGTGTCTTATGATAGTATTAATACTTGATCTTATTAATATTGTGTAAAAAAATGGATAAGGTATAACTGTTATTTATTGTTGTGTAAGGGATGGATCAAAGATATATTGAATGATAGATTTTACTTAGGTGATTTTTATTCTCACCCTTTACTTTACCTTCTTTTATATCTAACAATGCTCATGGTGTTAGAAAATGTTATAGTAGAAAACCTTCAGCGTAGAAGCAGACACGCTTTCCCATAACATCGAAACACTACATTGTTACAATGTATAAATGGCATGGCACGAGTTTCGACAAAACTGCTCGTCAAAATTAGCGTAATACTTTTTTTAGATTAGCGCCATTTGCGTTCTATTCGAGTTAGAGACTTGCGATTTTTTATTTTCGGTAGCCTATCGGGTTGGTTTTAATGTTCGAAGTCGCTACGCTGTGACGTAAACGGTTCGCCTTCCACACTCCAAAAAGCAACCCCATGTCGAAATTTGAATTCGCAAGATTTTGACGCCAATTTCAGAGACCTACAGGATCGACTAAGAAGGACGTTGTCAGGTAAAAACTCCATCGGCACACATTAAGACCTCGTCAATAAGTTCTGTGTATTTGGTTTTGTCCCATTTCTTGAACCATTTTCAGACCCCCCATAAGCCACCCCTTTGCATTTACGCAGAAGTCAAAGCACAGTTTGACCTCTGTTGGACGAATCCATTGAACAGAGGTCAAACCACACAAAACCCTGCGTAAATGCAAAGGGGTGGCTTAGGAGGGTGGTGAAATGGGTTGAAGAAATGGGACAACGACAAATACACAGAACTTATTGAGCAGCTTAATGTGTGCCGATGGAGTTTTACCCTGGACAACGCTCCTAGTGATCCTGTAGGTCTCTGAAATTGGCGTCAAAATCTGCTGAATTCAAATTTCGACATGGGGTTGCTTTTTGGAGTGTGGGAGAAGAGGGCCGTTTACGTCACAGCGTAGCGACTTGAACATTAAAACCAACCCGATAGGCTACCGAAAATTAAAAACCCAAGCCTCTAACTCGAATAGACGCAAATGGCGCTAATCTAAAAAATGTTAAGCTAACTTTGGCGAGCTGTTCAGTCTTAATCATCCCCTGATATATGAAAGTGTTTAAGTTTGTGTTTGAAAATGTTGATAAAACACCGATGAATTGATGTTTCGCCTCTAGGGCAGCGATGTTGATCCCTCATAATCACGGCTCCACGTACAATCACCCAATGGATCGTGTCTTGATCCTTCAACACTTGTTTGAGACTCGAGTCTAAGGCAATTTCGAAACCTGCGTGTACAAAAATGCACCATGGTGGATCAGGCTAACTTTTACTTTTGCGGTTCTTGGAGGATGCCCTACAAACTGCGTAGGTGCTGGGACTGCTTCTTCCAATGAATAGTTAGTGAAGTGTTTAATTTACTTTATTTCTGATTTCTGGCATTAGCAGGGTTGAAATTTTGACCAGTTGATTACAATTTGATTAATTATCTGATTAAGCTATTGGTTCAGAACTTTTAAAAATGTAGGATCATTTGGGGTAAAAATGAAACGATTGTGCAAACTTTCAAGACATCCCAGAATTATAATTTCTTGTCCTGTGCACTAAAGTTAATTTAAGTAGTTTGATGTACTCTGCCTGTTACAAAAGCACTCTTATGTTTATTTTTTTGAAATTTTGGTAAGAAATTAAAATCTGTTTCATTTTTACCCATCGGCCGAGGAAAAATGAAGCAGCCCTGGGAAAATATGAATTGGTCACAAACTGCAACAATGTTTGTATATAAATTGCTGATAGAATGAATAAGTGTGAAAAGAGTGAAATAGGTATGGTTCATGGAGTACACTTGAGACTTCTCATATTACATGATTTTGTACACGACTGAGGTAAGATGACGAAGAAAAATTTCTTAACAGATATATAAGGCATGAGCACAGAGTCACATGTTATGTGACTGTGATTTCTTCAAATAATTCCCATTCTAATTCATGGTGCTGTTTCATTTTTACCGTTACTGATCCTATCTCCTAAATTAAAAATGTAAGTTATTTTTTTCAAAATGTAAATTCCTAGTGTCCAATAATTTGCAAACACAATTGATTTGTAGGTATTTTTTGTTATGTGGCTATTAACTAGATCATTTATTTTTCCCAAACCTATGCTGTGTATTATAAAAAAAATCTGGCAGTTGACAGAATAAATAGACAAAGTTTAGACAAAGGATATAGATGTTTTGTCTTAACAATAACCTATTTAAATCAAATAAAAATTTTGAAGCTTGTTCTTTTATAAAAACAGTTATTTATGCTGGTAACTGTTATTAACAGTGCACATACTCATATAAACTTGAAAATGGAAATTGTGTTATATTCAGTCTCCTAATTTTTAAAAATAGTCGGGTGTTCTCTGTATCCCAAGGAACAACGTCTATTTTTCTTGGTAATTTTTGTAACTAGTTAATAGCCGCGGCAGAAAATGTGGTTACAGGAAGTAATATTATTAATAGAACTGGCTCATCTCCATTTTCATCTATTTTGTTTGTCTTTATCTTCTAGATATATTTTTTTAAACCTATATACGTTAGGAAGTTAGGTTTGCTCACATTTAGTCTATAGTTTGTATTTCTTAAAAATTTTCATCCTGACTACAGGTTTCTTTTATTCTTTCTTTCCCCTGACTAAACTTGCCAGATTTGAAAATGCTATACAGGGTGTTACACCTAAGGTGGCTTCTTCAATAACTCTCTTATTGTAAATTTAGAAAAAAATATTTCAAATAAAAGTTGTCCAAAATGATGGTGCATATTTGTAAAATATTTATAATCATACACGGTGCTCCATTTTTGCAACCGCTACCACGAATCGAGGTGTCCAAACTCCACGGTTCTAAGTGTCTTGGTTTAGATGCTATTTAGAAATCTTTAGGGACCGTGATATTTTTCAAAAACAGTCCGAAACGGTGTGTTTTAGGCACCATGTATGGTTAATAAAGTTGACCTAAAATTTAGTGTAGTATCTAAAAATGCACAAACATACAGGTTATTCCATTTAAAATAACGAATTTATGTAGCGGTTACAGGAAATGGAGCACCCTGTATGATTAGAAATATTTTACAAACATGCACCATATCTTTTAGACTAACATTTATTTGAAATATATATATATTTTAATTTACAATAACAATTTACAACAACGAGTTATGGAACAAACCGTCTTAGGTGGAACGTCCTGTATTTATAAGTTTCTACATGACAACAACTTTATAACATGAAAACAATATTAAAACATTTAAATTTTACTTCTTGTGTGCTCAAGTGAAGCATGAAACGCCTAAATAAAAATTGCAGCGTTCATGTAACCACACTTTAATTTTTAACCGGTGAATTAAACACTGTTCTCAACGGCGAATCAAATTTGATCAGATTATTTGGATAAAAAACCAGGTTGTTAATTAACCTGTCCCAACCCTAACTAGGCATTAGTAGGAAGGTGTTTATGCTCAAGTTTATTCCTTAAGAAGGGAATCTAGTGTAGAATTAGAAAACAAGTACGGTGTACCTAACAGTTTTAGTTATTAAATTAACTCGTGAAAACATCGATCTCATACAGGGTGAATTTGTGAAGTGTCACCGGTAGGCCATGACACACAAGTTAATAAATAAAGGCATGTGTCAAATTAGTACTGCAGCTGAGTAATAATTGAGTTAGTTATTAGGGAGAACTACGAGAAAACGAGTATTATACCAGTTTAATACTTTTGTTACTCTTAAAAAAAACTATTCCTATTTAAAAAATGATAGTTGATTTCTATTTAAAAAATGATAGCTCGTGATGTCACATGAACTGTAACAAATTAATTTTATGAAATCTTGTGTTAGTAGAATTTTATACATGAAAATTTCAATTTATATGGGACAAATTTCCGAGAAAAGGGTGGCTAAAGAGCTACAAACGTGGAATCAAGGAAATAGAAACTTGGAATCACCACCATAAAACAAAACCAGAATGTCGAAATTGCATGTGGTATTTGTAAATAAAAAAGAGTATAGTATTTCTAATGTGAATGTGAAGACATGAAAAAAAAGCAAGGTTGTCAGATATATTTTCTAAAATTGCTAAGCTCACTATACAAATGTTCTCCTTACTTCAGTAAACTGTTAGTTCGTGACGTTCTTAGAACGCTAGTTTGGGAATATTAAAAAAATAAATTAAAATAAAATAAAAAAAAGATGTAAATGTATTCGTTAGCATTAAAATAAGGGGTTTAAAATTGCTGGAAAAAATAATTAATTAAAACAACTTTATGTATATTATTACTATACTTAAGAAAATGTTGAAGAGCCGGCAACATGCAGCATTGACGCTGGAAGCACAAGAGAGCTACAGTGACCCAATTAGAGAATTTTGCATTGCATCGAATACGTTGGTTAGCTAGCTATTCATGCGGTCCACTGTGTCGTTAAAATGATTTACGACATTAGTAATTCCCTTTTGTTTCCGCCAGTGAAGTGTTCGTGTTTTATTTCAGCTAGGTTTATTAAAACTTTTCTGAATAACGAGTAAGTCTGGCTAAATGAGCATTATTTACAGAAAATTATATTACAAATATTATGAGTTTTGTATGCAGGCTAATTTTAACCTCCTATATTGATTTGAATGAAAAACATATTTCACAATTTTCGAATTTATAAAAGATATATGCACGCCATTGGGCGGCGTTAGCCATCAAAGGAATTAAAAATCTATCTCTTCACATTCACTTTAGAAGGACTTTACTTGAAATGTATATCTATATCATGTTAGAAAAAAATCGACTCCCGAAATTTTCATATGTTTTCTGCAAAAAAAAAAATCGTCTACACTAGAATCCCCTCTTAACAAAAAGGTGATAATTGTAGGTCAAAAAAAAATTGTCCTTGAATAAAATGATTTTAATAAACGATTTAAATATATACATGCAATGTAAGTATAACTTGTTTTATGAATATTTGTCATGTTTACATAATTATTATTTCCAAATACGTTAACAATTAGGCATCACTTGCGGACAAGCTCAAACCATAACTTGGCCCGGGAAAGAATGTCACTGGTGTCCAGTGTCCTCAGCTCACTCATGTGACGCCGCCCTTTGCTGATCGGGGTGAATTTCGGAATATTTTTTGTCCGATGACGTCCGCGCCTTGGCTTCTTGCACCGCGAAAACTGCCTTTTCGCAGACGGTATCGTCGTCACAGTCCACGTTGAACATGTTGTGCTTGATGTTGCATACGTATATTATCCTGTCGCACATTTCTATCGTCAGTCTATTCAGGAGGTTCACTTCGACCAGCTCAATTTCGTACCCTAGGGCGGTTAAACACTCTGAAACGGAGAACTGGCATGAATATACTTCCGGTTAGTCTAGCGAATTTTTATTAACCGTAAAGTCCTCGTAGTTTCTGAAATCTATGTTTTATCACGCCGTAGGCTTCGTAGGGCCCGTATAAAATTTTAACAAACGTCATTTTAGATTTTGATTTACACTTGACACAGAGGCGTAGCCAAGGGGGGCTGACTAGGGCTGAGCCTTGGTAAAAAAAAGATGAGCCCTGGAATTCTAGGTAAACTTCGGTTTAGAAAGATGGATTTTAGGAGTCGTATATATATTTCGAAAGAGGAGGGTCCCCTGAGTATAGAGGCACCATTATTTTTTTTTAGGAAACGACCCCTAAAAAAGATGAATTTTTTTGTATCCCATGTCTAGTTTATGGGAAGTTTTACAATATATGTCATAGATGGCGCCAAGAAACTGCAACATTGACCTAACCCAACCTAACCTAGCAAAATATACAGGAGAAATGCATGACTTACAATAACATAATATAACCTAACCTAACCTATCAAAAAAGTTTATCAAAAAAGTTATGATTTTTTTTACATCCCATGTTAGTCTATTGGAACTTTTACTTGGCAATATATATCATAGATGGCGCCAAGAAACTACAATATTGACAGAACCCAACATAACCTAACAAGATATATAGGAGATATGCATGACTTACAATAACATAATATAACCTAATAAATGAGATACAACTGAAATATATCAAATATCATTATTTGGTCCAAGACAGACGCTATCTTTCACTTTCCTAATCTGCTCAAGCGCAGGAATTTCTAGTATCGCCATCTATGATTACTATTGTTAAATAAAAGTTCCCATAGACTTAACATGGGATTTTAAAAAAATCATAACTTTTTAGGAGTCGTTTCCTGAAAAATATTTTTGTTCCGCTATACTCAGGGGACGCTCCTCTATCCAAAAATATATACGACACCTAAATTTATCAATCTTTTTAAACCGAAGTTGAGCCAAATTCTATTCATTAATTACTGAAATTTTATTTGACCCGTCAAAGTCTATGTTTTGTGTGGGGCCGTGTTTGCTTTTCTTTTTTGTCCCAAATTACAAAATCGTAAGCAAAGAAAATTTCGACTTTATTAGCCGTTTACTTACGATCCTGCTTACAAATTTCAATCTAAAGTGTTTTAAAATTAATATTAAAATATTTTTGTTGTGAATACTGAATACTATGTAGTTTATAAGTAACCGTGCCAAAGGTAAACAAACAAACCGAAGGTCTCAGTGTTATTTTTTTTATTTGTAAAACGTATAGGTACCAGGTGACACAGGATCATACAGTATACCCCCTTTTTTTCTTTATTTATTGAGACATTTTCAAACTCCCTGAATCTTATATTCATAACAAATGTCAATTCTTGACATTTATAGAACTTACATTTATAGGATTTATTTACATTTATAGAACTTACGGTTTTACCAGAAATGCTATTAACGATTTTAAAACGGAACACCTTGTATACTATAAAGTCAGAAAATTTGTGTTACAAGGCAGGGCTCGACTCTATAAAACTATGATAATGAAAGTATAAACCGTATTTTTAAGCGCCTTGTAAATTATATACGCGTGTATTTCTTGCCCCTGCATACCCACGCCACTGACGATTTGTCCCGATGTCCCGGGATCCACGTCTGCGCGGTAGTACGCCGATCCCGTGCGGGAGCGCTGGATAGGTAAATGCAGTTTTATATGCGGTAAGGCGGGATTTACGTACCTACTCTGTGATACGCTTGGAATCCTCATAATTTTCTGAGTTCAGCAATGCCAAATAAGTGAGTTTTTAAACGCTAATATGTTTTAAAAATGTTTTTTAACTGTCTAGATATAACTAAATGATGTTATATATCTGTCATATTATCTGTAAATTATCATATGTTTGTAACATCGAAAGATCATATTTTTATCAAAGTAATATGAAAAAGCTGATAATTCATTAAAACTGTAAAATTAGGAGCAATTTTTAAATTCAACTTCATTTAACTCACTTTTTTCAAATAGGAACAACGATTTATTTCTTGTGACTTTTTTGAAAAATGGTTGTAAACGACCTACAGCATTCTTTCGATTGCCCTCTTCTGGTGAAATATCGTGTAACTGGACAGCAACCTTCAAAAATCCATTGCGATCCCTAAGGATTTTTTCACTTCCGGTTGGATATCGCAACCGAAAGTCGGTCATTTTTTAAGACCGAAAAAGGACAGTTTTTATTGTTTTTCCGGTCGCGATATCAAACCGGAAGCGGAAAAATCCTTGAAAACCGCGATGGGTTATTAAAGGTTGATGTCCAATTACACGATCTTTCACTAAAAGACGGCAATTAAAACATTTTTGAAGGTTGTTTACAGCCATTTTTCAAAAAAAAGTCACAAAAAATAAACAGTTTTTTATTTTTAATCTTAAAAATTTTCCAGGAAATATGGATTGAAATGGGCTAAAACCATCAAAATCGAGTAAAACACCCTCAAGAATAGTCTGCGAAATTCTGCAACAAAATCGCAAATCGAGTTACATTACTCTAAAGCTGCGTATGTGAAATATGTAATTTCAGACGTTATTTCTTACATAATTAATATTTTTCGAGCACAAGCTTTGAGACCTTTGAGATAAGAATAAAAAATGAAATTTTTGAAAAAAATGCCTACAAAATTGCTTTCGATACTTTCTTACTCACAACGACATATAACTTGAAATTAAAAAAAAATATGTACAATGTGCCCTGTCTTCGTTGACACTCGGTATAGGAGTGTTGCGATCTTGAGTGGATCTCCGTTTAGTGTACAAAATAACTGATCAGTAGGTATAAATAGGTATATTGTAATTGGTCTTTAAAACAACTAGAACCCAATAAGCACACTCGTGGATTTTTTTCGAACGGAGAAATTTTTTTTAATCGAACATCTGAAACGATGTGATCATTATTAAAAGCGAGGATATACAAGACGTGATGCATACAAAGTTTGCCAAACAGCTGTTCGTGTATCCACGATATACTACAATAAAACTGACTAAATATAAATTCTAGGCCCGGAGTCCTCCCCCACCATAAAAATGCCCGCAATTATTTCAAATATCGCACAGTATTTTGCCAGGCTTACAGTGCTTTAATATAAAAAAACAATGTCCTACCAGCGTCCGTCCTTCTGGCAATGGAGGTCCGAAAGTAACAAGAAAAAAGTAAGTAACAATATACTGTGGTGTGAAATTGGAACGTCAAGGCGACGACTTTCGTCTTATTTATTTCTTGGACTGATTTCAAAATCGCACGTCTCTAATGGCCGGTTTACGAAAATTTGAAACTAGAATGTCGAATTAGTGACAAGTGTTTTCAGCAATTCGTTAAATTATCGTTAAAGCGATTTTTTTAACTAGCGTTACTTCAATATTTTTAGATTAGCTTAACCGCACGCGATTGGATTTTTTGTAAAAAAATAATAGCATCAACACAATCAAGTAGGTTGTGTTGGAAATTAAACCTAGTCTTTTCTAATTTATTATTACGAGCAGGTTAGAACGAAACAATTTAGAGGATACAATGTTTTTAAAAATCGTTTTTCCAAATTCGTTTTATGAAGTTTCAATAGGTATATATGAATATGTATAAAAAGAAATCAATACAAATCTATATGCATAAAAATATATTTAAAAAATTGTATTTGAATTTAATAAAAGGGACAGAAAATCTATAATACAATTAACATGTAAATGTAAAAGTGTAATTTTCAGTGCCATCGAAATATTTGTTATACTTGATGAAGGCCTAAATTCAAAAGTTAAAAATTGTGGGACAAAAGTTGTCCTTGTGTAATTTTTATGCTACCGGTTTTTAATTTTATACTAATTTGATTTTATTTTCGAACATTATTAAAAATATTAATAGATGCTGTTAATCTAAGATGGAGGTTGAATCTGATCTAATCTGAAAAGTCTTCGATGTCTTTGAGGTTAGACTTTGTTTTGTTGATTTTTTTCGGTGTTTTTTTTTTTTAATAACGATGGCATGTAAAAGTGCCTTAGAGTTTTTAGGTTTATAATTTAATTTAGAACAAGTGTTATTGTTGGGACAGTCAAATAAGAGTTTTTCATTTCAGTTTCCACAAGGTATAAACAGTATATTTTATATAGGAACAAAATAACGTTGTAAATCTTATTTAGCGTTAAAATATGTCATGTCTCACTTTATTTTCTAGTATCTCAAAATGTATGTATGTTCACAGCACAGATTTTTCACTTCATCCGTCAACTCAAAAAAAATGAAAATCTGATTAGTGTCTAACTGTGTAATGTTTAAGCTTCGCGTTTTACTTTCTAGAACAAAATAACTGACTACGCGCTTCAGTAAAGCTGGCAATGTGGAAGAATTTTATAGAATCGATATAATATTGACTAATACTCGTCCCGAAATAGACCGATGGTAGGCAGATCGGTGTGGTATTTGTTGAAGCAGTTTGAACTTTTTAAAAATAAATCCGGCTGAATCGATTTAATTAACAAGACCAGTTTAGATTCGCTTATTTCGACGTCTGGCCTTATTTCCGACATTAAAAAAGCTTTCTATTTCGAAATTCGACGGCTTAACAAGTGGTTTTCGTCATTTAAAACTGACACAAATTTTACTAGGCTTTTATACATTTTCGATTTATAACTAATTTTACAACGGGCCACTTTTTTAATGTTTACCGAATTCTCTTTTAGTCGAATTTATTTTCTGGACATTTTTAAAAATATTATAGGCTAAGTTTTCAGATTTTAAACCTCCTACTGAAATAATAGAATGATGAGTTAGATGACTTTCTTTCCCCCCTTTGAAAGCTGAAGAAATTCGATTGAAGACTAAGTGAGAGAAAACTTCCAAGATAATTCTTATTTCTATAACCGTAAGCATGTTTTAAAATTACATAGCATATAATCACGTAATATGGTTACATGTACAGTATAAGTAGTTACAATTTTATGAAACACTGTCGTACTTAACCCATTAACGACCAAGAAAACGCAATTTTTAGCTCTTTTTCGGGCTCTGTTTTCAATAGTAAAAAGGAAAAATATTCCTATCAAACCTATGTAAGTACCTCAGTATGTTTTGGTGTGAATCCGCCATTTTGAATTTAAAGCACTCGTTACAGGGTTTAAATCCACAGGTGATCGAGACAGGAAAACATCAGGAATCAAGAATTTCAGAGATGATGTTCTTGCTTATTTTTACGAAAAGATTCATTTTTCAAAATTGTTTCAGTAATCTGACCGCCATATTCATCGTTATTGTGAATATTGAAATTGATAAAACACACTCGGGTATATTCATTTCGACACAAAAATTCCATATCGGATGGAATATAGTTCGATATTATTTGATTCGCCCAGAAAAGATCTAAGAAAAATCCGTTTTTCCACAAAATTTCACGTTATTTCGTCATTTTGGAGAGATTAGGTTGACTCGAGGTATGGAAGAAAACTTTCTTATCTTATCTCGACTATCTAGATCACTACTGATTACAATGAAATCTAATTCTAAAGCTCTACTAAAATTTGAGCACACCCAAAAGTACTGAGAGTACATAGGTTTGATGGGAAGATTCTTCCTTTTTATTATGGAAAACAGATCCTGGAGTGGGTACTGGAACCTTCGGCGTAGAAACAAAAAACTGGACGTTTTCCACGAAACACCCAACTACTATACTTTTCTCGACGTGCGTTTCGCCAACCAAGTTGACATCTTCAGGAAAATATTGAAACTAAATTCTAGTCTACACAGTTGCACTATTTATACTAAATGTGTTGTCACGGTTCACTGAACCACAACTATCTTTGTTTATGAGAGTAAACAGTGGACTGGTGGGTATCGGACCATTGTCCTTATTCATACTACTGTTACACTTAATGACTTCTAAACTTTCAAAAGCATCCAACTGTTTACTGTTTGTTTGTTACATTTATAATTAATTTTAAATTATTTATGTCTATCCTATGGTTGTTGTCAAAAGCATACTGGGCAACACAAGATATTTTTTTTTCAGTTTATTTTTTTTTAATTTAAGAGAACCCTGTAGAATTCCACGACGTTTCGTAGATACTGACAATTCGAAATTTGCTCCGTTACCATATGAACCTACATTCTCCCGCGGACTAGATACAATTTTTAAAAATATTAATATCAATTTGGTTTATAATTCTAAAAATAAACTACAGACGCTTTTGGGTAACCCCAAAGACAAAATCTACAATAACGAAAATTTAGGAATATACGAAATAAGTTGTAAAGATTGTGATCAAAAGTATATTGGACAAACATAAAGATCTATTTTGACTAGATTTAAAGAACACATGGCTCATTGGAAATATGGCAGAACAGAAAAATCTTGTGTTGCCCAGCACGCTTTTGACAATAACCATAGGATAGACATAAATAATTTAAAATTAATTAGAAATGTAACAAACAGTAGACAGTTGGATGCTTTTGAAAGTTTAGAAATCATTAAGTGTAACAGTAGTATGAATAAGGACAATGGTCCGATACCCACCAGTCCACTGTTTGCTCTGATAAACAAAGACATTTACGGTTCAGTGAATCGTGGCAGCAAATTTAGTATAAATAGCGCAAGTGTGTAGGCTAGAATTGAGTTTTTATCTTCTCCTGAAGATGCCAACTTGGTCGTCTCGACGCGCGTCGAGAAAAGTATAGTAGTTCGGTGTTTCGCGGAAAACGTCCAGTTTTTTTTTGTTTTTGGAAAACAGAGCTCGAAAAAGAGCTGAAAACGGCGTTCTTTTGGCCATTACTGGGTTAACCTCCATTTAGATACATTTCATTCCCCATTGATTTTACGCTAAATAATATGGATGGACCCTATTTAAAAATATTGAAAACTATCTCTTTATTGGATCTTTTTTTTAAATTTTATATAATAATTTACAAGTTATAATTTTACTATACTTCATACCCATGAAGCTCATGCTAGTGTAATATGTTGTATGTGACAATAGTTTATCTTTTTATAAACATATACTTAGTACAGTAATATATACTTAGTTTTATATAAAAACAGATTTTAAAAGAAATCGTTTTTAAATAAAAGCATTATTAAAAAAATGTATGAAATGAAAAATCTTGGACTGTGTTCCAGCACACAATATTTATCAGATTACCTCTTTGTATATTTTCTGGGCACTATCCACAAAGATAAGATCATCACACAGTGGCCAAAATAAAGACCACATGGCAAATTTCCAATTAAATAGTCTTGGTCTTGAAGTTACTTCGTATAACCTACACTGTACAGTATGGTACCTACTAAGTTTTTGTATTTAATTTAATCTAACGAAATAGACTCTCGAATTAGAGAACGAAATCTCAAACATTTGGTTGTACTACACGAATTTCGACCGTTGCAATAGATGCATATCTAATGAGTTCCTAATAGCACCGAAGCAAATAAATACAGTGGCGGCTCTCGTTAGAGTACGCAGGAGAGACAGTGTCACCACATAAACAGAAGCTTGAAGAAGTAAAATTTCAATGAAAAGAAGATTATAATGTATACTAATACCTGATATACCTAATACTAATACTAATACCTGATATACCTAATAATTTTCTACAGCATTTTGTCTTTGTCCTGAAGATATAAAAGGGACCGATAAATTGAATATTATCGATTTTTAGTGCCTGGATTATCAGAGCATTATTTCTAACGGAGGATATATGTGATTTTTTTAGTTCTCCTTTGTGTGAAGTACAAAATAGCCGATTCCAAATCAAATCAAATCTCGTAATGCATAAACGGTCAACGAAAACCTAGATGTGTAGATACAGTCGCGAATTTTACTGAAATCGGTGATCTATGTATAGCACAAAAGTAATTGTACAGCTACTTGCGCCACAGTAACTTAAGCAAAATTAGAGCACGATTAAAAATATCAACTGTTATTGTATTGAGCTTGAAGTTATATTTAATTTTAAGCCCGGTTTACGAGACGCGTAATACGTTTTCATTTCGTTGCAAACACTTATTCAGTCATTATAAAATGTATCAAAGCTACAACCATTTAAAGTTTTGTAAAAAGTTTAATCAAAAGTTTACGAATTTACTTAGTAACCGCCAATAAAATATTTCGCAAATATTTTATTTACACACCGTTTATTTGTGAAGCAAGCTGTCGTCGATAGATAGATATGATGTCGATGATAGATATAATTAAACAGTAAGGTTTCTTCAATAGATATTATAATACAGTACACCTAGAATAGCTTTGCCCGCGACCTGGTATGAGGTGGTACGACCCTATTCGAGATTTATAAGGGATACCCACAAACAAACAATAACAGTGTAGTTTCAAAATAAATGTGTGCAATTTCAGGTTTTGTCTACTGCGGCAATAGGCAAAGCTGCTATTGATGCACTGTACAGGGTGATCGATTTATCATAGGAAGTGAGTTTTTTCTCGGAAACGGCTGAGATAAATTAATTTTTGTGAAGGGCAAATCACTTTCACTCACCTTCACTCAAAATTAAGGCAAAAATAAGAAATATGTTGTAACGACGCCAAGCGTCGCGATGCCCCAAAAAAGTTTTTTTTCAGTGAGACACCTTTTTTACTTTACCATGACAAAGGTATATTAATTATGAGTTCGATTTCTATTTAACATTTTTTTTTTGTATTTTGAATATTTAAAAAGGTATTGCTCGTTTATTGTCTAGTGCATTGCCTTTTTTCGAGGCACCTGTTTTTCTCGTAAACATATAACTAAATAATTATAATTTCGTCAAGAGTATATCAATTTACTTGCCTTTACTAAAGCCAGGAGTTTCTTCCTTTTAAGTCAGAAATAAAAAAATATAGCTTGACGATACTTCATTCGCGACGTTTGCATAAAAATATTATCAGCCTACTAAATAGTCTATTTCTAAATTTCACACCATCGAGGACATCTTCTAAAGCAAATAAGTGAACTGAATGAAGTAAATATATACAGTAAGCAACGAAAGTCATCATACACCCACTTTTTTGAAGTTTGCTTAAATTCTAATAATTTTTGTATTACACCATTGATTTTTTTGCTTCTGACAGGATTATAGCTTATGATATTCTGCGTCTAATAAGCCGAAGTTGAAGGCGGTATGTCGATTGTGTGAAAATATATCGCTAATGAAGTAAAATTTCAATGTTTTCAAAGAAACGTAAACAACTTCGAAAATAGTAAATCCCTTTCGAAGGCGTTGGACTCGTATTAAAGGGAAATCTTCAGTGTATCTATTTGACTAACTGTGTCATTTTGAAAAAATTTTTCTTAGACATGAACAAAATCTAAAGTTGAACAAAAAATATCACGAAAATTCAAAAAAAGCCCTGTACGCCACCCATTACTCCAACACAAATTTAGGATTAATATCCCCCTAGATATCTCTGTGTTTTATTAAAATTTTAGGAACAATGATTTTTACGAACACGATACTAAGGATGGTAGAATTTTGAAGTTTCGTGATATTTTTGGTTCAACTTTAGATTTTGTTCATGTCTAGGAATTTTTTTTTCAAAATGACTCAGTTAGTCAAATAGATACACTGCAGATTTCCCTTTAATACGAGTCCAACAACTTCGAAAGGGATTTACTATTTTCGAAGTTATTTACGTTTCTTTGAAAACATTGAAATTTTACTTTTTTTAGCGATATCTTTTCACACAATCGACATACCGCCTTCAACTTCGGCTTATTAGATGCAGAATATCACAAGCTATAATCCTGTCAGAAGCAAAAAAAATCAATGCTGTAATACAAAAATTATCAGAATTTAAGCAAACTTCAAAAAGTGGGTGTATGATAACTTTCGTTGCTTACTGTATCTATTATTCCTTAGGATCCAAAGGATTTGTGAGAAAAAGGCCCCTTTTCTTTTCTTCCTAATAGAAAATGAACTCACATTTTGCCGTACTCCAAAGAAATATATATCTATTTATTAAAGTAATTGTTATTATTTTTTGAATTCGAATAAAGACAAATGGGCTGTGCAAAAAACAATTTGTGTTTTGATTTGAAGCAAAACATTATTGCTGCCTATGCTGAATTAGGTGGAAATATTTTCAGAAAATTAACTTCTAATGAACTAAGAAAACGTTATGAGTTGTGCTTAAATAACATTGGTGCCCATATTTAACATTTATTAAATAATTAACTCTTAATTTTCCTGGTTGTTGCTATCATTTTATTTACTTATTTGTAAAGATTTAATTTAGGGCATTTGTTTGAATATTGTTTATTGTTGAGGTATCTAAACATATTTGTTTATTATAAATTATACAATATTTTTTTATTAATAAACACATTTATCTATGTATTATGCATATGTTGAACGGGCAATATCCTCGGAAATGCAATTTCAAATGTTGCAATATTCACTCTAGAGGAATTCACCGGAAAATCGGCCATAACTTTTGAAATAATGTGAATATATAAAAACGGATAGGTATATTGCTATAAAATTTGAGGCGTCACGACGCTTAATATCAACAAGCTATATTTTTTATTTAATTATTAATCTTATTTTTTAATGAAAGCAAGTATATTGATATACTCTACAGAAATTATATTTGTTTAGCTAGCAGTTTACGAGAAAAATATATATATGTATGTATGTACAAACAGAAATAGAAGAACAGAATCGATCACCCTGTACATTAGTTATAAACTGGTTAACTATAAATTTGAATGACTGATATGAGTTTGAAATAATGTAGTTCTGTAAGATATATTTACATATGTTCTGTATAAGCACATAAAATGAATTTATACGAAGAAGTAAACATCAATACTTATTTGATTTCCGCATTTAATTGAAAACAAAACGTTCCTAATAACTGTTTTTTCAAATAATTTTTGTATTACAACGAAACTTTTATCAGAGATAAAGAGATCGCAAATAATGGTGGATTCGCCAGTAACAATGCCTATTGGGAGATGTTATTTTGAGAAATATGTACGTACCCATTGAAACTACAAAAACTATTGTGTAATTTATGAATTATTTAGCTTTTTTTTTTAAATATTTAGACGTTGAACTACCACATACATATATAACGAAATATATTGTAAAAATTTTGTTATTTAAAATTGGTTACTTATTTACTGGCTTCGTAACATTATTATATCAAAATGCAGACATTTACATTTTCTTTACACGGACATAATTTTCACCAATTTCTATACTACTGTGAATTTACATGTGTAGTAATTGATGTAACAATCATGTACAATACACATACCTATTAAAACATTCAAGGTCAAAAGAGATAACAACGAAATATTTTGGTTGGCACGGGTTATAATTAATTTTATTATGTTGGCTAACTTGAATCTCATATATATTGAGTTATTATTAGAGAATCCAGCAGCATTCAGAAATCGGTTAAGAATGACATGAATCTTTTAAAAAAAATAGGATTTGACAATGCATTTGACGAGGTCGATTTCACTGATTTATAAATACATATGTGACACTGGAGTCAACACAGTGAATAGTCTTGTCGCTAATTCAAAATAAAATCGCTAAAAAGTCAACAAACATACACATATATGGCCTTGTTAGTTATGGTCAACTTTGCATGGTTCAATGATAATAATAACAATAAGACCTAGAATTACTCTGAACAGTAACCCCAGAGGTCATCTCAAGGATCTGTGCGGGGAAGGGACGGCTATTATTACTAATTGCCGTGGTGCCCTAGAAACGACTGTTGAAAAAATCATTCGTTCATAAATGCATGACACACAATTGTGGAAAGGACCAAACACATGTTAATTCTTTACGATTAACTGAATATGAATATTTTATACTTGTTTCGAAATCCCAAAAGTAAGTGTCGAATTTAAGAAAAGAGTTTCTATGGGAAAATTCATTTTTTTTAAGCCAAACATTTTTTTTTCAATATAAAGATCATTAAAAAAAAGATAAATGATAACAAATAGGAAACTATATTTCGGTTTGTCATATTGGACTTTTAGGCAAATGATTTATAAAAAGTTTAAAAGTATTTAGTTTTTAGCTTGGCCTCAAGACCGAAAATTTAGTGTACTATTTATTGCACGATGCAGCCATTACATCATTCTTCGCTCGATAACAAACTAAATCTGAGCTATGTATCCAAGTATAAGTTGAGGTTCTGTACCGACTGGAAATTAACAGGTCAAGATAATTAAAGAGTTAATAAGGCGTGCTAACGGCCCAAATTATAGCTACGACAGTATCTGTTTCTAACCCAAATATGCACGTTATTTGGCACAAAGCGAACTTGCGTCGTCGATACTCGGGGATCATTGCATGCTTAAAATATGTCCTTTGGTAGGTGCTATTCTGGTCGTACAAGTAGGTACGCCACGTATACAAATATTACCTTGAACCGTTATTTGCGATTTATGTATCCGGAAGCCTCCGAGAAGCTATTATTACACGAACAGGGATATCGCGACTTTTATTTGAAAATAACACGAATATATCTTACTTTATTCGTGGCAAAAATATTCGAAAATATACAGCGTGGAAACTACTTATGGAATAATTTCAGAACCGTAAATAAACTGCTCCTCAAAATTAGCGTAACACTTTTAGTGCCATTTGCGATTAGAGAGATTAGAGACATTTGCCATTCTATTTCGATTAGAGACTTGCGGTTTTTAAATTTAGGTAGACGATTTTGTTGCTTTTAATGTCCCGATGTGGCTACGCTGTGGCTTAAATAGTTCGCCGTCCACACCTAAAAAACGAACCCCATGCCGAAATTTGAATTCACAAGATTTTGACGGATATTTCAGAGAACTAGAGGATGGACTGAGAAGGACACTTAGGAGTAAACACTCTATCTCGACACACATTAACACTTCCTCAACAAGTTCTGAGCGTTTGGTCGCTGTCACATCCCCCAACCCCTTTCCAGCCACCCCTCTTCATTTACGCTGAATTTTGCAAGGTTTGACCTCAGTTGCCACAGTTGCTGGGCACCCTACTGCATACAATTGGTGCAGTAGGGTGCCACAACTCGCTTTCACCCTTTGACAACTCAAACACCCCTCAAGACGACCACCTACACCGGCTGGTAGGGTGTGGTCACACCCTCTGTTTTTGACTCTCTCCAAAAAATTTTTGAGAATGAGAATTCCCGAAAGAGTCCTCGTTGAGTAAGCGTAACCTTCCTTTGCACTTTTGTGAATCGACAATTGCCAAATTCGTGAAAAATGCTTGGGTACGCGCGATCATAGATAAAAGAAGAGATAGATGGAAACCGTTCCTCAAGAAATTATGTCTAAAAAATAGATTTTAAAGATATGCTGTGATGAAAAAGGGGGATATTTGAGATATTGAAACCATTAAATACCAAAATCAATTGTTTTAGATGTAAGATTCCTTTATTCACAACCACATTTATACGCATTCACAATCACATTTATACACAAGACACAATCACATTTACGTATAAATTATTTGAAACTGGCCATTTATATAAACTAAAAAAAAGTAAAGGCATAACTTTCTAACATGAAGTTTCATTTATAACACACATCTGGTACCAGTTCTAGTTCTCCTTTTAATGTAATATTAACTCAACTAATTCTAGTTTCAAATAAGAATATATGATACCCAATAAACAAATAAAACACAAAACTACAGAACTTATAACGTAAAACAATACACAGAACATGCGACCACCGATAACAATAGGTTTGTATTGGTTTTACTTAGAACCAGTTCAATCGATACGCCCAGATAAATACTGACGTAAGAACATAACGCAAATTATAAATGTTAAACATTTGGACGCATGGACTGAACTACACTCGACATCCGCATATCCGAACTCCACATATCCGAATTTTTTCACCATATTTCCGAACTTGTACTTCCACACAACCGAACTTGTCGCTGTCGAATGTCAAATGTCGCTGTCGAATGACCAATGAGCCAGAAAAACCCTTTGCGCATGCGCCAGCAGTTCGGTTATCCCGAGGTGACGAGAGTTCGGAAATGTGGAATTTTGCGGAAAGGAAAAGTTCGGATATGTGGATGTTGAGTGTAGTTCTTCCGGACTACCTATCTCTTTTTTTTAAGAGTACCAACTATACATAACTAACCAAGCTGGTTGCGCCATCTATAGAGTTGGTCTCATATTAAATATCACATTTCAGCTAGGCTCATAAGAATGAACAGCCCCTGCGCGCGACAAGTTTTTTTTGTTACTTGGTCGCGTGAACTCTCGACTGTACTAGCGCCTGAAGGGTAGACCACCCAAACAGCACCTGTTTCCACTAATTTTAAGAGCGAAAGCTTGTTTGGGAGGCCTACCTTGCAGGCGCTAGCCCAGTTCAGAGTTCATTCAGCCCAAGTCATAGTGAACACTTGCAGGGCGTACCAAGTGTCTCTCACGAAGTTCATGCTTGTCGATTCACACAAGTGCAAAGGAAGATTACGTCTACCCAACGGGCATTCCTTAAGGAATTTTCACCCACTCAAAATTTTTTTGGAGGGAACAAAAAAGGTGAAGAGGAAGGAGAAAAGATTCGAGGTGGGCCGAAAAGGGTTCAAGAATCATGAGGAAAGTTTTCAGAGTCACCCCATGCATCAAGACTTGCCTACAACCCCTCAGCGAGGCAAATTTTCAGGGGGGTGGGTTGGAGATGGAGTATCACTTTTGGTGCTCAATTCACAGGGGGTTCCGTCAACTTCAAGAGCCTTCAAGTAATGTCATGACATGAATTCAAGACAAAACGGCATCTAATGCAGCCTCCAACAGGGGCGGAACCGGAAGGGTGGGTAGGGACTTGGTGCAAGGGAGGCCTTGAAGGATGCTTCAGTAGCCAAGGGTAGAAGTGAGTTGTGGCATCTCACACCAATTTATTTGGCAGCATTAGGATCAATGGAATCGCCCAACAGAGGTCAAACCAATTCTTATAAACGAAAAAAAAATCTTATAAATGAAAACGCATTTAATTTTTTCTTTCGGTATCTGAGTACATTGTAAAGCGTAAAATAATTCCAGGGGTTGAATCATTTAAAAGCTGCCAAAATTCCTAACGCGACAAACGGTGTTTTTAATTGAGAAAATCCCGTGTTAAAGTAAGGACTGCGCAATAAACAACGATCGTAAAAGTTTCACTAAGAAAACAGGCTTTGGAGCCCGTTATAAATGTAACAAAGCCTATAAATATTTCAATACGCTTGTTAGTTGAAACAGATATTATTCCCTGTTACTGAAAATACGTTGATGCAAATGAACGTGTTCATTCTCGTGTGCGCTAATATACGCCCTAATATACGCTAATAAATGCCCATTTTAACATACACACAGGGTGGAAATTAGGAATGTGAAGTTGACACCCTCATATTCGTATTTTTCTATTTTATTTATTGTACTTGTTTGAGAAAGGACCACGTTTGAAAAGAAAAGAATATGAAGCAAGTCAAGACCATAAATAGTTTGTCCAGCTTCAGTTAAGATACATATGTGTTTTTTTCGATAGAGAACTACTTTATCAGAAAGTATTGAAGATGAATGATTTAATGCTATAGTTCGTCTGCTCAAGATTGGTCCACGATTGCCCAGTTGACGTACAAGGTGTTCTACCTAAGACAATTTCTTTACGAGAAATCCATTTAAGACAACTTCGTTATTGAAAAGTTAAAATAATGTTATAAATAAAAGTTACCTAAAATGACGATGTGGCATATTTGTAACATATTTACGATCAACAAGGTACCCCATTTCATGTAACCGCTACAATTTTTTTTTTATTTTAAATGGAACCGGGGGAATCCGGGGATTTTTCGATTGCTAATTCAGATGGTATGAACAATAACAATGACAGTTGACAGCTGTTAAAAAAGTGTCAAAACGTATTAAAACTTAATGAAATGGTAATTAAAACATATACGCATTTTCAATTTTTTTTTTGCATTTTTGAACTTGGTGCCTATGAGAACTTTTGATCCTGTGGTCAAGAGGAACAAAATATAACAACCCCAACCAATTTCACCGGGGGCCACTTCCCATGAGAAATGAGCGGGGTACTTTAATGGAGTATCTAAAAGTGTACAAACATACAGGGTGCTCCATTTAAAATAACTAACTTGTGTAGTGGTTACATGAAATGTAACACCCCTTTCAAGCATGATTAGAAATATTTCACAAAATGAAACATATTTTTCATAAATTTACAATAACGGAGTTACGGTAGAAACCGCTTTAGGTGGAACACCCTGTATAAAACAATGTTTTAATAAATATTAGAGTTTAAAAACTCACTTGCAATATAATTGAACTCAGAAAATGAGTATTTCAAATATGCGATAATACATACCTAGGGTGTTGCATTTGAAAGTTGGTAGGTTTCTGGTCAAACAGGAAGTTGTATAATCGAGCCATTGAAACTGAAAGTAAACAGCAAGAGATAAATAAGGTGAAAAGTTTAGTGACTGCTGAAAAAGTAATATGTTTTGAATATATTTTTTTTTAGTAAAATAATAAAGAGCCATTAAAAAAAAACGTCATCAAGTTGGCCAGGCAAAAAAACGTATTTCTATTCTATCTTAGCCGTATAACCAAGAAGACTAGAACTAAGGAGACCGAACTCGTTCGGTATCTAGGGATCAAATCTGTCCGCCTCCAGGAGGCGCTGTAAACAGTAATGTACTCGAGTCACGTGATGAGCAGCGGTCAGCGGTCCACATGTGAATGTTTATCATAGAAAACCATGCTATGGTTTTATATGACGTTTATCATTAAGCTGTCAAAGCGGGTGCTTACATGCCGTTTGGCTTTAACAAAAATATATACAAAAATAAATATGGTTCAAATGTGCTGTGTTGCATTGTGTGCTTTAAGAAGCGGTCGGAATAACCGGACATTATTTCAAATTACTGATGTATGTATGAAACGAAATATTTTCCTTTGTTGTATTGTTAACGTTGAAGCACGTAACATGAAATAGTTTGAGTACATTTTTATATTGATCATTGCGAAAATTTGTAATTGCAAAGACATTACTTGTGTAGACTCAATATAAAATTCAACAACAAATTAACGAAAAATATCGAGCGTCTGTCAAATGTATTCGCACCACGGACATTCACACGGACTCTAACCTCTAATGCACACAGATTAGTACAGAACCACCGTATACGTATAGATATCTGTTTATATACCGTAGCAACCAGAGTACACAACTGTTTACAGCGCCTCTGGAGGCGGACATATTCGAGCCCGTCGCGTTATACAGAGAAAAGCCGCTCTAGTTCTAGGCTTCTTGTGTATAACCTTATTTAACTGTCAAGGCTGTTACATTATGTGACAGCCATTTGTCAAAAGTTTGACACCAGATTTTCGCTTCGAGCTTTGAGTTAACCGTTATTGCCATCTGTCTCTAGTTCATAGCCAGAATTGATGAGGTTTTTTTTTTTTGATGGCTCCTTATATTTGTTGTATTTTATGTAATAAACAAGGAAAGTAATCAATAGCATGGACATAAAGCTCTCGACTAAACGAAAGGTATAATAATATTATTGTTTAACTGAGTTAAAACTACACTCAGTTTTAACGGCTCAATTATTGTTTATATGCCAACAGTTACGTTTGTTATGAATATAAGATCCTAAAAATTTGAAAACTTAAGGAAAACGGGGGGTATATCATGATCCGTGTCATCCGGTATATTGTGCATTACAATGTCCTTCATTTGTTACCAAATAGGTTACAATAACACACTCGCTGCCAATTTTAAAACACATTTATTTTCGGCTGTCTCAGCTGCGTATTTACTGTATTAGAGAGGAAAATTGGGTAATACCGAGCAATGAATCTAAGCGGAAAAATTTACAAATTTAATTATCATTAAATACATAAGCAGTTGTGGCCTTAAGAATGCATCTAATATATGTAGGACGTAAAGTGAGTAGATACGAGATATATATTCTGTACGCGTATCTAGTTGGTTTATCAAATATAAAGTTAATAATCTTGTGACTCTGAAGTTGAAGCTAATACAATTTGCTGTCAAAAAATAAGTCATTTTCAGTGGATCGTCGTGAAGAATACAGAGTTGCTAAAGGTTTGGGGTGGATTTTACTTTGCAAAAATTAATAATTTTCAAAGTGAAAACAAAAAGTCACTTTATGCTATAAGTGAGTGTAAAACATATTTTACTCGGCGCATCCGTCAAATATTAGCATTAGTTAGAGATGTTTACGTGTTTTTATTAACTCATTTAGAGTTTGAAATAGTACCTGTTTTATTGTAGTTGTAGATGAAATACCAAGTAAATATTTTATCGCGTTAAGAATACTGATTGTTTTACATTCCTGTTTGCAGTAGGATATGATATAGTGAAAAGGTTTAATAGGCTTGAAATAAGGGTTTGTTCGGTGGTCACTGATTACACAAAACCACAAAAGTTTTTCCAATGCGCGGTCTACTTTATGCTTTTTGTATGAGAGAGAAGTAAAGCCAGAGAAGACCATTCCCCTTCTACGTTTTTCAACGCGCTGAATAAAATTCTGAGATCGTGATGCATTTACGACTATCAGTTCTTCCCCTAGGAACGAAAATCCCTATGAAAAACACTAAATCAGACACCATGTCATATACTTGACGATCCGGTGACTGTAATGTTACGGGAATAATCTGATTCATCATATTCATGCTTCTTCATCATTTGTTGCGCTCTAGCAGTTTGCAAAATACATATATAGGTGATTTTGAGGTTAAGACTTTTGAGCTTACGGTGTTTTAAGTATGTGTGTCGTAGGTTGAAGGTTAGGGTTATTGTTAGATCATCCCTGTAACAGATAATGTTTGATTTACCGTTTTTCATAGAGATTTTTGTTGCTAGAGGAAGAACTGATAATCGTAAATGCATCCTGACCTCAGAATTTGATTCAGTGCGTTGAAAACGTAGAAGGGGAATGGTTTTCTATGGATTTATGTTTGTGTGCCTGTGTAATAATTAAGCTACCGTGTGAAATGTATTTTTTGAGGTTGGAAAAAAACTAGCGGTAAACGAAAAAAAAATCTGATTCGTGTTCAGTGGCCCCAAAAACATAAAGTAGACCTGGTCTGTACTTCCGCGCATTTTAAAAACTTTCGTGGTCCTGTGTTATTTATTTATATTGCAAATCACTTAAAAAGAAGAATCTAATGGGGCTAATATTTAATTTTTCTTTAAAAATCAAGGTCGACGTTGATGAATCCTTACCAGATATATATATATTATAAAAATTTCATTGAGCACATTGTTATTTAAAAAAAATAATACATAGCATATTATTATATTTTATCTTTTCTCCTCAATTAGTTTCAAATATTGTATACGACCATAAAAACTTAACACCTTGTTATAAAAAATATTTGAGACATGTGAGTTATCACGTTTATTTCTATTTTGGTAATATTATTCAGATGTATCAGTTTAACGTACAAATGAATTCAACGGATTTAAATCAGTAGCAGTATTTAAATATCCTGCGAAATTATTTTTAAGCGATAACACGATTTAAAACTAGTTAGATTTATCATTAGATTTATGTAAATTTACCTTTAAACTATTTAGATTTATTGAACTATTTCGATTTACAATCTAAATAAATTGCCATTTTAGTACGAAATCCAATAGCGTGCTTTCTGTCTTGATAATGAGGTATAATGCGATATGTCGGGAATTAAAGGTCTGTATCTATATGTTTAAACAAAAAGCCAAGGATGGCCCATTTATTCCGGCCACAATAGATGATGTTGCTAAATTTCAAGCACAAAGATAAAAATGTTAATTTTGACGCGCAGTTTGTTCGTCAAAAATAGCGTAACACTTTTTACGTTGCGCCATTTGCGTTCCATTCAGGTTAGTGACTTGCGGTTTTTGAATTTTGGTAGTATATGGGTTTGGCCCCCCGAAGTCGCCGAAGTCGCTACGTTGTGGCTTAAACGGTCCGCTGGCGCCGTCCATACCTCAAAAAACAACTCCATGTCGAAATTGGAATTCACAAGATTTTGCAATTTCAGAGACCTACAGGATGGACTTAGAACGACGCTGTCGGGTAAAACCCCCTCCCTTGACACAATTAAAACCTTAAAAGTCTATTTGTCTTCCCATCCTTCAACCTTCCACCCCTGACCATTGGGGGTTTCCTTTTTTCTTTTTCTACCACATTAAAACTGTGTCACAATGCTTTCACCCTTGATAATGAAGCTACACCAACACCCCATCTACCCCTTCTGGTTTCGCCTCTGTTGGAGGCTGTATGGAATGCCGTTTTGTTTCGAATTCATGTCATGTCATTACTTGAAGGCACTGGAAATCGACAGGACCAATTACAGACGGCCGATTGAACGTCAAAAGTAGAATTCCACCTCCAACCCATCTCCTGAAAATTTGCTGAGCTAAGGAGTTGTAAGCAGGACTTGATGCATCGGGCGACTCCGAAAGTCGTCTTGAAGATGCTATTCCTTATCTTTCAAGTCCTCTTTTGCGTCTCATCGCTCTCTTTTTTTGACTCCCTCCAAAATATTTTTGAGTGGGCGAAATTACTGAAAGAGGGCTCTTTGGGTAAGCGTAACCTTTCTTTGTACTTGTGTGAATCGACACTTGCGAAAGAACTCTCCACTGCGCTAGCGCCTGCAAGGTAAGCAAATCACAATGAACACTTGCCGCGCGTACCAAGCATCTCTCAAGTGCAAAGCAAAGTTACGCCTACCCAAAAGTAAAAAAGTCAAAAGAGTCAAAAAAAGAGCGATGAAACGCAAAAGAGGATTTGAAAGTCACCTCACGCATCAAGACCTGCTTACAACCCCTCAGCACGACAAATTGTTAGGGGTCGAGTTGGAGTCGGAATATGACTTTTGGCGCTCAATCGGCCGTTCGCAGTTGGTCCAGTCAACTTCCAGTGCCTTCAAGTAATGCCATGACATGAATTCGGGTCAAAACGACATCCCACGCAGCCTCCAACAGGGGCGGAACTCGATGGGGTGTGTGGGGATTCGGTGCAGGGGTGGCCTTGAGGGATGCTTCAGTTGTCAAAATGTGAAAGCGAGTTGTGGCACCACACACTAATTCATTTGGCAGCATTAGGATCAATGGAATCGCCCAACCATGCAAAACCCAGAGTAAATGCAGAAGGGTAGCTCAGGGGGTGTGCAAGAGTTGAAGGGATGGGACAGCGACCAAACGCTCACGATTGTTGGGAATGTGTGCCAAGATGGGGTTTTTACCCAATTTTTTCAGTCCATCCTGTAGGTCTCTCAACAAATTGCCGTCAAAATCGCCGTGGATTCAAATTTCGACATGAGGTTGGTTTTTGGGGTGTGGTCGGCAAACCGTTTAAGCCACAATGTAGCGACTTTGAGGCATTAAAACCAACCCTATAGGCTGTCCAAATTTAAAAACCCTAAGTCTCTAACCCAAATAGAACGCAAATGGTGCCAAATTTTGATATAAGAAATTTTGGTACCAGTCTAGATTATGGGAAATACAGATTTGACAAAATTTTAGTTCATTTAGCCTAATTAGGAGGTGCTGAACACGATGCGGTTGGTCCCGACGCTTCGTTTTCGAGATACGTGGGGGGGGGGGGGGCAAATTTCGCGTTTTTAGGCTACGGAGCACGCAAAACCGGTTTTCGCGGGGCAAAGTGCGCCTCAACATAACCTAACCCATCGATATAACCTAACCTAAACTTAAAAGGTTCATCAGAATTTTAGAAAAGAATGGAAAGTTTCAACCTAACATAACATAAAATTATCTAATTAAGAGGATAAGATTTCTGAACGATGTTAAGAAAAGCTTGAACAGGATCAAACCATTCTTTGTGGAGAGCACGGCGCCAAAGAAATTTGACTAAATAGTCAGCAAAGTACTCTTTAGGAACACTTTTTCGTGTGGCAAAAAACGCGCCCCCCTATGTCTCGAAAACGAAACGTTGTCGTAACACGAGACCAACTGCATCATGTTCAGCAGCTTTTAATTAGTCTGAAAAACTAAATATTTTGTCAAAACCATGTTTCCCATAATCTAGTCCTGTGCCGAAATTTTCTTAATCATGAAACGAGGCACCACTGCCAAGGCAACGATTCAAGAAGTAATTAAAAAATGGGTTGCCGCAACCACCCCATTTTTACAGGAATCATACAGTTGACACTTGTCACTCGATGTGACATTTCCGAAACCGGGACGGGACGCCCAACTCGAAAGTTCGTCATATTTTTGGAATAATTTCGACAATTTTGAAGCTAGAAAGTCGGACAAGGCGTCAAAATATCGGGAAAAATCTGGAATCTGAACGTAAGTGGTGGGACCGCCAATCCGCTTGGGCTGCTGTATAAAAAGAAGGAGGTAATTTTCATTCCTATTACGTTTGGCAAGAAAAAAACGGGTAACTAAAGAAGCATTTAATTTATTACGGGTACTTGGCGTCTGGAATAAATCGTGGGCTTACTGCAAAACCCGATTAAGTCCATATTTGACCAAACTAGAGATATCTGAACTATGAAGCAAATATGGTAGAATAATTTAAATAATTACAATGTGATTTGTACTGCCCTTTAATTGAGCTTTGTAGTTTTTTCCTAAACTAAATAGTTTGATGAAGAAGCAGATTTTTTCTTTGAAAAAAAAAAAATGTTAATGTTTGATATCACGACAATTTATTTTTTTGGACTTAACGAATTTTTGCAGTAACACCACAAAATAAGACACCTTAAGCTCTTTGATTGAAGATATACAAAACCTTTACTTCCCGACACATCGCGTTCTATTTTTTATGAAGATCTTACTTTTACCTAATGCTCATTGATTATGACTATATATTTTCAATGAGCGTGAGATGTTTTCTTTATTTATCTTTAATCAGATAAAACCAAGAACTTATTATGAGTTCACTACACGAATATTGAAAACAGACACTGCGAGAGCTCGAATGACGAAATAAAATAGCCAATAACGCTGTCCTATCGCATGTTCATAATCGTATTTGTTTTTTTTTTGCCCTCAGCGCTCATATTTAGTTTGTCTATTTATAATCCAGTAGGCAGATACTTTTATAACCCTATATGTGTTCTTGAAACATATAGGGTTTCATATAATACATACACGCTTCCCTATGTATTTCTTTGCGTATAACACAATGCGCGGGGTCCGTATTTCGCTTATATCTCCGTTTCTTGGCATATTTTATATAGCATATGCATTTAAGAAGTTGTAGCCTATTAAATTTCCAAAATTTTAAGCCCAACCCGAAGTCTCGAAGTACTATTGTTAACTTGCAAATGACTGCTGAAGTTGCAAAAGTGTTTTGCAACTTCTATTTTCAAAAAACTATTTTTTTACTTCGAAAGTAGGGCGACTATGATCGATCATGAAATTTCTTGGAGGGACTGCTATTTATAGTATTTTCGAGTAATTAACGATCGATTTTTTTTGCAAGCCTTAATTAACAATGACGCAATTTCAATAACAATGACTTTTTGAGATTTTGAAAAATATTAGTTTGGGTCAGTTTTATAACGTTTTCTACGCGATTACCTTTTTTGACGCGAGTATATATTGTTTTAGCGTTGCCGCTTCGGAATTTTCGGAATTCGTTTCAATTCAATCCGTTATCCGCTTCTATGTTCTACAAGTAGATCTTAAAAACTAGTTTTACAAAGGAACCGGAATAAAAGACTTTGTATTTACTTGGTGATTAAGGAAAAAAAACGCAAATATTTTGCAAGCCACTTAGAGTTTTTTTTTTGTGATTATAACATTCTATTTCCTGCTACCTACTTCCCCTTAATACGGTTCTGGTAAGAGTACGCGAATTTTTCAACTCCGATATCGATTCGTTTAGAAAATTTTCACTTTACCAGCTGATCGCACCTACGAGGTGTGTAAAGTAAGTAATGGGACTAGCAACGTAGCACTCGATCTAGCAACACTAAGGAGACCAGACTTGGAAGGGCGGTAGGTTAACATGTAATGCACCTTCAGTACAAGTTTGAATATGTTAAAGAGTCATTTCTTTGTTCTTTGTGACTGTTTTCATTAACCGGTTTTTTCTAGTGCGTTTTAAAAATGAGCGACATTAATTTTGAGCAACGGTGTGCTATCAGGTTTTGCTTCAGACATGGATACAGCGCAACGGATACTTTTGCAAAACTTCAACACGCATACGGAGACAGTGTTTTTTTCAAGAGCCCAAGTTTTTCGGTGGTTTAAGGCATTCTCAGAAGGAAGAGAGTCGATTGAAGATGAACCATGCAGCGGAAGGACTTCTTCTTCAAGAACCGATGAAAATGTCGATAGAACACGGGATCTTGTGCGTTCAGATCGTCGGTTGACGACAAGAATGATCGGGGAAGAGTTAATTTTTGAATTACACCACTGTTCAATATATTGGGGATGAGAAAAACCTGCGCAAAAATAATTCCAAAAACTTTCGCAAGGAAAGGAACAAAAGGACATCAGGAGAGAAAGGTGTCGTGACTTTTTGGAATCGATTGAAAATGCTCCCTATTTTATGGAACGTGTCATTACTGGTGATGAGACTTGGGTGTTTGAGTATGACCTGGAAACCAAGCGCCAAAGCATGTAATGGCAGACTTCAAGCTTTCCAAGACCCAAAAAAAACAAGAATGAGCAAGTCGAAGATCATGCATGCTTTTACAGACAGATTCTTGAAAAACTTCTAAAAAGGGTCATGCGTGTGAGACCAAACATCGAGAACAAGTGGATATTGCATCACGACAATGCGCCTTGTCTCACAGCCATTTCAGTAAACGAGTTTTTAGCTTTTAGTAAAAATGTGATTTTTTTTCTCTTCCTGAGATTGAAAAATCACCTCAAGGGACGTCATTTTGGGACCATAGAAAACATTCAAACGGCCGTAACCGACCAGCTGAAGGCTATTCCAGTATATGAGTTCCAGCACTACTATGAGGAATGGAAGAACCGTCTCCAGCGCTGTGTGGCTTCCCAAGGAAATTATTTTGAAGGAAACAATACTGAATTGCAATTCTATTCGAATAAAAAGAAATAAAAAATCAGTCTCATTACTTAAGGGGTTATATGTATATGTTGCGGCCCGAGAAAGTTTAGGGGTTTTCATCATTTTTGCTAACCAAGTCATCAAACTTTTATTTAAGAAAACTTACGTTATTGAGTTATACATATTATGAGGTACTTATGACATTTTTTTTAATCGAAAAATTTTCACAATTAGAGGATCTATGGCCTTCGCCACGAAACGCTGTTTCTGTCCCATCGCTTGCGGTGAGCATTATATTTCGTGAATGACTCAACTGAAATAAAAAATAAAAAAAATGACGTTAGTATATAGCGTTCCCTAGTAATTGAATGAAGGGTTTTGCATTTTTTTTTTGGAACATGGCGACGATTTTTTCAAAAAAGTCTATTTTTGACATTTCTCAGGTTGGGTTTTTTGGAACTAGAAATAGTGATTATGGTATAAATTAAAATTCCTTCATTCAATCACTAGCTCTTGTGTTTATAAACAACACCTAAAAGTTTTAGATCGGTCGGTGAAACGGTATTCGAGAAATACCGAGGAATACTCACCGCGAGGTTACTTTGAAAAAGTCAATTCCGAGATAATCGCATGTAAAGTTTGAAGTCTATGTTTCTCACTTATAAAGTTAACTCTTTCGGACTCACATAGCACAAATTGCTCGAAGTTTGGAGGTATGGAACATGTGTCCAGAAGTACTACACGACTAAAGTGTTTCATTCAACTGATTCCAAAAAATCGATATAATTGAAAAAAAGAAATTGCACCTTACACAGAGAGATGCGCGCGGATACTTGCCCTTGAGAGGTAGCGCGCTATTAATAGCTGTAATTTTATTTCTAGTGCTCCGATTTTTATGAAATCTTAAAGAGATATTCTTGAGGATATGTATTACAAAAATATGCAATACATTTTTTTTTAGATTTTCTGGCGCACCGCAACATATACATAAGCGGCACCCTAATGCGTACATAGCCGAATGAAGGGCGATTGATAATTTAATTTCTTTATTGAGCAGATGGAAACATGAGGTGAGAACCAATCGCGATCTAGTCGCTAACGCAGGCGTATGAAAGGCATCCGGTCTGTTAGTAGGGCTGTTTGAGTTATAATTTGAAATACCATTTTATATTTTATTCTGGTCTAGTGCCTGATTACAAAAGTGCATTATTACGAGCGTATTGTAGAAGCACTACATACATTCATAAAAATAAAAATGGATATTTATCACATGGACCAAAAAGTTCAAATAATTAAATGGTATTTTGGTGGTCGGTCTGTAAGGGATATTAAAGCCATTGTTAACGAAAAATTTCCCAATAGGCGAGTCCCCGAGCGCTGGCGCAGTTTGAATTTGACATGCGCAGATGCTACTAACATGAACATGGTGATTACGTCAGATTTCGGCGAATCTCAACAGAGGCGGACTCGGGTCATTATTATTACAAAACGGTAGTTCACAGAAAATTAAGACGTACTAATGGGCTAATTATTACAAAATGGAGTCGTATTTAGGTGTGGTAATGTTAGTGGTCCCGAAACATGGCACTTAAAAGAACTTACTCACGAAGCTCATAAAAATTCGACCTAAAATGCGAAGAAATTTGATTCACAAGTTATAAAGTTATAATGACAGTTAGATTTTTAATGACCAGTTATAAAAGTGGGGCATAAAGGATCCGTGTTGTTGCCATAGTGGATCTTGGCAACAACACAACACAGTCGGTGATAGCAGCAACAATTGCGGTTTCTTTACAATTGATTAGAATTTACTTCATCAAATTTACCTTTAAACCGAAAAAATATTCGAGTCTTACTTGCCAACTTTTTATACCTGCCAAACGGATATTTGGAACAGGTCTGCCCTTGAAAGAAGACTGGTTTTCCCAGGGTATACCTGTTCCAAATCCCTGCTCCCATAATACCTGTTTTGAGACAAGGAAGACTCTAATATTTCGTCAGATTAAAGGTAAAATTAATTAAGTAACACAAAATCAGCTGTAATAAAACTGCAACAGTTTAACAAAAAACGAAAAAAAGTCGCAAAAATATGCCCTGCTAGTTAAATATCATACGCTAGTTAAAAAGTAATGTTACTCTTTATTTTTTTAAGGAGTTTTAATTGGTAAGTCCCTTTAAGTTTCATTTTTCGTGAACATTGACATTATCACACCTAAATCCGTCGTGTAATAGTCCTCTAGTACGTTTATTCGAATATTCACTAATGTATTTGATGTATTTTCTGTGTATCGCTTTGCAATAATGCCCGAACCTGAGCTACGATTCGCCGCAACTATGCTCTTTAGATTTCCGCTAAAAATCCCCACTAAAACCAATCCCCGCCGGCCCAAGTAAATTCGCCTAACTATGAAATAAAAATGTATCATTTAATATGTTGTTAATATCGACCTATGTACGCATTAGGCTGCCGCTTACTGTATAACCCTTTAAAATACGCACCTCGTAAACTTGCAAAAACCGTTTCCGACCCGCATAACTTCCGACGATAAACGTGCGCCGAATTGCATTTGCAAAAATTACGTCCGCGTCCGAAGAGTTTCAGTTTCAGGAAGGCGCTGAACAAACGCAAGGCAAAGGAAGCCGAAGCGTAGTAGTTCGCGGAGCCAAGTTATTTCTGCAGCGCGGCATTGTAAATAGGGACCGGGAGGGGCCTCGCCGCCCAACTATCCAGGACTTATTCCGGCCGTACCTACGCGTAATTGCGCCAGTTATTCGAAACCTGTTGACTGTTTTACTCACGAAAAGTGGCAATATAACGGCGCTGGGTTACCACCAAGAATCCCTCGCGCCAGTCTCGAGCCCAGTTTATTTTTAAGGCGCATTTACGGCAAATACCGCATTGCTAAACGGAAAGTGTCGATGCCCGTTCTGTGTTCGGTTTCAGTGAATACCTAAATAGTTCGAGTTCGACTAATGGGAAGAACACATGAGGCAGTGGTAACCTTGCGAAGAAGCTCCCCTAACGAGGCGTGGGGGTTCAGTTTGGTGGGCGGTTCGGACGTAAAAACTCCGTTAATTGTCACGAGAGTAAGTTTTAATTTAAAAAGCCATCGTCTAACATTTATTGTTCCAGCGAAATCTAGCGATTTCGAAACAAACAAAAAAAACACTATAGGTATAATTTTATTAAAAATTTACTGATACTTATACCGGGTGCTTCACGGTGAGTGGCCTATTAAAGGGTTTGGGAGAAATGTAAATGATGTGGAGCTGAAAATTTGTATGTGGGTGTTTCCAAGGATATCTACATGTGTATCTAAAATAATGGAGACTCTGGCACTTCCGCATATGCCGGAAGTGAATACTAACTTTGTTATTAAATGACATGCTATTTTTATGCCATATTTAGTTTCTTTTCATTAAAGTTACTTAAATAATTATTCTATATATCTAAAATGAACGGGATTTTCGAGATTATTTAAATTATTTATCAGAGTGTGATTAGACGATCTTTTAACAACTTTATTCTTTCTTAAGTCGGTTATTTTAAATGGAACTTACTGCATTTTATAATGTCGTCCTTTCTTTTCTTTTTTCATCCTCTTTCTATACATATTCTACTCTTCGTACCTAAAATATACGGTTTTTGAGTTATCTCAAAGCATTTATCAAAATGACGAGGGTTACATCGGGTACATTATGCCATGTGGACAACAAATGTTTTAAAACACAATTGATTTTTTCTATAAATATGTAGTTATATCAAATAAATTCAACCTTACCGCAACAGTAGTTTTTAGGTATAGGAAATAACTGTTGTTGGGTTATAGGTAACACAAAAGATAAACGCACTGTAGAGTTGAGAGACGTTTATTTTCAGTACCGTTCGATAGGACAGAAAGGCTGTTAATTTGTAATTTCGAGTTTTACTAAAACGCATCGGGGTTTACACAATACAAATTTCAGTCAGCGATTTATTTAATAGTCTAAACAAAAATATAAGCGAAATGTGGCTTAGGATTAACAAGGATCTTAATGGTCTCCCTACACCGATTCATTTTTGTATACCGGGTGTAACAGGATCATGGTACACCCCCTTTTCTCCTTTAGTTTTCAAGATAGTTGATTGAAATTTGGGATATCCTATATACATAATAAGCGGCACTGTCTGACATACAAGTGATTTTTTTTCCACTTCCGGTTTCGCCGGAAGTGACACTAACTTTGCGATGATTTTTAATTCCTGTCAAAAATTGCGTAGGCTGTGAAAAACAAAAGAAGAGGCCCGTCAGTGTCCGTGAGAGATCTGCCAAGTTAATTTGCAATTTTTTACTAAGCTAATAAAAAAAAACAGTTACTGGAACAATTGAAAAAGGTTTTTTTTGCGTCACCGTTAGGGAGTATTTCCGGACACATGTCCATAGAAACTTTTTCTTATTTTGACCTAACGAATCACCCTCAAGTTTATTAGTTTTGTTGAAAATAAATTTTGTTTGTGTTGTTATCTGTCAACTGATGGCAGGCACGACTTTTATTATTATTTTGTTAATTAGAAAATCGGGACAGAAAAAGATTCTAGATGAATCCGTATGAATTTGCTGCGAATCATTGATCTTGCTGTTGTATTATTTTGTCGAAATTAAAATATACGTCCCCCAAAAAAAGAATAATCCTTGGGGGTTTTATAGGAAATTTAACGTTGAACAAAAAAGTTCCTATAAACATGGGTCCGCAAATGAAGTCTTATTAATGAAAACCTCAAAAAACCACAAAAAAAACGTGTTTTTTTACTTTCATTCAAGAATTAGTACGAAATGGCTCATTGTATCAAAAACTGTCTCGAAGCCAACCTTTTAGTACATCAAATTTGGTGTAGAATGCCGCCAACCGCTTGTTTCCTTAATTCATTGCCGAGATATGATTTTTTGAAAAAATAAATTTTTATAATATCCATGTTTATAGTTAGTTAGAAGATAGCGGAAACCATTGTGACCACTTGGATGGGCTGATTTTCACAGTCTTAGAAGACATTTACCGCTGATTTTGAAAATGAAGTCAAACGGTTAAAAAAGTTCGAGTTGAAAAGAATAAACTTAGGTATTTATGGCAAAAACCAGGTTTTGAGTGAGAAAACATGGATATTATTACAAAAATTATTTTTTTCAAAAAATCATATATCGGCAATGAATTAAGGAAACAAGCGGTTGAAGGCATTCTACTCCAAATTTGATGTACTAAAAGTTTCTTCGAGACAGTTTTTGATACAATGAGCCATTTCGTAGTATTTCTTGAATGAAAGTAAAAACACGTTTTTTTTTGTTTTTTTTTTTTTTGAGATTTTCGTTAGTAAGACTTCATTTGCGGACCCATGTTTATAGGAACTTTTTTTGTTCAACGTTAAATTTCCTATACAACTCCCGAGGATTATCCTTTTTTTTGGGACAACCTGTATATTGCACGATCTCAAGCTATTATTTTTAAACTTGTTTTCTTCAAATGTCAGTTTTATAAGACGTCCAAAGTCGAACATAATTCATAGAGAAGTAATAAAATTAGATAAAAATAGGTTATTTTTATCTTACACGTTGTAAACATTTTTTCTCGGTGCACTCTTCATAAGTTTACTTATGAAGTTAGTTAGCAGACACGTTTTTATTTTCTTATTAATACGCTCGGGCTTAATATAAAATTGATTTTTTTTGACGCAAAACTGCCGAAACAAAAAAATAAATAAAAGGGTAAACACGAATTTCCTCGTCACCAAGAAATAAAAATAAACCAGATCAGCTTGCTCAAAACATTGCATGTAACATTTGTTTTCTAAACTGTCTTGCATAATAAAGGACACATAATTGAAGTGCCTTTAGGTGAAATTGGCTGATTTTATAATTTGCTCTCCATGACCAACCGATCAGAAGGCTCTATGGACTCAGTGTTAAAATGAATAGTTTTTCTGTCATTGTTGAAGTTTTGTTGTTTACCGATACACATTTAATAATTCGCAGTTTAATGGAACACCCTGTTAATAATATTACATCAATAAATGTTAAAAATAATAATAATTATTACACAGTGATGAGCAAAAGTATGGAACCACGAAAATATCTCTGAAATTAATACAAATATTGATAAGAAATCTTGAACGTGAAAATTAGCCGTAAATGTCATAACATGAACTTAACTTGATCTATACAGTGTGTTCAAAACACGGCGATGTATACAAGTTATTTTTTTAACAGAATGCCATATTTTTTTCACATTTCCAATATTCTTTAAAGAGATGATTCTAACGACTAGCATACTTGGTATCTAAAGTGAATATTTTGAGAGCTACAAACAAATAAATAAAGTAAAGTAATATTTATAATTTTCACACAAAACTGTTTTAATTAAAAGCTAAATAATTGAGATAAAACAGATTGCGCGACCAAAAATAGTTTCACTATTCACTAATTAAGTCCTGAAGAAATCTGAATACATTAGACTAATAGTTGGCAAAAATTTGTTCGTTTTTTTTTTGTCCTAAACCTCAAAATCTTTCGTCAATAATTGTCGTTATTGGTTACACGAGAATCTTCACTAGACGCAAGAATCACCTAAACAGTACCCTCAAAAGCTGAACGTTCGGGCTGGTATTTACAGAAATCGAGTCATAGGATCATTTTTTAGATGAAAATTTAACCGGACCCAGACTCATAGAGCTTTTGATAATTAAATAATTCCTGTATTAGACGAAAAAGGAAAACTTCCTGATATCTGATTGCTGCAGGATGGAAGGAATTGATGAAATTGGTGTAACTGAAATGGCCTGCGCGATCCCCAGACCTTAGTCCAATGGATTACTTCCTCTGCGGTCCTAAGGTCCAAAGTTTATTTTCAGAGACCTAACACATTGCCACAATTGGCTCAGAGAATAACTGAGGAAATTAAAAAAATGACACCGGAAGTAATAGGGATGGTTACGAGAAAATTTACATATAAGTAGATTAACTTACTGTCACTCTACTACGCATAGCTTATTCACATATTCAGCTACTATTACACACTATTAATAAATCTAATAATAACCAGAGTGTTTGTCAATTTATTCTTTAGTCTTCGTTAAAAAAAATCTAAAAAAATACGATTTTGATTTGTCTGTGGCTCTCAATGGATGCCAAGTATGTTAGTTCGTTAAAATCAGCTCTCCAAAAAGTATCGGAAAATGTAAATATATAGTATACAGGGTATTCCATTAAAAAAAACTTTAGTCATTGTGTTTTGGAACACTCAATATATCTCAAGGTAAGTTCATGTTTTTTAACTTTGATTTGCACGTTTAAAATGTTGTATCAATATCTCTATTAACTCTATGAAATTATTAACTTCAAGTAGAATCTACAAATCTACTCTAATTTTCTCATATTACATAGTTTAAAATTATTGTTCACTAGATTTATTTACGTCAACATACGTACATAATTTATTGTTTACAAATGTACAAGTGGGTTCATTAAAATTGTACGTGTTTGCCAATATGTCGTTGTATATCAGCACAAAATACACGAATATTTGAGTACAACATATACATATTATTTAGTCGTATTTTATTGTACCCTGTGTTTCAAAGATGTAATGTAATTTCAAAAGAGAACATACTAAAATTCGGTTTTGTGCCATCGTAATAAATGCAGTAGATACGACTATAATCTATTTTTACATCTTCAGAAATTAAAATAAATTTATTAGAACAGTCAGAACCGTGTTTCCCATCCATTTTACTCTCGATAACTTTCTGAAAGCTTATTCTATAAAATATGTAGGTTATAAGATAAAAGTTATATGAATTACTATTTATAAACAACTGCCATGTTAATGGACGTACGTTTTACTAAATCCAGATGTAGAAAATGAATGGATTTCGTACGACATTACGCGAGATTATATGTAGAGGGAGATCGATTTATCATAGGAAGTGAGTTTTTCTGAGAAACGGCTGAGAGAAATTAATTTTTGTTTACGGTAAATCACTTTTACTCTCCACTCGAAATTAAGGCAAAAATAAGAAATATGCCAAAAATGTTTTTCCGGCAACATACGTTTTTTATTTTACCATTACAAAGACATATTAATGTTGTGATATTTTTCTATTCAGTCAGTTTCATCCCAGCACGTCTGGGTTCGGCCATAACCTCAAAAAACACCCTCAAATTTGCTATATCCGTAAAACCACAAACCCTATGGCTCTTAATCCTCATGATACTATAATGCAATAACCCACTAACTCCACATCCACATAACCCCACAGCCACATAACCACATAGCCACATAACCACATAGCCGTCTTAATTTTTAGTAAAAGCAAGTAAACTGACACATTCTTATACAGAGATTATATTCATTTAGCTAACAGCTTACAAGAAAAACAGATAGGGTACTAAATAATAAATAACCATAACATTTTTAATATTCAAGATACAAAAAAAAATGTAAAACAAAAAAAGGAACGCACAATTAATATATCTTTGTAATGGTAAAGTAAAAAAGGTATGTTGCTGAAAGAAACTCTTCTGAGGCGTCGCGACGCTTAGCGTAGTTAAGTCATATTTTTTATTTTTGCGTGAAGGTGAGTAAAAGTGATTCACCGTTCACAAAAATTAATTTCTCTCAGCCGTTTACGAGAAACACTCACTTCCATGATAAATCGATCACCCTGGACAGGATTATTTGTTACAAATTAACCACATTTATTGACATCATTATTGTATATACGAAAAAGTTTCAAAATTGTATGACTGTAGCTGAATTAACTAAATAAGGGAACCTGTCGTTACTTTAGGACAGAAAAAATGATATTAACAAAACTATGATTTTCTCACGCCACTGTTGCTTGACGACATATTCAAAAAAATTCAGTAAAACCAAACAAATTTTTCTTGAAACATGTTTCTGCCTGTCAACATGTAATGTATATTTGTTTACGCCGAACTTACACTAAACAAAAAGTTCCCTGCCAAAGAGGTAAGAAGAGATACGAGAATATGAACATAAATACTGAAAAAGTTAAAACAACTTGCGCCCAGGACTGGCGATGCTTATTTTTAAACCTGTTACTTGAGTGTTCCAAATCGGTTAATCTTGACATTAATTGGCTACTACAGACACAATAACAGAATGTAGTGTTTTATAATGCTACACTGAGATACAGCTTTATTGAATAGTAGATCTTAAATGCGGGAAGTTATTATTGATACGCATTGTTTTACAACGGTCGCATGACATATTGGTTGGTTTTGTTTATGCTAGTTAATAAGTTTACTAAAGTACCCCAACGATTTATCTTAAATCAAATTTCTAAATTCCCTAACGAAGAAATTTCTAAATTCCAGGTTTTTCAAGGATATCAATTAAAAAAAAACTTCGCACATTTTAAACGTTGTTTGTTATAGTTTTTTATAAGGTTGAAGCAGTCAGTAGAACCAAGATCATTAATGCTACCCTATAGAGCCGAAATCATTACATTTGGAGTGCCATGTGTAAATATTTTATGATTTATTGGAATTATAATGAACATTAATGGTTAAAGGGAAAAAAATCGGTTGTTCGAAAATTCGTGACTTGAAACTGAATTAGCTGAAGATTATTGAAGATAGAGTGATTTTTAATTGATACTTTACTGAATTTATTAAATTTCATATAGGTAATAACGTAATATTCAATTTACATTAGTCCTACACATTTTCGTTGACAAAATATTTTCAAAGCGTTTTCAAAAGTTCCATTCAGGAACTCATACTTTATCGAATGGCATTTTTCATGCATATGATATTATTATTTCGTCAAGAAGTGAAGTCCTTTTCAAGATCATGAAAATGTTATAATTGTCGTCGAGAGAAATAATCGAGGAGGTTATTCGCGAGTCCGTCTCTGCATCCAAAAATAAAAAAATAAAAACTGGATAAGAAGTGACCACAAAATATTTATGTCCAATCTCGAGTTTCGAAATTCGGAAAATTTATTTTTTAAAATTAATTGCTCGTCAAAATTAGAGAAACACTTTCTAGATTAGAGCCATTTACGTTCTATTCGAGTTAGATACTTGTGGTTTTTAATTTTCGGTATCCTATAGGGTTGGTTTTAATGCCCCCAAGTACTCTGTAACTTAAACGGTTTGTCGTCCACACCCTGAAAAGCAACCCCATGTTGACCGACCAACCCCGAAATTTAAGATTTTGACGGCAATTTCAGAAACCTATAACTCCATCTCGGCACACATTAAGATCTCCTCAGTAAGTTCCGTGTAATTGGTCGCTGTCCCATCTCTTCAACCCATTTCAGAAACCCTAAGCCACCCCTTTGCATTTACGCAGAGTTTTGCGTGGTTTAACTTCTGTTGGGCGAATCCACTGATCCTAAGCCGCCTAATAAATTGGCGTGGGGCGCCTCAACTCACTTTCACCCTTCTGCAACTCAAGCACCCCTCCAGACCACACCCACGCCAAAGGTGAGAGCGAGTTGTGGCACCGTACACCAATTTATTATTCAGCATTAAGGTCAATGGATTCGCCCAACAGAGGTCAAACCACGCAAAACCCTGCGTAAATGCAAAGGGTTGGCTTTGGGGGTCTGGAAATGGGTTGAAGAAATGGGACAGCGACCAAATACACAGAATTTATTGAGGAGGTCTTGATATGTGCTAATAATAAGTCTTAATAATAATTATAGTTCTTATTCCATCCTGTATGTCTCTGAAATTGAAGTCAAAATCTTGCGAATTCAAATTTCGACATGGGGTTGCTTATTGGGGTGTGGACTGCGAACCGTTTTAAGTCACAACGTAGCGTCTTCGGGACATTCAAACCAACCCTATAGGCTACCGAAAATTAAAAACTGCAAGCCTCTAACTCGAATAGAACGCAAATAGCGCTAATCTAAAAAGTGTTTTTGAGCAATTTATATTTACATATTTTGTTTTTATTGAATTCGACAACAGAAACGGGCAATATTTAAGGTTTTTATCGGTTTGATTTCGAGAGCTACTAGCCATTAATGAGACTGTTCAATAGATGATTTGCGACAACCGTTAATTTTAAGTATCACGATTCAGTTAAACAGTAATGAATAGAAATATATAAATAAGCAGGTAATTTTAGATGTACTTGAAATTGGTTGTGAATGGTGTTATCTAAAATGTTTTGTTGCCAGGTTGGATTTGGTTCTCCTGTCGAGGGCGTCCTTCATCGAGGTGATATAATTACCAAAGTCGGAAACTATGATTCTCGAGACATTCGTCATCAGGATGCGCAAAACTTATTTAAAAATGCTGGCAATAACATCCGAGTTGTAGTTCAGAGGTGAGTTGACTTGTGGTGTGTCATCAAAGTTGTATCTAAATCTAAAATAACACAAGGGCGTAGCCAGTATTTTTCTTTGGGTGGGGCGATCCAATGCAGATTAAACAAAAAAGTAAAAAAAAGGTCATTGGAGGCAACGGCAAGCGCAATCCCCCGACTATTTTGGTTTTTACTTGACCATTTGGGGGCTACGCCCTTGAAATAACATTTTCAATAGCCAGGAGTGACAAATTAAGTCACTAACTAACACGGTCAAAATTAATTAAGCATTAAATAAACACGTTTTTTTTTAAAGCTTGACAATGGTATTTAAATAGCTTTAGTAGAAAAATTGTTTTGGATTTTGACCCTCTACATTGGTCATAATATGACGGAAGCCTGTAAATAAAATAATATACAGGGTGTCTATAAGTAATAGTGCAGAAAGCATGAGTAGATCCTAGGTGTCCAAACATTATGATTTAATGAAAATCCTAGTCCAGTAGTTACAAATGGAAGTTAAAAATATGTGAATCTGAATTCCAATTTAACGTCTCATTAAGAAAGTGCTCTGTTTTCTTGTAGAAGGCGCTCTACATATGTATATGTGGCATTGCTTTAAAAACCTTTTTTTCTCGTAAGTTGATTTATGAAAGTTTTAAAAAGCAAAATATTTAATTTTTTTTTTTTATAATTAGTATAATATTCAAATTAATGTAATTTATCACTCCTTAGAACATAGGTAAAAAGAATAATCAAAGTACATAAATCATAATATTGTGTGAATAATATGAAGTCGTCGAACAGGCAAACAGGTAACTTTTCTTCTTTTTTTCGATTTACACTTTTTGATATGGCAATAGACAAAATGGCTCTAACCCCGATCCAGATACGATGTTATCTGAATTTTTTAAATGGCAACCCTACATTCTTCTGATCTCCAATAACCTACCTAACAAATAGTCTAAAAATCAACAGAAATTCATACGCGAAAATATACCGTATCAATGATAAGTTCAAAATGTAAGTCATTATTCATTATCTCTTAATCACAAACAAAACGATCAAAAGTTCCTCTCTACACACTGTGTGGAACAATACATTCTGGTCATTTACATGCATCTGATATAGTATTTGGACCCTCGGTTCATCAAGTTTTCTGGTATCTCCATACTACAAAGAAAAAAGTGTAATGGAGTGAGGTCAGGTGGCGCAGGTCATTCAGTTAAATCTGGCGACCAATTCAATGCCTAAGAAACACGTGGTTTTAAAGTATATTTTTAGCAAACTAGGAATTGTCACGATCAGCCAGGCCATATCTAGGCATTTCTCATTTGGTCATCCAGATTTTTCAACTAATTTTAAGGTAGAAAGCTCTTATAAATATATGGCCAAAAACGTTTCGTTTCGTAGATACCGGGTGTTAAATTTTTTTATTACTTTACCTTTTTTTGTATTCATACTGTAATATGCGTATTTTATGAGTAAGATTGCTCGTTAACTTCAGCTTGTCATTTTTCACAACCTACTTTAGTGTTAAAATTAGCCTTGTAGTATTTTTACGTTATACAGTGAGGTCCATAAGTAACGGATAAATTCATTATCTACGTAATTTACAATTTATGAGTAAAATCCTGAAACACGTCAATTTTTAATTCTAGAATGACATTTTTTGAGCATAATTTTTATACCTCCCTCCAACCCCCTTGGAGTGACAGCTACCCCTTTAAAATATTTAAATGGAACGAGGGTGCGTGTGATAGCTCATTTGAAAGTTGATTATCTATTCAGCAATATAAGGTTTTTTGAATTTTGTATATTTTTCATCAAGAAAATTAAATTTGATAATTTCAAAATTATTATTATTATTATGAAATGTATACAATCAAGTGCTTATGTGCCAAATATCTGTCAAATGTGACGGTTTTAGTTAATTTTGTGTAACATTCAACTTAAATGTATCGGTTTCCCTGATACGCTGCGCAAAATACCCAACAAAAAAGAAAGAAGTAAAAAGGGTTTCTTTTTACATATCAGAAAAAATTATACATTTAAATTTCTTTATTTGCTACATCTGTGAAAACTTGATCATTATTTTGACAATGAGTCTTTCGGATACCCAAAGAATTGAAATTTTGATATTATTAGGATGTGGTGATAAAACAAGAACGCAGAAGCAGGTATGCGAAATATTCAATACTATACTTAGTATTGAAAGGTTTTTTGAATTTTGATGACCGCCTTTTGATGACCTGACCGCCGCATTTCCCAGTCTACGGTTAGTAGAATAGAAAACAAATTTCGTGAATTTGGAAATGTCACAGATATTCCTAAATCTGGTAGGAAACGAATTTTAGACGATGAACAGAAATTGGATATATTATTAGATATTCAAGATAATCCACATAAACCTACAAGACAAGTTGCCGCCGATAATGATGTTAGTAAAACGTCCATAGTGCGTCTTCTAAAAAATGAAAAATACCGCCCATATAAAATTCATTTGGTTCAAGAACTTAACGACGATGACCCTGATCGCCGATTGGAATTTTGCGAAGTCATGACAAATAGATGCCAAGATAATCCTTTATTTATAAAAAAACATTCTTTTTTTCTGATGAAGCAACATTCGTCTTAAATGGAACAGTCAACAAACAGAACTGTAGATACTGGAGTACAGAAAATCCACATGTGATGATGGAGGCCAATACTCAATATCCTGAGAAGGTGAACGTTTGGGCTGGAATTATAAATTCTCAAATTATCGGACCATATTTCTTTGATGGCACATTAACTAGCGCGCGATACTTGGATTTCTTGCAAAATTTTTTAGTTCCAGAGTTAAGAATGCTTTTCCCAGATGATGACAACCCCAATGAAATTGATAGAAATATTTGGTTTCAGCAGGACGGAGCTGCACCATATTTTTCATTGGAAGTGAGAGCCTATCTGAATTAAGTTTTTCCCAATAGATGGATCGGTAGACGCGGTGAAATTGAGTGGCCTACTCGTTCTCCCGATTTGACCCCGCTTGACTATTTTTTATGGGGTTACTTAAAATCGAAAATCTACTTCAACACACCAAATAACGTAGAAGATTTAAAAGACAGAATAAGGCAAGAAATTAATCAAATCACCCCGGAAACAATACAAAATGTTTTAGAAGAATTTCAACAACGCCTCCGTTATTGTCAAGAAGCAACGGGTGCCCAGTTTGAACATTTGATTTAAACTGTTCTTTCCTTCTGTTTCATGTTCTTTTCTTTACTTAGTAGCATTGAAAATGTTATATTTTTCAATAAAAAAATATAGAAATTAAAAAAATCTTATGTTGCTGGATGGATAATTAAAAACCCTTTCAAATGAGCTATCACACGCACCCTCGTTCCATTTAAAATTCTTAAAGGGGGTAGTTGTCACTCCAAGGGGGTTGGAGAGGGAGGTATGAAATTATGATAAAAAAATGTCATTCTAGAATTAAAAATTGCCGTGTTTCAGGATTTTACTCATAAATTGTAAATTACGTAGATAATAAATTTATCCGTTACTTACGGACCTCACTGTATATAGATGGATATTTTGCTAAATACTTTGAAAATAGTGACGGATTACACAGGCCAACAAAATTTTACTGATTTTCGGAAGCAGAAACTCTAGTACACTTTTCCGAAAGTTTTCGGTGTGCCAAATCCGAATCTGGCCTCTAAATTGTTTCATCGCGTCAGGATTTTAAGATGTCCTAACCTAAAAGTGCAAAAAACACTGTTTTTTTTTTACCTATTTTGAGGTTATGTAGCATCAAGTATGTGTCTCACCGATCTACTCAAATACGAGCCAAAAGCAGAGTACAATGTGTCTCTTTGAGCATATTTTTCTAAATATTGTTAAATTACTGTATAAGCATTTTCAAGGTCGTCGTCAGATTCGAAAAATTCAAAATATCGCATCCGATATGACGGACAAAAATTTCATAAAGCGATTAATTCAAAATTTGACTGATTTTCGGAAGTAGAAAGTTTTCGGTGCGCTGAATCTGAATCTGGCTTCAGAATTGTTTTATCAAGTTAGGTTTTTGAGATATCTTAACATATTCGAGGTTATGTAACGTCGAGGTAATTTTTTTCTGCCCACAAACTCTAAATCTGGGGGCTGTGGGCATGGGATTTGTTAGCTTGGGTCTTGTGAACTTGGATTTTATAGGCTTAGGGTTTGTGAGCCAACCTTTGAACCAATCGTCGAAATCACATCTGACCTATGACCTGAGTATAGTTATAAAAAAAGTTGACATTGATATAACCTTGAAGGTCATTGTCAAGATCAAAACCAACGTCACTAATGAATTCCTTGTAAAAAGTTACTTAGAGAATGACCTTGATATTCTTGAAAAATCTTATCGTACATTCGCAATCAGAAACCTTCATAATCAAAAACTATGAAATTTCCGCCATGAAATTATGTCCGCCATATTCATTTTGAATTTTTAGAATCTAACAGTGGATCTTCAATCAAGACCTTGAAAATGCTTATACAGTAATTTAACAGTATTTAGAAAAATACACCCAAAGGGGTAAGTTGTACTCTATTTTTCGTTTGTATTTGAGTAAATCGATGAGACAGAAATTTGAAATTGAGTCAAAATTTTTGAAACGTGTCACGAAAATGTCGACATAACCGAAACTTCAAAGAAATGGTGAATATCAAAAGTACTAAGTGTAGTTATGACACCATTAAAAAGTCAAAATTGGATGCTCCTTTCGAAAAAAAACTCACCGAATGACAAACGATTTTTGACGGCGGTCACCCGCGCCGAGCGCGAGCTTTCACGTTGGGAGCGTGTTTGTCGGTTACACAAACACATTTGGCGAATAATATTATTAATGATGAAATTCCGGTTAACAAAAGTAAATTAGGTCAATTAAACAATTGTCAAATTTAAGACAGTATAAAATTAATAATAATTAAAAACTAATATTACAAAATGAAATAATGTGCATAATATGTTGTCATAAATAACAAGAGTGTTTTTCTGCAGAGTGCAGTCAAACACTGTTCGAAATACGTTTTTTTAATAGAGTTTTCACTTTTTGAGAACAGTTTGCAGTACATATGCTCATTATAGCAGGGTAGAAAGCAATTCAAATAGGGTACTCAAAGATCTTTTATGAGCTTCATGCTCTTCAGTTGTACAGAAATCAAATTCGATGTTTTTGAAAAAACTTTGAGCTCATTGAACTTCTTGCTGTCGTAATTTGGTCTTGATTTGTTCGCTGTAAACTAGCTTTGTAAGCATGTCTTTTTACTGTTCCACCAAGCCCATCACACGCGCCTTTTCCAAGAGCAAAAAATGGCTTCATGTTTTAATGAATTACAAAAGTTTGATTTGTTGTAAATTTCATTGCTTTCTACCCTGCGATAATGAGCATATGTATTGCAAACTGTTCTCAAAAAGTGAAAACTCTATTAAAAAACGTATTTCGAACAGTGTTTGACGTGCACTCTGCAGAAAAATACTCTTGTTATTTATGACAACATATTATGCACATTATTTCATTTTGTAATATTAGTTTTTAATTATTATTCATTTTATACTGTCTTAAATTTGACAATAGTTTAATTGACCTAATTTACTTTTGTTAAACGGAATTTCATCATTAATAATATTATTCGCCAAATGTGTTTGTGTAACCGACAAACACGCCCCCACCATGAAAGCTCGCGGTGACCGCCGTCGAAAATCGTTCGTCATTCGGTGAGTTTTGTCGATTCCCAAAATTTTCTTGTTGCTTTTTGTTCGTCAGATTATAACGAACAATTTGTGACACGTAACAAATAAAAAAAGGCCCAGAAGGTTTTCGTTTTGCTTTTTGTTTATATTAAACAATAGTCGATTTTATTGTTATAAATAATTTGTCGGTATGGTAATATTTTTTTTTTTTTCGAAAAGAGCATCCAATTTTACGTAAGAATCGACTTTTTCTATAGTAAGTACTTTATATTAAATATTAAATAATAATTTTGGAATAAAAAGCTACCTTTTTTTTATAACGATGTTCATTTGTTAATAACTTGTGCACCATTTGATATTTTTTAAAAACATTTTAATGCTGTCATAAGTACACTTAGTACTTTTGATATTCACCATTACTTTGAAGTTTCGGTTATGTCGAAATTTTCGTGACACGTTTCAAAAATTTTGACTCAATTGTCATATCTCGGTGAAAAAAAAATATATAGACGACTCCTAATTGATTTTAAAGGGGAAGAATTATACTTTTAAATTCTACTACTAGTCTTGTGAAAACAAAATACCTTATAATGTTACATAACCTCAAATATGCCAAAAGGCAGTGTTTTTTGCCCCTTTAAGTTAGGATATCTCTATAACCTGACGTGATGGAGGAATTCTGAGACCAGATTCGGATTCAACGCACCGTAAACCTTCGGAAAAGTATACAAGAGTCTCTGCTTCCACACTCTTCTTGTCCTGGGTTATCGTTGAGCCCTCAGTGCTGTCAGAAAAAAAAATGGTTGGTCCAAAAAAAGAACGTGCCCTCTGAAAGGACAGCACTATGTATATAATTTAAACTTCTAATGACATTTACTTGTAAGTATTTCAGAGTGTAGCATATTGTACAAAATATCAAAAATTAGCTTTAAATATTATGCAAAATATACGATAAAAAATTACTTTTTAAACACTTTATAAACGAAAAGTATTTGATCACGTTTATAAAAACTTTCTATCTTAAAATTACTTGAAAAATCGCCAAATCAAAACATTAAATTACGTGTAAAATATTGGATACTTATTAAGGAACATATGTTTTAAAAACTTTATATCTTAAAATTACTCGAAAAATCACGAAACCAAAACATTAAATTACGTGTAAAATATTGGATACATATTAAGGAACACCCAAGTCAAATAACGACATTCTTCAAGTTCTTCATTAAATAAATATTGATAACATCATATCCGGGTTGCTGTTAGCGCCATCTTCATCTGTTGCTATATTAAAAAGTATAATATAACGAAAGAAAATTGACTCCTCTTGGAGGATTTTAAACTGAATCGTGTGTTTTGTGAGTTATCGAGTTTATTCCACGCTTCATTTAACTTCAATTATGACGCAAGAAGACTAGTAATACTTTCCACAGGATAATTAATTCTGCCTCAAATATTTTTATTATGAAAAACCTCTGAAAAACTATTTATAAATATGTGGATCAATTGGTATTCCGAGCAACCGAGGCAATAAAACTTACTGTTTCAATCGAAGCTAAGACATGAGCAATAAACACATAAAAAATTGGCAATCATTGTGGTCTAATTTTAGTCCGGCGACTGCCCCATTTTCCTTCCGATGTTAAAGACATGCGTTTTTGTGCAGTAGCCTCGATTAATGCACGCCCCGAATGTAAAACAAAGTACGAGATTCTGTTCGAGATGCACGAAGGACGTTCACCTTTCAGAGGTATTTTTATAATGTCGAAAACAGTATAAATAAACAGAATTTTGTATACAACAATCAATTAAAATTGCTATCTAATTTAAACCGTTAGATATAAGGTGCCTAAATTAAACGGCGTCTGAAGATTTTATTTAGAGAGTTATGTACTGGGTGACAGAAAATGATAGTCCCTTCCTTTTTTGTTTAGGATGCTTTATGGCTTTATGGCTTTATTCATAAATATATATTCATTAGTTAATATTCGTCGTTAGAAGACATGAAAAAAGATGTATTTTTATTAATATTATTACATATTTCTTGTTGAGATATCAATAAAATTGGCAAAAACAAAGCACGCCACGAAGGCGTACGCGTCATAAGTGTAATGTACAAAAGTAACTAATAGCCTTTCACACGTTTGCCATATTTTACAGTGAAATTATATCGCATTATTCAACGTATTGCATACAACGGAGGTAATACAACAGCACCAGCTGACACAGGAGTACTGCAATCAAATTAAAAAAGTAACCCCCCCCCATCACATGCTGCACGAGTTACCTAAGTGTATCGTAAATATCAGTTAAATTTGGAATTCAAAATACTTAAACACCCCGTAACTTTTGTACCAACTGGACCAAGGTAAGTTTGGTAAAATTGTAATATTTTGATATCCAGAATATATCCCTGCTCTCTATACTGTTAGTTATGTATCACCCTATGTGTATATCCATTTTAATTTAAGTTTAGGCTGTTAACATTTAGATGTGTTTTTGGGTGTTGGATGTTTTAGCAAATAACTGCTCGTCAAAATTAGCGTAACACTTTTTAGATGAGCGCCATTTTCGTTCTATTTGAGCTAGAGACTTGTGGTTTGAAAATTCCGGTAGCCGATAGGGTTGTTTTTAATTCTCCGAAAGTCGCTATATTGTGACTTAAACGGTTCGCCGTCCACACCCCAAAAACCAACCCTATGTCGAAATTTGAATTCGCAAGATTTTGAAGGCAACTTCAGAGTCCTACAAGATGGATTAAGAAGGACGCTGTCGGGTAAAAACCCTATTCTGGCATACATTACGACCTCCCCAACAAGCCCTGAGCGTTTGGTCGCTGCTCCACCCTTTCAACCCATTTCCAGCCCCCGTGATTCATCCCTCTGCAGTTATGCTGTGTTTCACATGCCCTGACCACTGGTTGGCGGTTTCATTGATCCAAATGCTACTAAAATTATTCGATCTAGAGCGTCACAACCAATTTTCACTCGCAGACCATTCAAACATCCCTCCAGACCATCACTACACCTACCCCCCATTCACCCCCTCTAGTTCCACCACTGTTGGAGGCTACGTGGGCAGTCGTTTGGTCTCTAATTCATGTCCTAACATCACATGAAGTATCTCGAAGTTGACTGGACTCACTAGGGACCGTCGATTGGGCGCCAAAAGTAAAATTTTACCCCCAATCTACCCCTTGCAAATTTGCTACGTTGAGGGGGATGTAAGCAGGTCTCTACACGTGGGGTGAAATAGAAATAGAATAGAAATAGAGTTCCTGAGTAAGCCTGAACCCATTCCGGCCCACTTGAGTAGTTCGTCTTTTTCAAATCCTTCTTTGTTTAACACCCTTCAAAAAATATTTGAGTGGGCGAAAATTCTTAAATAAGAGGTCGTTGGGTAGATGTAGCATTCCCTTATACGTGTGCGAATCGATAATTGTGAAATCCGTGAGAGAGACGCTCGATGAGCACGACAAGTGTTCCTTGTAGCTTGGGCAAGCGAACACCTGACTTTCCCAACGCCTGGAAGGTAGGCCACCCCTAACAGCACCTGTCCAGTGTCACGTAGTTTTTTGAGGTTTCCAATTCATTAAAAGGATTTGTGAGAAAAAGGCCCCTCTTGTCATTTCCTTCCAAATTGAAAAAAAATGAACTCACATTTTGCCATACTACAAAGAACATTAAAAGATTAATTGGTCCGTTTTTGAACTGTGTAACCCAAAGTTACAGAGTTAAAGTTTTTTCTATTACCGTTAAACAATGTTTTCTCCATCAACAAATTCCTAAAACGCAACTAAAAGCTGAAAAATATCGAATTTATCTGGCAAAATTTATGCAAAACCGACTTTTCCGTGACCTTCTCTGCCGTGACACTGGACAGGTGTTGTTAGGGGTGGCCTACCTTCCAGGCGTTGGGAAAGTCGGGCGTTCGCTTGCCCAAGCTGCAAGACTGCAAGGAACACTTGTCGCGCTCACCGAGCGTCTCACTCACGGATTTCACGATTATCGATACGCACACGTGTAAGGAAAGGTTACATCTACCCAACGACCTCTCATTTAAGAATTTTCGCCCATTCAACAATGTTTTGCAGGGTGTTAAAAAAAGAGGGTGCTGGGATACAAAGAAGGATTTGAAAGAGATGAACTACTCGGAGTGGGTCGGAATGGGTTCAGGCTTACTCAGGAACTCTTTCTAAGTCACCTCCACGTGTAGAGACCTGCTTACATCCCCTCAACGTAGCAAATTTGCAAGGGGTAGATTGGGGGGTGGAATTTTACTTTTGGCGCCCAATCGACGGTCCCTAGTGAGTTCAGTCAACTTCGAGATACTTCAGGTGATGCTAGGACATGAATTACAGGCCAAACGAGCCTCCAACAATAGTGGAACCAGAGAGGGTGAGTGGGGGGTAGGTGTAGCGATGGTCTGGAGGGATGTTTGAATGGTCTGCGGGTGAAAATTGGTTGTGACGTTCCAGATCAAATGATTTTAGCAGCATTTGGATCAATGAAACCGCCAACCAGTGGTCAGAGCATGTTAAACCCAGCATAACTGCAGAGGGATGAATCACTGGGGCTGGAAATGGGTTGAAAGGGTGGGGGCAGCGACCAAATGGTCAGGACTTGTTGGGGAGGTCGTAATGTGTGCCAGAATAGGGTGTTTACCCGACAGCGTCCTTCTTAGTCCATCTTGTAGGAGTCTGAAGTTGCCGTCAAAATCTTGTGAATTCAAATTTCGACGTGGGGTTGGTTCTTGGAGTGTGGACGGCGAACCGTTTAAGTCACAGCATGGCGACTTCGGGGCCTTAAAAATAATCCTATAAGCTAACGGAATTTTCAAACCGCAAGTCTCTAGCTCAAACAAAACGAAAATGGCACTCATCTAAAAAGTGTTACGCTAATTTTGACGAGCAGTTTATTACTAATATTTTAGAAAACTTTTTCAAAAAGCCTGTAGCAAATTGGCTGTCAAGAACATTATTTTTTCTGCCTATCTACTAAATCAAATTGTAGACGTTTTTATTACCGCATTAATGTATTGCTCCTTTTTTTATGATTGCAAAGTTAAAAAGACATGTACTTCATCTTTGACATTGTAATGTGACGTAATACTGGGCTGTTTAGAAAGTCCTTTGTGCATAAACTTAATTTTATTTTAATATTAAATTCAAAAGTGACAAAAACAATTTTAACAAAGAGTTGGTTCACAGCCTCCTAACCTTCCCCTTCCCAGTAGGGTTGCCAACTTTTAAATATAAAATAATTAAAGGGCAACCTAGCACCACCAGCGCATTCACCAAATACTTAAAATTATAAGTAAATTATATATGTACATACGAGTACATATTATGATGGATGCTTATTACGGATATATAATTAAAAAACATATATGACATGAAACAAGAAAGTAAAAAAAGGTGAAAAAATGCACACACGTAATGTGTGTCTTAGACTGTGGACTCAAATATCACTGGAACTTTCAAATACCAATGAAATATGTTCATTTATACACAAAAAGTCAAACGAGGATTCGCCTAGTCAATCAGAGGTTGGAGTGGGGATTCATCGGTTAGATTTACCCATTACCAACATTTAGGACAGGAAAATAACTGAAATAGTAAATTTAGGCGCTATGGGATTTTTTTTATTTCATTTTATTTGAAATTTGAGTTTTGTTTATTATTATTAACTCTATATTTTGAATATTGATAATATTATTTTGCTTTTGAAGGAGAAATATTGTCCTTTGACACACCATAAAAGAACAAAGGACAATTTCCCAATTGTTTCGGTTGCCAATCCTACCTCTCAGCCCTACCAAGGAAAATACGTGTTTTCTGGTATTTCAGTTACCTAATAATTTTTTAACCTAATCCACCATTTAATGTGGAGACCTAAAAAATTTTTCATATTTTTTATACAGTTTAAAGCACATTGTCTTGAATGATTAAAAAAAATATTTAAATCCCCGGCGTAAAAGATTTAAAAAAATGAATAACAAGTTTTGTCATTTTTTTGCTGTTGTGACTGTACTGTTGTGAAAAGATAAAGAAATGACGTGGCACCGCATAATATTTATTATTATTTTTTGGGTATGATTCAAAACATTTTTTTTTGTCAGCAAATGTTGCCATTTTTAAAGTTTAATCAATTCATGGAGAATTTAAGTTTTTCGTTTTAAGATATAATTTAGAGATCGACGGAAATCCAGACTAAACCCCACAAACCTAGGGTAACCCCAACCCTAAGGGGGAGATACAATTAGAGGGTCCAAAAAATCTATTGTTTTTTTTTTACCTAAAAAAGATAGTAAATGTAGTGTGGAATATGCATGCAATGTTTTAAAATCAAATTCAAAGCCCTTCTATTTTTTTGGCCGTTCCTCGAAGAGAGAGTACTTGGGACGAATTTATATAGGCTCGCCAAGAGCTTCAGCAAAGTATTTTATGAAGAAGTTATGAAGAGTCTGAGAGCTACTGATGCCCTTGGCCTTAATCACTGATTAAGGCGTAAGTATAGTATCATTTTCAGGCAGTCAAAACTTTAAACGCGTTTTTCTCAAAACAGCATTTTTAAAACTTGCGGGAAACATATCTCAAAAAGTTCTCAACCGATCTTGACACGAAACTTTCAGGATTTCTCGTCTATATAACTAGTTTCTATGTGAACCAAAAGTTTATACAATTCGACTTTGCAAAATATGAAAATTATTGCAAAAAAGTCATTTTTGGTCAATTTTCGATTTTTTTCGAAGAACGCGCCATTTCTTCATTTTTTTTTTTTTTTTCCCCAAATTTTTTTACCATTCTTGCTACCTTTGACCACTTATGAATCTGCCATTTTGAAATTAAAAAATTAAAAAAAAAATTATATTCTTTAAACATGTACAAAACATCGTGCCAAATTTCAATACATTACAATAATTCCCACATAGTTAAAAAAAAGTTTGAAAAATACTTGATTTTTGACCTTCTAATTGTATCTCCCACCTTAAGTGTAATAACTCAATAGTCCATAGGTATATATATAGCGTAGGTATCCAAACATGTGGGAACGGTGGTGTACCGCCCTAAAAAGCAATCCTAGGGTTTGTGAAAGAAAAAAAAAATTTTTTTTCCCCCCCGGGGGGAAAAAAAAAAAAGAACACTAATATTTTCCGTAGTAGAGGTTTGAGAAAAGAGGCTATGAGCCAACTTTAAAATATACGTTTCACCACCAGGGTCACGTAACATATATAACTTGGATATTTGGAAAACTTTCTGGAGCCGATTCGATTAACCTAATCTGGGGTCTGGGGTACCCTCTATTCTCATGTTGCTTTTGCACTTAATCCTTTTCTCCAATAAAGACACAACGCAACGTTTTTCGAGCGCTTCCTTTAGATATCAGTTACAGTTAAATGAAGTCTAGATTTTAATGAAATTTGAAGACAGTAACACTACAAGGTTTGTTCCAACAGAACATTTATGAACCGTCGTTGAACGAATAATGAATTATTTTGTGCGCGTATGTCAACTTAGTTCAGAACCAAAATTTTCTCTCCACCAAAAATTTCACATTAAACATAATTGAGAACATAGCCTTAAAACCTATCTTCTTAAAATATTAATAGTTTCTTTTTAATATTCTGTGATTGATAGTAAATATTCTTTTTGCGTTTTGTCTTCAGTCATATCAATTTAGGTTAATGTCCAAGCCAAAGTAATTTAAGGGGTCTTTGCACTTACAACAGCGAAAAATATCAATTTGCGCGTACGGTTCTGAACTGGTTACAGTATGACAGGCCGGTGTCACCACCGGACAGCAGCGAATGCCGATCCATTATATTATTGTGCTCTTTGTATCTAATACATTCCTTAAATACTTATTCGGTCCACTGTGCCATACAATTTTTACGACGTCGTTAAAATGATTTACGACATTAGGAATTCTACTTGTTTAAGACGCCAGTGATTGTATTATGTGTGTGTATTCCAGTTAGGTTTATTAACACAGACAATTTTTTGAGATTGTCTGGCTAAATGAGCATTATTTACAGCAAATTATATTACAAATATTAATAGTTTTGTATGGAGGCTAATTTTAATCTCCTATATTGATTTGAATGAAAAAAAATATATCACAATTTTCGAATTTATAAAAGATATATGCACGACCGTCGAATCATAAAGTTGCACCGCTTTTTTTGTTCCCCAGGCGTCTTTATCATTTTCAATTAAAAATAGAAGGAGTTTACATGTTGGAATAAACCTAATATATTATGTACGGTACCAAACACTTGTAGACACTAATAACGTTTTATTTTGAAATTCAAAAGAATAATTATGCACAAATACTCTTCGGACACCCTAGTATTGACGTTGTTTTATTTTTTACAGGGAAAATGCTCCGCGGGTCAACACCAGCACGGGATCGTCGAGGACCAGTTCGCATAACTACAGCCCGCTCTCGGTGTCACCGCACCTGTCGCCGAGGGGACCCGGATCCACTCCCCCGGGCTACGGACTCGGGGGCTCTGCCCTGACGCCCTACTATTCCTCTCCGCTACAGCCCATCGATCACAACTACTTCGACACATATGAGCACGATCATTTGAAGAGGGACGACGGTCAGCAGGACATTCATGTGACTAAGCAGGTAAGTTTAGCCAACCAAATCTTGAGATTACATGATTACACAGGCCGACAAAATTAGGCCGACCCTCTAACCCAGAAACCAAAATATATTTTTCCGAAGGTTTTTGATGCGCTGAATCCGAATCCGATCTTCGCTAACAAAAAGCGATTTTGGCCTATATTTGAGGTTATGTAGGATCGCATCCTAATAGAATTTTTTTCTCAAAAAACTATGAACAGCATCTTAAAGTACAAGCCTTGCTCTTTTAAATGCCGTCGAGTTTGCTCAAATATCTTTTTTTTTTTTTTCGTTGAGATATCGCATTTTGAAATTTTTAAGTTTGTGAATTTCTCTAATTTGAAAACCCATTAAGGATCGCGTGTACATGAAACAGTCGATTGGTTTTTTGATTAGAAAACACTGAAAATATTTTAAATTCAATAAGTCAATGTTTTCTTATGTAAAAAAGGCTTGCTCGTTCACAATCCAGTCAGATTTTCAAAAATTTTCGAGGAAAATTTTGGAAATCTGACCGAAAATACGATATCTCAACAAAAAAAAAAAAGAAATATATTTGAGGAAACTCTACGGCATTTAAAAGAGCAAGGCTTGTACTTTAAGATGCTGTTCATAGAAAACCAGAGCCACTTGAGTGGATTTGGATTCAGCGCATCAAAAACCATTGGAAAAATATATTCTGGTTTCTGGGTTAAGATCTTGTGATTATTAAACCTGTGATTATTAAATTAATGCGGTATTTGAGTTTTAAAACTTATGTGACGATCGAGTAAATATTTTTTAATGTTCGTCATCGCATTTCTTCACGAATTCTTACTTTTCGATAGTCCAGGTCTGTGAGCCGAGTAACGTATACAGGGAGTGGCAAAAGTATTGTACACATTCAATAAAATCGTGATATCTAGAGACCTAGGAGGCGCTGGATTGGTGGAAGTCGACTAGTTTCTTTGGGGATATTTGAAGACAAAGGTCTACACTACCAGACCACAAAATTTAGAGAATCTAAAGAACAGAATACGATGCGGCATTAGAAAAATAGTCATTCACAATGTGTTGGTGAATTTGTAAATAGACGCCTATTCAGTCCAGTAGGCAGAGATTTTTATGTGTTCTTGAAACATATAGGACTAATTTTGACGGTTCCCTATGTATTGTTTTTGCGTAGAACACAATGCGCGGGGTCCGTAGACTTGAAACCGTCCGCTAATTTTTTAAATTAACAATTTGTGAAAAAAAAAACATTTTTTTTTTCACATTTTCGCTTATATCTCCGTTTCTTGGCATATTTTATATAGCATATAAAATATAAGAAGTTGTAGCATATTGAATTTCCTAAATTTTAAGCACAACCCGAAGTCTCCAAGTGCTATTGTTAACTTGCAAATGACTGCTGAAGTTGAAAAAGTGCTTTTTTTCACCATTTTTTACTTCGAAAGTAGGACGACTATGATCATTAAATTTCTTGGAGGGACTACTATTTGTAGTGTGAAGTTACAAAAAATATCTTGAAAATACGCTTCAAGACGCGTATTTTAAAAAAAATTGGCGTCAAGGTATTATAGTCACAGTTCCGAGAATATCGAAGCGGCAACGTGTTTTAGCGTCAAAACCAATTTTGTTTTACGTCAAAAAAGGTAGTCGCGTAGAAAACGTTATAAAACTAGCCCTAATTAATATTTTTCAAAATCTCAAAAAGTCTCGCAAACTTGAAAAGATTTATGATTTTAGAATAGAGAAACATTTTTCTATTGTATGTAAGTCCCCTTTACTTTATATGGCCATGTTAATTGCCAGATCTGAGACCCACATTATTTTCTGTGGGTACCTACTTAAAAAATTAAATATATGTTACTCTACCAATGTACTAAGATGAATTTAAAAGTAAGAATTCATGAATAAATATGACGTATACGTAAATGAATTAGACATTTTGCTTAACGATAATAATAGGTACCATGAATATTTATAAAATTAATAATACATGATGCAAAACGAGTATTAAACTTATAAACTCACCTTTAAATTATAAATAAATAAGTATAAAGTACTTTTTTCGACGAAAAAAGTTGATTCTTATACATATGTAGAAGGTTTGACAACGAAGTAGTTTTTACTGGTCCAGATGACAGTCTTCATTTAGACATAGGAAAATAACGGGAATTCAAAAATTAATAAAGCATATTATAAGCATTATAAAACAGGTAATTTATGTTAAAACATATTTTAAAACCCTTAAAAGGAGCTCGGATGTTGATTTGAGCAAAATATAATCTATAAGTCAATGATACATTTGTTACTGTCTAAAAGTGATTTAAAAAAAACAAGACGTTATAAACTTATTTGCCTTATATGTATCTTATATCCTAGATACCATCAGATATTATCTCATTTTTTTTTAATATTTACTTACCAACAATGATCTCCAAAAATGTTCAATGCCAGTTTATACAACATTCTGTTTCCATCAATGGTCCGAGTCCATTAGCTTCCTGACTTTAGTCCAAATCTTGGTTATTAAAACATGACAATGTGTTTAAGAGGTGTCTTCTTCCTTTTTTTATTTAACAAATAATTTGCTTCCTTTTCTATATTTAACACCAATGGTGAACTCTACAAAAATAACGGATTAAAAAAATATGGATTATAAATTTTAAATTAAAATACATACTTTCAGTTTAAAACATGTTGACTTCCTGTCAGATTCTAGGTATACAGGTATATTCCGCATACAACTGACACGTAGTAAAAACGTTTTCCAAAATTTAACAGCTTTTACTTTGTTTCGAGTCAAAGATGAATAGTGTCACTTGTTACTTTAGGTAAATTTGTTAGCTCTGTAGATGGAAAAACATATTTTCGCCTTATATATTATCGTCGAATATTTTGCCCTCTTGGGCGTGATGACCCTCCACCACCCGCTGTTCTAGCACCTCATTTCCTGTCACGTATGCGATATCTGAGTTCTAACCGAAATGTATTATTATTAAGGTTTCTTTATGTCCAAAATATATGCCAATATGTCTTATCCAATGTTCCGTAATCACGTGTTCTTTATCCACCAATTGAGCAGAATATATTGTTTCTTTTTCTTATTTAAAAAGTTAGATTTCTTGAGGCGTCACTTTGTTGGACGTTCCTTTATTTTTCGTTGGAAAAGGCCTGGGCAGAATGGCCCTCCACTACCGCTGTTTTGGCATCTCATTTGTGAAAATTACTAAAACAAAAACCCAGCAAAGTCAGCGACAAAGTAATGTCAAACAACTGTAATAATTATTTACCAAATGAATTAATGTTAATCATTTTCCTTATGTCCGCACTGTTTCTAATTTGTATAAAAGTTCATCTTATTGAAGCGTGATCAGCCTCTTAATTAAATTTTTCCTCAGATATGGCAGCGAGTAGACCATCCACCTGGTAACAATTTTATCAGTTTTATCTGCTATCTCTACCGTTCTATCAATATTTTTCTTAGATAATCTTCAAACACATATAGGAATTCACAAATACAAATGTTCATTGCTGCCAAACATTTACTCCATCACCCGCTGTTCCAAGCACTTCATTTGTCGTGCAGTATCTGGGAAATTTGATTGTAACTGTGCGAAAATGACTAAAATGAAACAAACATAGTTAAGAAGAAAATTTTGGAATATTAGGATTTTATTTACTCAATAATAGCATTAGGGGATTCTTTTCTCAATTTTTGAAGCATTATCTAGCTTTAGTTAAACTTATTGGCACCAAGATTTTTCGAATAAATGTGAAACAGAGAACTTAAAAACATGTCCTTGCCTAAGCACTCTATCTTTAAACTTCTGCTTTACAGCAGACAATAACTCTCATTCCGTGCTTTTTTTATGGTCATTTATCATCAACATACGCTAACTCTATGATTCGCCTATCATCTGAAAAGCATTCCCATTAAACATGTATTTATATATGTATGTATGTGTTCGTCGAATGTATTTTAACCACAAGTAATTACGAATTAGGTTGAGTTAAAAAATATATTTTTAGGTGCAGAACTTGTCACCAATAATAATAAAGCCTATTTCCTTCAGAAGACGCCATTTTCTCCGAACTGAAAGTGCAGGAATATTTAGAACAATCTCTAAATCTAACTGTTTATATCTTAACCACCACCATATTTTATGTTGGTTATTTAGACATGAGGTTGTTTTGAAAGCTTCATAGAAAGTAGCTGATGACGCAGTAAACATTTTATGTCGTATTACCTGTTCAGGCGGCGATAGTTTCTAGATCATATGAGAGTAGCATAAAAACAAGTCATCCACTTCAGTAAATATATCTATGTCCAAATCACTCGCAATGTATTTCCAGACTTCCAAAAAGAATTCACTTTTATAGACGTTAATTTCTTAGGACATAACATCCTTCGGAATACCTCACAAGGATCCCTAAAATAAAAAAAAAACATTTAATTATATCTAAAAAAAATTAGATCGTATCTTTTTTATATTGCCAAGTGTTTTCTAAGATTTCGCCTTCTTTACGATACAACAACTATTTACCATATAAATATTTTCCAGTGTTTATACTTTGTTCTAAAACAAGTAGGTAATAAATATTCATAAAACTTATAAACTTAAAGCTGTTGTTCTCAATGTACGATTACCTTATGTACTCACTCAACACTTAACTAATAATTATTATAAATTTTAAGGTTTAGACGATAATTGCCCGAAATTCAAGAACAATTTGAACAACAAACAGTGATGCTGCAATTTTTAAACCAACACAAAAATATTTCTTAATAAAATTAGATCGAAATTAAAATTTTAAAATATAAGGTAAACGTATAAAATTCAGACAGCAACTTTAAGCAAGAAATAATATGTATTACTTACCTTGATGATATTCATTTTATGTCACAAATTACACTCACCATCCTAAATGATATTTTCCATTTTGTTGCCGCAATACGTAAAAAGAAATTAAGTAAAAAGTTCCTACCTTGGAAATGCTACTCCTGCTCGTTCGGGACCTACCTGCAATATAAAAAACATATCTTATACATATTGATTTGCTGCACTTATAAAAAAACAGCTGTCTGTCAAAAAATCGAATTGAAGGAACTCCTCCGGTTATATTTATATATGTATATTTCTTTCCAATTTTTAATTTAAGTTTTATGCCATGACAGACTTCACAATCTTCACACAATTCGGTACATTTTTTTTTCAAATTTGAAACGGAAATATGTAATTGAATACTGTAACAATAGGTACCTTTATCTCCTATCCCCCTTGCTGTATCGTCAAGGCCCCTTCTTCTTTCGATGTCGCGTAACAGCCTCAGCACTAATAGTACCTCATTCATTTGGAAAAGTTACATTGTGTCCTTCTACACACCGAAACACTACACTAACACGCGCGTTCTACTGCACGAAACGTTTCCCGTTGGGTAGTCTTCCCGATAACACTTCGCCCGAATGCCACGCCACTGTTCCTGAAATTGAAAAGACTACGTTAGTTCTTTATAAGAAGATCAGAAAAATATAATTAACCGTTATCGAAATACAGTAATAGACAACTTGGTAACTGTTATACATATATTTAATTCATTTCATTTACCTTCTTAACAATTGTTATTGATCAATCGAATGCTTGTTGATATCGTCCATTTATTGTGAGAATGTTATGTCCTTAATCTGGTATATCCTTCCATAGTCAACTGCAAAATGCTGAATGTATTTATAATCCAGAGAATTGCTACTGCATCAACAAAATAACCAAGAATGTATCGATGCACGGTGCCAGTGTCACTTGCAGGATTTTACTTCTGAAATCAGAAAAAAAAAACATTTTGTAGTTGTAGAAGGATGCATCTTCTAACTACATTTCAAGAATTTGTGACACTAAGAAACTATGGAAAAGTCCCCCTTATTACAATTATGACATGTTTTACTTATTTGTATCAATTTGGAAGAAATAGAGAAATTAATAATGTCAGTTGCATTGATATTTATTACAGTGAATGAAATTGTGTATTGGAAATATTGTTATTATATATCTACTTGATTATAAAATGTGACCTGTACTAGTGAAACTAATAACCCCCCTTTGTGTTTAATTTTCATTAAGATTTTGATCACTGTAAAAAAAATATTTAGAATTGCAATTTTTAACATACGAAATCAGAATTTTTAATTAAATATTTTTTTAGAAATTCATTCACCTCTTAATTAATACTCCTCTAGCATCTCTCAGCGTCCCGTAAAATTCAGCAGCATTGTTTCTCTTCTTCATAAAAAAAATCGACCTCTTGAGATGTCACTTTGTTGGACGCTTTTTTTGGCTGGAAATTCTGCCCTCCTGGGCAGGATGGCCCTCCACCACCCGCTGTTGTAGCACATGTTGTGTACAATATTTAGAAGTTGAGCGAAAAACACTAAAACGAATACCCAGCACAGTCAGCTATAAAATAATGTAAAACCATGGTGTATACTTACCAAATTAATTAACTTCAAGATTTTGTTATGTCCATATTGTTTCTAATTTGAAGACGAAAATTCATCTAACTGAAGCGTTATCCTCTTCTACTTAACTAATTTTTCCGAGACCATTTTCAAACATATAGACACGAATTAAATATGTAGTCCTTGTCCAAACAATTTCATTTTAAAACATTTCCAAAACTTCTATAGCTTGTAAACTTTTACTCACAAAGATGAGCCTCCACCATTTAAAAAAAAATAAAAATATAATAAAATAAAAAAATAGTTTATATATTAAGAAATTTTAAATGTTTATTATTATTTAATTAAAAAAAATTTGGTTTTATAGAGAGGAAAGTCTCGTTTACTCTATCCTTCCGGCATATTTTTCGTCATATTCGTCAGTTATCTGCAAAACCATGGCCATTATATACTTACACCGCATACGTGTTAATGACAATTACCTGCAAATTGCGAACTCGATTGAGTTAAAAAACGCATCTTTTACACCCAGAACTTGTCACCAAAGATTGTGTACTCTATATTTAAAATTGTGATACCGTTTCAGGCAGTTTAATCCCTTTCTCCGATATAAATCAACATTAATACCGTTGTTATATATATCCACTTTTAAAGTTGTACAATATTTCTTCGGTTCTTATTCAAACACAACCTCAAAACTTTTTTTTTGGGAATGCACCCGCTTGGAAATACACCAGCTTCACACCATTTTCTTCATAATGTTTCTAACTTCGAATATCTATTACTATCTGAAAAATACATCACAATTGTTGCTGTTTATACGGTTGTAACACTCTATAATTACCTGTTAAATAATATTAGGAATTGTCTGGTTTCAACGCCTATTGAAGAAAGTCAATCCAAATCCAGTTAGAAACGAAGAGCTACAGTAAAAATTTTGCCCCCTTAGGCGTGATGACCCTCCACCACCCGCTGTTCTAGCACCTCATTTCATGTCATTAATATGAGATCTAAGATAAGCGGAGTATTGATATTTCTTTAGAAATGTATTCTAGTATGTTTTGTCCAAATTTCCATGTCGACGTGTTTAGACATAATATCCAACGGCGTTTTTCTACAAAAAAAATGATACAGATTTGTAATAGTCCTCACTAGTGCAAGATTAAGAAATCAATGTTAGATGAAAGACATTAACCGAGAAAGGAAACAGTTTATTTTAGACATGAACCTATCTTGTAAATAGTGTTCTCTTCTCAATTAAGATGTTACATATTTTAGTTTGCAATTATTAAAAACTATTCACCTAAATAAACTCAAGAAAAGCTCCCAGTTCCCACAAAATTTTGCAGAATCGTTTCTCTTCTTTATGAAAATTATTTTAGCTTCCTGAGGTGTTACTTTGATGTACATTCTTGTATTTTTCGTTGGAAATTCCGCCCTCCTGGTCAAAATGGCCCTCCACCACTCGCTGTTCTAGCATCTCCTTTGTGATGTGTACAACATCAAGAAATTGAGCAAAAATGACTAAAATGAAAACCCAGCAAAGTCAACGATAAAATAATGCGAAACCACCGTGTATACTCACCAAATGAATTAATGTCGTTCACCTCCACGTCCACATTGTATCACATTTTTACAAAAAAAACATTGTCTTAATGAAACGTGATCCTCATCGATTTAAATTTCTCCATATATCTGGTAACTATTTTATGAATTTCATCTGCCACTAAAACCATTTTCTTATCAATTCTGAGAGAATCTTCATGTTCTTTTTAAACTTTAAATCCATTCCCAAGTTTATAGTTGCCAAACATTTAAATTTAGCACCCGCTGTTCTAGCAACTTATTTACTGTGATAAGTGCGATAATTGGGAAAATTTTGAGCCTTTACGGCAGAGCAACTGTTAACCATATGTGTATTTTCCGATTTTTATACTTCCTAAACAACATATTATGGCCTAAAACAAACAGTAAATATTCTTAAAGCTTATAAAGAGACCTTAAAGCTGCTGTTCTTAAAATACATTTACTTTTATACACTCATATCCACTGTATTTAAAACACCTGGCAAGTTATCATAAAGGTGTAGACTCGCACAAAAATTAAGAAAAAATCTGGATTAAAAACAGCAACGCTGCAGTTTTTGAAGCAATATAGAAAACACTTCTTAATGTATATTAAGAAGTGATTGTGACACATCGAAATTTAAATTTAAAAAATAAGGTAAACGTATAATTCAGACAGCAACTTTAAGCAATAATAAATATGTAATACTCACCTCGTTGATGTTCACTCACGTTCGTTATGTCACGAATTGCACTCACACTCATCTCATATGATATTTTCCGTTTTGTTGCCGCAATACGTAAGAGGAATTAAGTAAAAGTTCCTACCTTGGAATTGCTACTCCTGCTCGTTCGGGACCTACCTGCAACAAAATTATACAATATACATTTTGATTTGCTACACTAGTAAATAGTTTTTTCTAGAAACTGTTACTACGACTCTTTCTTTTTTTTTTTGAAAGTTTGTACGACGATAGAGACCACACTCTTTACTGAATTCAATACAAATTATTGTATACAGTTAATTTTTTTTCAAATTTATAATGGAAATACTTGAATACTATAACAATGAGTAGGTACCTTTATCTCCTATCCCCCTCGCCGTATCGTCATGGCCTCTCCTTCATGTCGATGTCCCATAACACTGTTAACACTCATAGTACCTCAGCAATTTCGAAAAGTTACATTCTGTTCTTGTACACACCGAGACACTACTTTTACACTCGACACGCGCGTTTTACTGACAAGAAACGTTTCCCGTTCGATAGTCCTCCCGATTACACTTCGCCCGAATGCCACGGCAGTGTGTCTGAAATTAAAAAGAATAAATTAGTTCATCGATATAAGAGTGGTGTATTGAGAATTCCAGAAGAAATATTATTGAAAGTAAAAACCAAAGTTAAGGAAGTACTATTATAATAAAAAACGTATTACTATTATACGAGTACATACAGTTTATTGCATTTACCTTTTTAACACTTGGTTATTGATCATCCTCTTTCTGTCCTCTTCTCCATTTATTGTGAGAATAGTTCATCTCGAATCTGGTATATCCTTCCATATTCAAATTCAATGTGCTGAATGTGTTCAAAATCTAAACCATTTCTACCGCATTAGCAGGGTAACCAAGAATGGGTTCACAAGAGTTCCTAAAATTAAAAAAGTACATAATTAAGTCACATCAGTTTATATTTTCTACTGGTTTATCTTAATAACTATTTGTAGCACATTTACCTAAACATTACCTATTAATCTTCGCAGGATTCTGAAGCCTTCTTTAGTAAGGTCAAAACAATATTCATCACAGATGAGCTACTGGGTTGAGAGTTATGCTCTGTTTTATCACCATTTATCTTTCACAATTTAGATAGCTATTTTGAATCTGATAAAAAAAGCTGTTAAGTGTTCCGAAAGCTGTACATTTATTTTCTCATATTTCAGCCTCTTACGGTATAGCAACTATTTACCATATATAGTATTTTACATTTTCTAATGTTTCTAATACTCCGTCCTAAAACAAATAGTAAATATTCACAAAACTTATAAAGTAAGCTTAAAGCTGTTGTTCTCAATGTAGGTTTACCTTATGTACGAGTAGATAAATAAAATATGTACATACATACTAATTTAAAACATCTAACTGTCCTAACAAATTATCGGAAAGGTTAAGACACTATTAGTACAAAAATGAAGTAAAAATATGGATAAAACTGTTCGTAGTTTTTAAAGCAATATAGCAAATTACTTCTTACAATTAGTTTAAACGAAATATAAACTGAATTTTAAAATATAAGGTAAACGTACAATTCAGACAGCAACTTTAAGCAAGAATAAAAATCTGTTGTTACTCACCTGGTCGATGTTCATTTTAGTCACGAAATTACACTCACAATCAGCCAAAACAAATATTTTCCATTTCGTTGCCGCAATACGTAAAAGAAATTAAGTAAAAATTCCTACCTTGGAAATGCTACTCCTGCTCGTTCGGGACCTACCTGCAATTCAAAAAATATCATCTCTTATGTCATCTTATTACATGTTGATATGTTGCATTAATGAAAAAAAGTTATTTGGAAACTGTACCTCCGATATTGGTTTTTTGATAGAGACTGCGATTTTTATACGGCTCTGTACAGATTTTTTTTTCAACATTTTAAGTGGAAATGCTGTAACAATAAGTACCTTTATCTCCTATCCCCCTTGCTGTATCGTCAAGGCCCCTTCTTCTCTCGATGTCGCGTACAACAGCCTCAGCACTACCTCATTCATTTGGAAAAGTTACATTGTGTCCTTCTACACACCGAAACACTACACTAACACGCGCGTTCTACTGCACGAAACGTTTCCCGTTGGGTAGTCTTCCCGATAACACTTCGCCCGAATGCCACGCCACTGTTCCTGAAATTGAAGAGAATACGTTAGTACTTTTTACTACTACTAGTAGGAAAGTCGGAAAAATATATTTAACCGTTATCGAAGTACAGGAATAGACAAAATAGGTAACTGTTATATATTTAATTCATTCCATTTACCTCCTTAACACATTTATTGTGAGAATGGTATGTCCTTAATCTGGTACATCCTGCCATAGTCAACTGCACAATGCTGAATGCATTTATAATACGGAGAATTGCTACTGCATCAACAAAATAACCAAGAATGTATCCATGCACGGTGCCAGTGTAACCCTTGCAGGATTTTACTTCAAAAGAAATAAAAAAAACATTTTGTAGTTGTAGAAGGATGCATCTTGTAACTAATTTCAAGAATTGATGACACTAAGAAACTATGGAAAAGTCCAGTCCCCCTTATTACAATCCTGACATGTTTTACTTATTTGTATCAATTTGGAAGAAATAGAGAAATTAATAATGTCAGTTGCATTGATATTTATTACACTGAATGAAATTGTGTATTGGAAATTTAGTTATTTATACTTGATTATAAAATGTGACTTATACTAGTGAAACTAAAAACCCCCCTTTGTGTTTAATTTGCATTAAGATTTTGATCACTGTAAAAAAATATTTAGAATTGCAATTTTTAACAATATGAAATTAGAATTTTTAATTAAATATTTTTTTTGAAATTTAGCACGTTTGTGTACAATATTAGGAGTTGAGCGAAAACCACTAAAACGAATACCCAGCACAGTCAGCTATAAAATAATGTGAAATCACGGTGTATACTTACCAAATTAATTAACGTCAAGATTTTGTTATGTCCACATTGTTTCTCATTTGAAGACGAAAGTTGACCAAGTTAAGCAAATTCAACAATCCATTCCCAAGTTTCTAGCTGCCAGACGTTTAGACTTGACGATTGTCCTCCACCACCCACTGTTCTAGCAACTGTTTTATTGTGATGTGTGGGCGATGTCTGGGAAAATTGATCGGAATTGAGCGAAAAGTATAAACTAAAACGAAAAAACATATTTAGGAGCAAAGTAATGGAATGTTGGGATGTACTTACTCAAAAATTTTCACTGGCGTTTGTAAATTGAAAAAAAGCAACCGTTAACCATATATTTATATTCCAATTTTGTTACTTCCTAAACAACAATATGGCCTAAAACAAACAGTAAATATTCTTAAAACTTATACAGAGATGTTAAAGCTGCTGTTCTTAAAATACGTTTACCTTTAGACACACATATAAATATATTTAAAACACCTAGCAAGTTATCATAAGGTGTGGACACGCACAAAAATGAAGTAAAAATATGGATACAAAACTGCAACGATGCAGTTTGTAAGTCAATATATTTTAGAAAACACTTCTGAATAGAAACGAAATTGAAATTTTAAAAAAATAAGGTAAACGTATTTAAAACAAATCAGACAGCACCTTTAAGCAATAATAAATATGTATTACTCACCTCGCTGATGTTCATTTTATGTCACGAATTGCACTCACACTCATCCTAAATGATATTTTCCGTTTTGTTGCCGCAATACGTAAGAGGAATTAAGTAAAAGTTCCTACCTTGGAAATGCTACTCCTGCTCGTTCGGGACCTACCTGCAACAAAATTATACAATATACATTTTGATTTGCTACACTAATAAATAGTTTTTTCTAGAAACTGTTACTACGACTTTGTTTTTTTGGAAAGTTTGTACGACGATAGAGACCACACTCTTTACTGAATTCAATACAAATTTGTTACATTTTTTTCAAATTTATAATGGAAATACTTGAATACTATAACAATGAGTAGGTACCTTTATCTCCTATCCCCCTCGCCGTATCGTCATGGCCTCTCCTTCATGTCGATGTTCCATAACACTGTTAACACTCATTGTACCACAGCAATTTCGAAAAGTTACATTCTGTTCTTGTACACACCGAGACACTACTTTTACACTCGACACGCGCGTTTTACTGACAAGAAACGTTTCCCGTTCGATAGTCCTCCCGATAACACTTCGCCCGAATGCCACGGCACTGTGTCTGGAATTAAAAAGAATAAATTAGTTCATCGATATAAGAATGGTGTATTGAGAATTCCAGAAGAAATATTATTGAAAGTAAAAACCAAAGTTAAGGAAGTACTATTATAAAAAAACGTATTACTAATACAGTACATACAGTTTATTGCATTTACCTTTTGAACACTTGGTTATTGATCATCCTCTTTCTGCCCTTCTCCATTTATTGTGAGAATAGTTCATCTCGAATCTGGTATATCCTTCCATACTCAAATGCAAAGTGCTGAATGTGTTAAAAATCTAAACCATTTCTACCGCATTAGCAGGGTAACCAAGAATTGGTTCACAAGAGTTCCTAAAATTAAAAAAAGTACATAATTAAGTCACATCAGTTTATATTTTCGACTGGTTTATCTTAATAACTATTTCTAACACATTTACCTAAAAATTATTAATCTTCGCAGGATTCTGAAGCCTTCTTTAGTAAGGTCAAAACAATATTCATCACAGATGAGCTACTGGGTTTAGAGTTATGCTCTGTTTTATCACCATTTATCTTGCACAATTTAGATAGCTATTTTGAATCTGATAAAAAAAGCTGTTAAGTGTTCCGAAAGCTGTACATTTATTTTCTCATATTTCAGCCTCTTACGGTATAGCAACTATTTACCATATATAGTATTTTACATTTTCTAATGTTTCCAATACTCCGTCCTAAAACAAATAGTAAATATTCACAAAACTTATAAAGTAAGCTTAAAGCTGTTGTTCTCAATGTAGGTTTACCTTATGTACGAGTAGATAAATAAAATATGTACATACATACTAATTTAAAACATGTAACTGTCCTAACAAATTATCGGAAAGGTTAAGACACTATTAGTACAAAAATGAAGTAAAAATATGGATAAAACTGTTGTAGTTTTTAAAGCAATATAGCAACTTACTGCTTACAATTAGTTTAAACAAATATAAACTGAATTTTAAAATATAAGGTAAACGTACAATTCAGACAGCAACATTAAGCAAGAAAAAAATCTGTTGTTACTCACCTGGTCCATGTTCATTTTAGTCACGAAATTACACTCACAATCAGCCAAAACAATGTTTTTTTCCATTTCGTTGCCGCAATACGTAAAATAAATTAAGTGAAAATTCCTACCTTGGAAATGCTACTCCTGCTCGTTCGGGACCTACCTGCAATTCAAAAAATATAATATGTTATGTCATCTTATTGCATGTTGATATGTTGCATTAATGAAAAAAAGTTATTTGGAAACTGTACCTCCGATTTTGTTTTTTTGATAGAGACTGCGATTTTTATACGGCTCTGTACAGATTTTTTTTTAACATTTTAAGTGGAAATGCTGTAACAATAAGTACCTTTATCTCCTATCCCCCTTGCTGTATCGTCAAGGCCCCTTCTTCTCTCGATGTCGCGTAACAAACAGCATCAGCACTACCTCATTCATTTGGAAAAGTTACATTGTGTCCTTCTACACACCGAAACACTACACTAACACGCGCGTTCTACTGCACGAAACGTTTCCCGTTGGATAGTCTTCCCGATAACACTTCGCCCGAATGCCACGCCACTGTTCCTGAAATTGAAAAGAATACGTTAGTACTTTTTACTACTACTAGTAAGAAAGTCGGAAAAATATATTTAACCGTTATCGAAGTTCAGGAACAGACAAAATAGGTAACTGTTATATATTTAATTCATTCCATTTACCTTCTTAACACATTGTTATTGATCAATCGATCATCCGCTTGTTGTTATCGTCCATATATTGTGAGAATGGTATATCCTAAATCTGGTGTATCTTTCCATACTCAACTGCAAAAACCTGAATGCACTCAAAACCCAGAGGATTGCTGCTGCATCAACAAAATAACCAAGAATGTATACATGCACGGAGCCAGTATCACCAGCAGGATTTTACTTCTGAAATCAGAAAAAAACATTTTGTAGTTGCAGAAGGATGGATGGATGGATGGTTCTTGTAACTACATTTCAAGAATTTACGACACTAAGAAACTATGGAATAGTCCCCCTTATTACAATCCTGACATATTTTACTTATTTGTATCAATTTGGAAAAAATAGAGAAATTAATAATGTCAGTTGCATTGATATTTACTACACTGAATGAAATTGTTTATTGGAAATTTTGTTATTTATACTTGATTTTAAAAAGTGACTTATACCAGTGAACTTAAAAACCCCCCCTTTATGTTTAATTTGCATTAAGATTTTGATCACTGTAAAAAAAATATTTATAATTGCAATTTTTAACATATATGAAGTCAGAATTTTTAATTAAATATTTTTTTTAAATTCATTCAACTATTAATTAATACTCCTCTCGCATCTCTCAGCTTCCCGTAAAATTGAGCAGCACTGTTTCTCTTGTTCATAAAAAAAATCGACCTCTTGAGATGTCAGTTTGTTGGACGCTTTTTTTGGCTGGAAATTCTGGCCTCCTGGGCAGGATGGCCCTCCACCACCCGCTGTTGTAGCACATGTTGTGTACAATATTTAGAAGTTGAGCGAAAACCACTAAAACGAATATCCAGCACAGTCAGCTATAAAATAATGTAAAACCGTGGTGTATACTTACCAAATCAATTAACGTCGATATTTTGTTCTGCCCACATTATTTCTAATTTGAAGACGAAAGTTCATCTAACTGAAGCGTTATCCTCTTCTACTTCCGAGACAATTTTCAAACACAAAGACACGAATTGAATATATAGTCCTTGTCCAAACAATTTCATTTTAAAACATTTCCAAAACTTCTATAGCTTGCAAACTTTTACTCACAAAGATGAGCCTCCACCACTCGCTGTTCTAGCACATTTGTTGTACAATATTAGTAATCTAGCTTGTAATTGAGCGAAAATTGAACTGAAATGAAAATACATCATAATGGGCAACAGGCTATCGTAATACTACGGAATACTTACCAAATAAATTATTACTGCGATGAGATGTTCTGATATCCTGATCAACGCAGGAGAAAAATCTTTCTGAAGCACTATCGGGCTGTTGTTAAGCTCCTCACCAATTCCTCACCAATGTTGGCATTAAACGTTAAAACCGAAAAAAACTGTTTTTGCCTGGGCGTCCCATCCTCAAACCTTTAGACCAGGAACGATCTCGTTTACTCTATCCTTCCGGCATATTTTTCGTCATATTCGTCAGTTATCTGGAAAACCACGGTCATTATATACTTACACCACATACATGTTAATGACAATTACCTGCAAATTGCGAATTCGATTGAGTTACAAAACGCGTCTTTTACACCCAGGACTTGTCACCAAAGATTGTGTACTCTATATTTAAAATTGTGATACCGTTTCAGGCATTTAATCCATTTCTCTAATATAAATCAACATTAATACCATCGTGAGATACATCCACTTTTAACATTGTACAATATTATTTCGGTTCTTATTCAAACACAACCTCAAAACTCCTTTTTTTTGGGACTGCACTCGCCTCACGCTTGGGAATACACCCACTTCATACCATTTTCTTCATGTTTCTAACTTCGAATATCTATTAGTATCTGAAAAATTCTTGTCATTAGGGATTTGGAGCATATAATACATCACAATTGTTGCTGTTTCTGCGGTTGTAACACTTTATAATTACCTATTAAATAATATTAGGAATTGTCTGGTTTCAACGCCGATTGAAGAAAGTCAATCCAAATCCAGTTAGAAACGAAGAGCTACGTTAAAAATGTTGCCCCCTTGGGCGTGATGACCCTCCACCACCCGCTGTTCTAGCACCTCATTTCATGTCATTAATATGATTTCTAAGATAGGCCGATCATTGAGATTTCTTTGGGTTCAAAATGTATTCTAGTATGTTTTGTCCAAAGAACTATGCAAAGTTTGAGCCACAACGGAGACGTAATGATTTATACGCTATGTCAGTGATTAGGGGGACAATATCTGAGTATAAAACGAAAGGAGTTGCTTAGGTTTATTGGGTGTATGGGCAAGAGAGGGCGTTATTATACTTTAGCTTTCTGCTCTTCATCAGAACTTTCTATGGATACTTCATCTTCTTTCTTCATCTTTCTGGGTTTTGATCTTTGTGTGTTTCTATCGCGGCCCATTTTCTATAAGAAATTAGGCACAGTTCCTTCCACGTCGACGTGTTTAGACATAATATCCAACGGCGTTTTTCTGCAAAAAAAATGATACAGATTTTTAATAGTGTTACTCACTAGTGCAAGATGAACCTGTGTTAGATAAAAGACATTGACTGTGAAAGGAAGCAGAATATTTTAGACAGGAACCGTATCTTGTAACAATGTTCTCTTCTCAATTAAAATATTTTGTTACTTACATATTTTAATTTGCAATTATTAAAAACTATTCACCTAAACCAACTCAACGAAAAGCTCCCAGTTCCCACAAAATTTTGCAGAATCGTTTCTCTTCTTTATGAAAATTATTTCAGCTTCCTGAGGTGTTACTTTGATGTACATTCTTGTATTTTTCGTTGGAAATTCCGCCCTCCTGGTCAAAATGGCCCTCCACCACTCACTGTTCTAGCATCTCATTTGTGATGTGTACAACATCAAGGAACTGAGTGAAAAATGCTAAAATGAATATCCAGCAAAGTCAACGACAAAATAATTTAAAACCACCGTGTATACTTACCAAATGAATTATTGTTGTTTTCCTCATGTCCATATTGTGTCACATTTGGACAAAAAATGCATGTTCAATGAAGCGTGATCCTCCTCTACTTAATTAATTTCTCTTCAACTGTGACAGCGATTACCCCATACATCTGGTAACTATTTTATTAGTTTTATCTGCCTAAAACCATTTTATCAATTCTAATATGAGATAATCTTCAAACATATGTTCAAAGAGTGTGTTCTTCTTAAACAATCCATTCCCAAGTTTCTAGCTGCCAGACGTTTAGACTTGACGATTGTCCTCCACCATCCACTGTTCTAGAAACTGTTTTATTGTGATGTGTGCGACGTCTGGGAAATGATTGGAATCGGAATTGAGCGAAAAGTACTAAAACGAAAAAAATATATTTAGGAACAAGGTAATATTCCATTAAACAGCATTCGCTGGGATGTACTTACTCAAATATTTTCACTGGCGGCGTTTGCAAATTGAAAAAAAGCAACCGTTAACCATATATTTATTTTCCGATTTTTTTTTACTTCCTAAACAACAATATGGCCTAAAACAAACAGTAAATATTCTTAAAACTTATAAAGAGACCTTAAAGTTGCTGTTCTTAAAATAGGTTTACCTTTAGACACACATATACAATCATATATTTAAAACACCTAGCAAGTTATCATTAGGTGTAGACACGTACAAAAATGAAATAAAAATATGGATACAAAACTGCGATGTTGCAGTTTGTAAGGCAATATATTTTGGAAAACACTTCTTAATAGAAACAGATCGAAATTAAAATTTTAAGAAATATGGTAAACGTATAATTCAGACAGCACCTTTAAGCAATACTAAATATGTATTACTCACCTCGTTGATGTTCATTTTATGTCACGAATTGCACTCACACTCATCCTAAATGATATTTTCCGTTTTGTTGCCGCAATACGTAAGAGGAATTAAGTAAAAGTTCCTACCTTGGAAATGCTACTCCTGCTCGTTCGGGACCTACCTGCAACAAAATTATACAATATACATTTTGATTTGCCAAACTAATAAATAGTTTTTTTCTAGAAACTGTTACTACGACTTTGTTTTTTGGAAAGTTTGTACGACGATAGAGACCACACTCTTTACTGAATTCAATACAAATTTGTTTATTTTTTTCAAATTTATAATGGAAATACTTGAATACTATAACAATGAGTAGGTACCTTTATCTCCTATCCCCCTCGCCGTATCGTCATGGCCTCTCCTTCATGTCGATGTCCCATAACACTGTTAACACTCATAGTACCACAGCAATTTCGAAAAGTTACATTCTGTTCTTGTACACACCGAGACACTACTTTTACACTCGACACGCGCGTTTTACTGACAAGAAACGTTTCCCGTTCGATAGTCCTCCCGATAACACTTCGCCCGAATGCCACGGCACTGTGTCTGAAATTAAAAAGAATAAATTAGTTCATCGATATAAGAATGGTGTATTGAGAATTCCAGAAGAAATATTATTGAAAGTAAAAACCAAAGTTAAGGAAGTACTATTATAATAAAAAAAAAAAATGTATTACTATTATACGAGTACATACAGTTTATTGCATTTACCGTTTGAACAATTGGTTATTGATCATCCTCTTTCTGCCCTTCTCCATTTATTGTGAGAATAGTTCATCTCGAATCTGGTATATCCTTCCATACTATCAAAGTGCTGAATGTGTTCAAAATCTAAACCATTTCTACCGCATTAGCAGGGTAACCAAGAATGGGTTCACAAGAGTTCCTAAAATTAAAAAAAGTTCATAATTAAGTCACATCAGTTTATATTTTCGACTGGTTTATCTTACTAACTATTTGTAGCACATTTACCTAAACATTATTAATCTTCGCAGGATTCTGAAGCCTTCTTCAGCAAGGTCAAAACAATATTCATCACAGATGAGCTACTGGGTTGAGAGTTATGCTCTCTTTTATCACCATTTATCTTTCACAATTTACATATCTATTTTGAATCTGATAAAAAAAGCTGTTAGGTGTTCCGAAAGCTGTACATTTATTTTCTCATATTTCGGCCTCTTACGGTATAGCAACTATTTACCATATATAGTATTTTACATTTTCCAATGTTTCTAATACTCCGTCCTAAAACAAATAGTAAATATTCACAAAACTTATAAAGTAAGCTTAAAGCTGTTGGTCTCAATGTATGATCACCTTATGTAGATAAATAAAATATAGAACATACCAATTTAAAATATCTAATTGTCCTAACAAATTATCGGAAAGGTTAAGACACTATTAGTACAAAAATGAAGTGTGAATAATATGGATAAAACTGTGATGCTGTAGTTTTTAAAGCAATATAGCAAATTACTTCTTACAATTAGTTTAAACGAAATATAAACTAAATTTTAAAATATAAGGTAAACGTACAATTCAGACAGCAACTTTAAGCAAGATAAAAATCTGTTGTTACTCACCTGGTCGATGTTCATTTTAGTCACGAAATTACACTCACAATCAGCCAAAACAAGTTTTTTTCCATTTCGTTGCCGCAATACGTAAAAGAAATTAAGTGAAAATTCCTACCTTGGAAATGCTACTCCTGCTCGTTCGGGACCTACCTGCAATTCAAAAAATATAATATGTAATGTCATCTTATTACATGTTGATATGTTGCATTAATGAAAAAAAGTTATTGGGAAACTGTACCTCCGATTTTGGTTTTTTGATAGAAACTGCGATTTTTATACGGCTCTGTACAGATTTTATTTTCAACATTTTAAGTGGAAATGCTGTAACAATAAGTACCTTTATCTCCTATCCCCCTCGCTGTATCGTCAAGGCCTCTTTCTCCTTTGTACCGATGTCCCATAACACTGTTAGCACCTTAGTACCTCAGCAATTTCGAAACGTCACATTATGTTCTTTTAAACACTCTACACTAACACGCGCGTTCACTGCACGAACGTTCGTTGGGAAGTACTCCCGATAAAACTTCGCCCGAATGGCACACCACTGTACCTGAAATTGAAAAATCAAAATTAGTTCTCCTTAATAACAATGGTTCATCGCGATTTCCGGGAGTAATGTTATTGAAATTAACAACCAGAAAAATATATTGAACCCTCACCGAAGTAGTGTAATATAAAAACTTGAGAATGGTACATCTTGAATCTACTATATTCTTCCATCCAAAGAATTGCTGCAGCTTTGGACAATGTAATCAAGACAATGTATTTCTGCATGGTACTGGTCATAACAGACGGGATTTTGTTTCTGAAATTGGGAATAAATCATTATGTTAGTTGAATATAGTTCAACACAAATCAAACCATAGTTTTCGAGTATACGTAAATATTTAAGTGAATTTTAAAAAGAGTTTAGAATATCGGGTGTCCCAGAATGACGTTAATGACTGAAAAACTACGTCTGATTACAATTAAAAATCCTGGTTATCATCATTTTCAATGCCTACTTAACCTGCTCTCAGCTTCTGCGTTCAGTTTGCAAAATGAATAGTTTTAATAGTATCAGCAAAACTATAGGAGATATACTGGGTGTCTCAGCTTTTAGTTTACAAACTTTATCTGTTCACCCAGTATTTTTCGACATTTTTGTATTTACCGAATAATTCTACACGTATTTCATGTAACATACCCTATACCTATCTTCAACCGTTTTCGAGATTTTCAAAGCTAACAGCTATTATTTTACAATACAAAGAATTTTCAGTTTGCCTTGTCAGTTTTGAAACAATTGAGGCATTATTAAAAGTAATTTTAATCAGATCAATGGGATATTTCAGTAATTATAAGCAATTAGTTTAATAAATTTTCAGCTTCTAAACGGCGTATGAATCCTCTATTGCATGTTGCACATATCATTGTTTGACTGAAAATCTCGAAAAAGTTTGAGGATAGGTATAGGGTGTTACATGAAATATGTGTAGAATTGTTCGGTAAATACAAAAATGTCGAAAAATACAGGGTGTTTTATTTAAAAAACTTATATTGACACTGACATAACTTCAAGGTCACTAGCACATGTTAAACGGAATATGTCATTTTATAGCCCTCATGAATTCAAGTAACTTGTATATACATTTTTTGCTAACTATCCTGGGTGAGCAGATAAAGTCTGTAAACTAAAAGCTGAGACACCCTGTATACCAGGTGTCCCATTTTAAAACATCCACATGAATAACAACTTTGTAGAAAAGCCGCCAATCCAAAAACGACTTTAACAAAAGCTGTTTGGTTTGGAGGGGGCCATCTGACCATGTGATCCAGCAGCTTATCCGGCATCCTGATACGACCCTGAGGCATCCAATTTTTTTTTTTTTAATGGAAAACGCCAATTTTCATTTCAGAATCTGATTCTACGGAAAAAAAATACGTCAAAAATAGGTTTTTGAGGTAATTTTCCTGACATCCGGGCTTCATCCGAGCCCTTTACGAATACTTATCGTAAAACGGGGTAACTTCGACAGCGGGGGTTACTTCGACATGCATATCATGATGCAAATTTTTTTGTATAAAAATTGGAAAAAAAAACTGTACGTCTTCCACGAAACACCGAACTACTACACTTTTCTCGACGCGCGTTTCGCCAACCAAGTTGGCATCTTCAGGAGAAGATTAAAACTAAATTCTAGCCTACACACTTGCACTATTTATACCAAATTTGTTGCCACGGTTCACTGAACCGTAACTGTCTTTGTTTATCAGAGCAAACAGTGGACTGGTGGGTATCGGACCATTGTCCTTATTCATACTATTGTTACACTTAATGATTTCTAAACTTTCAAAAGCATTCAACTGTCTACTGTTTGTTACATTTCTAATTAATTTTAAATTATTTATGTCTATCCTATGGTTGTTATGAAAAGCGCAAACAATCAATTTGGTTTATAATTTTAAAAATAAACTACAGACGCTTTTGGGTAACCCCAAAGACAAAATCGACAATAACGAAAAGTCAGGAATATACGAAATGAGTTGTAGAGATTGTGATCAAAAGTATATTGGGCAAACAAAAAGATCTATATTGACTAGATTTAAAGAACACATGGCTCATTTGAAATATGGCAGAACAGAAAAATCTTGTGTTGCCCAACGCGCTTTTCACAACAACCATAGGATAGACATAAATAATTTAAAATTAATTAGAAATGTAACAAACAGTAGACAGTTGGATGCTTTTGAAAGTTTAGAAATCATTAAGTGTAACAATAGTATGAATAAGGACAATGGTCCGATACCCACCAGTCCACTGTTTGCTCTGATAAACAAAGACAGTTACGGTTCAGTGAACCGTGGCAACAAATTTGGTATAAATAGTGCAAGTGTGTAGGCTAGAATTTAGTTTTAATCTTCTCCTGAAGATGCCAACTTGGTTGGCGAAACGCGCGTCGAGAAAAGTGTAGTAGTTCGGTGTTTCGTGGAAGACGTCCAGTTTTTTGTTTCTACGCCGAAGGTTCCAGTACCCACTCCAGTATAAAAATAGTTTATTATATTTTTTGGTATTGCCGGACTGGATTTAAGACTGGATTTGTTGCGTTTCGTGCTTAAAGTGGGTGTGCGGCATTTGCAATCTTGGCTCCAAGGACCCTCAATACGAATGTCCTAAATGCAATTATTGTGCCATTTGTCTCATACAGTTCTCCGAGTATGCGAATCGAAAAGCTTGGATCAAGTGTGTCACTTGTAACAAGTGGGTTTGTGGACATTGCAACGTGGGTTCCAAGAAAGCGAGCTACGAATGTGCCTCATGTTTGAATGAAGATTAAAAATGTGTTCCGAACTTGTTCCTATATTTTTAGCATGTTTTGAATATTTTTTTTTTTCAATTTGTGTAAAGAGTTTTTGTTTAGTTAAAAGAATGTTATTTTTATATGCCAAATATGCCTTACCAAAGTTATTCGAAATAAATGCAACTATTTTTTTTTAATATCCCATTAGGCCTCTATAACTATTAGCATTACTTGTGATTGATTATTTATAACAATGTTCACTTTTTTTTGGTGTCAAAGTTAACCTGGCGCAGTGTAACTTCGAGATTACGCTTAATTGCGCACGGTGTCGAAATAACCCCGCGGCGGGGTAACTTCGACACCAAAAAGAAACGAAAAAGAAAAGGTGGAGGAGGGGTGGGGGGGGAAATTAATCTTTTTCGCTAAAGAGAGTCAATGCATGAATTGTTACAAAGGCACATGAGGTAAGGTTCTCAAGGGAATAGTTTCCTTTGCAGAGCAACAAATATGCCAAAAACCTGTCGAAGTTACCCCGTTTTACGGTATCCATGCTTTTTTTCTGCTAAAATATTTATGGCTCCCACGACCTCGAATTGACGAGATATTCGAGAAAAGGCATTTTTAAAGCCCCTTATCAGGCCCGGATGTCAGGAAAATAAACCTATTTCCAAACCAGACAACGTTTGTTAAAGTATTTTTTGAATTGGCGGCTTTTCTACAGTTATTTATTTGGATGTTTTAAAGTGGGACACCTGGTATATATGAAACCTTATATTGCTCAACTGAGCCTTGTAATTTACTTGTTTTGAAATTCACACACCACGAAAACGTTTATAGAAAATGGTTATAGAAAATGGTTATTAATGTTTTTTTGAATTTTCGAATCTCTCAAGCAATAACGTTGGAGGGGGGACCATTTATAGTATCACCCTGTATATTTAAATTTTTAGTTACAAAAAAATAGGTAATGTTTAAAAAAAATACTTTGGGGTGGTTTCTTAAGGGTTGTAAAAAATTTTGAGCCGTAACCAGATGTAATTTTTCGTACGATTTCAGCCTATTAACTGCTATTTATTAAAATAGATTTGGAATTTCTTGACCGTTGATCAATTAACTTGATAAACTTGTTATGGGATTTTCGGTCAGTTTATAAAAACAAAAGGTTTTGTTTTTTCTCTAACGTTTCGACTCTTAAGAGTCGAACTTAAACATCTACAATAGACACCACTCAAAGAGAAAATAGAAAATATATTCTCTGATGATGGCTGAATAAAGCCGAAACGTTAAAAAAAAACCTTTTTTTATAAACGGACCGATAATCCCATAAGTTTATCAAGCTATTTATTAACAAATATGTGTCCAAACAATTAATGTTTACATAGAAGCTAACAAGAAATCCACATATTATAAAAAAGTTAAAGGTTAGATTATGAAAAGTATTATCATTATATCATTAATTTTTTACTAGTAGCTTTTGCTTTTTTAAATAATGTTATTGCAAAATTAACTTAAAAGGCTGTCTAACGCATATTTTTTAATACTTGAAAAAATACCTTTAATTTAACCTATTATCGAAGATGATTTGAGGGTTCTTAATATGGGAAAACTACTCTTACATACACATAAAATGTACTAAATAAAATTTCAATCCAATCATTGATAACGAAGAAAAAAACTGAAATATTCGTTTTTGTTAACTTTTGATAACCTGGTAGACGTGATGGAGATGGTTTTATACCGTAGAATCACTCTCTAAAGTATTGGCATAAAGTTAGAGAAAATCCTGTGTAAGTAAACATAGCGAAACACCAAAATAAACGAGCAGTATAATATCTACAAGCTACAAGTACCATAACTGTTTTAACTCAAATGATATCAAGATTTCTAAAACTGTCGTAAATTATTGTTACATTTTTTGAGGAGTAGTCCGTAGCCCACACAAATATCAGTATCGTACACATTTGTTTACAAACTTCATACTCGGTGATTTAGTGCGTATTTGGTCTATAGAATGGTATATTGGTTGTTTTATAAAAAAAAATGCTAAAACGAAATATGTGAATTCGTTTGCTTTTCTTTGAATCTCTAAAATATTCTCGAAAGTACAGTGTGTTCGTTTTAAATGGAACACCCTATATATGTATAAGTATATATATTTGCAAACTTGAAAAGAGCACACGATTTTGAGCTGAAAACATATATCATAACATAACCTAAACTTAAATCCATACGTTTCGGAGATATTACATGTTCTGTAATATCTATATTCTGCTTTTAAAATATATTCAAAAAGTTAAAATATAACAAGTGTTCAATTTATTATGTTATAGTTTCAAGTTTCAGTCCACTTTGAGGTCACAAGAAAATTCAGAATAGTTTTGAGGTTTAATGATTTTTCATCAAAGTTGACAAAAAATGAGCCACGAATGGAAACAGCAAACTTTAAAATTTTAATCTACCACCAATCATTGCTTTTTTAATACAATAATACGTAAATAATAAGCTTAATATCAGAAAGTTGCACATAGAAAGGGCATCAAATTACTTTAATTAAATTATTATTTTAATTAAAATTCAACTATACAGATATTAACATGTCTAGATCCAACGTAATTTTCTCTTCAATTACAAAAGAAGGTCTCCAACAATTGTCATTTATTTAACAAATGTTTAAGAAGACAATTTTTTTAACAAAAAAGAAACTTACATTAAGAAATAAAAAATAAAAATCATTCTTATGTATTTTCTAAGAAGCAAAATGTTGTAAATAAAAACAGTGAATACAAAACTGATTAACATGTCTCGATTTGAAATTAGCAAAATGTAACATAATAAAGTGAATATTTGGTATAACAATTTCAAATTTATTTTAGTGTCGGTGTATGGAGCACCTCTCTTATGTATGTTCTAGTATGTTCTTATGCCATGCCAAAAATGAAATAGGGGCCTACTAACCAAAAAAAGATATGACGGTTTCTCCAGACATCTAGGTATCAATTTTTTTTTAGAAAACACTAAATATCAGCTAGGTTTAGGTATAGGTTATGATTCACATTCGCAATCGCATCAAAATTGTATGCTCTTTTCAAATCTATAAAAAAAATATCGAATATTCCAAGTAAAATGAGAAGGTTAGTCGACGCACAAAAGTATATGAACACCCTGTAGATTCGGCTATATTTTAAAAAGGGTGCAAGCAATCTTAAATAATACGTTTTAGTATATTTTATGAAACAACGGTTTTACAGACCAAATAGACACTAAAAACTCACCCTGTATACTCGTAGTACAAAACCTGTATTGTCCTTTAAAAAATATATAGTCGAGAGTAGAGATATAGTGTCTGTCTATGGAGCACCTTATGTTCTTACACCATGCCAAAAATGAAATAAAGGTCTATTAACCAAAAAAAGTTATGACGGTTTCTCCAGACATCTATCATATTTTTTTTTTTTTAGAAAACATCAAATATCTCGGAAACAGCTGGGTTTAGGTATACGTTATGATTAACATTTTCGATTCAAAATTGTATGTTCTTTTCAATTCTATAAAAAAATGTCGAATATTCCCAGTAAGACGCCCAAAAGTATTTAAACCCCCTGTAGATTCGGATCTATTTGAAAAAAGTACAAAAAGGGAGCAAGCAACTTTACACATTACATTATCAGTCCAGTAGGCAGGGAGCTAAAATCATCAAAAAGTGTTCTTGAAACATATAGGGCTAGTTTTGACGGTTCCCTATGTATTTTTTTGCGTAGAACACAATGTCCGTATAGCTGAAACCGTCCGCTAATTTTTTAAATTAACAATTTGTGGAAAAAAAAACGTCTTTTTTTCACATTTTCGCTTATATCTTCGTTCCTTGGCATATTTTATATAGCATATGCATTTAAGAAGTTGTAGCCTATTGAATTTACAAAATTTTAAGCTCAACCCAAAGTCTCCAAGTGCTATTGTTAACTTGCAAATGACTGCCGAAGTTGAAAAGGTGCTTTTTTTTCACTATTTTTTTTAATTTGAAAGTAGGGCGACTATGATCATGAAATTGGAGGGACTGCTATTTGTAGTATGAATTTACAAAATTTCAGCTCGATCCATTAATAACTTTTCGAGAAATTAACGATCGAATTTTTTTGCAAGCCTTAATTTAACAATGACGCCATTCCTTTGTTTATTGTACGATATTAACCGGGTTGGGCTAAATAAATCATAAATCTCCTCAAGTTTACGAGACTTTTTAAGATTTTGAAAAATATTAATTTGGGCCAGTTTTATAACGGTTTCTACGCAACTACCTTTTTTGACGCGACGTATTATATTGTTTTAGCGTTGCCGCTTCGAAATGATGGGAATTGTGACTATAATATCTTGATGCCCATTTTTTTTTAAATACGCGTCTTAATAATAAGTAATTTCCAGAATACGTCACGAGTACGTAATATTACAAATAATACGTACTTTCAAGATGTTATAGTCCGAGAATTTCGAAGCAGCAACGCTAAAACAATATATACGTCGCGTCAAAAAAGGTAGTCGCGTAGAAAACGTTATAAAACTGGCCCAAATTAATATTTTTCAAAATCTCAAAAAGTCTCGCAAACTTGAAGAGATTTAAAATTTTTCTAGCCCAACCCGGTCAATATCATACAATAAACAAAGAAATGGCATCATTGTTAATTAAGGCATGCAAAAAAAACGATAGTTAATGAATTACTTCGAAAAGTTATTAAAAGCATTACTTATTAATAGCTTAATAGCATAACTTATTAATAGCAGTCCCTCCAAGAAATTTCATGATCATAGTCCCACTTCCGAAGTAAAAAAAATAGTGAAAAAAAGCACTGAACTTCAACTTCAGCAGTCATTTGCAAGTTAACAAGAGCACTTGGAAACTTCGGGTTGGGCTTAAAATTTTGGAAATTCAATAGGCTACAACTTCTTAAATGCATATGCTATATAAAATATGCCAAGGAACGGAGATATAAGTGAAAATGTGAAAAAGACATTTTCACAAATTAATAATTAAAAAAATTTGCGGACGGTTTCAGTTCAGCTCTACGGACCCCAGGCATTGTGTTCTACGCAAAAAAATACATAGGACACCGTCAAAACTAGCCCTATATGTTTCAAGAACAGTTTTTGATGATTTTAGCTCCATGCCTACTGGACTATATAGCTTATTTTATGAAACAGCGGTTCTACAGACCAAATACGCACTAAAAACTCACCCTGTATGCAAAATCTGTAGCGTCCATTAAAAAAATATATAGTTAAGAGTAGATTCTGAATATAACCGTAATTTTATTTATATAAATGTGTACAACAGAGATTGGCTTAAACTTCTGAATAACAGATATGAAAATGACTTTCTACTTTCTACAGGTCTTTAATCAGGAATATTTCAAAACTAAATTTGTATGTATGTACATACTAAACAATTGCATTAAACACAGATTAAAAATCAAACAGGGATTACAAAGTTTCTAGTTGCAAGAAAAAAACGTAACAGAAAGAATCTTACCTTTTCGCGTCACATTTTAACAGTCTCCGTTCGTAAATCGCCAAAAAAATATCCTCGTCACTAGGAAAACATTTCTTCACCCAAAATATTGACCTATAAAGAACAGGAAATGTAAGAAATTGCCGATAATATTGTAATTACGACGCACAAACAATTCACAAAGGGCGGACATCTCGTTTGCTACTTTGCAAAGCTCACTTAAAACAATCATAAAACACTTAAACAATATCGATGCTAATACGGCATGCAAATCTCATATATGGAGTAATATCAAATTATTTTTGTAAGTACATCTTAACAAAACAACGTTCAAGTTACTTACAAAAACATATTTGACCATCACTTATAGCCCTTCACAGGTTTTCGCAAATATTTTCGGCTGTGAAACATTTAATTACTATGCATCATTGCATCTAATACCGTGCATCGCTAACATTGTCTTAGGCGACAGTGACGAGTGACGACACTGGGCACTGGGCACACGTCCCTTTCTCCCACCTCTAATTTTTTTTACCGTGCCCGCCACTTTTTTGCTAGCAGTTGTGTAATGCGTCCTATGATTGGTGTATTTTTGTTGTTGGTATAGGTCGATGCCATTACCAAGAAGTAGCGACTAGACTAGATTTCAGACAGGGACTTTTTCGCGGAAAACTTGTTTTGATTGCAATACAGCGGGCTGACAAATTACCGTCTCCTAAATAATTTTAAATATCTGTATGAAGTGTATTAACATGTTTTAAATAGTAATCGTATACGTATACGTATTTAATATATATATTTTTTATACAGAGATTTTGAGCTACAGAATAGTTGTTTCAAAAAAAATATTTTCGCATTTTGGTTTTTGTATAAATTTTATACATACATACATACGTACAGGGTGCTTCATTGTGAGCGTTCTATTAAACGTTTTGGGAGAACTATAAATGATATGGAGCTGAAAATTTGTATTTGAGGGTTTTCGGGGATACTCTATACGTCTAAAATAATGGCTATTTTCTCACGCTTCCGGATATACCAGAAGTGAATACTAACTTCGTTATTTTAAGAAATTACGGGACATAAAAAAAACAAATTTTTAGGTGATTTTCAAAGAGCTGTAACTTGGGGAAAAATGGTCGTAGGGAAATGAAAAAAAAATAAAACTAAAGCTCCAAGTTTCTAGTCTTTGGGTTTTGACTTTAAATTTTTTTAGCGTCAGCAGTTTTTGAGTAATCATAAGAAAACCATCGAAAACAACATTGTCGAAATTTTTGTCATAGTCTTTTAAAAAGATTCACGGACCTCAATAAATTTTTTCGACATGTTCATCATAAAGGTCTTTTAGATCATTTACTTTTCATGAATTTGACCTATTACACAGCTCCACAAAAAAAAAATAAAAAAAATACCTCCGGCGTCTGAGTAGGTGTACTATATGTTTTTGGGGACGCTGAATCCGAATCCGATGTCTATTTAACTCCATGTCATAAGGATTTTTCATAACCTTAAAAAAAACAGCTTAATAATGAAATGTCTCGATAACTCTAGCTCTATAACTCCATGAAAATTGAAAACCATGAAAAAATAAAACCCCACACACCTTAATCCTTCAACATCTTTCCCTCACAACGCCACAACCCCATAACCTAATAACCCTATAACTCCGTAACCCAGAAAATCAGTAAAAACGACACTTGTGAGTGTCTCAGCCCTGACGCTTCGTGTCTACGAGCTAGATGTAGTAATTGAGACCTAAAACTACATTTCTATCGATTCTACAACACCTTAACCCCATAACCTATTAATCCTATACAATAACCTAATAACCCAATAACCACACAACCCAAAAAATTTGTGATTACAGCCCTGTCTGAGGGCCGCATGTAGTACTTGAGATTTGACACCCCATTTTCATCGATCCTACAGGTCCTTAATCCTATAATTATAGTTATTACAGTTATTACAGGTTCCTAATCCTATAATTATAGGATTAAGGACCTGTAAGATCGAAGAAAATGGGGTGTCAAATCTCAAGTACTACCTACGGCCCTCAGACAGGGCTGTAATCACAAATTTTTGGGTTATGTGGTTATTGGGTTATTAGGTTATGGTATAGGATTAATAGGTTATGGGGTTAAGTACTAGCAATTACTACATCTAGCTCGTAGACACGAAGCGTCAGGGCTAAGACACTCACAAGTGTCGTTTTTACTGATTTTCTGGGTTACGGGGTTATAGGGTTATTAGGTTATGGGGTTGTGGCGTTGTGGGGGAAAGATGTTGAAGGATTAAGGTGTGTGGGGTTTTTTTATGGTTTTCAATTTTCATGGAGTTATAGAGCTAGAGTTATCGAGATATTTCATTATTAAGCAGTTTTTTTGAGGTTGTGAAAAATCCTTATGACATGGAGTTAAATAGACATCGGATTCGGATTCAGCGTCCCCAAAACACATAGTACACCTACTCAGACCCCGGTAAGATTTTTTTTTATTTTTTTTTTTTGTGGAGCTGTGTTATTGATATACGTACGATGATTTTTCGCCGAGTTATCGCCGTTCAAAGCAAAAATGGCACTGTTGACTTTGATATAATCAATTACTCAGGAAATAATAAACGTACATAAAAGTCCAGTCGGGTTTTTAAAACTCGATCTTTCGAAAAGTGAAAAAATCGATCGTTACATTGATTTTTAGCACAAAACGACAATTTCAATAATTCCGAGCACTATGAAAGAAAAAACCGCAGCGCTTTGAAACTATCAGGGTTTATTTGGGGTACTTTAATTTTTAAATTTAACATTATTTGCAAAGTTACGCCAAGTTATGCAAATATACCTAATTACACAAATTTTTACCTCTTTTTCAATCAACAATTTCGTTTCGCAAAATTTTTTAAAACAATCACTACCACTTGTAAAGGATATTTTACAGTTTTGGAAACCCTACTTGAATTTTCTATACGTTCATTATTTCCCGAATAATTGATTATTATCAAACTCAACAATGACATGTTTGCTTTGAACGGCAATACCTCAGCGAAAAATCATCGTACAGGGCTCAATAATAAGTGAAATTAAATAGAATTAAACTACCTAAAAGATCTTTATGATGAACATATCGAAAAAAAATTATTGAGATCCGTGGACCTTTTAAAAGGCAAACAAAAATTTCGAAAAATATTTTTTCGATGGTTTTCTTATGGTTACTCAAAAACTGCAATGCTAAAAAATTTAAACTCAAGATCCAAAAACTAGAAACTTGGATCTTCAATTTCCTTTTTTTTCTTTTCCCTAAGACCATTTTTGCTCAAGTCACAGTTCTTTGAAAATCACATAAAAATTTGGGGTTTTTTTAAATCCCTTAATTTCTGCGCCTCGTGTATATTTTCTATGTCATATTTGGTTTCTACCCGTTAATTTAAACTCACTTTAATAACCGTTATCTAAAATCAACGGTTTTTGACTTATTTTAATTAAAACAAAAATGAAATTAAAAACCCGTAGAAAAAAAATTGATAACTTTCGAAGTGGTAAAATTCTATACCTATTTTTTTCACCATGTAAATATGAAAAGTTGAGCTTACTCTGAAGAATCCTACATATATATGGAAAAATCTGCAGGATGCTCAAAATAGAGGATCAAACATGAACAAGTCTCCTTTATTAGTCGCCTATTTTAAATGGTTACAGAGTCAAATTTGAAAAACATTATCCTCTTTTAGGTCCTTTAAATAGAACACATGCTATATTTTATATTATAATGTAATAATATCGTTCACTTCATTTATTTCATCTCCTTTTTATGTATACTAGTATTCCCTGTATATACCTACATGGTATGGTTTTTGAGTTATCTCTAGATGTTTATCAAAATGATTAAAGCGAGGGTTACATCGGGTACAGTGCCGTGAACATCAAAATTAAAAAAATATATATATTTAGCTATTTCGACCTAAGAAAGGATGAAATTGTTCAAATTTGATCTTTTGGCCACATTAATATAACTTGAAAACCGTAAATTTTTGGTATAAGCAGTGATAGTATATCTAGAAAGAGGACGAAAAAAGGTAGCGAACGATGTCATAAAATATGGGTAGTTATATTTAAAATAAGCAACTTAAATAAAGGAATGTTGTTCACATTTTACCCTGTACATTTCGTTGTATATCTAGTATACTTGATAGTAAGCTGAACTTTTTATATTTACGTAGTAAAAATATTAACGATACACATACACATACGAAAGATTCTTTTTTATTTTTTTTAATCCCATTTTTAACTGTTTTTCTTAAAATAGAAATATCTCGAAATCGGACGAAGTTTATTAAAGTGACTTTGAATTAATGAGTGGAAACTAACTAGGTATATCAAGCATAAAAAAATATAGTATACCATTTAAAATAACGAAGTTAGTGTTCAATTCCTTTCTCCGAAGTGCCAGAAAGTCGTCATTATTTTAGATATATAGAGCATCCCTAAAAAACCCTCAGATGCAAATTTTCGACTTCATATTATTTATAGTTCACCCAAAACGTTTAACAGGCCACTCACCGTGAAGCACCCTGTATATGTGGATCAAATTCATACAAAAAAAACACATTGCAAAAAGTGAGTTATGCGTTTTTTGAATTTTTTTTAGATTACTGATGAATCTACAGGGTGTTTATGTACTTGTGAGCGTCGGCAGATTAACTCTTTATATTCAATCGAACACCCTATATATTTCTACAAATTTTGCAAAAACACATAATTTTGATTCGAAATCTTGTATCATAACCTATACTGAAATCTAGCCGTTTTGAAAATATTTAAATAATTGATAATTCCGGAAGCTGAAAATATTAATAAAAAAATTTAACAACTTCATAAAATTTTGGTACATGTTATTATGGTTTAGAAATAAAGTTTTTGACCTGAAAGAATTTATTTTTATTTCACCAATAACAAAAATATTAAGCCACTGATTTTTTTTAAATCAATGTTACGCCAATGATTTTTTTTAATATGTTATTAGTAATTCCGTCCACTTAAAATAATAAGCGTAAACAAAAAATGAATCTATTATTTTTGTCGTACAATGTATCGTTTTGAAGTAATCATTGATCAAAATGTGGTTTACCGAAGACATTTTTTTTTTTCATAAGAATAATATGGCATTACCTTATTTACAATTATATTTTTTTTTCAATTATAGCCAAATTCTTGAACTGATCTAAGAAATCAATTACATTTGCTTTTCTGTTTAATGCTGTAAGATAACTGCAAAGAAATTATGAAATTAAAGACCCGACAAAAAAACAAAAACTGTACCACTCTGTATATCGAAAATCAAACATTTTAGGACACATATGTTTACTGAAATTCGACTTAAAATTGATCCAAGAATCGCACTTTAAATTAGGTACATAACATCGAGTAGCACCCTGTATATTGTTGTAAATTGTTACGTAATACAGTTTCCCAAAACAATAACAGTAATTAAACAAAAAATCATCTTACCTTTTTTACTTAGTCCAGAATAACTCGTATTTCATCGGTTGATCACCATTTTTTCACAACAAAAGGAAAAGTTCCATATAGAACAATATCTGAAAAAATAAATAAAGCGGTTACACAATTGACAATATCATACTTTTGTTAGCAACAATTAACATCAACCAGTGAAAGGATTTAAAAAAATTATAAAGTACTTCTATCTCGCTAATGCACCAATAATATTTTGTCCCACCCGTCGAAATTAATCGAAATACATACATACATATATCCTAATAGATCAAACAAACTACTTACAATGATTTTCTAAATTAATTTTCCTTCTTTCCCTTAAAATGTATAATTTATGCATATGCATAAATTAGCCTAGCACTGCCGTCAACACTACATTAGACTTTACTAGTCGCATTCGGACCCCTCCTCACCTTATCGTAGAACTTTTTATTTGACCAGCTACTTTTTGCTACCAAATTGAATAACATCTAATCTGGTACAGTTTATAGTTTCGGAAGGTCGTTAAAATCACGAAAAAAGCACGATAAGACCGGTGTGTATTAGGGGATTTGTGCTAAATCTTTTTATTTTTAAATAATAGAGATGTACATGTTTTTAATTATTCCATTCGCTATTATGTTACTTTGAAAATAAACTGCAGCTTAGGTCCTAGATATTAAAGGAATTTGGATCTTCTATTAACTAATTTATGTGTTAGAATTTATATCCTTGTACAAAAAATGCTTCTGTGCAAATGCAGAAAAATAAATAATGCCCAATAAAGACAAAAAAATAACACACTAACCAATAAAAAAAAAAAAAAAAATCAAATAAACGGACTATGCAATACTTTTACCAAAATACTGGTTTTTAAAACTTTTACGAGGTGGGTTTTTAATCAGTATTTATAAAAATTTTGTGTTCTTTCCAACTGTGTAAAAATATACAGTGTGTCCCACTTAAGGTATATCCACCCTTCTAAAATCTTTATTTGTAGTCCGATTTTCATGAACTTTTTTTTAATAAATAGGTCTCATAAAAAAACATTGAATGCGTACTCCGCATATCCCGTGGAGTAAAGTCATTGCCAACTAGGAGTATTTTTTTTTGTGAAAAATCAAGGACATTTTTTTAGTAAATAATTGACATCGTATTCTTACTCAGAACCATCGTAAACTGGCTTGTATCAATTTTCATTAGGTTTGAATACAGGGTGTTGAAGAAAAATTGAAATTTAATATAATATAGTTTATAGTTTTCAATCAATCATCACAATGACGTTAAACCATGCCGTTTTACTGATATTTTAAATTGTGTCATTAAAAAACGTGAACTTTTGAAAAAAATCTTTTAAAAACGACAAACTCCGATTTTATTTTTAAAACTACTCAAAAAGATAATACGAGTATGTGCAGAAAATTCAGTGAACAAAGATTATGAGACTTTTTTTGGAACATTTCATTTAGTTTTAAAACATATCTATTTTGGGACTAATAAATAAGATAAAGTATTGGAATCTTTAAGGCCTTTTTTAAAATTAATATACCTACTCATGATTTTCTGTAAGCTATAAAATATTAATTCCTGCCATTTTTGTTCGTGCCAATGTAGAAGAGACAGATATCCTATAAATACACCAATATTTATTTTTTTTGGAGTTGATACTAACTCCAATTTTTAGATTCAAAAAAAATATACTACACTTACCTATAACCCAGCGTGTGCAAATATTGAGGACCATGATTAAAACATAACATAATTCGAATTGAACCAACAACGTCCCTACAAAACCCACAATTAGTACATACATAGAATGGCAATACTTGCAAGGTAATAAATTACCTTTGAAGATTTTTGAAGTCTTGTGATAAATGGAAGTGTTGATACATTTTCTCCAAAAATAATTTCCTCTTCATTTTTACAGGAGGCTATTTTAGAGATTATTATCCTATTAGAGCAAAGCTTCCACATGTCTCAGTTATATATGACTTTATTCAAAAAAATTGTCCTCAAAAAAGCAATCATTTGACGCCGTAGAAACATCTAAAACAAGCACATCATCATAGCAAAAAAATTTTTTAAAATTGTGTTCGACGCATTTACATACCTAATTTTTTTTTTTTGTGATTCTAAAGTCTTGCCTCATAAAGGTAAATTATTATATGTTAAGGTGAGCCATTTTTTTTCAAGCACCATTTCACTTTCACCAGACGTTTCTTAGATGTCTATTTTGAATTTGGTAAAATGTAGGTATGTATTGTTTCAGATTTCACCCTCCTTAAATTTCACTTTTACGCGTTATGTCTTTTTTCAATTTTCCATATAAATAGTTTCCAGTTTTTATACTTTTTCCTAAAAAACGTAAAAAGGCTTCAGACGAGTTATAAAGTAAAATTAAAGTTACCATTCTCTAAGTACGCTTACCTTATGTAGATACATATTTACAACATTTTAACACCTAACAAATTGTCGTAAAGATTTAATAACCCCAGAAAAAAAAAACAATAAGAAACAGAGTACCACCGTTTCTAAATCAGCGTATTAACCTACTACTTAATATACAGGGTGACCCATTATTAAGGGACCACGGCGAAACTACAGATTCTGGGTAAAAATATTACTATTTAATCAAACTTTCCTTAGGCCAAAAGACACAGGGTGTCAAATTCCCGTAATTAACTTCTTTAAAAAACAAATGTTTGTGACAAAATTTGCTTATTGAGGGTTCTTTGAGAAGACGATTTTAAGTTGTCAATTACTTTGACGTAAATTGTAGAGGGCGCCCTCTGCATCATTCTGAACACATAAAAAATGGTGTTTTCTGGGCCTTAAAATATTTATGTCTTTGTTGAATATATCTATTTTTCCATTGTTTATTGACAGAAAAGATGTACTCTTGAAATGTCGTTCCGATTGATCGTTTTAGAGATATTTACGTTTAAAGTGTTCAATGCAACAACAAAGTTTTTCTTTGATTTACCAACAAAAATTACCATAGTAAGAAAAACATCATAAATCGAGTTAATTAAATAAAACTAGTTGTACAGTATATTAAAAAAATTGTAAAAGACATCCAAGTTAAATAAATCTAAAATCTGAAAAAAAGAATTTGAAACAAAGTGCAAATATCTCCAAAATCATCCACTCTGTGAGTTTCCAACAATAGTACATGATCTACCTAAAATAAACTGATTGTCAAAATTAGCGTAACACTTTTTAGATTAGCGCCATTTGCGTTCTATTCGAGTTAGAGACTTGCGGTTTTTAGTTTTCGGTAGCCTATAGAGTTGGTTTTAATGCTCCGAAGGCGCTACGTCGTGGCTTAAACAGTTCGTCGTCCACACCTCAAAATGCAACCCCATGTCGAAATTTGAATTCGGAAGATTTTACGGCAATCTCAGAGACAAACAGGATGGACTAAGAAGGACGCTGTGGGGTAAAAACTAAATCCCAGCACACATTAAAAACTCCTCAACGTGTGCCAGTGTATCTGGTCGCTGTCCTATTTCTGCAACCTATTTCCAGACACCCTAAGCCACCCCTTTACATTTACGCAGGGTTATCCGTGGTTTGACTTCTGTTGGGCGAATCCATTGATCTTAATGCTGCCTAATAAATTTGTGTGGGGTGCCACAACTCGCTTTCACCCTTTGACAAACTAAGCACCCCTCCAAGCCACACATACTCCGACCCTCTCACTCACCCCCTCTGGTTCCACCCCTGTAGAAGGCCGAGAGGGATGTCGTTTTGTCTCGAATTCATGTCATGGCATTAGTTGAAGGCTCTCGAAGTTGGCGGAATACACTGCAGACGGCCAATTGAGCGCCAAAAAGTGATATTCCAACTCCAACATACCCCCTGAAGATTTGCCGCCTTAAGTTGTAAACAAGTCTCGATGCGTGGGGTGACTCTGAAAGCTTTCCTAAGAATGCATGAACTTTTTTAGGCACCTTCCGAGTCGTCCGTCTCCTTCAAATCCTCTTCTACATCCCATCACCCTCTTTTTTTGACCACCTCCAAAAAATGTTTGAATGGCTGAACATTTCTGAAAGAGGACTCGTCAGATAGGTGGAACCTTCCTTTGCAGTTGTGTGATTCGACAATGGCCAAATTCGCGAGAGATGCTTAGTACGCGCGACAAGTGTTCACTGTGACTTGGACTCATGAATCCTTGACTGGACTAGCACCTACGAGGCAAACCACCCAAACAGCGCCTTTTTCCTCTAATTTTACGACGAGCGAAAGCGTGTTTGGGTGGGCTACCTCGCAGGCGCCAACCCAGTCGATGCTTCATGAGCCCAAGTCACAGTGAACACTTGCTGCGCTCACCAAGCATCTCTTGCTAATTTTGCGATTGTCGATTCACACAAGTGCATAAGAAGGTTCCGCCTACCCAACGAGCCCTCTTTCAGGAATTTGCACTCACTCAAAAATTTTTTGGAGGGAGTTAAAAGAAGATGTTGATGGGACGCAAAAGAGGATTTGAAGGAGACAAACGATTCGAGGTGGGCCGAGAAGGGTTGAGGCATCCTCAGAATGACTTTCAGAGTCATCCCACGCATCAAGACCTGTTTACAACCCCTCAGCGTGGCAAATTTTCAGGGGGGGTTGGAGATGGAATATCACATTTGGCGCTCAATCGGCCATTCACAGTGGGTCCCGTCAATTCAAGAGCCTTCAAGTAATGTCATGACATGAATTCGAGACAAATAGACATCCCACGCAGCCATCTACGGGGGCGGAACCATAGGGAATGGGTGGGAGGGTCGGAGTAGGTGTGGCTTGAAGGGATGCCTGAGTTGTCAAAGGGTGAAAGCGAGTTGTGGCACACCACACCAATTTATTAGGCAGCATTAAGATCAATGAATTCGCCCAACAGAGGTCAAACCACGCATAACCCTGGTAAATGCAAAGGGGTGAAAATAGGTTGCTGAAAATAGGTTGCAGAAATGGGGCAGTGACCAAATACACAGAACTTATTGGGGAGGTCTTGATGTGTGCCGGGATGGAGTTTTTACCCGACAGCATCCTTCTTAGTTCATCCTGTATGTCTCTGAAATTGCCATAAAAATCTTCTGAATTTAAATTTCGACATGGGGTTGCATTTTGAGGTGTGGACGCTGAACCGTTTAAGTCACAACGTAGCGCCTTTGAGGCATTCAAACAAAGCCTATGGGCTACCGAAAATTAAAAACCACAAGACTCTAACTCGAATAGAACGCAAATGGCGCTAATATAAAAAGTGTTATGCTAATTTTGACGAGCAGTTCTTATTAAAAAAATCCGAAATTATAGTTAAAATTAATGTTGGGACAGCGGCGTAAAAAGGGGGACTAAAGGTGTTACGTAACATACGTAGCCACATCCTACGCCACTGCCAAAAGTAAATTAATTGCTTATTCTTCAGTTTTGTGTCCCTTATGACAATAGAACTTCTTGCCAAATTTGAAAAAGTGATAATAAGTAATAATAAAAATATTATTAATAATATTTCTTCAATTTTCAACTTCAACACACTCTATTCGGAAACAAAAATCATTTTACTTAAGCATGTTTATGTCAATCGTCTTATTTTCAGTAACAGAATCGTCAGCTGCCCATGTCCCATCGTAAATTGTAAATCTCACAATAATGATTTAAATAGGTTGTTGCACTGAACACTTTAAACGCAAATATCTATAAAGTGGTCATTCGGAGTGACATTTAAACGGTATACCTTTTCTATCAATAAATAATGTAAAAAAAAACGCAAACAACTTTCATCAATTTCTATGTATTCAGAATGCCGCAAAGAGCACCTGCTACAACTTGAATCGAAATGATTGATAATACAAATTAAAATTCCTTGCCTCAAAAAACCCTAATCACCAAATTTTATTTTGTTTTTTAACGTTAAAAAGTCATTTACGGAATTGAAAATAAAATTATAACTTTGACACCCTGTATATTGGTTACCAATAACGTTTGGACTAAGGTAAGTTTGATTAAATCGTAATATTTTTACTTCAATAATCTGTAATTTCAGTGTGGCTCCTTAATAAGGTGGAACACCCTGTATATAAATCTAAATTCAATTTTTAAAATGTAAGGTAAACGTATAAGTCAGAAGGCAACTTCAAGCGTGAAACAAATTATATCACTTACCGTGGGATTGTTCATTATAACTTAAAATGAACCATAAGCCACAGATTACACTCAAATCATCACAAATAATATTTTCTGTTTCGTTGCCGCAATTCGTAAAACGAAAATGGATAGAATAAAAATTCCTACCTTGGAAATGCTACTCCTGCTCGTTCGGGACCTACCTGCAATACAAAAAATATATCATATAAAGGGTGCTTCAGATCCTGTGATTCACATCCTGTTCTGAGTTTATCAAAAATTAAATTTTAAATGACTGATGTAAAACATTGATTTGCTGCATAAATAAAAATGTTTTTTTTTTTTATTTTGGGAACTATGCCTCCTATTTTATTATTAGCAGTATTTTTGTTTAACAGGTTTTGTAACACAATAGAGGACAATTTTTTAGGAAAATTTCACTTTTTTTCAAAATTCTAAATAGAATACCCACAAAAAATTCTCAAAAAAAAATAACTACCTTTATCTGCTATCCCCGTTGCCTTATCGTCAATGGCCTCTTCTTCGTGTGGATGTCGCATGAAAATGCTCCATCCTCTTCGCAAACCAGCTAATGTCTCACAGGATTACCTATTGCCTTTCTGTGGGCCGCAGCCCGCGGAAATCGTTTATGCAATAGGGCCTTAACACTCGTAATATCTCAGCAATTCCGAGAAATTGCAGCTATATTGACGAGATACTCGTCCCTGTGAGTAGTCCTTCGACAACACTTCGCTGGAATGCCCCACCTGTGTTCCTGCAATTGAAATGTCTCAATTAGTTCTTCATAAGAATGATTTATTCAGATTTCCAATCAATTTCCAGTTATTAAAAGAAAAAGGAGAAAAATGTAACCCTCATGCAAGTACTGTAATAAAATACTTTACAACTGGTGTACACAGTGCCGTGCCAAAGGGGGAGTTTCCAGATTCCCCCTCACTGCTTTATTAAAAATAAAAAAAACAGTAGTAGCTTTTGTTGTACCCCCCACCCTCATCATGCGATAAGTACGTATAGTCAACTCCCCCAAACAAAATTTCTAGGCACGCCACTGGCAATACATATTCAATTTATTTTATGTTTTACCTTTGTAACACATCCATATTGATCATCCGTTTGCTGTGTCCCTCCATAATGAACTGCAAAATGCTGAATGGGTTCAAAAACCAAAGACTTGTTGCTTTGTCCAAAAATGCACGGGACTAAGTATGCAGTTTGCCGCAGGGTTTTATTTCTGAAATTAAGTCGTTATGCATAGTATGACTTCAAAGTTTAACAAAGTTCATTATTAATGAAGATCAATTATCAAATTAAAATTTAATTTTGTTATCCAAGTGCATTTTTGTTCTGGATATTTTCATTCATTCAAGACAACGGGTCTTTTTATACAGGGTGTCCCACAACTACCTAGACAAGCATTATCTCGAAAATGGTTTCGCATAGAAAGAAATATTAAATAGAAAAGTTCTACTGGGTATTTAAAACAATGGATGCATTCGTATTATAATCAAATACATGAGGTGCTTCAAAAATGTCACAGGTAATCCAACTTTAATTACTTCCACATCTACGTAGTGGAGTGGAAGTATAGTGTTCATCAAACATTTTCCATATAGAACAGGCTGATGTAAAAATATACCTACAGGACGTTCCATTTGACAAAAATTAGTTGAATAATCTGTGCTAATTTTTAAGCACCCAGTAGTTTGGATCATAAAATACTTAGTTTTATGCATTTTATAAAATATAATAAATTTTCTATTTAACATTTATTTCTGTATCAAACCATTTTCGAGATACTGCCTGACTAAGTAATAGGACACCAGGTATACATTTATTATATCTATACCTGGGCCACCCGGTATACAACATATGGTATCTTATTGTACTTAGTGGAAAATATACGTTCTATTTCCTGCTCGAAAAGTATGGGTTAAAAAACACGTCTGGCACTTGATAACTTCAAAAGTGGTTGGGGAAAAATTTTGAAAATTTATGCAAAACATGGAGAAGGCAAAAGTAAAGTAGAGCTGTATCGACGTTTTTTAAAAAAATCAGCCATTATGAAATTATGAGTTTTACTCCATGATTTTCGTTTCCTAAAGGTTCCGAAGTTATTACATGAATTTGAAAGAAAAATTTGATGAGACGTTTGAAAAAATTGTTAAGGTCTGGAAAAAATCCTCATAATTTTTTTGGGTACTTGGCACCCATTTCATTTTGGCACGGAGCAAGACGATAAGGTGATCTACTCTTTGTAACTAAAAAATATTCGATATGCTATCGCTAGTGCTATACCAAGCGTTCAATTTATTATGTTACATTTTTCCAACTTCAAGTTCAAATATAACACCCTATATTTTTTCAGTCCAATTATTTTAACTCAATTCAATTCTCACTGTGACAAATTGTTTGTCCATCGCATTTGTTCACAATGTTTTTCCTTTTTAGAAGAAGTATATAAATAACTTTAAAACCAAAAATATAGGTATGAATAACTTTAAAAACTTTAAAACCAAAAGTATTTGCGAATTTTATTGCTCTAACAACTCAAAAAAGAGAACTAAAAGCTAGACAACTTGGACAGAAACGATATAGAGTGTTCCATTTGAAGCAAACAGGTTATTTCGATTTGATGTTGGTAAAATGTAACATACTAAATTGAACACCTAGTATAGCATTATTGAATATTTTTAGTTGTAAAGAGTTACATAAGCACTTCTTTTTTTGCGCCGTGCCAAAAAATGAAATAAATACCTATTACCCAAAGAAAAAGGTATAACGGACGCCCAGAAATGTATAAACACCCTGTATGGCAAAAATTTAAAAACCCTAACAAAAAATAGAGAAGACAACCCCACATTTTACCTTTTTTATGAAACGATTCTCTAGGCCAAATACGAATTAAAAACTCACCCTGTATAGTAATAATAATGTGATATTACTTGTATCCATAGATCTACTGGGTGTTCTAATTAAGACGGTTTTAAAATATTTCCCCTCAATCAAAATTTTTTAAATTGGAATTCTTCCGAGATAATTTTTGTTTTTCTGAAAGGTTTTAAATTCAAATTCTATTTTTATTTTTCTGAAGAAGAAATTGAAGTGAATCATATTATTTTAAAATACGTTTTAGAATCTACCTCGTAATTATAAAAACATGGCTTTTTAATATGTACAAAAATTAAGTGATACTATGAAAGGCTGAGTGCCACTGCTTCGGGTTGTACTTTAATCCCGTACATTGTTATACAAAAATTCGATTTTTTAAATGCACCCTACATGACAGTTAACCAGGACAATGCAAAATAATATATCTCTGTGTTTAACCACTGCATAAATTCTTTTTTCTTCGTGTTTATTATGTTTGTTTTATTATAAACAGTCTCCCCAAAAAAATGCACTTTATATTGTAGAACAATTTTAAAAATTCAAAGTTTTAGGTCCCCTTATTTTTTAAGTCAAATATTTTCTTAAGTTTTGATTACCCAATATAATCTTTTTAATGGCCGTATACCTCAAAACCGTGGAAAATCGTTCGTTAAACAAAATAACCTTAAAAACATACCCACAATGTTTTTCAAACTTGACCAGGTCAGTTATTTTACAACTTATTTTGCAGTAGAATTTTTGTTGGTAAATTTTGATTAAGAATATTTTTTCAACACGATATTTTTTTCAACGGGCATTAATATAAATAATAACATGTAAAAACCTGTGGTTAATCTTAAAAAGACACTGTATCCAGAAACCTGTTTTTATTAAAATGAAATTATAAATTCTCAAACATTGTAATAATGTTTTTTTTGAAGAGTATTCCGTAGCTCTTAGGTATACCTATCTCGCCATTTTTAAGTCACATTTTTTTGCAAAGAGTTTATCATACTCTTATGGCCTATGTATATGTTACGCGTAGATGAAAAAATGTACCCTCAATTTAAATGACAAATTTAAGCCATAAATACACCAAACTGTTCATTTATATACTTAAATTGTACAAGAAACTCATAGAAAATTCAAACTTAATTTGATGGAAAACTCAGAAAACTACCAATACACATTTATTTTGGTACTTATAGACGCTAAACACATTGAATTAAACAAATATTAATAGTTTAGTACCTAATACCTAAAGTAAATTCATTATGAACCTACAAATTATTATTTGGTTATTTATTACTTGTTTTGTGAAATAAGCGAATTAAAATTACGTACATACATACATACACACATACATATGAATGTTTCTATGTCCTACGTGCCTGCACATGCCAGTTAAAAAACTACATAACAAAGAAAAACTTACCTCCTCATGCCACCTGTTAACTGCATCTTAGGTATATGTACATATATCGATGTCACCAAGAATCTCCATCCTCCATTAGAACAAAATTTTTCCACACAAATGTTGACCTGAAAAATAAGCAGAAAGAAATTCAACAAATCGTCAGTAACATTCGCATTAAAAACAATTATTAAAGCGCGGACATCTTGTGACGTATTTTTCAAAGCTTACTCGAAAACTTGGTACCATACCTCAACAATGCAACGAAGCGAAAAATCTATGCAAATATACGCAGAAATATCGACTCATTTGGGAGTAAATCCCAACAAAATAGTTTTCAGAACACTTACAAGAACATTTTGATCATCAGCTCTCATCGGCCATCGCAATTTTCGCAAATATTTTCGGCTAGGAAGCGTTTAATTATGCAGCAAATAGCGTATGCACACCACTCACATTGTCTTAGGCGATACTGGTCACACGTCCCTTCCCGTTTGCCAACGAAACTTTTGACTAACAGTCGAATAACGCTGGCTTTAATTGGTGCATTTTTATTGTTAAGGTAGGAGGATGGGGTTACCAAGAAGTGCGACTAGACTAGATTTCGGGAAACCGCTTGTTCGTGGAAACTTCATAGGTATTGTCTTTGCGATTTTAGAGAGGGTTGAAAATGAATGACTCCTAAATAATTTTTAATACATATATGAAATTGATCATAGTCTTTTAAATAATAAATAATTAATGTTTTTATTTATTATTTTTTTACAGTAAATTTTCGTCCAATATTCTGATATTTTAAAATAACCCTATTGGGTTATAATTCATGCTATGAAATTTGTGTATGAAACTAATCTAAATTAATATTTCTGATCCAGTATGCATATACAGACATTTTAAAATATTTAACTTTTATTTGGGTAAAATAATCGGAATACAAAATTTTCAAGGTAGCTAAAGAATAATGAGTAGATACTGTGTATGAATTTTAAAATTACCCATTGAAGATCGTGTCAAAAATGTAAATGAAATACTTAAGACTACAAATATTTTTTATAGGAAGTTTCAAAAAATAACAAAATGAAGAATTAATTTTTTCAGTGTGTCAGTTTTATTTCCTATTATTGTTTTTAAAATAACGTGTACGTAGGTACTTCCAACTTTTCATTGAAATTCTTTATTGGAACCATGAAAAATAAATGGAGAGGTATACATTGTTTTCCTTCTTTTTTTCAAACTGTTTATTAACAATATACACAGAGCTTCACAGCAGGTGGCTTACTAAACGTTTTGGGAAAATATAAATAATATGGGACTGAAAATTTGTACGTGGAGGTTTTCGAGGATACTCTACATATCTAAAATAATGGCGACTTTCTGGCGCTTCCAGATATACAGGATGTGAACACTAACTTCGTTATTTTAAATAGACATGCTATATTGTTTATGCCATTTTTGGTTTCTTTCTACGCGGTAAATTAAAGTAACTTTAATAACAATTGTCTATCTGTAAAACGAACGGTTTTCGAACAAGTATACCAATAAAAAAATTATTAAATCTAATAACTTTCGTTGTGGCAAAAATACTATGATTAATTATTTTATCATATGAACATGGAAGTTTTAGCTTAGTGCCAAGTATACTAGCTATACGAGAAAATGTAGATACAGGGTGCTCAAAATAGATCAGTCAAAATGTCGCTGGTTTAAAAAGATACAGCGTGTTCAAAGTTTAAATTTTATTCTCAAATTTCTCAATAACTGAGAAAGTTTTGATGGTATAAATCTGAAAATTGGTAGATTTATGTTTTTTGGTGTGAGAATTACGAATTTTAAGCTTATTTTGACGTTGCTCCTAGAGGGCACTAGTTCCACCGTATTATTTAAGTAAATTAAAACATATTTTTTTTATCTGCTGAGTTATGCGTAAAACAAGTCGAGAATCTAAAAGAACGCTCAATTCTACAAAGAAAAGGTTTTCTTGTTTAGGTCGTCTAAATCTATCGGTTTTTAAGTTATTTGCATTTAAAAGGTTCAATGTATTTTGTTGATTTTTTCAGGCGCTGATATTGCTATATTTTTTCTAAGTAGGCTTGTGTCGACAGTTGTCAAATTTACATATAATTAAATTATTTTGATTGAGCTCAACATGCCTTATTCCAATGTCGCTGGTGTAAGCGATACGGCGTTTTCAAAGGTTCAATTTTATGCTGAAATTTCTCAATAACTGAGAAAGTTTTGATGGTATAAATCTGAAAATTGGTAGTTTTATGTTTTTGGTGTGAGAATTACTAATTTTAAGTTTATTTTGACGTTGCTCCTAGAGGGCGCTAGTTTCGCCGTATTATTTTGGTAAATTAAAACATATTTTTTCTTATCTGTTGAGCCATGCGTAACACAAGTCGAATCTAAAAAGAACGCTCAATTCTACAGAGAAAAAGTACTCTTGTTTAGGTCGTCTAAATCTATCGGTTTTAAGTTATTTGCATTTAAAGGGTTCGATGTATTTTTGTTGATTTAAACTTTGAACATGCTGTATCTCTTAAACCAGCGTCATTGGTATAAGGCATGTTGAGCTCAATCATAATATTTAGGTGTCTAGTATCTCCAGATTCTCCAGTTTAGTCTTGTCCCATTCTTTCTGAAACCCTGTATATTTTAAATATATGATGTCCCACTATTAAGGGGCCACGGTGAAACTACAGATTCTTTAAGGTAAACATATTGCGATTTAGCCAAACTTTCCTTAGTCCAAAAGTTATTGGTAACCAAGATACAGGGTGTCAAGATACAAATTATATTTTTATTTTTGATTTCCGCAAATAACTTCTTTCAAAAACAATTTTATGTATAAAATTTAGAAACTGGCGGTTTTTTGAGGAGAGGAATTTTAATTTGTCAATCATTTTGCTGTAAATTGTAGAGGGCGCTCTCTACACCGTTCTAAATACATAAAAATGCTGTACTTTTTTTGCGTCTTAGAATGTTTATATTATATAAATACTACGAGTATAATAATTGGGCTATGCAATCCTTTAACCTAAATACTGGTTTCTAAATATTGTACAAGGTGGGTTTTTAGTCAGTATTTGTTAAAATTTGATGTTCTTTCCAAATGTGTAAAAATATACAGTGTGTCTCACTTAAGGTTTATCCACCCTTCTAAAATCTTTATTTGTAGTCCGATTTTCATTTGCATAACTTTTTTTAATTAATAGGTCTCGTAAAAAAACATTCCGCATATCCCGTGGAGTAAAGTCATGGCCAACTAGGAGTTATTTTTTCTTGTGAAAAATCAAGGATTTTTCAATAATTAGTAGCGATTTTTTTGTAAATAATTGACATCGGATTCTTTCTCAGGACCATCGTAAACTGGCTTGTACCAATTTTCATTAGGTCTGAATACAGGGTGTTGAGGAAAAATTAAAATTTAAGGTAATATTAATTTTTTCAATCAATCGTCAAAATCACATTAAAACGTGCCATTTTAATGACATTTTAAATTGTAAGTGTCATTAAAAAACGTGAACTTTTGAAAAAATCTTTTAAAAACAGACAAACTCCTTTACTTTTAAAAACTACTCAAGAAGAAAATCTGGGAACAAATATTATATGGTATTTTTTAAATGTTTAATTTTAGAACATGTATCTATTTTGGAACAAATAAAGAAGATAAAATATTGAAGTATTTAAGGCCTCTTTAAATATACCTATTCATAAGTTTGGTTCGTGCCAATATAAAACAGGCAGATGTCCTATTAATACGCTGATATGTATTTATTTATTGTTACTAACCCCAATTTTTGTATTCAAAAAAATATACTACACTTACCTATAACTCAGTCTGTCCAGACATTGAGGACCATGATTAAGACATACCATCATTCGAATTGAACCAACAATGTCCCTAGAAAACAAAATACATACATACACACATGGAATGTCAATACTTGCAAAGTAATAAATTACCTTTGAAGATTTTTGAAGTCTTGTGATAAGTGGAAGTGATTATTTTCTCCAAAAATAATTTCCTCTTCATTCTTACAGGACGCTATTTTAGTGATTATTATCCTATTAGAGCAAAGCTTCCACATGTCTCAAAGTTATATATGACTTTATTCAAAAAAATTTGTCCTCAAAAAAGCAATCATTTGACGCCGTAGAAACATCTAAAACAAGCACATCATCATAGCAAAAAAATTATCAAAATTGTGTTCGACTCATTTACATACCTAAAAATTATTTTTTTCGTGATTCTAAAGTCTTGCCTCAAAAAGGTAAATTATTATATGTTAAGGTGAGCCATTTTTTTCAAGCACCATTTCACTTTCACCAGACGTTTCTTTGATGTCTATTTTGAATTTGGTAAAATGTAGGTATGTATTGTTTCAGATTTCACCCTCTTCAAATTTCACTTTTACGCGTTATGTCTTTTTCAATTTTCCATATAAATAGTTATCAGTTTTTATACTTTTTCCTAAAAATGTAAAAAGGCTTCAGACGGGTTATAAAGTAAAATTAAAGTTACCATTCTCTAAGTACGCTTACCTTATGTAGATACATATTTACAACATTTTAACAAATAACAAATTGTCGTAAAGATTGAATAACCCCAGAAAAAAAAACAATAAGAAACAGAGTACCACCGTTTCTAAATCAGCGTATTAACCTACTACTTAATATACAGGGTGACCCATTATTAAGGGACCACGGCGAAACTACAGATATAAGAGGTAAAAATATTACTATTTAATCAAACTTTCCCTTAGTCCAAAAGACACAGGGTGTCAAATTCCCGTAACTAACTTCTTTAAAAAACAAATGTTTGTGACAAAATTTGCTTATTGAGGGTTCTTTGAGAAGACGATTTTTAAGTTGTCAATTACTTTGACGTAAATTGTAGAGGGCGCCCTCTGCATCATTCTGAACACATAAAAAATGGTGTTTTCTGGGCCTTAAAATATTTATGTTTTTGTTGAATATATATATTTTTCCATTGTTTATTGACAGAAAAGATGTACTCTTGAAATGTCGTTCCGATTGATCGTTTTAGAGATATTTACGTTTAAAGTGTTTAATGCAACAACAAAGTTTTTCTTTGATTTACAAACAAAAATTACCATAGTAAGAAAAACATCATAAATTGAGTTAATTAATTAAAACTAGTTGTACAGTATATTAAAAAAATTGTAAAAGGCCTCCAAGTTAAATAAATCTGAAATCTGAAAAAAGAATTTGAAATAAAATGTACCAACATTTAAGTGCAAATATCTCCAAAATCATCCACTCTGTGAGTTTCCAACAATAGTACATGATCTACCTAAAATTAACTGATTGTCAAAATTAGCTTAACACTTTTTAGATTACCGCCTTTTGCGTTCTATTCGAGTTAGAGACTTGCGGTTTTTAATTTCCGGTAGCCTATAGGGTTGTGACTTTAACGACTCGCCGTCCACACCCCAAAAAGCAACCCCATGTCGAAATTTGAATTCGGAAGATTTTACGGCAATCTCAGAGACAAACAGGATGGACTAAGAAGGACGCTGTGGCTCAACGTGTGCCTGTGTATCTGGTCGCTGTCGCTGCAACCTATTTCCAGACACCCTAAGCCACCCCTTTACATTTACGCAGGGGTTAAGCGTGGTTTGACCTCTGTTGGGCGAATTCATTGATCTTAATGATGCCTAATAAATTTGTGTGGGGTGCCACAACTCGCTTTCACCCTTTGACAAACTAAGCACCCCTCCAAGCCACACATACTCCGACCCTCTCACTCATCCCCTCTGGTTCCACCCCTGTAGAAGGCTGAGAGGGATGTCGTTTTGTCTCGAATTCATGTCATAGCATGGGTTGAAGGCTCTCGAAGTAGGCGGAATACACTGCAGACGGCGAATTGAGCGCCAAAAGTGATATTCCAACTCCAACACACCCCTTGAAAATTTGCCGCCTTAAGGAGTTGTAAACAAGTCTTGATGCGTGGGGTGACTCTGAAAGCTTCCCTAAGAATGTATGAATTCTTTTTGGCACACTCCGAGTCGTCCGTCTCCCTTCAAATCCTCTTTGGCATCCCATCACCCTCTTTTTTTGACCACCTCAAAACAATTTTTTGAATGGCTGAAAATTTCTGAAAGAGGACTCGTCAGATAGGCGGAACCTTCCTTTGCAGTTGTGTGATTCGACAATGGCCAAATTCGCGAGAGATGCTTAGTACGCGCGACAAGTGTTCACTGTGACTTGGACTCATGAATCCTTGACTGGACTAGCACCTACGAGGCAAACCACCCAAACAGCGCCTTTTCCTCTAATTTTACGAGCGAAAGCGTGTTTGCGTGGCCTACCTCGCAGGCGCCAACCCAGTCGATGCTTCATGAGCCCAAGTCACAGTGAACACTGCTGCGCTCACCAAGCATCTCTTGCTAATTTTGCGATTGTCGATTCACACAAGTACAAAAGAAGGTTCCGCCTACCCAACGAGCCCTCTTTCAGGAATTTGCACTCACTCAAAATTTTTTTGGAGGGAGTTAAAAGAAGAGGTTGATGGGTCATAAGAGGACTTGAAGGAGACAAACATTCGAGGTGGGCCGAGAAGGGGTCAAGCATCCTCAGAATAGCTTTCAGAGTCATCCCGCGCATCAAGACCTGCTAACCCCTCAGCTTGGCAAATTTTCGGGGGTGGGGGTTGGAGATGTAATATCACATTTGGCGCTCAATCGCCATTCACAGTGGGTCCCGTCAATTCAAGAGCCTTCAAGTAATGTCATGACATGAATTCGAGACAAATAGACATCCCACGCAGCCATCTACGGGGCGGAACCATAGGAATGGGTGGGAGGTCGAGTAGGTGTGGCTTGAAGGGATGCCTGAGTTGTCAAAGGGTGAAAGAGTTGTTATGCACACCACACCAATTTATTAGGCAGCATTAAGATCAATGAATTCACCCAACAGAGGTCAAACCACGCATAACCCTGGTAAATGCAAAGGGGTGAAATATGTTGCTGAAAATAGGTTGCAGAAATGGGGCAGTGACCAAATACTATAACTTATTGGGGAGGTCTTAATGTGTGCCGGGATGGAGTTTTTACCCGACAGCGTCCTTCTTAGTCCATCCTGTATTTCTCTGAAATTGCATTAAAAATCTTCCGAATTCAAATTTCGACATGGATTTGCAGTTTGAGATGTGGACGACGAATCGTTTAAGTCACGACGTAGCGCATTCAAACAAACCCTATGGGCTACCGAAAATTAAAAACCACAAGTGTCTAACTCGAATAGAACTCAAACGGCGCTAATCTAAAAAGTGTTTCGCTAATTTTGACGAGCAGTTTATATTAAAAAAATTCAAAATTATAGTTAAAATAATTGTTGGGGCATTGTAAAAATTAGGAGGACTAAAGGTGCTACGTAGTATACGTAGCCACGTCCTGCGCCACATTAATTGTTTATTCTTCAGTTTGGTATCCCTTATGACAGTTGCGGTTGGTGATATTTCAGTTAGCCATATCTTGAAAACGACGCATGGAATCCACTTCACTTTTTAGGTGATGACTATACACCTCTTACAGAAAGGATTTATAGTGAAGAAACCGTCAGCAAAGTTTGCGAAAAAATTTTCAAAAAAACTACACAACACCCTGGGATCTCAGTAACGCTCTGTGGAATATTTGCAGTATATATATATATATATATATATATATATATATATATTTTTTTCATAATCTAGAAACAAATATAAGGAGAGGTTTTTCGATTTGTTACAAACATTTTTTTTTTCAAAAAAGTTATGGCCATTTTAATTTTAATTTTATAGGAACATTTTGTTTCCTAAAATTTTTAGTGAAAAAACCGTCAGCAAAGTTTGCGAAAAAATTTTCAAAAAAAACTGCGGAACACCCTGTGATCTCAGTAACGCTCTGTGGAATATTTGCAGTATATTTTTTTTCATAATCTAGAAACAAATATAAGGAGAGGTTTTTCGATTTGTTACAATTTTTTTTTTCAAAAAGTTATTGCCATTTTAATTTTAATTTTATAGGAACATTTTGTATCCCAAAATTAAAATTAAAATTAAAATGACCATAACTTTTAGAAAAAAAAATGTTTGTAATAAATCGAAAAACCTCTCCTTATATTTGTTTCTAGATTACGAAAAAAATATATACTGCAAATATTCCACAGAGCGTTACTGAGATCCCAGGGTGTTCTGCAGTTTTTTGAAAATTTTTTCGCAAACTTTATTGACGGTTTTTTCACTATAAATCCTTTCTGTAAGAGGTGTATGTCATCACCTAAAAAGTGAAGTGGGTCCCATGCGTCGTTTTCAAGATATGGCTAACTGAAATATCACGCACCGCCACTGCCTTATGACAATAGAACCTCTTGTCAAATTTGAAAAAGTAATAATTAGTAGTAACAAAATATTATTAATAATATTTTTTCAATTTTCTTTTTAACTTTAACACGCTGTATTCGGAAACGAAAAACATTTCACTTAAGCATGTTTATGTCAATCATATTATTTTGAGTAACAGAATCGTCAGCTGCCCACATCCCATCGTTAACGGGATATTAATTGTAAATCTCGCAATAATGATTAAATAGGTTGTTGCACTGAACACTTTAAACGAAAATATCTCTAAAATGGTCATTCGAAGTGACATTTAAACAGTATAACTTTTCTGTCAATATATGATGTAAAAATCCATATTTTCAATAAAAACACAAATATTCTAATAAACACGCAAACAAATTTTCTGTGTTCAGAATGCCGCAAAGAGCGCCCCTCTACAACGTGCATCGAAATGATTAATAATACAAATTAAAATTCCTCGCCTCAAAAAACCCTAAACACCAAATTTTGTGAAAAAAAAATATTTTTTAACGTAAAAAAGTTATTTATGGAAATTGAAAATAAATTATAACTTTGACACCCAAAGTAAAAAAATTGGTTACCAATAACGTTTGGACTAGGGTAAGTTTGATTGAATCGTAATATATTTACCCAAATAATCTGTAATTTCGGTGTGGTCCCTTAATGATGGAACACCCTGTATATAAATCTAAATTCAATTTTTAAAATGTAAGGTAAACGTATAAGTCAGAAGGCAACTTCAAGCGTGAAACAAATTATATCACTTACCGTGGGATTGTTCATTATAACTTAAAATGAACCATAAGCCACAGATTACACTCAAATCATCACAAATAATATTTTCTGTTTCGTTGCCGCAATTCGTAAAACGAAAATGGATAGAATAAAAATTCCTACCTTGAAAATGCTACTCCTGCTCGTTCGGGACCTACCTGCAATACAAAAAATATATCATATAAAGGGTGCTTCAGATCCTGTGATTCACATCCTGTTCTGAGTTTATCAAAAATTAAATTTTAAATGACTGATGTAAAACATTGATTTGCTGCATAAATAAAAATGTTTTTTTTTAATTTTGGGAACTATGCCTCCTATTTTATTATTAGCAGTATTTTTTGTTTAACAGGTTTTGTAACACAATAGAGGACAATTTTTTAGGAAAATTTCACTTTTTTCAAAATTCTAAATAGAATACCCACAAAAATTCTCAAAAAAAAAATAACTACCTTTATCTGCTATCCCCGTTGCCTTATCGTCAATGGCCTCTTCTTCGTGTGGATGTCGCATGAAAATGCTCCATCCTCTTCGCAAACCAGCTAATGTCTCACAGGATTACCTATTGCCTTTCTGTGGGCCGCAGCCCGCGGAAATCGTTTATGCAATAGGGCCTTAACACTCGTAATATCTCCGCAATTCCGAGAAATTGCAATTATATTGACGAGATACTCGTCCCTGTGAGTAGTCCTTCGACAACACTTCGCTGGAATGCCCCACCTGTGTTCCTGCAATTGAAATGTCTCAATTAGTTCTTCATAAGAATGATTTATTCAGATTTCCAATCAATTGCCAGTTATTAAAAGAAAAAAAGGAGAAAAATGTAACCCTCATGCAAGTACTGTAATAAAATACTTTACAACTGGTGTACACAGTGCCGTGCCAAAGGGGGAGTTTCCAGATTCCCCCCCTCACTGCCTTTATTAAAAATAAAAAAAAAATAGTAGTAGCTTTTGTTGTACCCCCACCCTCATCATGCGATAAGTACGTATAGTCAACTCTCCCAAACAAAATTTCTGGGCACGCCCACTGGCAATACACATTTAATTTATTTTATTTTTACCTTTGTAACACATCCATATTGATCATCCGTTTGCTGTGTCCCTCCATAATGAACTGCAAAATGCTGAATGGGTTCAAAAACCGCAGACTTGTTGCGTTGTCCAAAAATGCACGGGGCTAAGTATGGAGTTTGCCGCAGGGTTTTATTTCTGAAATTAAGTCGTTATGCATAAGAATGACTTCAATGTTTAACAAAGTTCATTATTAATGAAGATTAATAAACCAGTTAAATTTAATTTTGTTATCCAAGTGCATTTTTGTTCTGGATATTTTCATAACGGGTCTTTTTATACAGGGTGTCCCACAACTACCTAGACAAGCATTATCTCGAAAATAATTTCGCATAGAAAGAAATATTAAATAGAAAAGTTCTTCTTGGTATTTTACAAAATGGATGTATTCGTATTATAATCAAATACATGAGGTGCTTCAAAAATGTCACAGGTAATCCAACTTTAATTACTTCCACATCTACGTAGTTGAGTGGAAGTATGGTGTTCATCAAACATTTTCCATATAGAACAGTCTGGTGTAAAAATATACCTTCAGGATGTTCCATTTGAAAAAAAATAGTTAAATAATCTGTGCTAATTTTTAAGCACCCAGTAGTTTGGATTATAATAAAATATAATCAATTTTCTATTTAACATTTCTCTCTGCATCAAACCATTTTCGAGATATTACCTGACTCCATAATAGGACACCAGTCCTAGTGATAGTAATAGGACACCAGGTATACATTTATTATATCTATACCTGGGCCACCCGGTATACAACATATGTTATCTTATTGTACTCAGTGGAAAATATATGTTCTATTTCCTGCTCGAAAAGTATGGGTTACAATTTAAAAAACACGTATATAACTTGATAACTCGAAAAGTGTTTGGGGAAAAATTTTGAAAATGTATGCAAAATATGGAGAAGGCAAAAAGTAAAGTAGAGCTGTATCGACGTTTTTTAAAAAATCAGCCATAATGAAATTCTGAGTTTTATTCCAGGCCTTTCGTTTCCTAAAGGTTCCGAGGTTATTACATGATATTGAAAGAAAAATTTGATGAGATGTTTGAAAAAATTGTTAAGGTCTGAAAAAATCCTCATAACTTTTTTGGGTACTTGGTACCCATTTCATTTTGGCACGGCGCAAGACCATAAGGTGATCTACTCTGTATCTAAAAATTATTCGATATGCTATCGATAGTGCTATACCAAGCGTTCAATTTATTATGTTACATTTTCCCAACTTCAAATAACTTGTTTAGTTCAAATATAATTTTTTCAGTCCAATTATTTAACTTTCAGTTCTCACTGTGACAAATTGTTTGTCCATTGCATTTGTTCAGAATGTTTTTCCTTTTTAGAAGAAGTATATAAATAACCTTAAAACCAAAAATATATGAATAACTTTAAAAACTTTAAAACCAAAAGTATTTGCGAATTTTGTTGCCCTAACACTCATTATTTACATATTAAGAAAAAGAGAACTAAGAGCTAGACAACTTGGACAGAAAAGATATAGGATGTTCCATTTGAAGCAAACAGGTTATTTAGATTTGATGTTGATAAAATGTAACATACTAAATTAAACACCTGGTATAGCACTATCGATTATTTTTAGTTGTAAAGAGTTATACATAGACACTTTTCTTGCGCCGTGCCAAAAATGAAATAAATACCTACTATCCAAAGAAAAAGATATAACGGACGCCCAGAAATACGAACAACCTGAATGACAAAAATTTAAAAACCCTGACACAGAATAGAGGAGACAACCTCACATTTTACCAATGGTGGCCGGTGGCATTTGACATGCTCGTATTTCCGTAAGGAGGCATGGGACTCACACCATAATTTAGGGGTGGTTACTAGACCTAAGTAGAAGGCTGTAATGGCAAAATCTGGAAAACGCGAATTTTTTTTTTTTCAAAAATGGCTGCCTCCGGGCAGATCTTGGAAACGGCTTCCAAAATATTGGCAAACTATTTTTTTTCATAATCAACGAATAAATACATTTTATTTGTACAACCTCACATTTTACATTTTTCGCAAATTTTTGCAAAATTCTTATTTTCTTTAGATACAACTATTGTAAAATTTCATAGACGAAATGTTGTGATGAAATAAAAATTCAAATTTCCATAACTTTTACAGATCTCAAAATTTCGAGAAAATCACAAGTATAAAAAAAAATTGTATTCACTCGGTGATTATGAAAAAAATATTTCGCAAATATTTTGCAAGCCGTTGCAAGATCTGCCCGGAGGCAGTCATTTTTTGGAAAAATAATTTCGCAAGTTTATCCTGAAGATTTTTGCCATTATGGCCTTCTACTTAGGTCTAGTAACCACCCCTAAATTATGGTGTGGGTCCCATGCCTCCTTACGAAAATACGAGCATGTCAAATTCCATTCTCTAGGCCGAATACGAAATAAAAACTCACCCTGTATAGTAATAATAATGTAATATTATTTGTTTTCATAGATGTACTGGGTGTTCTAATTAAGACAGTTTTAAAATATTTCCCCTCAATCAAAACTTTTTAAATTGGAATTCTTCGGAGATAATATTTGTTTTTCTGAAAGGTTTTAAATTCAAATTCTAGTTTTCTTTTTCTGAAGAAGAAATTGAAGTGAATCATATTTTTTTTAAATACGTTTTAGTATTTACCTCGTACAGTGGCGGTGCGTGATATTTCAGTTAGCCATATCTTGAAAACGACGCATGGGACCCACTTCACTTTTTAGGTGATGACTATACACCTCTTACAGAAAGGATTTATAGTGAAAAAACCGTCAGCAAAGTTTACGAAAAAATTTTCAAAAACACTGGAGCACTCCCTGGGTTCTCAGTAACGCTCTGTGGAATATTTGCAGTATATTTTTTTCATAATCTAGAAACAAATATAAGGAGATGTTTTTTCGATTTGTTACAAAATATTTTTGTTTCAAAAAGTTATGGCCATTTTAATTTTGGGAAACAAAATGTTCCTATAAAATTAAAATTAAAATGGCCATAACTTTTTTGAAAAAAAAAATATTTTGCAACAAATCGAAAAACGTCTCCTTATATTTGTTTCTAGATTATGAAAAAAAAAATATACTGCAAATATCCCACAGAGCGTTACTGAGAACTCCAGGAGTGCTCCAGTGTTTTTGAAAATTTTTTCGCAAACTTTGCTGACGGTTTTTTCACTATAAATCCTTTCTGCAAGAGGTCGTATAGTCATCACCCAAAAAGAAAGTGGGTCCCATGCGTCGTTTTCAAGATATGGCTAATTGAAATATCACGCACCTACCTGCCTCGTAATTATAAAAACAGGGCTTTTTTAATATGGACAAAAATTAAATGATACTATGAAAAGGTTGAGTGTCATATCCCATACATCGTTTTACAAAAATTCGATTTTTAAAATGCACCCTGCATGACAGTTAACCAGGACAATGCAAACTAATTTAACCACTGCATTGATTTTTTTTTTTCGTGTTTATTGTTCGTTTTATTATAAGCACTCTCCCCAACAAATATTCACTTTAAATTGTAGAACAATTTAAAAAAATTCAAAGTTTTAGGTCCCCTTATTTTTAAGTCAAATATTTTCTTAAGTTTTGATTACCCAATATAATCTTTTTAATGGCCGTATATCTCAAAACCGTGGGAAAACGTTCGTTAAACAAAATAACCTTAAAAACACACCTACAATTTTTTTCAAGCTTGACCGTAGATCTGCCTTGTATTCACAGGTCAGTTATTTTACAGTAAATTAGTTAGTTATTTTACAACTTATTTTACAATAGAATTTTTGTTGGTAAATTTTGATTAAGAATATTTTTTCAATACGATTTCAACGGGCATTAATATAAATAATAACATGTAAAAACCTGTGTTTAATCTTAAAAAGACACTGTACCTAAAAACATGTTTTTATTAAAATGAATTTATAAATTCTTGGAAAACATTGTAGTGATGTTTTTCATTTTTTTGAAGAGTATTCCGTACTTCTTAGGTATATGTAAATATCTAGCCATTTTTATGTCACATTTTTTGCAGAGTTTCTCATATTCTTATGACCTATATGTTACGCGTAGATGAAAAACACTATTGTCCTTTATAAAAAAATGTACCATCAATTTAAATTACAAATTTAAGCCTTAAATACACCAAACTGTTCATTTACATATATACTTCAATTGTACAAAGAACTCATGGAAAACTCAAACCTAACTTCATAGAAAACTCATTCAACCAATTCACATTTATTTTGGTAGGTACTTATAGAAGCTAAACACATATTAAACAGGTATTAATAGTTTAGTCCTAATACCTAAATAAGTAAATTCTTTATTAACCTACAAATTATTATTTAGTTATTTGTTCATGTTTTGTGAAATAAGCGAGTTAAAATTACGTACATACATACATATGTATGTTTCTATGTACTACGTGCTTGCACATGCTAGTTAAAAAACTACGTAACAAGAAAAACTTACCTCCTCATGCCACCTGTTAACTGCATCTTAGGTATATGTACATATATCGATGTCACCAAGAATATCCATCCTCCATTAGAACAAAATTTTTCCACACAAATGTTGACCTGAAAAATAAGCAGAAAGAAATTCAACAAATCGTCAGTAACATTCGCATTAAAAACAATTATTAAAGCGCGGACATCTTGTGACGTATTTTTCAAAGCTTACTCGAAAACTTGGTATCATATCTCAACAATGCAACGAAGCGAAAAATCTATGCAAATATACGCAGAAATATCGACTCATTTGGGAAGTAAATCCCAACAAAATAGTTTTCAGAATACTTACAAGAACATTTTGATCATCAGCTATCATCGGCCATCGCAATTTTCGCAAATATTTTCGACTACGAAGCGTTTAATTATGCAGCAAATAGCGTACGTACACCACTCATATTGTCTTAGGCGATACTGGTCACACGTCCCTTCCCGTTTGCCCACGAAACTTTTTGCGAACAGTTGAATAACGCTGCCTTTAATTGGTGCATTTTTATTTTTGAGGTTTGGAGGATGGGGTTACCAAGAAGTGCGACTAGACTAGATTTCGGGAAACCGCTTGTTCGTGGAAACCTCATAGGTATTGTCTTTGCGATTTTAGAGAGGGTTGAAAATGAATGGCTCCTAAATAATTTTTAATGCATATATGAAATTGATCATAGTCTTTTAAATAATAAATAATTAATGTTTTTATTTATTTTGTTTTTTGTACGAATAAAGTTTCGTCCAACATTCTAATATTTTAAAATAACCCTATTGAATTATAATTCATGATATGAAATTTGTGTATGAAACTAATCTAAATTAATATTTCTGCTCCAGTATGCATCCCTACAGTATACAGACATTTTCGGAATACAAAATTTTCAAGGTAGCTAAAGAATAATGAGTAGATACTATGTATGTATTTTAAAATTACCCATTGAAGATCGTGTCTAAAATGTAAATGAAATGCTTTATAGTGACCTTAAGACTACAAATATTTTTTATAGGAAGTTTCAAAAAATAACAAAATGAAGAATTTATTTTTTCAGTGTATCAGTTTTATTTCCTATCATTGTTTTTAAAATGTACGTCTAGGTACTTCCAACTTTTCATTCCAATTCTTTATTGGAACAATGAAAAATAAATGGAGAGGTATACATTGTTTCTTTTTTTAAACTGTTTATTAACTATATACAGAGAGCTTCACAGTGGGTGGCTTACTAAACGATTTGAGAAAACTGTAAATAATACGGGGCTGAAAATTTGTATGTGGAAGTTTTCGGGGTACTCTACATATCTAAAAATGGCGACTTTCTCGCACTTCCGGATATACAGGATGTGAACACTAACTTCGTTATTTTAAATAGGCATGCTATATTGTTTATGCCATATTTGGTTTCTTTCTACTCGTTAAATTAAAGTAACTTTAATAACAATTAAAGTTAAAAAAATCTATCTCTAAAACGAGCGGTTTTCGAAACGAGTATACCGATTAAAAAAATTATTAAATCTTATTTATAACTTTCATTGTAAAATACTATGATTAATTATTTTATCATGTGAGCATGGAAGTTTTAGCTTAGTGCCAAGTATACTAGCTATACAAGAAAATGTAGATACAGGGTGCTCAAAATAGATCAGTCGCTTATTTTAAATATATTGTTATACGCAGGGTGAGTCAGAAAGAATGGGACAAGACTAAACTGGAGATACTAGAGACCAAAATAGTATGATTGACTCAACATGCCTTATACCAATGTCGCTGGTTTAAAAGATACAGCGTATTCAAAGTTTAAATTTTATTCTCAAATTTCTCAATAATTGAGAAAGTTTTAATAGTATAAATCTGAAACTTGGTAGATTTATGTTTTTTTGGTGTGATAATTACGAATTTTAAGCTTATTTTGACGTTGCTCCTAGATGGCACTAGTTCCACCGTATTATTTAGGTAAATTAAAACATATTTTTTTTTATCTGCTGAGCTATGCGTAAAACAAGTCGATAATCTAAAAGAACGCTCAATTCTACAGAGAAAAGCTACTCTTGTTTAGGTCGTCTTAACCTATCGTTTTTTAAGTTATTTGCATTTAAATGGTTCAATGTATTTTGTGATTTTTTTTTCAGGCGCTGATATTGCTATATTTTTCTAAGTAGGCTTGTGTCGACATTTGTCAAATTTACATATAATTAAATTATTTTGATTGAGCTTAACATGCCTTATTCCAATGTCGCTGGTTTAAGAGATACGGCGTGTTCAAAGTTTCAATTTTATGCTGAAATTTCTCAATAACTGAGAAAGTTTTGATAGTATAAATCTGAAAATTGGTAGTTTTATGTTTTTGGTGTGAGAATTACGAATTTTAAGTTTATTTTGACGTTGCTCCTAGAGGGCGCTAGTTTCGCCGTATTATTTTGGTAAATTAAAACATATTTTTCTTATCTGTTGAGCCATGCGTAACACAAGTCGAATGTAAAAGAACGCTCAATTACAGAGAAAAGGTACTCTTGTTTAGGTCGTCTAAATCTATCGGTTTTAAGTTATTTGCATTTAAAAGGTTCAATGTATTTTTGTTGATTTAAACTTTGAACACGCTGTATCTCTTAAACCAGCGACATTGGTATAAGGCATGTTGAGCTCAATCATAATATTATGGTGTCTAGTATCTCCAGATTCTCCAGTTTAGTCTTGTCCCATTCTTTATGAAACCCTGTATATTTTAAATATATGATGTCCCACTATTAAGGGGCCACAGTGAAACTACAGATTCTTTTAAGGTAAACATATTGCGATTTAGCCAAACTTTCCCTTAGTCCAAAACTTATTGGTAATCAAGATACAAAGTGTCAAAGTTGTAGAGGGCGCTCTCTACACCATCCTAAATACATAAAAATGCTGTAAGTTTTTTTGCGTCTTAGAATATTTATTTTCTTATTGAAAATATAGCGTTTTCCCATATTTATTGACAGAAGAGATATACTTACTTTTTAAATGTCGCTCCGATAGACCCTTTTCTAGATATTTGCGTTTAAAGTGCTCAGTGCAACAGAGCTGTTCTTTGATTTACAAAAAAAAAATACCAGAGTAAGAAAAACGTGAGAGTTAATTAAATAAAACTAGGTGTATAGTATATTAGAAAAAATGTAAAAAGCTCCTAATTTAAAAAAATAAAAAAAGAATTTGAAATAAAATGTTCCAACCTTTAAATGCAAATATCTCGAAAATCACTCACTCTATGGGTTTACAACAGTATCTACGTAAATACGTATCTACGTAAATATATTACAAAATTCAAAATTATAGTCAAAATTAATGTTTGGACAGCGGCGTAAAATTTATGGGGAGGGGGATAAATGTATTATTTAACTACATCCTACGCCACTGCTAAACGTAAATCAATTGGGTTTTCTAGAGTTAGGCATCCCTTATCACAATAGAAGCTCTTGCCAAATTTGTAAAAGTAATAATAAAAATATCAATACTTAATATTTTTACTAATTTTCAAATTTAACGCACTGTATTTCGGAAACAAAAAAACATTTTCGCATTCTCTGCGAATGCAAACATTTTTACATTCTCTTTCTAGACATACCAGTATTTCCTACACTTAAAATGTACGATTGCGGTACTATTGAATTTATTTAATCCTTGTATTCGATAAAAATAATTACATCACCATTAGTTTGTTGTCCACGTGAGACGTACCCGATGTAACTTATATAACCTATAAGATAATAACTCAAAAACCGTACATTTTAGGGATAGGGAATACTACTAAAAAAGATGATAAAAAGGAAAGCGAACGATAGTGAACGATGTAATTGATGACTATGTTCTATTTAAAATAATCATCTAACTACTTTGATAAATATGGGGGTATTAAACTGTTTCTTTGTCTAGAGGTAACTCCTTAATACTTTAAGATATTGGCTCCAAATGTTGTATGTTTATACACCACAATACAATCTGAAAATAAGAGTATTTTTAAATGAGATGACTTGACAGCGTATTGAAAGGAATATTTTGAAAATAAACAAGCAAATGTATACCAGCTTTCAAGTACATATCAGGTTTTTAAGAGTTTAGAGTATACGAGGGACGAGGATACCCAAACGTAACCGGAACAGCATTTCCGTGGGCGGAGTTAGTGTAGTACGCATTTCTACCGCTAGGCGTGTATAGCGCAACTCATTGTCAATTCAGTGCCGCCTGTGTTGTCGACCTGGCTTGTTCTGTTCATCTGCAGTGATTGTTTTTGCTAGCGCTGTTTTGTTCTTGTTTCGTTTTTTATGATGGCAAGTTTAAGTGAACAACGTGCAGCTGTGAAATGTTGTTTTCTACTCGGTAAAAATGCTGCTGAAGCTGTTTTAATGTTGAAAACAGCTCACAGAGATGACGCCATGGTGGTTTGCTTGGTTTAAAAATGGCGACATGTCGAGTGATGACAAACCTCGTTCTGGACGTCCATCAACTACCCGAAATGACGAAAATGTTGAAAAAATTCGAGAGCTTGTGCTCACAGACCGTCGACAGACTTGATCAACTGTCAGAGATTAGTGGGTTATCTTGGAGCTCGGTTCAGCGAATTTTCATCGAAGATTTGGGAATGAAAAGGGTTGCTGCCAAGTTTGTTCCTCGGGCTCTAACTGACAATCAAAAAGAATGTCGAGTTGAAACATGTCGTGCTTTGAAACAACAGCTTGAAACTGATCCAGATTTTCTGTCAAAGGTCATTACTGGTGATGAGTCATGGTGTTATGGTTACGGCCCAGAAACAAAGGTCATGAAAAAACCAGGGAGGAGCTGTCAGCCATTTCTAAAGATGACTACAAAAAATGTTTAGAACAGTGGAAGCACCAGTGGGACAAATGTATTAGTTGTGATGGAGAGTATTAAAGGGGATAAGGTTGTTTTGTAAAAAATTTGATGAATATATAGCTTTTAAAAAATAATTCAGGTTATTTTTGGGTACCCCCTCGTATGTTAAAGAAACTTACTGCTTAATTTCAGTCTAATTAGTCCTTGAATTTGTTATGAAGGTTACAATGTACAATTTACAATTACATATGGGGTAGGTACGAGCCCTATACACTAAAGCTGATGCTTATTGTGCCTCAACAGGCTAGTCATTCCATTAATCCCGTTTCCTTAAAGAATTTAAGGATAGTTTCTAGTGGAGCGTCTGTTACTTCTTTTAGTTCTATTGTTGTAGTCGCAAAGTTTGAAATTTGCTACAATTTGAAAGCATTTTTTTGTGTGCATAAGTGTATAAGTTTTTTTTGTAAAAATACAACGTCTAAAAATGATGAATGTCTTCAAAAAACTAAAAACGATACTATACTTATTGAGTACATACTTGTAGTCTTTTGTTTGTGACCTTGAAATACTTTATTTGAGACCTGAAGTTTATTTATGATAATCCAAGCAGAGACCCACGAAAATATAATTATGAAAACATCCTATTAACACTTTGTCTAACTTAAATCGTTTAGACATAATGTACATATAAACTGCTCGTCCAAATTCGCGTAACACTTTTAATGCCCCGAACTCGCTACTCTGTGACTTAAACCGTTCGCCATCCACACCCCCAAAAAGCAACCCCATAGTCGAAGCCTTTTCTTCGGAAGTCCTCAAGATCAGCTTCGATTTTGCTGATTTTTGTTTTAAATTTTGTTTTTTTATATTATTTAAAATCAGAAACCTTTTGGAGCGGGGACGGAACTATTTATATTGTTTAAACAATATCTATGATATTTATATAAAAAATTCAGTTTGGTCTTTATTTTTTTCTAAAAAAATCTTTAAATATTAATTTTAGTGTAACAAATAGTTGTTAAAAGAAAGTTTTGAACAATAATTCAATATTTAAATCATAAAAAAATATATATGTGTTACGTGTATACGCTACATATATTTGTTTTTGCTTACACATACATATATACATACATATACATCCTAGGAAATTGCACCTTTACATATTGGCGATACATGTGTAGAAGAGAATAAGTTAAAAGACAGTTAGATGCACCGATGGTAAGGACAGACAAAGACAGTTAGATGCACCAGTGTTTCACGCTTGTGAAAAGGTTTCTGATTTTAAATAATATAAAAAAACAAAGTTTTAAAAAAAAATCATCAAAATCGGAGCTGTTCTTGAGGACTTCCGAACATTGTCTGTTTTATGTATTCATTGACGCGATTGCCATGTCGAAATTTGAATTCATAAGATTTTGATGGCAATTCAGAGACTTATGGGATGCACTAAGAAGGACGCTGTCGGGTAAAAACTGCATCCCGGCACACATTAAGACCTCCTCAATAAGTTCTGTGCATTTGATCGCTGTGCCATCTCTTCAACCCATTTACAGACCCCTTAAGCCACCCTTTTGCATTCACGCTGGGTTTTGCGTGGTTTGACCTCTGTTGGATGAATCCATTGATTCTAATGGTGCCACAACTCGCTTTCACATTTTGACAACTCAAGCACACCTCTAGGCCACACCTACGCTGACTTTGACGAGAAGTTTTTATGTACGTCATTACACATAGTGGTGATAATAAAAAAAATATATATAGAATTTTTTATTTTCTTGTCGATTCAAAAATGCTTATTTTTTTATACTTTTCTAAATAAGTACATAAAGCTGTTTGCACCCGTGCTGTCTAATATTTAAAAAATGCTGTGTTCTAAATCAAACATGCCTCTAAACAGATAGACACCAAACGTAAATCTTGGCAGTTGACATACTCCCACTAACTAACTGCACGATTCATACAGAAATATTGATAGAAGCAATTTTTGGATAGTCGGCCAATTTTCATCGTGTTTAAAAGCTAAGGTATGGTTTCGTAGGAGTTTTTAAAAATAGCTCAAACGTTTTCCATAAATAAAGATATAACTTCTAAGAAGTTAGTAGAACGTAAAGTTGTTTACAAAATTGGATAAAATTTCGTAACAAATAATGACCAGATCACATTTTATCCCAGCGCATTCGCCAGTTTATAGAAATTTATTCTTCAAAATATGATAGAAGGTGGTTTACAAAATTGAATAAAACTGCGTAACAAATAATGACGAGCTCACTTTTTATCCCAGCGCATTTTATAGAAAGTTGTTTTTCAAAATAGGATAGAAGGTATCTCATTTAATGTTTTTTTAATTCCAACAAAAAATAATTCTCCATTAAAGCTTTTCTTGTCAAAAAATATGATTCACGATGAAAGAAAGATATTTTTTATTTGGCAGTTCATCTTATTCAGAACTCACAGCTTGTCTGGTTCTTTCTTTAACTGTGCCAATATTATTTAGTATATGTGTCGACTAGGTAAATTATACAAAAGGGCCCCAAATAAACAACGGCCAATGTCGAGCCAGGATTTTGTGGGTGCCACAGAATTGGCCCGTTTCTGCCAATCCATATCAGACCAAATCATCGATTGAGCCATTTTGCAGCCTTTCGTGAACTGTGGGCGGGACATCCACTCTGTTGAAAGTGCATACTGTTGAGGTAATGCAGTGGAAAATGTTCCAGTGTCGTTACTGTTTCTTTGCTCAAAAATTCTTACTTAATGCATTCTCTCACATTGCAATGCCCAAGAAATTGTACGATAGGCCTTGTGCTGCTGATATCAAATATAGTAGTACACTTTAAAAAATACATTTTTACTTTACATACTGACACGAAAATGGACAATAAATAAATACAATTCAACTTAATAGGCCACACTTAATATAACTCAAGAGATCATCTTTGGGTCTTTATTAGGAACTTACGTTAGGTGTAAGGTGTGAGTTAAACTTATTGCGCAAGCCACAACGCCACTGTCATTACCAAAAGCGTAATTATCGGAATTTACACGATATTTCAAATCAATTTAAATTATTCAAAGCGGAAATAAAGTGTTGCTAATAAATATGTAGTTACATTCAAATGTGTCTGGAATCAGTGGTACTTAATGTACGTAGTATCCTATAAAACTGTATAGTCCTTCTATTTTTAATTGAAAATGATAAATACGCCTGGGGAACAAAAAAAGCGGTGCAACTTTATGATTCCATGGACGTGCATATATCTTTTATAAATTCGAAAATTGTGAAATAATTGTTTTCATTCAAATCAATATAGGAGATTAAAATTAGCCTGCATACAAAACTCTTAATATTTGTAATATAATTTGCTGTAAATAATGCTCATTTAGCCAGGCAATCTCAAAAAATTGTCTGTGTTAATAAACCTAGCTGAAGTACATGTCACTGGCGTCTTAAACAAGTAGAGTGCCTAAAGTCGTAAATCATTTTAACGACGTCGTAAAAATTTTATGGCACAGTGGACCGAATAAGTATTTAAGGAATGTATTAGATAATACAAAGCACAATAGTATACTGGATAGGCATTCCAGTTGCTGGCACGGCACGGTGTTGCCGGCTCTTCAAAATTTTCTTAAGTATAGTAAAATACATAAAGTTGTTTTAGTTTATAAATATTTTTTCCAGCAATTTTAAACGCTTTATTTTAATGCTAACTGATACATTTTTATCTATGTATTTTTTTTAAATATTTCCAAATTAGCTTTCTAAGAACATCACGAACTAACAGTTTACTGAAGTATGAAGTATACTTGTATAGTGAGCTTAGCAATTTTAGAAAATATATTTGACAACCTTGCTTTTTTCTACCTATTTTCAATTTAGAATGGAAATACAATAATACAGTTAGTTACGTTACGTCCCAAGATATTATATAGTGTGGAAAACCACTTGTGGGGTAAATATCAAAACCGTAAATATTACACAAAAACGTTGAACAGGTGCACAAATGATTTTAGTAGAGCTTAATTATATTATTGCGAACATGTAAACCAAAACAAATGAACCAAAATTTAGTAGAAGTGTTGTACTTTATATACCTGGCTTCTATTTAATTATGGTTAATTAATTTCGGTTTATATGGTCGCAATGACCAACTTCAGTTTATATGTAAGTTCACCTCGTAGATAAAAACTGTCAAATGTCAGCTTTAATTATAGCATCATATACATTTATTTTTAATGGGACAGTATCATTTTTACGTCATTTTTGGATTAGTACCTATAAGGTATTTTCAAAAAACAAGCATACATTAACACAACTTGAAGAAATTGTAAAAATTGTAAAATTAATTTTAATAATTCATTATTAACAAGTGTCAGGATGACACTTGGACACTATTTTCATTTACAGACATTTTGTTCAAATATATGGGTACATAGGTAAAATTTTCTAAATCACAGCTCTTAAAGATGACGATGTTAAGTGTGGATTTCTTAAAAGGCCTTTAAAAGTACATACTAACAAAAAATTACATAAAAAACACACCGATACAATGAAAAAAATGCTTATTGCCACAAACTAGTGACGTAATTGTATTTGACTGCAACTCTCGGTTTCACCGGAAGTAAAATAATTATTACATTTTTAAATAGGACATCCGGTATATATTAGATTATTAGGTGTTACATACAACTACGAGTATAACGATATAGCACACTTGGCGTCTCATGTTACTATTTACCAAATTACAATAGTTGAAAAATAAAATATTTACCAATTACAATAGTTGAAAAATAAAATTAATCACTGGGCTAATTCTTTCTGTTTTAAAATTGTCAAAAAACTATACAATAAAATTATTAACAAGCCTCTTTATAGTGTCGGGGGCGGTCTGCTTTTATTTGGATATCTTTCGACAAACAGGTTACAATCGGCTGTCAAATTTTTATGACATTCATCATATATTCTTTACCCATCAACAAATTTGTAAAGTCATCGTTAATGAAAATCAGTCTAATAATTGCTAATATGTTCTTCTTCACAATTTCGTAATACTGACAGCTTGTCTTACTTAAGGACGTAGTGACAGCTTAGTTTTTTCCACTATTCAGCAACTGAATCATGCCTTCTGTCTTAATTTTAACAAAAATGCGATAACAACATTTTTATCTTTAAATTACTGTAACTTATAATAACATGAGACTCCAAGCTGTATCGTTGTACTCGTTGTACCATCTTATCATATATGCTGGTTGTCTTATTTAAAAATCTCATAATTATTTCACTTCCGGTGAAACCAGAAGTTGTAAAATGACGGCTATATTGCCACTTTAAAATCGTCATTGCCCACCTCTATACATATAGGTATAGTGGTTCTAATTTTAATTGAAAATGATAAATACGCCTGGGGAACAAAAAAAGCGGTGCAACTTTATGATTCCATGGGCGTGCATATATCTTTTATAAATTCGAAAATTGTGAATTTTTTTTTTCATTTAAATCAATATAGGAGATTAAAATTAGCCTGCATATAAAACTCTTAATATTTGTAATATAATTTGCTGTAAATAATGCTCATTTAGCCAGACAATCTCAAAAAATTGTCTGTGTTAATAAACCTAGCTGAAATACACGTCACTGGCGTCTTAGACAAGCAGTTTAAGTACCTAATTCATAAAGTCGTAAATCATTTTAACGACATCGTTAAAATTTTATGGCACAGTGGACCGAACAAATATTAGCAATGTATTATATGCAAAGTGGTTTATCTACAGTGGTTTCCGTTGCGCCACCAGCGGACGGCTGGTTGGCCAGCCAGCGCGTTGCCGGCTCTTTAAAATTTTCTTGAGTATAGTAATATACATAAAGTTGTTTTAATTTATAATTATTTTTCCAGCATTTTTAAAGCTTTATTTTAATGCTAACTAATAAATTTATATCTATGTATTTTTTTTTTAAATATTTCCAAACTAGCTTTCTAAGAACGTCACGAACTAACAGTTTACTGAAGTATGAAGTATACTTGTATAGTGAGCTTAGCAATTTTAGAAAATAAATCTGACAACCTTGCTTTTTTTCTACCTATTTTCAATTTAGAATGGAAAGATAGTACATTGAGAGTAAAAAGTAAGGAAAGGTACTTTGTATTTCTTGAAATATCTGTTACGTCAAAGAGCATATCTTCCTGAAGTCGAGACCATACAATTATGATAGGGTTTCATAAGAAAAAAAAATAAAAACAAACGTTCCCAAAAATCACCACTTTCCAAAAAATCACAGCATTAAACTAAAAGTAACGGTGGGCTATGGTGAGAGAAAACCCACTAAAAACGTAACATTAGCTTAACTCGAAAATAGATTTTTGCTGCCAAAGTTGGGATATTGGTTATCTGTGTTCACCTGATATATGACAATATTTAACGCGCCTCTAAAACCCACCGTTTTCAAATAGTTGTACCAGCTGACCTTTATATGGGTGGAACTTTTCTTTTTTTTAGTCAACTTATCATCGACTTTTGCAAATCATTCTGAAGTCTACCAACTTCTCTTGCAAATAAATGTGGCGATAACAAGGCATCTAATGTGTTGTTTCCGGCTACAACTGTTTTCGGTATTCCCATTCGTGCTTTATCTTTGACACTACCAGTTTGCATAAATTTGTTTATTAATTTTGAAACGTGCCCTTATTTAGGTATTAACTTATGGCCGATTCGAATAAAGTTTATGAAACAGGGTACACACTTCTTGAAAAGTGCGTTTACTGTAGCCAGAGCTGACCATCAATAAAATTTCAGTTCTCTAATTATTTAATGTCATAATAGTAATTATTATTAAACTACAAAACTGTTGAGTTTTCCTATCTTTAACTATTTAGATAGTTGACAAAATGTAGATAACTGACAACGAACGTTGTCTCTACTTCATACCTACAAATTTCTTAACTTATTTCCATGGCCGACGTGATAAGTAAGTGGATCAACGAAGTCGAGCCGAGAGGGATGATTTTTGGGAACGTTTTTTTCTCAATTTTTTTGTTATGAAACCCTATGAAAATGTTATGGTCCAATATCCAGGAAGAGATGCTCTTTCCACAAAAACAAAGAAAATCACAACATGCCATTAAAAAAAGTAACGTTGGTTGCCATAGCAACAAACTTTACGTTAAGAAAAATCGAAAGTCGCCAAAGTTTGTGGCAAAAAAATACACTATGTGTAAATTACGTAATGAGACTGGCAACGTAGCGCCGGAACTAGCAACACTACGGAGACGGGACTTGGAAAGGCGGTAGCTTAACATGTAACGTACCTTCATTACAAGTTTGAATTTGTTAGTCTTTTGTTTGTCCTTTGTGACTGTTTTCGTAAACCGGTTTTTTCTAGTGCGTTTTAAAAATGAGTGACATTAATTTAATGGCACACTTCAAGCTCTCCGAAGATCAAATGCATGCTGATTTGCTTTTTTGATAGCCAAGGAATTGTCCGCAAAGAGTTTGTGCCTCCAGGCCAAACAGTAAATCAACACTTTACCAGAGAGGTTCTTGAAAAACTTCGAAAGATGGTCATATGTGTGAGGCCAAACATCAAGAACTATTGGACGTTGCATCACGACAATGCGCCTTGTCACACAGCCATTTCAGTTAATGAGTTTTTAGCCAGTAAAAACATTTCTGTGGCCCTCAGCCTCCTTATTCGCCCGACTTGAGTCCTTGTGACTTTTTCTCTTCCCGAGATTGAAAAGTCACCTCAAGGGACGTCATTTTGGGACCATAGAAAACATTCGAACGGCTGTAACCGACCAGCTAAAAGCTATTCCAGTATATGAGTTACAGCACTGTTATGAGGAATGGAAGAACCGTCTCCAGTGCTGTGTAGCTTCCCAAGGGAGTTATTTTCAAGAACACAATACTGAAGTGTAATTCTAATCGAATAAAAAAAATTCTCTTTACTTAATTTACAAACCTCGTAAACTCGAAGACTTTTGTTAAAACATTTTTTTTAATTACAAATATTTCATGAAATACAAGCACCTTTCTTTACTTTTTACTCTCACTATGTATGATTAATAATGCAGTTTTCGAAATTTAATAATGAAATTCTGACAAGGTTGAAATACGAAAGATCTGAACAGGTATACAGGGCGGTCCAGATTAAACGTCATTAATTTTGATATGTTATAGAACATCAAAAAAAGTAGACTTTCATAAGAAAACTGTTCAGAAATGTTTCCTAAGAAAGATACAGGGTGGCAAAGTTGTGGAAAAAAACTGATTTTCTCGTCATAACTTCTAAACCACTCGATCGATTTCCATCAAATTTCGCACACAGACTAACGTAGTACATCTCTATGTAATAATTAAAATCATTTAAAAAAATTCTGCAGTGGCGTAGATATTGGGGATCGGCACCCCCTTCTCCCCTCCCAATCTTCGGCGCCACTGGATATTTTACAAAGAGGATTCGATTTTTGGGTCTCCTGTTTAATTTAGCAAATTTTCGATTCATGGCTTCGTTTTTGACATATTTATTTTAATTTAACCCATTAGCGCCTGACCGGACACTTTTTGTTCTCTAATTTCAAAGTGTTACTGTGTGCCAGTGGCGGTGCGTGATATTTTAGTTAGCCATATCTTGAAAACGACGCATGGGACCCACTTCACTTTTTTAGGTGATGACTATACACCTCTTACAGAAAGGATTTATAGTGAAAAAATCGTCAGCAAAGTTTGCGAAAAAATTTTCAAAAACACTGGAGCACTCCCTGGGTTCTCAGTAACGCTCTGTGGGATATTTGCAGTATATTTTTTTTCATAATCTAGAAACAAATATAAGGAGACGTTTTTCGATTTATTGCAAAATATTTTTTTTTAAAGTTATAACCATTTTAATTTTAATTTTATAGGAACATTTTGTTTCCCAAAATTAAAATGGCCATAACTTTTTGAAACAAAAATATTTTGTAACAAATCGAAAAACGTCTCCCTATATTTGTTTCTAGATTATGAAAAATATACTGTAAATATTCCACAGAGCGTTACTGAACAGGAGTGCTCCAATGTTTTTGAAAATTTTTTCGCAAACTTGCTGACGGTTTTTTCACTATAAATCCTTTCTGTAAGAGGTGTATAGTCATCACCTAAAAAGTGAAGTGGGTCCCATGCGTCGTTTTCAAGATATGGCTAACTGAAATATCACGCACCGCCACTGCTGTCTGCATAATTTAATTGAAAACAATTCCGGAACCACTGTCTCCAATGTTTTCAAGGGTGCTTTTTCGAATGGAAGTGGTTGCAAGTTCGGAAAATGAGTTGTATCATTGGAAAATTGGAAACGAAAAAAAAACGTGATTTTTGATGACAAAAAAATATTTTTGATCGTTTTTTTTGCTTTTACATTTTTGTACATTCCTAAAACCAAAAAAAAAGGTGTCCATGACACCTAAACTAAAAGTTATTGGCCTTATTTCATTATTTTTAAATATTCTTGTTTAAACTAAATGGCACCGGCTAAGAAACGCTTTTTTCAAACTTTCATAATTTTTTTCTCGAAAACTATTGACTTTAATAAAAATTGTATAAGAACATATTTGTCTCAAAATCAATCAAGGAATACGCTCAATTTTTAAATGAAATTTTTGATTTTTCAGAAAATCGTAAAAATTCGTATTTTCCAAAAAGTCGTTAATTAATTTTTTAAGCATTTTATTACTTACTAGACATAATGTACAGTTGGCGCCATCCAAATGTGAACAGTTTTTGGTAGTCATGAAAATTATGCCTGAATTTTATCGTAGTAAATCGGACTTTGTTCAGTAGCGTATCATAAAGGTAGATAATTTAGTATATATAATGGCAGACATATTACTTTGATCATTTTATATTAACAACATTTTATATTAAAATAAGTATAATTTTAAAAACTATTAACAAGGTAAAAATGAAGGAAACGATTTTCTATTCTTTAAAACATTAACAAAATAAAGAGTTTATCTAATACTTAAGTGGATTTATTTATTAATATTTTATTGCACAGCCATTTGACGCTACAATATTCTCTAATCTTCTTGGCATGGAAGCGATTAACGTTCTCATATCATATGAGTCCACCACCTCTTCCCAAGCGTTTTCAATACTTTCCCAGAGTTGGTCGCGGATTGTCGGCCTAAAATCTCTTTTATATATATTTTTTACTCTCACTGTTGGTAGCATCACGTTCTCCAAAATATTTGTATAGTGTGCGGATGTTAATCGGCCATCAATTTGCCAGCACACTCCAGGATCGTGAACGCTTATCCACGCCCAAACATCGACCGAAAAGCGGCCACTATTGGTAGTACTCAAGGTGTAATTCTCTTCAAATCTTGTATTCCTGGATCGAGAAACATGTAGTCTTTCATATTTGGAAGATTGGAACGTCTTCTCGTCGGAAAACAGGACATTGTTCCAAAATTCATTTCCTTGTAAAAATTCATTTGCAAACTGGACTCGCCTCTGTTTATGCTCTTCGGTTAGAAACATTTTGTGAGCAGCAACGCAATTCTTAAAGCCGCATTGTTTTAGATGCCTTTGTGTTGTTCTGAGAGACCCTGGAAATAATGTTTCTTCTCGAGCCTTCACAACGGTTTCGAATGGATTATGATTGATAAATTCGACCAAAGCATTATCTTCATTCTCAGTGGAGACCTTTCCTATACCTTGTCTGATAGTCCTTTGTAGTCGCTGTTCTCCTTGCCAGCGTTTTTTAATGTAAAATATGCAACTTTTACTAACATTTAATTCAGCAGCCACTTCAGTCAACGACCAGTTTTCTTCTAATTTAGCTATAGCCCTTGCTCTTTGCGCTTCACTTAAATGCCTTGGCATGTTTAAAGTTACAATGTATGACATTATTGTCAATTATTAATATTTTGATATTTCATCACCGTCGACACAGAACGGCGATTATATATTTGACACATGTCATTGCATTTACGGCGACTATGATATAAAGTTTAAATTACACCATACAATTTTGCCGTTCACATTTGGATGGAGCCAACTGTACATCAAAGATACAAAAAAAAGCAAATTTTGTAAAATATCCAGTGGCGCCGAAGATTGGGAGGGGAGAAGGGGGTGCCGACCCCCAATATCTGCGCCACTGGAGAATTTCTTTAAATTATTTTAATCGTTACTTGTACTAATATGTACTACATTAGTCTGTGTGCGAAATTTGATGGAAATCGATCGAGTGGTTTAGAAGTTATAACGAGGAAACCAGTTTTTTTCCACAACATTGACACCCTGTATCTTTGTTAGGAAACATTTCTATACAAAGTTTTCTTATGAAAGTCTACTTTTTTTTTGATGTTCTATAACATATCAAAGTTAATGACGTTTAACCTGGACCACCCTGTATGAAAAGTAAAACCACACGGTGAGCACCTATCCTTTACGGTTTGTTGCTTTTACGTCGAAAAGTGAATTTATTTAAGACGCCTCTACGCCTTTGAAACATCCATTCGGTTTGTTTACATGACATAACGCGCTGAAATACGCCGAACAAAAAAAGATACCGTTCTTACGTCTTTTCACGCGATGGTGGGGACATTTTTCGCGAATTATGCTGGCGGTCAGTTGAAATCAGGTAGTCGATAAGCTTAAGTGTTGTGAAAAGTTAAAAATATGATACTCTCTAGGAGCTATTCCAGAGACCACTTCCAAAGTAAACAGGATGAGGCTGCTAATATGTGGGTAAGGGAAAGTAATATAGGTGCTTTTTTATGTATGTCACGTCTGCAGTTTGCCCTACTTGGCACTTTGTATGCTTTATTATTAATGTATTGGGTTTTCCAATTATTTTTTGGCGTAGTTTTGGCACTTAATAATCGAGAAACGAAGGGATCCCCTAAAAATTATTTCGTATATTCTTGATAATAAAGTCAAATGAGTTATTTAAAGAGATAAGATAATATTTAAAGAGATAATAAGACGAAAACAGTTATTTATAGATTGACGTTCTGTATATTTACAATGTTTGCAAATTGAAAAAAACATTTGTGTACTGAAAATTGATATTCAGACTTTCGTTTTCAGTGTTGCTGTGTTTATTTCGTTAATTAAAAGTAAGTCGCTATATCGTTACAGAGAAAATACTAAGAGAGAAAGTAGAAAGTTTAAAAAAAAGGAAAAATACACTTGAAAATTACGAAAAAATTAACACGTTTTCTGTGACGCAGTTAAGCTGTCTCAAGCAGTAAACAATTTGGTTATTTATTTGAGACGTTCAAGATTACCAATGTGATTTAAAGTGTTTAAATTATATACATATAAATAAACAATCTATAAAACTATAATAGAGAGCTGAACACTTTGAAGTAACTTATAATAAATTTTTTTCGTAATTTAAAAGACTAATTTACACGATACATGATTTAAAAATATAATTTATTTTTCTATAAATTGCTTGAAACTATTTACACATTAAATTAATGACTAAAAATGTAATTTCTAAGAAAGAAAAAACTGGCTTTAGGAAAACGAAATTCCTCTCCATATTTATATTATTTACGCTTACATACCTATGTTTATACAATTTGTTTTATAAAACTGCAAATTCCTGTCAAACAATATATTACTAAAAAATCGAAGGTCCTAGCAGTGGTGATTTCTCAGTTAGGTATTTCTGTCAATTAGGTTGTCACAATGTCAGAGAACCAGGCTTGACAGGGCTTTAGTGCTTTTTGCTTGAAAATATCCTTCGTGCCCTTTCAGGACTTTAGAGCACTGTAATTTGAGCCCTTTTGTGAAAATTTAATTAGGGTTTTGTGACTAAATTACTTCATAAAACCTCTTTGTAATTGGTAATACGAAAAAGGGATTCAAGCCCCATAAAAGTAATTTAAGCTCTCTCAAAGAATCACGCACTAATAGAGGAATTTAATTCATTTCAAAGCGTTTAAAGCTATTTTAAAATTCTAAATCCAAATATATAGAGACATCCAAAAAAAACGTCATCAACTCTGGCTATGAACGAGAGAGATGGAAATAGCGGTCATGTCTAAGCTTTTCGGTTATGTCAAACTTTTGACAAGTGACCACAATTTGTAATATAAACAATGGCTGCCATATGATGTGACAGTCTTGACAAGTAAATTAGGTTATACATTCGATTAAGAATAGAAATACGTCTTTTTTTTCTCGGCCAACTTTGATGACGTTTTTTTTGGATGTCTATATTAAAAACTAGTATATACACTCAACATCCACATATCCGAACTCCAAATTTCCGAACTCACGATATTTCCGAACTTTTTCTCACGATATTTCCGAACTTGTACTTCCACACAACCGAACTTGTCGCTGATTGGTTGACGACAAAAAACCGCGAAATTTGAAATGAGAAAAAAAAATGTAAACACAATAATGCGATTGTTATCAAACATTTCGATTGTCACAGAATTCAGCAAAGAGGAAATCGCCCTCCCTCAGCAGCACACCTGAGACAGGTTCTACAAGAGTTCTTCTTTGTACAAACCAGTAGAAAACTCTTATTTCAAATGGCGTATCATAAGTACCGGTGCACTTTTTTGTGTCAATCCGTCCACTCAATTTTCGTCTTTTTTCAACTTCCGACAAGTAAATTTCTTTTTTCCCAAGAATTTCTGCCACTGACGATTTACAAATATTGTACATCTTACATAGATCAACATTTTTAACACAATTTTTTTGCGTGATTTATCAGATCCAGCTTTTGCTCCAAGGTTAGCCTCTTAGCAGGCTCTTTTCTCTGCAAATAAACAGTACAATAATGTTTGTTTTGTATCACGGTTTTCTTAAAAATACGTATTTTCTCATCATTTTTCATTTCAGTTTTAAATTATTATAGGTTACGTCAACAAAATGTTCAATAAAACAAACCTTTACTCTGAATTACAAAATAATTACCTGCATCACTCTCTCCTTTGCACCCGACATTTTTTTTGTTTAAAAAAATGTTGTATGTATTACATTTGCATAAAAACCTTGAAAAACAAAGAAGAGTACGAGAATGAGCCAGAAAAAACCTTTGCGCATGCGCCAGCGGTTCGGTTATCCCGAGGTGACGAGAGTTCGGAAATGTGGAAGTTTGCGGAACGGAAAAGTTCGGATATGTGGATGTTGAGTGTACATACATATTACATACAACGTTAGATAAATAGTTTGATAATTTTATTATGCTGATTTATGATTTTACACATTTAATGTTTTGGTGTTAAAAAACAATTCTTAAATAAATATGTATTTCAATACCAATTTCACTTTTATCATTTTCGTATGAAAAATTAATACTGTTAACAACTGATAATTTCCCAAGGATCTCATAATGCAACACGTTATTTTATTTTACCATTGTTGCATATGTATCACATATCACATGTGTATTTAGGTACTTACTGATTAATATGATGTTTAAAACCTACCTACCGTTTAGTCCATTTGTACAAAAGATAAATGGTCATATTTAAACAAATCAAATATGGGTCTTACTTTGATATATTTAATTAAGTAATATTAACAAAATAAATTTACTTATTAAGTGTAATGTAACTGAAGCCTTTTGAAGTAATTTTTACACTTCGATTACTTCGAATTGATTTGAGTCCTTAAAGCCCTTTTTAATAATTTTACTCATTACAAGTAATCAATAATTCGAATTTCTTTCATTTTAAAAAGTAATTAGGGCTTGAAAATCCAAAGGACTTTAAGTAAGGGCTTTGTACCAAATTATGTAGAATGTCCACAAATTGCACTAACATTTTAACTACAGGTTAACTTAAATATGATCTACGGAAAAAACCCAGGTAAAAAGTTTCTAGTTTTGAATTATAGACCTTCAAAGTTTATCTAAAACCTCGTTTTTTATATACATCATTTTATAAAAACTCAGCTTAAATAATACACTGGGTGATAATTTTTCGTGATCAGAACACCCTTTTTCTAGTCGAATTTTGGAGGTTTGTAACTCGAAAACTGAAAGCTCGGATTTTTTCCGTAAACCGTATTTATTAACCCTTAAACAGTTAAACTTTTTCGATGTAATTTGCGGACACACTGTATTATATGGATTTCCAATTAGAGGCAGTTACCAGGTTCTAGTTTTTTTAGCTTCACTACAAAAATGCACCTCAATTACACAATATACTCGTATAGGTATTTTAATCCAACGTAAATATGTATTTCAGCATTTTTTTTAATTCTACATATTTTAAGAAACTTCAATTTCTTCATCATTTTGTTAAATTTTCAATTTGAATAGTTCTACTCTCTCTCAAGTATATTATGAAGCAATGTTTCGAATTAAAAAAAATATCTGAGCATTTAACACGCAGTAATGGAAATTCAGTTGAAATGCGTAGCTGGATATATTCTAAACTGAATTACATAAAAACAAATTCTCGCCCGTAACATCTTGCTAAATCTGAATTTTGGATGCAGCAGCTACACATTTTCAGCGGCAACATCGCCTCTGACGCCAAAACAGTTTATTTTTATCTTATTTCTTGTTTACTGTTATCCCAACTTAATTATTAAAAATGATAGCGTACAGAAAATGTCAGTTTAAAAATAAGTACCGAAATACTTACAGGGTGAATCGTTTACAGGGTGAATACTTAATAGTCCGTAATGTAAACTATGCCTAACTTATATTACCTCATGTAGTTTCCATGATATGCAGGGTGTCCACTTTTTCGATAGAATTGCATTGGTAATTTTTTAAACCCTTACAAATGCGAGATTTTTCAATCTCGGGAAGAGAAAAGAGTCATAAGGACTCAAGTCAGGCGAATAAAGAGGCTGAGGAGACACAGGAATGTTATTACTGGCCAAAAACTCGTTTACTGAAATGGCTGTGTAACAATATGCATTGTCGTGATGCAACATCCAGTTGTTCTTGATGTTTGGTCTCACACGCATGACCCTTTTTCGAAGTTTTTCAAGAACCTCTCTGTAAAAGTGTTCATTTACTGTTTGGCCTGGAGGCACAAACTCTTTATGGACAATTTCCTGGCTATCAAAAGCTGGCTTGGACTTGCTCATTCCTGCTTTTTTTGCGTCTTGGAGAGCGTGAAGTGTGTCATTCCGTGCTTTGACGCTTGGTTTCCGGTCCGTACTCAAACACCCAAATCTCATCATCAGTAATGACATGTTCCATAAAATGGGAATCATTTTCAATCGATTCCAAAAAGTCAAGCCGTTTTGATGACCTTTCTCTCCTGATGTCCTTTTGTTCCTGCGAAATGTTGTTTGGAACCACGTTTACGCAGATTTTTCTTATCCCCAATTCGTTAGTCAAAATCCTATGAACCCCATCGCAAACCCCATTCTCCCTGCATATCTACGCGTATAGTGAAAGACCAATTAGATTCGAGCCGAAATATTATCCAATCAGGGTAAAGTAAGCACCTAGACAAACAAACACCCCCATGACAACGACATAGCAACAGCGTCTCATATTTTTATGATCGAATTATATTAATAGCATAAATCGATGGATAGTCGAAGATGTTTCGAAATGCAGTTACATAAATCTAGTTTAGTTTAACGCTCTTTAAAATCCGTGCAGTAAAATTAGGCGAGTTATTTTCGATCTAGGTTACCCAATTTATCACTAAGTGAACATATTATTAATAACCGTCGTAAAGTTGTTTTGAATTATAAAGCATTAGGGGCAGAAATGTAATTTGCGCTAAATTGAAAGAGTTGTACAACACCAGTAAATCGTGTGCTAAATTTTATCAGGATCAGTGGCGGTGCGTGATATTTCAGTTAGCCATATCTTGAAAACGACGCATGGGACCCACTTCACTTTTTAAGTGATGACTATACACCTCTTACAGAAAGGATTTATAGTGAAAAAACCGTCAGCAAAGTTTGCGAAAAAATTTTCAAAAACACTGGAGCACTCCCTGGGTTCTCAGTAACGCTCTGTGGAATATTTGCAGTATATTTTTTTCATAATCTAGAAACAAATATGAGGAGACGTTTTTCGAATTGTTACAAAATATTTTTGTTTCAAAAAGTTATGGCCATTTTAATTTTGGGAAACAAAATGTTCCTATAAAATTAAAATTAAAATGGCCATAACTTTTTGAAAAAAAAAAATATTTTGCAACAAATCGAAAAACATCTCCTTATATTTGTTTCTAGATTATGAAAAAAAATATACTGCAAATATCCCACAGAGCGTTACTGAGAACCCAGGGAGTGCTTCAGTGTTTTTGAAAAAATTTTTCGCAAACTTTGCTGACAATTTTTTCACTATAAATCCTTTCTGTAAGAAGTGTATAGTCATCACCTAAAAAAGTGAAGTGGGTCCCATGCGTCGTTTTCAAGATATGGCTAACTGAAATATCACGCACCGCCACTGATCAGGATGACACATTTGATATCTTCAATCCAAGGCCTGGTGTAATATTTTTCCAGGGTTCAAAATTGAGAAGAAAATTAAACATTTTTTAACAGAAAAATAACGACACCACTGTCTTCTAATTTTAAAAAATCACAATACATTCCTGTAAAACTTAGTTTCTAGATTTTATATAATACAATACACAGGGGAAAATGATAATAATGCCAATAATTATTACTTACACCACGAGATTTACAGATAAACAGACTGTCTAGGGTATTTATACTTTCTCAATGGGATTGCACTGGCGGTTTCTATACGATAACACAGTACAACGACGCTAATCCGAATTAATTATTGCAAATGGTTCAAATCCGAACAAATCGATAGTCTGTACAGGCTATCGATTTGTTTGGATTATCAAAAAGCAATTGATTGAATAGTACACAGAAATACAGACGTATTTATACATATGTTTTTCTTTTTAAACGAAACAAGAACGCGAGAAAAACTAAAGTATCTTGAAGTATATCAATATTTTTGTTGATGTACTTGAAGAGGGTTGATCAGTTAAGTATGAATCGTTTGAACATTCTGAACTAAAAGTCACGGTAGACAATACAAAGCTTACACAGTAACATAATGCAATTAAAATAAACTGGCCCCATATTTTGAGGGATCAGTAGAAACGCTGCCTATTCCACAAAATTGAATAGTTAATTTTATATTTGATAGGTACTATTAATTATACTATATATGTATATAGTATGGGTATATTTTTTTAAGTCAAACTTAAATGCAGTCTATACAGGGTGAAATCGTGAGAATTGCCATCGCGTTTTCTTCATTATTTTTAGAGCTATGAATTTTTTTAGAGATTACTTATTTTTCCTATATTTCAGAATATGCTATCAGAAAAACAGTTGCAGCAACAAAAAAAATGTGGCAGCTGTTTAATTAACAATATTATTTTTAGTGAAACGTCCTGTATTTTATTTGCCGAGTTCTCCTTGTTCTTCTGATTAAAACGATAAAACATAAAAATAACGTTGAAAAGAGGGGGTGGGAACTCACCCTGTATATATTATTATCCTAGTTAAAATCCCTGACAAAGGTTTGTTCGGATTATGACTTCGAGCATCCACTGTTCGGATTAACGAAGGTTCGGACTAACTTATGTTAGGATCATCTACGTTGTACTGTATAGATGAGATTAAATTAGAAAGAAATAAGGTTAAATTAGAAAAAAGTTGAGCAATTTTTATCATTAAATGATGCCTTCAGATACAAAACACGTTCAGTCATCTATTACGGTTTAGGAGTTACCAATTTAATCCCGTCGAAAAACTGAATAATATAAAAATAATGATGTAAGTAATGATGCGTATACCTCTGTGACGCGTTCCGTTTGGGCCAACCTTAATTATCATTTTTTTCGTGTGTATTGTGGGTATTATACATATATAAAACTTTTTTTTATTAGATAACGAAAAACACTATTTGTACATCTTATTTCTCGACGACAATTGGAGTACATTAGTTTTTAAGGATATCAAAGATAATGACGTCGCTGTTCTTTCTTTTCTAAAAACAAAAAAAAAATCAACATATTTTCCTGATCTCTAGACCTGATTTGACACCCACACATTTGTAGTTACTGAATGGCTATACTAGGTTACATAAATACATTTGTCGGAGCTGAGAGCTGATGAGATTAACATATGGAAAAGATTATTTAAAAAATACTGAGGTATTGAAAGATATCTAGTTAGCTGCGGACGTCTATCGTAAACAAAAGCAAATTTTGACGAAGTTGAGTGGCTGTAGTGCAAATGAAAATAAACTCTACTGCATTGCAAGCTAAGTGAAAAAAACATTTAAACTGAAATTTGATCTTTAGGAGTCGAGAGCTGCTTGTCGAGACACTTCTATAGACTATTTTTTTATGCCGCATTTGCCTTGAGGGAGCACGGTTCTGAAAAACTTCGTAAATTAAAGTTTCTGTAAAGATATTGGTTTATGACATACATATGATCAGAATAGACAATAACTAAAGTATTTGAAGACAAATCAGATTCGATTTCCGTATGTTTTTTTGTGTCCTTTAGGTTTTCATTGATTGACTTTTCCATAGTTTTTTTTTCCATTAGATGTTGTCCATGAATTTTTATGGTTTAGATTAGTTAATATAGTGGGTATATCAGACTAAAAAATAATTTTAAAACATAAGCAATCTTGTATGTTTCAGAGAAACTGAACACAATCGAAAATATTTTTCTGGAAGAAAGAGAAATAAAACTCGAAAAATATCAAAGCTCGTCATTTTATTAATGAGTACATATAAAATACATACAAACACACAAAATAATTTATATAGAAAATAGATTTTGTGTATAGAATAGTTTTTGATTATCTACAGAGGAAATATACAAATATTCATTTTCATACATTTACTCCCAAATCAACAAATCAATCAATAGAAATTAATTTTAATTTCTATACTTTTATACGTATTCTTTGCTTATCCAGAAATGCACTAATGTTTGCTGTTATTTATTATTCTGCGATAAAATGGGCTTAACTTTACCACTGAGTCATTTTAATCGAGAGTTGCAATGAGAATGACAAATATTCTACACTTTCTAAAACCAATGGCAGCAGATAGAATTGTATGACTTATTTTCCTTTTTTTTAAATTACCTTCAGATAATTTTAGATATAAAAAAAGTTTCGAAAAGTTCGTTTTTAAACAAGGTGATTGACCGAAAGCATTCGTTAAAAATATTAGGACTTGTAGAAATGACTGATTTTTGAAAATTTGGACTTAAGATAATAGGCCATGGCGGACTTAATGAAAATATTATCAAGATGGCTACACTTCCGGTATTTCTATCTATTCCTATTCTTTCTATTCCGGTACCTGCTATCGGTATATTTTAATAACTACTGAACATAAACAAAATATATGAAAAATATAATAATTACCTGCATAATAGTAACACTAGCTTCATTAGTAGTATTATTTCCATGACTCGCTAGTGAAAAATCAAACGATTTGTTAGAAGTTATAAGCCAAAAAAAAAACGTTAAACAATGAAAGAATTATTAAATATACAGGATTTAATTCTACAGTAAAATGTAAAATAAAATATGGGGCATTGTATTTAAAAAAAATAGTTTAATGGTTTGAATTTGGGCTAATAGTTCTATTTTAAACACCCTGTACATTGAAAAATAATAGAAGCACTACTGCATAGCTTTAGGGTTCTACTAAGAACAAAGCTAATGCTGATACTTAATTTTCTAAAATTACACTACAGATAGTTTCAAAGGTTATGGAGCTAATGAACAAAATTAAAAAAAACGGAAATAACTCAAAATCGGTAAAAGATAGGTATAGGGAAATCTCATGAAAACATACCTGAAATAACATGTAGAATGGAAATCTGGAATAAAAAAGTACCAATCTGTTTAAAATACGGAAGTTGATAACGACTTGCGGTATAACCGGAAGCGCAGCCATCTTAAAAATACGTTCTTCATGTCCGCCATAGGTCTATTGACTTAAATCCAAATTTTCAAAAATTAATCAATTCTACAAGCCCCAATACTTTTAAATAATAGTTTCGATCAATAACCCTATATGCATACCTCCAAAGATGTTCAACCCTATATTATGCAGCAAGAGAGATAAAAGCTTAGTAAAATGTGAATTAAAAGCTCTGATCATTTGAACAGCTTTCATCATACTATTTCCCATAATAGTTGTCTATTTGGATTCACCGATTGACCCTTAAAATGCGATATACATAATTATATTACCAAAATATGAAGGAACTATGCCCAGTTTTTTATGAAACTTGGGCCATTGGAGTGCAGTAGAGGATCAAAAAGTTCTACGGGCACAACTCTGTTAAATTAATCCTATAGGTGCTGGAGCGCTCCAAAGTTTGCCCCTGTTTTCATATATTTGTCGAGTTCTCTGCGTCCAGGGCACCTCCCCGTGGTGAAGGCGGTAACGGATGCGACTAAATACATTGTTTTGCACTGTATTTAGTACAATTCATTATTCCGGCTACGCTCGACACCTTAAAGATGAAATCCGTGCACCATCGGGGGCAGCCACATACATATTTATAATGCTGCAAAGCTCCGATGAGGAGCAAGAACCAGAAGCGTTTTAGAGCTCTCATTCACACGGGACGTCCAGGAGCGCATCAAAATCCCTATTTTTTTACTCAGCAAACGTGCTCCTATCGATCGATATATAACTCGTCATTGCACTTTCATGGCCCAAACTGGGCATAGTTCTTTAAATTCCAATCCTCCAGCTGCTACTGGCTAAAAACAGTCTTTTACGATTCAATCTTTATTAGCCGGCTTTACTTTCCATTTCTCTTAACAAGTTGGACATATTTCAGCTACCATGTCTTAATTCTAAAACTCCATGGCCGAGTTTTGTAGACAAGTGGCCACCTAAAATATCGTCATTGTTATTCCATTGCAATAGCAATCGCACGTAATTTTCTATTCCCTGCTGCTTACTGAATCGCCCGTCTGTCAACCACGCTTACTCATACAGAAAAAATGCCAGGTGTTTCATGAAACGATTTTATTATTAGCCTACGGCGGATCTGGATTCGCTGAGTACCACCGTGAATGTCAGGGAATAATGTCGCTCATTGGCAGTGCACTTGACCTTGCTGCAAGCGTACTGAAAGAGCCTTGCAACGTGCTTTTGGAGACTGCCAAGTAGAATTCAAATTATCCAAAACACCGCATTTTTTTAAGACGTCAATCTGAACGTAATAAAGAGCTAACCAAATGTTTTGTGCAACTGGTTACTGATTTTGGTCCCTGTTTTGCCACACAGAAAAAAATTGTATAAACGGACAATTTAACGTTAGCCACAAATGTCCTGTGGAAAATTAGAATGTAAAAATCAGGGTAAAAATACATTATCAATTATGTGACAGATTAATAATACTCATTAATACACATCGCACTATGTACTGAATTAGTATAGGTAACAAATTGAAACGTTTTCATACAAAAAAAGACGCGAAAAAAATTTACAAAGAATTTTACACATAGGAAAATTATCTCGAAATTGGTGTCTTATTGTGGTTGAATAGCAATATTTTTTTTAGTTAATACATTAGTTTTATTACCAATGTACAATCATTATTTTGATAATAGTTGTATATTCCATGTAGTAAATTTTTTATGAAGGGTGAATAGTCAAATTTGGATGGATAACCAAAGCCTTAAAAATTCATTTAAACATTTTTTTTTGGTACCGGTTGCTGTAAAATTTATAGTTTATTCAAATGGCGTATTATTCAGCTAGATATAATAAAACATCATCAATCAGCTTTTATTTGAAGCCGAGGCACAGACATATTGACTTAGGGAAACGGTTTTTCAGCAATTTTACAGTGGTCATATCTCTAAAACCAAGACGCTTTCATCTAAATTGTGTTTCGTCAAATTTCCAGTCATGACCTGATTTGTAACCTCCTTTCGGGTTCGAGTTGCTTTTTGGGACACCCTGTATATACCTCAGTTTCCTTCGTACAGTATAAACGCTCAATATCTGTGTTAAGGGGACTAGGGAGGGTTGAAAATGCAAAAATTGGCTCGTGTTTAATGGTTTATAACAAGGCCGCGAATAAATATAAAACTTTTTTATTGTTAAGGGTATTAATTATAACATTATAAAATGAGAAAATTAATTGAAAGTCATTCCCAGAACAATAATATCGGCGTCCCAATGTAATAAGGAAAACTGTCGAATCCACGGTTTTACCACGATTCCAATCGAACAGATAAAGTTTTTGACAAATTCTAAAAATATTTCTTCTCCTTAGGCTTCCCTCTATTGATTATACCTAACAAATTAAAAACAAAAATAAAATGAACAAAATGGCGTCCAGAAAACAAAAAAAATTGGAAAAATTCGAGATATTTGTTATTATAAAATTGTAGCAATATTTTTTCAATCTGATTTTAGGTATAATTCATGCGTCATAGTGTTTTACAACTGTATAAATTTCAAGTTGATATCTTTCGCGGTTCTCGAGATATCGTGGTAAAATCATCAAAAATTTAGTTTCGAGAAAATCGCATTCAAAGTTTCGGTACAATATTTGTATTAGAACAGTCGTACGGGAACAGAAACGTTTCGACTTTACTATTAGGTCGTCTTTAATGTGTCGTTACAAATTAAAACTACTTACTCTCTATATTGCATAGAGAACCCTAGAAATTAGAATAATGCTCAGACCGTTCGGTCGGGACCGACCGCGCGAATATCTGCGTTCGCCGGCCGCGCGCCACACTACGTTTTACGCTCTCTTGACCTCAATTCAACTTCAACCCTTCCTAGTTAAGACGTTAAGATAATTGCATTGCGAAACTTATGACGTCTCAATATATGTACATTCTACAATTCTACAATAATTATAGAATCAATCCTCGTGTGACGGTTTAGGTGATACTTCTATTTTTATTAGATTGTTGGAAATGTCATGACGTATTTTTGCAATTGATGGCATAACATATTTTTACAATTTTATTGATGGCATTTTTACAAGAGAAGTGTCATCACGATCGACTCGAGCGATACGACGAGTATACCATTTGATAGCTGACAGTTCAACCTTCATTTAAGAAAAAAAGTAATCGATTTGGTCGCGTCGTTTGGTTTTTTATTTTACATCAAGTTGAAAATAGAAGATCGAACTGTGCATTTTTCGCATGTTTTGCTTTTTTATTTTCGCAAAGGGAAGAACGCAACGCAGGACTGTGAAAAATTGCGTAAAGTTTACGGTAACTACAAGAGCGTTAGTGCCAGAGATGGTTCACCAAATTTCGTGCTGGTGACTTTGATGTCACCGATGCTCCTCGCTCCGGAAGGCCCATGGAGGCTGATGACGACCAAATAAAGGCACTGATCGAAGCAGACCCACATTCGACCACTCATGACATTACGGAGACACTAAACCTTCATCATTACATCGTTCACGATCATCTACGGAAGCTGGAATTCATTAGCAAGCTCGATATATGGGTTCCTCATGAACACAAAGAAATTCATCTCACCAATCGCATCAATATCGCCGATACTCACCCCAAGTGCAACAAAATCGATCCGTTTTTGAAGCGCCTAGTAATAAAAATGGATTATATATAACAATATTTGACGTAAGCGATCGTGGTGCAGTGAAACCGAGCCCAAACACAATCCAAAGCTGATCTTCACCAGAGGAAAGGTATGCTCTCAGTATGGTGGGATTATAAGGGCGTGCTGTTTTTCGAGTTCCTACCGCGGAATCAGGATGATTTGAATACATCTTTTGCAGAGAAGCGGCCAGAACTCATCAATCGCAAAGGTGTAGTGTTCCACCGCGACAACGCAAGACCCCACACAAGTTTCGTGACTCGCCAAAAGTTGCTACAGCTTGGATGGGAAGTCTTGCCTCATCCTCCTTACTCACAGGACCTTGCCCCATTAGATTACCGTTTGTTTCGTTCCTTGCATAACGACTTGAATGGTAGATCGTTCGATTCTGATGATTCCATCAAAGGGCATCTCACCCAGTTCTTCGCTGGAAAAGAGCTGTCCTTCTACGAGTGCGGAGTCACGCAGCTCCCAGAAAGATGTCGAAAGATCATCGATCAAAATGGACAATACATCATTGATTGAGCTTTGTTCTATTATTAATAAATGAACCTTGAAAATCACCAAAAAATGCGTCATGACTTTTTCGACAACCTAATAGAAGGATTTATGTATGTGTATCGTGTATCGTTCGTTTATATACATCAATATTATAGTACCATTGTATGTATTTGTATGTAAGCATTTGTTTGACGAATATGCTCTGTGAAATAGTACCTGATGCGTCAGGATATTATGTCATGTTGCTCGTTATGTATTGTTTCGTTCTGTCTGTATGTGTCCCTTTTGTTGTAGCCGTACCGCACCACACCCCTGGTACTTCCAGGTGCGAAAGTGAAGCGTGAAGCAGGACCAACTGAAAGTTATCTTCGTCACCACCCTAATCCCTCTGTCAGAGCACCACCACATCATCTAGATACAGATAATATAATCAAACAAAAGGTATCTGTCCATTATTGCTTAATTACGAGATTTATTATTTTATAATTAAGAAAATGCGTATTATTTTTTAAAACGTGTATAATCTTACAACATTTTCTAAAGAAATAGCTGTGTATATGTTGCAGTGGAAGCTGGCGGATTTTCTTAAGGAGGCATGGGACCTACATCATATTTTAAGGGGTTATTAGAGGGCAATATCCTACATTGTATCTCCTAAATTGTACCATCCTGTTATTTTCTGATCGTTCAGTGTGTGGACTCATCTAGTTATGAAATTAAAATTCCATAGTCAAACACAAAACTTTCATAGACGGTTGTGGGTATAATTCAGCCACTGAGCATGTGCAAAATTGCTTTTCTGGTATCAACTTCCATTTATTAAATTAATGTCTATAACCATGCCATATCTTTATATAGGTTTAATAATACACTTCTAGAAAAAAAAAACTTTTTTTCCACTCCAGGAACTAAACCTATCAAATCCGAAGTATTTTTTTGTGCTGAAACCGAAAAATTTTTAACTCAGGAAACTTTCTACCGCGTAGATTCTCAGTAAATTCCGTTTTTTTTTTATTTTTTGTTGTTGTCAAAATACGTTTTTATGCGAAATACTTTTTTTTTGAAATATTAATCATTTCTTAACCAGATATGTCATTTCCGAAGTAAGTATTTTTAAGCGCTGAATACGATTCCGTTGTCAAAATTTGTGCTAGATCTCATGATCATGGCATAAAAATTATTTTGAAAGGTTGAAATGGTTCTACTACAATTAATATAGTGTTTTTACAATTATCCTGGTAACATTGGGCGCATTCAGGGACGGTCAGAGGCTGAGTACCTAACTTAGCTACTTCCCTGAATGGACGTGGCTGACACTTTTTTTATCTCAGCGGCTGACCAATTTACTAAGCCTAAAATATTATAGCTGATATGCTGACTTGACAATAATTCTATCATAATTATCTCTGTCGTTTTATCTGTGCTGTGAGCAACTGGATTTTAACCTACTTTTAAACAAAAGTTATAGAAAAGAAAATATTCCTTGTTTTTTAAACAAAAGTTATGGAAAAGAAAACGAACCTTTGTCCTTTTAGTGTCTTTAAGCACAGAACACGGCAGGGAATTATCAATCCATGATTCATGAAAGTTATCTATGCCATAGAACATATTAAGTTTTCTAGATCTTTGCGAAACTTTAACAAACCATTCAGGGAGTTTTTAAGCCGCTGACTGTCAGAAAAGGCTAACTACTAACACATAGCGGTCAGCGGCTGAGCGTCCCTGAATGCGCCCATTATAAAGATTTAACGGCTCGATTGCTTCTGAAAATATATTTATAGTTGCTGTGAGCTTGCTTTGCCAATTTACTTGCGATTGCAGATTTCCTGGAACCAGCTACTTCGGGTCTTTATCAGAAAGTACAACATATATAAGAAAATCGGAATCCTTACGATCCAATAAATATTTCCAAAGTAATATCAATTTATAAGGAATTTTACAGAGAAGAAATGATAAACATACTTCGGAAATTACATGTCAGGTCATACGTTCTTGAAAGACACAAATTCTTCAAATTTTGGTCTGTTTTTCCACCCCTAAATTTCTCATTTTATAGGAAATAGAAGGGTCTAGCACATGTTTTGACAACGAGATCGTATTCAACGCTTAAAAATACTTCGGAAATGACATATCTGGTTAAGAAATCATTAATATTTCAAAAAATATATATATTTCGCATAAAAACGTATTTTGACAACAAATAAACGGGATTTACTGAGCATCTACGAGGTAGAAAGTTTTCCGAGTTAAAATTTCGGTTTCAGCACAAAAAAATACTTCATGGTCAAAAATTGTTAGTAGTAATAAATAGTTCATGGAGCTAAAAATTTTTTTTGGTAGACCTGTGTAGTGATTAGGGTTATTTTATGCAATTACTATGTACTTGTGGTGAATATTTATGTATATACAGTAAGCAACGAAAGTCATCATACACCCACTTTTTGAAGTTTGCTTAAATTCTGATAATTTTTGTATTACACCATTGATTTTTTTTGCTTCTGACAGAATTATAGCTTGTGATATCCTGCGTCTAATAAGCCGAAGTTGAAGGCGGTATGTCGATTGTGCGAAAAGATATCGCTGAAAAGGTAAAATTTCAATGTTTTCAAAGAAACGTAAATAACTTCGAAAATAGTAAATACCTTTCGAAGTTGTTGGACTCGTATTAAAGGGAAATCTTCAGTGTAAATATTTGACTAACTGAGTCATTTTGAAAAAAAAATTCCTAGACATGAACATAATCTGAGGTTAAACCAAAAATATCACGAAAATTCAAAAAAAGCCCTGTATGCCACACATTACTCCAACAAAAATTTAGGATTAATATCCCTCTAGATCTCTCTGTGTTTTATTAAAATTTCAGGAACAGTGATTTTTACAAAAACGATACTAAGGATGGTAAAATTTTGAATTTTCGTGATATTTTTGGTTCAACTTTAGATTTTGTTCATGTCTAGGAATTTTTTTTTTTTCAAAATGACTCAGTTAATCAAATAGATACACTGAAGATTTCCCTTTAATACGAGTCCATCAACTTCGAAAGGGATTTACTATTTTCGAAGTTATTTACGTTTCTTTGAAAACATTGAAATTTTACTTTTTTAGCGATATTTTTTCACACAATCGACATACCGCCTTCAACTTCGGCTTATTAGACGCAGAATATCACAAGCTATAATCCTATCAGAAGCAAAAAAAAATCAATGCTGTAATACAAAAATTATCAGAATTTAAGCAAACTTCAAAAAAGTGGGTGTATGATAACTTTCTTTGCTTATGTATAAGCCGATTTCAAGATCTAATAAGGCAGACATTTTTTTGTATGGTTACCGCAAGTGTTTTTATTATGGTATCCGTAATAAAAATAATCTAATAATAACCCTTCAAAATTTGATGTGGGTCCCACGCTGCGCTATGAATATACGGCTGTATAATATACAACAGCCGCCATTGATGGTGTTGCTTTATCGGATGGAGACAGATTTATCCGTGACAGTTGAATATTTTTTTAAACAGGAGGAAAAGAATATAAGAAAACAAGTATAAAATACTGTTACTTAAAGTATGAAGTAACGCGTACCGTCTATAATAAAAGAGGATGTAAGTGTTGTTTTAAATTCAACGAGAAACTTAAATAGATTATCTTGACCTTAACGTATTTTTGGATCGTATACGTTTCGTTATTTATGTTACATTATTCGAGAGTAAAATTTATTGGAAGCATAGTAAACTGTCATTACCATTGAATTAAGTAATTAGTTTTTTACGAAAAATGACACGCTCCTGTGAAAAATGTATATGTATACACGGTTCGTCAACGTATAAGATTCTGAATTTTCTACTCGTTTTGCACAGATTAAACATACTCAGAATAGACTATTTAATTTGTAGAGGTCGTGGTAAGTGTCAAATTAAAATTGTATTTTACAAGAAAGCTCCATTAATTTTAATCTCCAACCGAATATTGTAGTAAAGTGAAAGAAAATATATAGAATATATAGTGGCATCACATTAATTACAGATAACGCATTTTTTAGGATAGGCATAAAACACTATGAAACATTTAAAGCACTAAAAAAAAAAAAAATAGTGGCTTCCTAATAAGATGGCTTCTTGAAAATAGACGGCAATATACTCTTATCGCACCCTCAATACAAGACTACCACAACTCAAAATTGATAGTTTTGAGTAAAACGCGTTTAAGTTTTGGCGGTTGGAACAATTCGTTGTAACTTTGTTCATATGCAAGTTTTTTCTTTTATTTCTACAATTTAAATTATTTGTAGTGTTTGCATTAAGATGACAATTGTTAAAAAGTTTATGTTTTTATATTGTAATAATAATCGTGAATAAACCAATTAAATACATGACTTATTTTGAGATGTGGTAGTATTTTATTAAAGAAAAAAGTAAAACAGGGCACGAAAAAGTTACTCAAGTGCGATTTCTAACCTTATTTTCATTAACTAATAAAACACAACTATAAAAAGGTGAGTATAAAAAGTTTAATTCAAATTAAATACACAAATAAAAAATTAAATACAACCCATTAAACTGCCACTTTTACGACCCCTCACTACTATCTCGAAAAAACATGTTTGATTGAAGTTATATTTATAAAAAATTGAAAATGGGGACTCCTTTCTAAATTCCAAAATTCTGATATTGGGCCAATTTATATTTTCGTTCTTGGTGTTAAGCGAGAAATTTTTTCCGATTCGACTGGCTAATTCTTTAAAATCTTTAAAATCTCTGGTGTCCCTTTCTTGAACCTTATAAGCCATTTTTTTCGCCAAAGCGATTACCGGTATCCATTGTTGTGGAATATAAATAGGGCTTCCCCTCAGAACTCTTCGTTTTCTCGTTCTATGCAAGAATGCATAGAATCACCCTCATTTTGCGTATGGCCTGTGATTAGAAACTTGTGACTTATTTTTTTAATATTAAGATGTTCTATTGCGTACATGTACATTCCAGCCACAAACACTTTCTTTTCCGGTACAAACATTCTTCAAAAGAGATAAGACACAACTGGCTATTTCATTGGCTCCACGATTGGCAATATTTTCACTCCAAACATAGCAGTGCCAATTTTTATCAGCAGTATTTTAGACTGTCAAGTTATACATATAAATCTTACTTTTATAGTAAAAGGATGATACTTCTCCCGAAGTCGTGGTAAGTACAGCATCCAAATCATACACCGCTACGATTTTTTCCATCTTTATTTTCTGAAACTTCTATTATGTCTATTTCTCATCATTTGAATTCATATAACTGTCGCAAGTACTACACTGATCCTTTTTCGGTTTATGGAAACCAAATTGAAAACAAACCAAACGAGTCACCACAAGTCCAATTTGAGCGTAAATAAACATTTCGAGAATGAAAACTGTTTGATGCAATAGTAACACATCGCAAATTGCTGTTGAACGAGCTGGTAGCTCATGTGCGTATCAATAATACAACACCGCCACAACTTAAAATATGTTAGTCTTGCATTTGGCATATTAATTATTTTTGTTCGGAGCATACTAACATATCTGCTAATAAAAAAACTATCCTTAGATTTTGTGTTATGTTACTGTTGCACAAGCAAGTCTGATATATAAGTATCGTTTTGCACAACACAACTCAAAATCGACATTTTTTGAGTTGTGGTAGTCTTGTATTGAGGGTGCGATATATAGAGTCGATAAATTGCAGGCCCTAACAGAACCGCATTAAGGAGGTGTAAGTGGCAGTGACAGTTGGAGGAATCAAAAATTAAAAAGAGTTTCGTCAGAACCTCTTAGGATCTAGGACCCACATCATGTTATGATGGTGACTGAGTATGACAGCCAAATAGAAGACTACAATAGCAAAAACTCTTAAAACGAAAACAAAAAATTTGAAAAACGAGTTGTTCACCAGAAAATCTTGGTAACGGCTTGTAAAATGTTTGTGAATTTTTGTTTCCACGGTTATCAAGTGAAATGAAGTATAAATATGTATTATAACTTACAGCTATTATAAAATATCAGAAAATAAATGTTGGTATAAAATACAAATTAGAATTCCCATAAATTTAAAAGATGTCAAGATTTCTAAATAATAACAAGAATAAGAACAATTTTTCACAAGTATGTTGCACGCCGTTTCCAAGGTTTTCTGGTGAGATTGTGGTGGCATTTTTTAAAGTTCCATTTGTTTTTTTAGCTATTATAGCATTCAATTTCTTGACTTGACGCTGATATGCCTGTTTTACCTGTATGATTTACCTGTATTATTGTAACAATAATAATTTTGTTGGTTGTATTTACACAACCAAATGTATATATACACAATTTAAACGAATTGCAACAAAGTGAATAATATTAATCCACTAAGTTCAGAGTCCTTTTATATTATAAACTAGCGACCCGCCCCGGCTTCGCACGGTTTACGACATCACATTAGAAACCTCTAAATTACATTAAACAAATTATCAGTGTTTCTCTCCTATATTATGCATGTATTATACATATAAACCTTCCTCTTGAATCACTATATCTATTAAAAAAAACCGCATCAAAATCCGTTGCGTAGTTTTAAAGATCTAAGCATACATAGGTATATAGGGACAGACAGCGGAAAGCGACTTTGTTTTATACTATGTTATGATTATGATACCACTATCAAACTGATTATGCTATAGTATGTGTAAATATTACGACATACGATAGTAAGTATATGTTATGTTTTAAGTAACTTTTGTCATGGTTTACATATATACAATTTTATTCGTGACAAAGGAGGACTTTTAATACGAATTAAATGACATCGTTGGTTATGGGGATGGTGATTCTCTACTTCACTGTCACTGCATTGAACGGAACAACGTAGTTGTCTAAAATTGCAGCGATTCTTGATGAGTCAGTTTCACAAAAGACAATTATTAGTATTTTTTCCAGATCTTAGATAATTTTTATATATGCTCTAGACGTTACAAAGTCATTAAATTATGGTACAGGATGTAATAAAAATGTATGTTTTCCTTTGCCCATCCTGTAAAGAAATTAAAAGTACTTATTTTTTAAATAGGTAGCTACCACGGTCTTAGATAGAATATCAACTGGCGATCCAAATAAGCAGGTTATTATTTTTGGTTTTTGTGTTCTCGAAACCCTTCAACGACAGGTTTTCGTGTTTTCGTTTTCAACTTACACCAGCACTATACTTCTACTCTTTTTTTATGTGCAATTTAATTTAACCCAAAAACACAAAACACAAATTATAAGATAACTAAAATGAGTAACCTATCTATGCATTCGTTTCATCGTACACATACACACACCGATACACTCCAAATGCAATTGAGACAACTGCATGTAACTAAAATTTTTAATCAATTACACGTGTACTTTACATTTACATTCACAAGTTAATGTATTTTCAGGCTATGATGTGAAGTACAGACAGCTCTGTATAAATAAATCTGGGACAGAACTTAAAACAACAGAAAATAAACTTAACCCACGACTTCTTGCTTTTATTAGAAAATATTGATTATTCCAAAATTAAATAAATGGTATAGGGACTAATGGTATTAAATAAATGGTATATTAAATATATGGTATAGGGCAGTTTGATAACAGAAACAGTCAATCAACTAAAAAACGTCAACTAAATTTTTACGTCAAAATGAAAATAATAATTTTTGATTTATTTAATTACGGTATATAAAAATTGCATTGTCCAGAATAAATCTTCAAAAACCGTCTCACAAAAAGTAACTGACCAAAATGCACAATAAATTTAACATACGGACATACAGACATACCATTTGTGTTCGCTTGTACTTGAAATCTTGACTTTTAAGAACATTTTTAAGCAATATATTTAAAAAAAATCAGTGACACTATACTTCCACTTCGTTATATGGATGTGGAAGTAAAATTAAGAGACTACAAACGAGAAGCTTTTCACAAATGATGAAATTTTGTATATTACCTATGTATGTATATTATCCTAAGAATTAATCAACATTTTGCATATATTTCACAGGATTCATTCTACGTTTTTATATGTCTCCACAGTTATCATACGTTACCTTGTGAATGTAATTATAGTATAAATAATAAAATTAAACAACCTTGGGGTTCAAAGTGTCCATTTAATATATGGTCATATATGAATAATATATGTATAATTAGATCTTAGGTATGCTCATATATTCTTAACGGGTTATTTATTTTTTAGTTTGTACACAAACAGTTCAATTCTCCCATCAATTTGTACAGTGAGCCAAATGTTGTTGACACCATACACAGACAGACAGGATTACAACCGTAAGTATATCGCACTTTTTACCGTTGAGATAGATCTAAATCACATATGTATAAAGTGTTAAAGGCATTACCAGTTACCACCATACCGTATTACGATATTTCACAAAGAAAATAATCAGATTGTAACAAAACGTTGTACTTATACGTGTAAAGTTTTGAACTAGTAATAGTAAACTTTTAATACAATGTCTTCAAAATGTATGTAAAACGGTATCTAATTCTAATTGTTGATTGGGACTGAAATTAAAGAATATTGTGACGGAGTATGAGTACCGGTGGATTTTATGGAACTATGTACATGTACATACATACTTACCGTAAATAGGGCTTACTTTTCGCTTTAATTGGTTACCCTGCACTGCTATGAAAAATAAATTTAAAAAAAGATTTACAGTTTAAAGAAAAACATTAAATTTATTCGTGGCAGATTTGAAGGGGATAAACCAAAAACGATTTTCTATCGTACTTACTGTCTTTTTCATAGTTGTGCAAAGTAACCCCATTTTACGGTAGATATTAGAATGTCTATTATCATAATGAATATTTTAACACCAGTGTTGAAAATTTATCATTTGCTTTTGTTGAAAACCAGCTTTTAACCTACTGCAAACTGGTGAAGAAAAAATGTTTTGGTACACATTATACACAGCATTCCCTACACCTAAAATGTATGGTTTCAGTACGGTTAAATTTATTTTATACTTAGGTACATAAAACTGCTCGTCAAAATTAGCGTAACACATTTTAGATTAGCGTCATTTGCGTTCTATTCGAGATAGAGACGGCGGTTTTTATCGCCGTCCACACCCCAAAAAGCAACCCTATGTCGAAATTTGGATTCGCAATATTTTGACGGTAATTTCAGATACCTACAGGATGGACTAAGAAGAACAAGAATTCTTTGGGAAGAAACACCCCGAGTCGTCGGTCTCTTTCAAATCCTCTTTTGCGTCACCTCAAAAAAAAATTTGAGTGGATAAAAATTCCTGAAAGAGGGCTCGGTAGGCATAACCTTCCTTTGCAATTGTCTAAATCGACCATTGTCAAATTCATAAGAGATGCTTGGTACGCACAAGTGTTCTTTGTCACTTGGACGCATGAACTCTCGACTGGGCTAGCACCTGCGAGGCAGACCACCCAAACAGCACCTTTTCCCACTAATTCTATGAGCGAAAGCATGTTTGGGTGGCCTACCTCGCAGGCGTTAGCCCAGTAGAGAGCTCAGGCGTCCAAGTCACAGTGAAGACTTCAAGCCAAGCATTTCTCGCGAATTTCGCGATTGTCGATTCACACAAGGGCAGAAGAAGGTTCTGCCTACCCAACAAGCCTTCTTCAAGGAATTTTCACCCATTAAAAAATTTTGTGGAGGACTCAGAGTGTGCTGAAAATGCTTCACGCATCCTCAGAAAGGCTTTCAGAATCACCTCACGTATCAAGACCTAGTTACAACCCCTCAGCGCGGCAAATTTTCAGAGAGGGGGGTTGGAGATGGAATATTACTTTTCGCGCTCAATCGGCCGTTCACAATGGGTCCCGTCAACTTCAAAAGCCTACAATTAATGCCATGACATGAATTCGAGATAAATATACATCCCACGCGGCCTCCTAGAGGAGCGAAACCAGAAGGGGTAGGTAGGGGGTCTTGGGTTTAGGTGCTTGGTTTGTCAAAGGGTGAAAGCGAATTGTGGCACCCCACACCAATTTATTAGGCAGCATTAGGATCAATGAATTCGCCCAACAGAGATCAAACCACGCAAAACCCAACGTAAATGCAACGGGGTGGCTTACGGGGTCTGGAAATGAGTTGAAGAGATGGGACAGCGACCAAATACACAGAACTTATTGAGGAGGTCTTAATGTGTGCCGGGATGAAGTTTTTATCCGATAGCGTCCTTCTTAGTCCATCCTGTAGGTCTCCGAAATTGCCGTTAAAATATTGCGAATTCAAATTTCGACATGGGGTTCTTTTTTGGGGTGTGGACAGCGAACCGTGTAAGTCACAGCGAAACGACTTCGGTGCATTAAAACAAATCCTATAGGCTACCGAAAATTAAAAACCGCAAGTCTCTAACTCGAATAGAACGCAAATGGTGCTAATCTAAAAAATGTTATCCTAATGTTGACGAGCAGTTTATAATATATTTATCCTAGAGAAAATCATAATTGTGTTAAAACACGTTTGTTGTCCCTAGCATACTGTATCCGATATGCTCTCGCTTTAACTATATATTATAGGTAATTTGAGATCTTAAAATGCATATATTGTATGTAGGCCAATCTTTCATACTCTTATAGTAACAAAAATGACCAAAGAATTTTACCATTGCCAAATCTGCCATAAAAAATATGATATTTTCAATTTTTAATGAAAATATTGCATTTCATTAAAGAATATAAATGTTGTTTTTACGAATGTCGACTTTTGCTTACATACTTACATTTTTACTTACATTTAACTTACAAACACATATCGCTTGTCCGGAAGAATAGTGACACATCTCGAAAATTAGAACTTGAAATTATATTATACATAATATAATGTAATACAATAAAACTTCACTCTATTGCTCAGTGAACGATTATAATGACTCAGTTGCGTTTCTTGACAAGTTCTAATTTTCGAGATGTGTCACTATTCTTCCCGACAAGCAATATATGTTTTTAATCGCAACGCCAACGGTCTCCATTCCAGACAAGTACAGCCCCGTCGGCAAGTGAAGTTCAATCCGGCAGAGAGCGAGGCTTACAAGGCGTTACAGGAAGAATCACTAGGGGATCACGTGCAAGAAGTGAATGCTCCCCCTCAAAGTAAAATTTACGCACCCAACAAAGCTATTCCCGCCAAGGTAAACAGAATAAACATTGTATGAATGGTGTTTGAATTGTTATTATTATGTTATTTTTTTAACAAGTTTTGGTGGTTCAAATAGCTGAAATCTTGACCTCAAACATTATTGACACCGCCTAGTATAAAGTGTCCAGGTCTTTGTCAAGACCTCTATTAGATCAATTTTGACATATAAAAAGTTTAGGTCAAAAGATATAACGAAATACACAGACTTCATGAAAAATGTGTATGTATAAAATTATATATTTTGATTAAATGTAATTATTTGTTGATAAAAAAAAAACAAAAGGCATCAAGTGTAAAGCTATACCTGGATCTAATTACCACAGCTGCATACAGGGTGTCTACTTTATTTATGTATAAATCCATATAATCCTCATTTTTCGAGATAATCGATTAAACTTTTTTTTAAAGAGCATTGAAAACATTTTGAAAGCATGTGAGGGTTTTGAGAAGTCCTGATTTAACGCTTAGGTTCAGATTTTAAATAAAAATGTCGCTAAATGGTCATATTGAATTTCAGAGGTATAACAAATCGTAAAAGGTCTTAAAAGCGACGGCGGGGTTACAAGAGGCAGTTTTTGGTGGCCTTTAAACCAAAGAAAAAAATCGATTATCTTGAAAAATGAGGATTATATGGATTTGTACATAAATAAAGTAGACACCCTGTATGCAAAAGAAAAACATTTGGCAAACCGGTATCTGATCACATTAACGTCACAATGTCATAAAGAACCGACTGTTTGGAATGTAATAAAACTAGAAAGAACAGTATATTTCGATTTGAAAAACTGTTGGACATTGTAGAAGTTTCTTGTAGGATTTCACTGCACACTTCAGCAAGTTAATTCCACTGATTTATAATTACGTGAAACATAATAATCAGATAAGCAATTATACAACTAGTTCAAAGTGAACTCACCTACAATTACCAACAACTCATGTACCTAAATGACTTTCATATCATAACGAGTCATTAAAAAAAAACGTCATCAACTCTGGCTATAAACGAGAGAGATAGAAATAGCGGTTATGTCAATGATCGAAGCGAAACTTTGTTGACAAGTGACTGTCACAATTGTAAAATAATTAATGGCTGTCACATAATGTAACAGCCTTGATATAATTAAATTATATTATACATTTAAGATTAAGAACAGAAATAAGTCTTTTTTTTGCTCGGCCAACTTTGATGACGTTTTTTTTTATGACTCGTTAGTTATTATGTAAATCCACATGTAATGTTTTTACTATTTTATTAATTATGACTAATATGTTCATATATGAGACCAATATCTATATGATACCTTCGCATCGTATCGAGACGCTCTTTAGCTTAAAATCTTCCTTAGGTCATACACTTTCAGATGCATAGCGTATTATTTTTGGAAATCCAATATGGATGTATAGGACGCCATATTAGTGGAAGTAGAGTAAAAAAACACTTTAAATGTTCGAGACATCGGATTGGATTTCCAAAATATCCAAAAGAGACCTTTCCTATTGGATTTTCAAAAAGGCCATGCACAATTTCAGATGCATATTCCTGATATGCATCTGAAATTGTATGTAGACCTGTAGTGTACATATATGACCTAAGAAATATTTTGAGCCTAGGAAAGTTGTGATGTGACGCTTGAATTTTGGACAGGAGGTGTCCAGATGACGTGGAATATTGCATAATATGACGTCCCATATTAGACCAGGCGGTATCTGTTTTTAAATGACGTAGTTTTGACTTTCTCCTTACGATCCCCAATTTTTATTGAAATGCCTCTGGAGTATCATAAGAAATGACAATTTCGATATGCGTCATTTGAAAAAGTTGTGGAAAATTTGGTATTAAACAAAATGTAAAAAAATTTCTTTCTTCTACTGTGTTATAAAATGAATAGTTCTCGAGTTGTCTAGAAGGGAAAGAGGGGAAAACGGATATTTTAGAGACTTTTTACATTTTGTTTAATAACAAATTTTCCACAACTTTCAACTGGCGCATATCGAAATTATCACTTCTTATGATATTCCATAGGCATTTCAATAAAAATTACGGTTCATATGGAAAAAGTCCAACTTAAAACATACTGTCCTGATCCATGTATAAAGAACCCCGCACAAAAAAAAAATAGAAAGTGAGTCCCAGTCGATTTGTCTAAAAACTGATTATATGATAGTTCTAGACTTTCTGAACAAAAGTTCTCATGTACCAAAAAAGATCTTATGATGATTAGGATTCAAGATATAGTGGGATGAAGGTTGATTATTTCGCTATATTACTGATTATGCCCAATGTATTTTGCAGATCATAAACTCGGAGAATTAGTAGTCTGCAAGAAATATTTCAATGAAAAAAGTTATAGACAGTTGTTGAGAGGTATTATATTGGCCATGACCATGAACCTTACAAAGTCAATTCAAGGTCAAGTTATTTTTTTACACTTAAATCACTGTTTTCTAATGTAGACATATATGAAGAGTTCGAGCAACTTCAGATATAAAGTCAACTGGCTACCCGATGTCACCCAAATCATGTCTGTTTACTCGCCCTTGTTCATGAAACTTACAAGGTCATTTCTAGGCCATTCCTGGCCATGTATATTTTTTTATGAATAGAAGAATGAATCTGAAACACGGTTGAATATCTTGACAATGAAAACTAGGTTTCATGGTCATGGCCAATATAATACCTCTCAACGACTGTCTATAACTTTTTTCATTGAAATATTTCTTGCAGACTACTAATTCTCCGAGTTTATGATCTGCAAAATACATTACGTATATTCAGTAATATAGCCAAATAATGAACCTTCACCCCTCTATATCTTGAATCCTAATCATAGGATCTTTTTTGGTGCATGAAAACTTTTGTGCAGAAAGTCGAGAACTATCATACATGATTATCCATTTTTAAACAAATCGACCGCAACCCACTTTCCATTTGTTTTGTGCGGGGTCCTTTTGACTCGAATTTTTTCAATTTTTTTTTTATTTTATGGTTGTCTTACAAATAAAATGGTAAGGGAAATCAATTGCCGACAACCATTAATTAGCGTTTTCCTCATGCCAAAAGGTCTTATGGTGTGTAGGTAGTATAGTCCAAGAGCTGGTAGACATTTTTTGGGAAGGTATTTGAGGCAATGTGAAAAGTTGCTCAAAACTTCCTTTAGTGATATCTAAATACAAAAATACAGACCTGGCTGATGGGTTAGGGGGCTTAAGCGACCATTAAATTTTTCAAGAAACGAAATATTTTTTGAAAAAAATGTTCTTGAGGCACATTGAGATTTTAACATTTTAAAATTTAATATTTAAAGAGTTGAAAAAATCAAAAAGCCAGATCATTTAACCGGGTCAATAAGTTTGCCAGACGTTTGCAAAATTAATTATTTTTCAAAAAAAATAAAAAAAAAGTGCTTGAGGCACTTTGATATTTTTGTAGGGTATTATTCGTGCCTAAAAATAGTTATTTACAAAAAGACAGGTCGTTTCGGTGGGACATTTTACCCGCCAGGTGAGTGAGAATGTTCAACGTGCGTGGGAGTGAGTAGTGCGGTGCGCAAGTTGAAATGGAAGAGAACGCGTGCTCTTTTTTTTTCTTTTTTTTATATCGGCAGCTGTTTCAAGAGAAAGCACGATGCAGTGTGATTGGCTCCCGTAAAATCGCGTGATTAAGAGCATTCGTGCGGTCGTTTGTAAGAATTTTGGAGTATTTAAAACGTTCTTAGTCGTAATTTTGTTATTTTAAAACTTTTAGACTATTAATAACTAAAATTATTTATGGGTATATTAAATAAAAAAAAAACAAAACAAAACAAAATAATACCATACCCTATGGGGAAGGAGGCACATCAGAATTTCTAGATGAAGTGTCATGATATTTTCTCATTAAAGCTAGGAAATTTTTGTAACAATGGGTATGATAACCGTCATTTAGGTTGGAATTGGTTGGTAAAATAATGTCTTTATATTTTAACCCATGTTTTTTTCCAACACTTCATTACTTTTTTTCAATGTCTTCTCATTAAAAAGAATTATTTTTTCAGTGTCTTTTGTGCAAATAACACACACTTTTTTTACACAATTATCACTATCCATTGCAAATAATCATCGACAAAAGAGGACTTTTATAAAAACACGTGTTAGATAAATACGTTGCAGTATACGACAGAACGTTTTAAATACTCCAAAATTCTTACAAACGACCGCACGAATGTTCTTAATCACGTGATTTTGCGGGGGGATCCATCAACTTGCGCACCGCACTACTCACTCCCACTCACGTTGAACATTCTCACTCACCTGGCGGGTAAAATGTCTCACCGAAACGACCTGTCTTTTTGTAAATAACTATTTTTAGTCACGAATAATACCCTAAAAAATTTCAAAGTGCCTCAAGTACATTTTTTTTATTTGTTTGAAAAATAATATAATTTTGCAAACGTCTGGCAAACTTTTTTACCCGGTTAAATGATCTGGCTTTTTGATTTTTCAACTCTCTATATATTAAATTTTAAAATGTTAAAATCTCAATGTGCCTCAAGAACATTTTTTTCAAAAAATCATTTCGCTTCTTGAAAAATTTAATGGTGGCTTAACCCATCAGCCCCCCTAACCCATCAGCCAGGTCTGCATTTTTGTATTTAGGTATCACTAAAGGAAGTTTTGAGCAACTTTTCACATTGCCTCAAATACCTTCCCAAAAATGTCTACCAGCTCTCCTACTAGTGTTTCATCTTCTTTTTTCAGAAACCCGCATACATAGTAAACCAAAATCCGACGTACGGCAACTCCCTCGGCGCTGATCCGGACGTGATACAACAGAGCGGCTCGTTCAAGAGGCTGATGATGAGCGTTCTCCCCGGTACCAACTACTAAATACGCCTTTGTTAACACTAATAAAAAGTCTGGTAACACTAATCACTCAATCATGAATTATTTCCCTAAGGAATATTTCATTATTGTACGTTTAAAAAAAAGTCGAAAACAAAACGACGAATATTTTAAAAATGTTCGATAAATCTCTTATGTAAAAATGTATCTTTCAAATTAATCGTTTGTAATGAGGAAGAAACCCAAGATATGCAAACACGTAGAGCCACGAGACGATTCTTATTACACAGATAAATTTGACAGGTATGATGAAATGATATAATACTTTTTCTTACGATTGTTGCGAGCTTTTAGCTGTTCGTTGTATGTGCTTTACGAATATCTCCTTATTTGCTAATAACGCAAATAATATTTGATTTCTATATAGCTTTCACATAGAACTATTTATGTCGTATTTATTGTTTTGTTTTAAAAGTTTATTAAACGAGTGTACTCTAGTCAAATTCACTTAATAGTTAAGTTAGAATAGAATATACACATTTTATTTTGAAATATTGAATGGCCACGCCTTATGTACTTCAGCTATTAATAAATTCTATTGAGATGAATGAATAGAATAAAAATCGGGATTGTTGTTAATGTACACTTTATTTATATCTTTATCAAATATATCTTTATTTTATGAGTATTCCAAGTTTATTGATCTCCCTATCAACAGCCTTCTGATTTCTGAGGTGCCGCCTCCGATTTCATACAGTTTCGCGTCTCTCAACAGCCTGCCTGTTGCGTAATCGTTTATGTAGCCGTTTCCACCTACAAAGGAAGAAACAAGGCATCAAACAATGAAATAAAAATAACTGAATGAAACAATTCAACGATGTCCATAACTTTCCTCAGAATTTTCGGAAATAGAAGAAATTGTTCAACGAAAAATTTGAACAACAGTTTGAATTTAATGAATATGATGTAACTTTCAGTTTTACAGAATAATTGCACCATTCACACTCCAACTGAAGGAAACTTGTTGAGACACCCTTTCATTATTTCGATTATCAAAGACAGACTTTATACAAGATGTCCCAAAGATGTTTAGAATTTTCTGCAGAACAAATCATAAAATCAAAAAAATAAAAAAAATCATATTTTTATTACATATGGGCCTAGAAGTGACCCTTTTAAAAACGCCTAACCGTGTTGATTTTGGTAAGATTTCAATATTGCAATAATATAGATGATCTTATATAGAGACATCCAAAAAATAAACGTCATCAACTCTGGCTATGAACGAGAGAGATGGAAATAGCGGTCATGTCTAAGCTTTTCGGTTGTGTCAAACTTTTGACAAGTAACTGTCACAATTTATAAAATAAACAATGGCTGTCATATGATGTGACAGTTTTGACAAGTAAATAAGGTTATAAATTCGATTGAGAATAGAAATACGTTTTTTTTTCTCGGCCAACTTTGATGACGTTTTTTTTGGATGTCTATATAAAAATCAACACTTGATACGAGGTGTGGCTATTAAATAACCGAACTGATGTCATAACACTTTTTATTCGTTACCAATTACAGTAGAAACTTTTTCGCCTTCAATGTACCCCTGGCGATCTCTTCCCTCCACTTTCCATTGTAACTGAAAACCCCCCTCCAACCCCCCCCCCCCCCACCCCCCCTCTCCACAATATTTACCGATTTTTTCAATGTTTTTGTCCGTTTTTGACGTTGAGGGCCCTCTTTAAACCGTTTAAACCCTTCAAAAAACTTGTGTGCGGGATAAACATTAATTTCTGTACATTTTCCCCAGTTTAACAAGAAATTTGAGATTAACCCGTTGCTCCGTCTAAACACTTAACATTTTTTCGACGCGTCACTGGTGCGTAGACTAATTCAAACGACTGCTACAGTCAAACTGAGCGACCCACTGGCTTGTCCAGCGAGATCAAGGTGGGGAAAGTATCACCAGACATAGTTCTGTTCAAACTTGTCGTGACACGCTCGCAGCTAGCTGGTAGCAGCATCAGTTCGGTTTGGTTCAGCACACATCGTATACACTTCTTGTGAAACCAGAAATTAATAAAATTCTATATTTGCTTGTCAAAAAAAAAGTTTGTTTGTCAAAATAAATTCATTTACATAAGAAGGATGTATACCTAAGTTAAAAATGAAAAATTATTTTTAAACTTAAAAAAACAAAGTAAATATGACGGTTATATCGTATCATGCGACACCCGGTATATCTCCCGTTGCGCAGTGTGCACTCACCCAATATTTGAATAGCATCTAATGACATCTGAACCCCTTTTTCGCCGCAAAACAGGAAAACTCCAGCGCAGTCCTTGCTGCTCACTTTCTTGTTATCACAGGCTCTGGCAACGTTATATAAATAGCTTCGACATGCACTCAAATTAGTGTACATGTCCGCCATTTTAGCCTAAAAAATAGTTCGTCCTTAAATTATTTCTAAGGACAATTCTGTGGTTTCGGGGAAAAAAGGGTAAGTCCATTTTTAGTTAAAATGATATATAATCGGATTTTGTTTTTAAATATTCCGAAAGTTTTTTTATAGGCAATGTAATATATCTCATATCAAGTAAAATATCTTATTATACTTCATATAAAATAAAAACCAATGCACAGCTCAAACACGAGTTTAAGTTTTTGAGCACATTAATGTCAGCTTGTTATAAAATTGTTCAGTATTTAGAAATAATTTTGAGTAGCATATGGATGAATTCTTTGTGTTTGTTTATTGTTAAATAACTTATTTTTTCAACATTAAAAAAAATAAATTATTTTAAAAAGTTTATATACTGTGAAGACTTTTTTATCTTACGATATGTCTTGCTGCCATTGCATGTAGAAATGAGTTAACTCATCGCCTTTGGAACAAAAAATATGAACTACAGCCATGTCAGATAAAACAAGATCAAGTCACATGGAAAAATTACCTTTTCAAAGTAATAGAAATGGAAAGTGTTTAACAGTTCAATCATTCAATTGACATATTAATTATGTGGATTTGCCTCCTTTTTCCCTGACACCACGTAATTTTATAAAACTTAGATTAAACAGTGGCGGCTGGTGATAAAGGGCACAGGGGCACGTGCCCAGCCCAAATTTCAATAGAAAATATTTCTTTTTGTGTTAATTTACTATAAATTACTCTTACAATAATATCAATTAATTGTATACGACAAACTATTCATATTCTAATTATTATTCCTTTTATACCACAAATAATGATTTTTATCACATATATATGACAGACTATCGATCGAGCACCGAGCCACCGTAGTCTGAATTCGCATCGAGCCACCTTAGTCGCATTTTCGCGCGCGTGGCCGGTTGCACACAGTATCCCAGTCCTCGTTTTTAATCGGGCTTTTTCGGTGACTGCTATGTTTGCAGACAATTGCAGCAGACAGACGTCGTTAAATCGTTCGAAAATCAACTGAACGGGTCACACTTGTTGAGTGACCTTTTTTTAGTGATTGTTTTATTTTCTTCGCTGAGAAGTGTGTTTTTACTGTTTTTGATTGTGAAACGTTTCAAAATGAATTCGGTGGACTTTTTATTGACTAATAAAGATATTACATACGAGATCCGAACGGGAAATTAAACGGTTAGGAAGGCCGATACCCGATTTGATAATTTCCAAAACAGACGTAGGAAAATCGCGAAATTATTCACGACATTTTAATAGTAGTGTCTACGACATATTTAAGTGGTTATGTGTCCTAAAACAAACAAAATGTTTTGTTTTATTTGTTTAGTGATGGATGGCAACCGAAGTGCATGGACTCCAGAAGGGGTGAGTGATTTAAAACATTTAAATGAACGAGCTAAGAAACATGCTAGCTACAATGAAAAACATTTACATAACATCTTAGATTTTAGTGTGTTGGGAAAGGTAGACATAAGGCAACAGCTTGATAGTGCTTATCGTGAAAATATAAGACGTCACAATAAAAATGTGGATAAAAACAGACATATTTTAAACCAAATAATTAATTGTATTAAATTTTGTGAAACAAATCCGGGACTTTAATGAAAAGGCGATTAAAATTTTTATGAACAATAAGGATAGGCGAGCTGATTTCCTCTACAAATAACGGTAAGGTACCTATATCAAATTTTTTTCACATGTTGCCACCCATTATTTTAATATATTTAAGCCCTCAATATTCGTGACTAAATATTATTTAAAAAGCTACCAAATCCCAAAAATTATTTTTGTGAATGTCTATATTTTTGTATAAAAGAATTTTTCATTGAAATTCTGAAGTGTCAGTAAAACGCATGAACTTTTTAAAAATTTTCGCCTGCGGCGCCATTGGTAACTAATAAGTAATCCTACTGACACACCCTGTGCCCACCCATGTAACACACCCACGAGCCGCCACTGAGATTAAACAGATGGATCTGTTCTATATCCTACCTGTATTAGCTGAAATTCTCCAATTCTCTTGCCGAACTGCTTCCTCACGTGAGCGTACGAGAAGGCGATGTCGCAGCAGGCCTGCATTATCCCCACTGATCCAGCGGCCAAGACAAGCCTTTCCAAATCGAGTCCACTCATTAGAACGTGCACCCCTTTGTTTTCAGACCCCAGCAGGTTCTCTTTCGGCACTTTGCAGTCCTCGAATATGAGTTCGCTCGTATTGGAACCCCTCATGCCCAGCTTATCCAATTTGGGGCCCGCTTTGAAGCCGTCGAAGTCTCTTTCGATGATGAAAGCTGAGATGCAGTGCTTCGGCCTCTTTATACTTGAATCAGTCTTTGCGTAAACCTAAACGTTATTCGAAGATATTAGGTAAGCGATAAAAAACGTTAACAGTGGCGTTCGCCATCTCGAAATTATTAGAAAATTAAAAATGTTTTCTAAAACTCACTTAAAATGAAAGAATATAAGAAAATTCGATCAGAATCAAGTTTTATCGCCAATTACAAAACTTGAAAGAGAGATATATCGTATATTTAACTAAAAAAACTGTTAATGTGCAGATCAATTTGTTGTGTATACTTTTTGTAACAATTAGGCCAATTTAATGCCTATACGATAATATTATAACTAGGGTCCAGAAATGTGTGCCATATCGTGAGTTACCAACTCGTGAATTCGTGTAGTGTATTTACATATTACATGAATTTGTGTCGATTTTTGCAATGGCACAGTCGTTACCATTTGTGAATAGACAAAGATGATTGAAAATTACGAGGATTTTACAATAGACGGATACATAATGCTACAAATGCTCGTTCTAACGACGCAGGTGAGAGGGCCGGTCTTATTCCCTAACTACATTCGATGCTTGCGCGGTTGCTTATCTGTCGTCTCACTTCTGTTTGTCCTTTTTCATAACTGGCCGATGTCTGCTTTACACACGCGGTATATTTCGTAGTCGCCGAGACTGTGAAAGACATTTAGGTTGAATATCCTTCAACAAAATATTACTGGTACTGTTAGAAAAGAGGAATTTTGGTTTGATTTGTGCATAATGTTTTGCGAATATTTACTTTAGACGTTTTTCTGCCAAATTTGTATCCGATTTTTCATTGCCTACTAGTCATAAGTTGCATAAAACATATTTATAGATGACATATCAACGTGTCATGAGAAATATCAAAGACATACGCAATACATTTCTGTGACTTGGACAGTGAACGAAACAACATATTGTTGCGGTAATAAGATCGTTAATGTTCTGATACGAATTTTAGGTGTTTCTATTTCGCCCCCTGATATTGATAGCTGGTAAACAGGTTTTGCAAACAACGGCTAAAAGTATAGAAATAGTAGTAACACGTGCATTTTCCTCTGTAGATGTAAAAAATAATAATGTACTGATGTTAGTGACAACAAACAACTCTTAGTGACACAAGCAACTGTCCAAAATTCGTGAAAATAATGTGCGTGGCGCGTCGTCCTCTGTATATGTGAACTAGTTTGAATTTGCAGCTTTAACTTCAGTAGATGTTGAACAATCATTTTGCCTCTACAGAAAAACCATTGCTTGTGACAACGTACGCTCAAGCAATGCAGACAGTCGGTGTTGCTGAATGACATAAGCCATAGGTATGTACATTATTAACACAATTTTACTCCTGTCTTATTCAAAAATGGCGTCCAAAGTTGACCAAAAACCATTTTTTTCATTTAAAAAAAAGTATGCGACCTAGAAAAAAAGTTTCAAAAAAAAGTTATCGAACTTATTAAAACAAACAATATAAGCCTAATCCGATAATAAATAAATAAATGAATTTTTTTATTGCAAAAAAAACAACTAAAAATCGCGATTTTTTCAATTGTTCATATCTTTGAAAAAAATATAATATTTTTTCATGAAACTTGGGGAATGTCCTAGTCCTCGATAAGTAGAATAAGCTGATATTTTGAACATTGCAAAGTTCCGGATAGTTTTTGCAAAAATCGCATTTTTCGCAAAAAATGCTTTTTTTAACTCCAATAATTCATACACAAATGCACTTAGATAGTTCAGTTAGGGCTTAAAGGTTAGGGTTCAGTTCCTTCCGCCCGTTCTTTTGACACCTAGTTCGGTAGTCCACACGCCCCATTAAGCGTGGGGCGAACTTTCGAAAAGTGGCGAAAAGTGACGTTGGCCGGGCGGTTTGACAGTAGTCGCGGGTGACAGCGAAACATCGGCAATGACATTAGCGAAACCGGGTGTCCCAACCTGGAATTTCGTTCTCGCGTGGCGGAAAACGATATTTTTAATACGGCAAGTAGAACCTTGAGCGACCCATTGAAAAAATTCGGAAAAATACCGAGAATTAGACCGTCCGTTTTGCGGTTTGGCTCACCGCCATAAAACGTCTTGCATCTCTATGCATTTGTCGGTAAAAAAAATTGCGATTTTTGCGCGGTTATTTTAGCATATTAACAATCATATTACGATTCGCGCTTTATTTGTACACGAAAGTACAAGTCTTGAAGAAAATTTTAAGCCCTAACTGAACTCTCTAAGTGCATTTGTGTATGAATTATTGGAGTTTAAAAAAAAGCATTTTTTGCGAAGAATGCGATTTTTGCAAAAACTATCCGGAATTTTGCAATGTTCAAAATATCAGCTTATTATACTTATCGAGGACTATACATTCCCCAAGTTTCATGAAAAAATATTATATCTTTTTCAAAGATATAAGCAATTGATGAAATCGCGAATTTTAGCTGTTTTTTTACAATTAAAAATTCATTTATTTATTTATTAGGATTAGGCTTATATTGTTTGTTTTAATACGTTCTACAGCTTATATTTGAAACTTTTTTTAGGACGCATACTTTTTTTTTAACTAAAAAAAGGGTTTTTGGCCAACTTTGGACGCCATTTTGAATATGACGCGGCGAAATTCAGCTGTGAAAAAGTAGTTTATTCAGTTCTACGGATTTTTTCCGATTTTTGATGTATATTTTCGTGCTGTTACTAATTTTGGCACGTAAAAATGTATTGGGCTTGGCCTATATGTCCTTCCGTCAATGATATGACGGATTACGAGTCCGACCCTGCGTTATAGCACACTTTTCCGGACCCTAATTATAACAAATACATATATATAATATAAATACTGTCAAATACTGCCACATCAAGTCATACTTGTATGTTATCACAGGAATAATACGAATTCTACTTCATATGTTATCAACCCAAATACTTACAACTGCAACATCTGCGTCGGGGCCGTTTGTAATCCAAAATTTGCTTCCATTTAATACATAATAATCTCCGATCTTTTCCGCTTTAAGCTGCATTGAAACCACATCAGATCCCGATCCTGGTTCAGACATTGCTAAAGCCCCAAAATGTTCCCCCGCTACATAACTAAAAAATCCAAAGAGGCATAATATTTATAATATAATACTGTAATAATCTAAATACTTAAAAGTAGTGAGAATAATGTGATTCTAAAATAAGTTGTATCGGTTATTTCTGCTCTTTTGTTTTGTCAATTGTAACCGATACTTTTAGCAAAATCACTGGTAATCATATGTTAACTGAGTGAGTACTCCTGTCCCACTTTACTCTAAATAGGCCCACACACTTCGGACTTTCTTGCCGGCAATAAAAATTGCGAACTGTAAAGCGGCCTTTAGTCTATTTAGTTTATACACTAGCTGTTAGTAAAGAATTGTATGGAATGACATATTAAATATTCATCACGTCTAGGACACAACTGCTTACAGCGCCTTCTGGAGGCAGACAGATATGAGCCCATGATACCGAACGAGTTTGGTCTCCTTAGTTCTAGTCTTCTTGGGTTGAACAAAGTACATGTGACTCCACACATCACAGACTACATTGACACGATGAACCGATATGTGTATTGGCAGTGGTGATGGCATTGTAACTAAGAATAATAAACAAATAAATCGTGCAAAAGATTGGTTACTCAAACGCAGCTTCTACATACTTTCATGAGCAGAAAATCTGCCATTGTGCTAAAACTCTTGGCGATAAACACCGTGGGCTCCGACGACACTGAGAATGCACGACGGACTTGGCCCACATACCTCGTGCTTGCTGTTTACTACAAATTAGTTGCTATTTAGCACGATGTGCAATTACGTTGAATTTAGCCTATACCTAATATGTATCTCCATTTTTTCTATCCGACCGTGCCAACCGTTCTACACGTCGTGAAAATCGGCTAGAAAAGTCGAAGACGTGTGGAATCTTTAGGTTCATGGGGAAAAATCCTACCTTCGGCAAATACTTCATTTTTTGCGCTTCGGTACCATGACGATTGATCTGATTTACGCAAAGGTTTGAATGAGCTACATAACTTAATCCTATAGCCGCCGAAGCTCTGGATAGTTCTTCCATGATGACAACATGGTCGGTATAAGTACCGCCAGTACCTCCATATTCAGAATTGGCGGTGATTCCTGGAAGTAAAAGTGTATTTATCGACTGTCCATATGCAGTCCAGTTGCCAGGGATTAAAAAGCGTCCAAGATTTGTATTTTTTGGCGGAGCCTTTATTATTATTGAATCCCATGTATTTTTCCCGTGGAATATGGCGGGGGTCCGTACAGTCAAAAAGTGTGAGCTTCATTAGTTATTTGACAATTTATGCAAAAAAAACATGTGTTTTCACGTTTTAGCTTATAGTTTACCTATAGTTTGAGTTCCCTGGACTTTTTGTATAGCACATACATTTATAAAGTTGTTCGTATATTAAATTACCTAAATTTTAAGCCGAACCGGAAGTCGCAAGAGTTTTTTTTTATTATTGCAATTAGCGTTGAAAGTTGCAAAACTCCTTTTATTTTGACATGTTTTTTCTTAACGAATAAAATTTTTAGAGGGCTGAAAATTCTCGGAGAATATGCTCTCAGTATTCCTAAACAAGTGCTATAAACACGGTGATCGGTTGTTAAATTTTCGAGTAATTAACGATCGAATTTTTTACAACTCTTACTTAACAATGGCGCCATTTCTTACAGGAAGCTTCGATTTTGACCGGATAGGGCTAGAAAGATCACAAATCTCTTCAAGTTTATGACGCTTATTGAAATTTTGCAAAATATTAATTACAGCCGATTTTATAAGGTTTTATAGGCGACCATCTTTATATACACGACGTATATGACGTTGTAGTATTGCGGTATTGAAATAAGAAATTCCTTACCAAAATATCGTTAAAGTGCATTTCAAGATGCGTATTTAAAAAGAAAAAATGGGACAATAATATTTTCTTCAGCGCAGAACTTCGAAAAGGGACACGCAACAGAGAACATACCATTTTTTATTTAATTATTATCCCAAATAAATAATAAATAAATAAACTGACGGTTGTAAATACGTAGAGGGCTGAAATAGAGGGCTGTATATATGTTTTATAAAAATCAACGACCTAGTGGTTCTTGGGGGTGCTCACTTGACGTGTTTTTCCTCCTATTGCCAGTGGCAGCTGGTGGAATTTGCAGTGTTTATATGTTCGTGACAGAGCATAGGACCGACATCATATTTTAAGGGGTGATTGTTAGACCTAAGTAGCAGGATATGGCAGCAAAAAAACTTGTGACAAATGGATTCCAAAAAACTTGCCCCACCCAAAAGTCTTGGAAACGGCTTCCAAACATTTACGAAATACTTTTTTCGTAGTCACCAAGTAAATAGGTACAAAGTCTTTTCATAACTATACTTTTTTTCGAAGTTTTGAGTTTTGTAAGAATTATGGTAGTTTGAATTGTTGTCATCCCAGAATTTTGTTTTTGATATTATACAATAGCTTTTATTTTAAGCTATCACACAGAGGGCTGGTGACACCTCGTTTGAAAGGCATTTCAAATATCTCTTCAATGCAGATCTATTTTTTTAAAATCGATCTAACGGTTCCAAATAAAATGTCATTTTTGTTTTTAAAAAATTTTAATATCCCATTTTCACACAAAAACAAATTATTTAGTGAACCTGTTTGAGGCTATTCCCTTTTTTTATGAATAAAAACACGTAACACCAAAATTATTTTGTGAATCCGATAAGATGTCCACGTTTTTATTCCAACCGACAGATTTTTTATCGATCGGTCGATCAAAATACAATATGCCACCCTTAGACTTCTTTTTGTGGAGTTACGTCAAGTTCAAAGTATTTACTGTACAATCGGACATCATCAATTCATTGGACATGTTCAGCAATCTGACAGAATTATTTCAAAATACACTCTTTTATTATTAGGAAGCAGAAATAATTTGTTTTTAATGTGGATATTAAATTGGATGACATTTTATTTTGGAACCGCTAGTAGTAATATAATAAATATAGTAATATAGTAATATAATAAAGTAGTAATATAAAAGTACTCTTTTTAGCCTTCAATCATTTAGCCAGACAATCTCAAAAAATTGTCTGTGTTAATAAACCTATCTGAAATACACGTCACTGGTGTCTTAAACAAGTTGAGTGCCTACAGTCGTAAATCATTTTAACGACGTCGTAAAAATTTTATGGCACAGTGGACCGAAGAAGTATTAGCAATGTATTAGATGCAAAGTAGTCTAATAATCTCGTTGACCGGTGTTACCGCCAGTGGTTTTACTCTGTGCGGCTAGCCGCCTGAGCCGCCGTTGCCGGCTCTTCAAAATTTTCTTAAGTATAGTAATATACATAAAGTTGTTTGAATTTATAGTTATTTTTTTCCAGCAATTTTAAACGCTTTATTTTAATGCTAACTAATAAATTTATATCTATGTATTTTTTTTTAATATTTCCAAACTAGCTTTCTAAGAACGTCAAGAACTAACAGTTTACTGAAGTATGAAGTATACTTGTATAGTGAGCTCAGCAATTTTAGAAAATATATCTGACAACCTTGCTTTTTTTCTACCTATTTTCAATTTAGAATGGAAATAGAGTACTGAACCCTCGAAAATATACACTCCCACTGTTACTAGCTAGTAAAAGACAATGATAGCAATAGAGTGTAATGGCAACACAGTTACGAGGGTGGTATTGGAGACCCTCGAACAAATTGAACTGGTATTCCCGAACCACCACAGTCGATTATTACTCGTGGAACATGGTAGAAAGCCACATTTTATTAGGCCAAACATTTCCAGCAAATAAAAGCTGTCATTTTATAATTAAATCCTGTCCAAGCTGCAGCTGTTAATGAGAACCACACCAAATTTCAAGACGTGTCCATTGACACAGCTTTAAAAACTATTCGTAGTAACTATATAGGTTTGTATGATACCATATAAAAATTACAGAACAGTGGTTAGTGCATTGTGGTTAGCGGAGTCACTACATATGGTGGACGAAGTAAATTCACTGCTACAAGCTATAAGTGACTCAATAAATGAGCCAGTTAAAAATAAGTTCTAAAGTGTATTAAAGACCGGTTTTATCAAATTAAGGCCAATTTGTGATGGTGCATCTACAGATCCGTTAAGTGAGTGCAAAAGTATTTTTTATGCCTGTGTTACATCAGTAGATGTCGAACGGTCGTCATTAAAATATAAGCAAATAAGCATACAGTAAGCGGCACCCTAATGCGTACATAGCCGAATGAAGGGCGATTGATAATTTAACTTCTTTATTGAGCACATGTAAACATGAGGTGAGAACCAACCGCGATCTAAGTCGCTAGCGCAGGCGTATGAAAGGCATCCGGTCGGTCTGTTTGAGTTAAAATTTGAAATACCATTTTATATTTTATTCTGGTCTAGTGCCTGATTAGAAAAGTGCGTTATTACGAGCGTATTGTAGAAGCACTACATATATTCATAAAAATAGAAATGGATCACATTGACGAAAAAGTTCAAATAATCAAATGGTATTTTAGTGGTCGGTCTGTAAGGGATATTAAAGTCATTTTTAACGAAAAATTTCCCAATAGGCGAGTCCTTGAGCGCTGGCGCAGTAGTTTGAATTTGACATGCGCAGATGCTACTAACGTGAACATGGTGATTACGTCAGATTTCGGCGAATCTCAACAGAGGCGGACTCGGATCATTTCATTATTATTACAAAACGATAATTCACAGAAAATTAAAACGTACTAAGGTGCTAGATATTACAAAATGGAGTCATATTTAGGTGTGGTAATGTTAGTGGTCCCGAAACATGGTACTTAAAAGAACTTATCCACGAAGCTCATAAAATTTCGACCTAAAATGCGAAGAAATTTGATTCACAAGTTATAAATGACAGATTTTTATTGACCAGTTATAAAAGTGGGACATACAGGATTCGTGTTGTTGCCATAGATCACAAGTCGGTGATAGCAGTACACTATTGCTTTCTTCGTCTCTTGTTAGACAATTGCGGTTTCCTTACAATTGATTAGAATTTACTTTATCAATTTTACCTTTTAAACCGACAAAATATTCGAGTCTTACTTGCCAAATTTTTATACCTGCCAAACGGATATTTGGAACAGGTCTGCCCTTTAAGGAAGACTCGTTTTTCCAGGGTATACCTGTTCTAAATTCCTGCTCCCATAATACCTGTTTTGAGACAAGGAAGACTCTAATATTTCGTCAGATTAAAGGTAAAATTATTTAAGTAACATAAAATCAGCTGTAATAAAACTGCAACTGTTTAACAAAAGACGAAAAAAAGTTGTAAAAATATGCCCTGCAAAATATTATACGCTAGTTAAAAAGTAATGTTACTCTTTGTACCAAACAATGTATGAGTTTTAATTAGTAAGTCCTGTTAAGTTTCATTTTTCGTGACCACTGACATTGCCACACCTAAATACCGTCGTGTAATAGTACGCTTCATAGTACGTTTATTCGAATATTCACTAATGTATTCTGATGTGTTTTCTGTGTATCGCTTTGCAATAATAGTGACCTGAGCCCGACTCTTTAGATATCCGCTAAAAAAACCCCACTAAAACCAAGCCCTATAAATTCGCCTAACTATGACATACAAATGTATCATTTAATACGTTGTTAATATCCACCTATGTACGCATTAGGCTGCCGCTTACTGTATATTTTCCCCACAAGCGAACTAGACTCTCGGAGACAACTATGGAAACTTATCTGATGCTACAAAGTTTTTACGAATCTTCTCCAGTTCGTAATAGTACGTTGTCAAGCTAATTAAGAGGGTAAGTTGTACATACATATATGGTTATAAAGTATGAATTTATTACTTTTATTACTATATTTAATATTAGTTACTTTCTTGTGTTACATGTATTATATTATGATGCGTACGCCTATGCCCCGCGGCTCATTTTGGCCAACTCTAGTAATTAAATAAATAAAGATACATACACTTGTTTATCTTATGTTTTCTGAGGAATTATCTACCATGTGGTAAGATATATTCTTGTTATCATAATCTATACACACATTTATGTAGATATCAAGGTCACAATTAAGAAAGTTCTTTCAAAAATAATCTTGTTTACACAGTGTTACAATCAACCTTAAAAAATGGGACTAGACAAATGACCACGTGTATACATATAAACAACATTTTGCATAATTATACTCGCTTTGTTTTTCTGTCGTCATGGAATTTTAAATTGAATATGTAATTTTTAATTCGCGTGATACCATATATGCAAAACTACTTCTTAACACATAAAACTAATTATTGACAATGATTGATTAACCGATTAATAAAGACGGAAAATCGACGCAATCTTTTCTTCTTAATAAAATGCAATAAAAACCGTCGCTTGTGTACTCCACAAATATCTTACCTAGCACGCCTAAATCTCCTAGTTTTTTCCAGAAACTTCTTAAATCGTCAAATCTATTCTTCTTGTCTATCTCATTCGCAAGAGGGGCCAGTTCTTTATGAGCGAAGTTGAAGACGGTATCTCTAAGCTAATTGTTGTTTCAGTTTACCGTTCTTGAATTCATATTACTACACCTACCTGTATCTGTTCATCTGTCAATCCGAAAATATGATCGTCTATTGGAAAATATTGTGAGACCTTTCTACGTTGCACGATAATACCTGGTCTCGAAAAACATTTACTAAAGAGTGCGTTCAGTCTTAATGCCATCACAACAAAACACGACTAAATCGTATATATCTATTATGAATTATACTTAATAACAATTACAATTTAGGCAATTTATCATATTTAAATGATAATCTTAAGTTATACTGCACGAAATACAGCAGCGTGTTTTGCTGGTAATACACATACATACATATGTACATACATATAACTTCAGTTTGGTAAAATCATATCATATAACATACAGAGTGGCCAAAGTACTATACCTTCAGTGCAAGTTTGAACTGGTTACAGTCATTTGTTTGTTCTTTGTGACTGTTTTCGTAAACCGGTTTTTGTACTGCACCTTCAGTACAAGTTTAAACTGGTTAGAGTAATTTGTTTGTTCTTTGTATTCGTAAACCTGTTTTTTTCTAGTACGTTTTAAAAATGAGTGACATTAATTTTGAACAACGGTGTGCCATCAGGTTTTGCTACAGACATGGACACAGCGCAACAGATACGTTTGCAAAACTTCAACACGCCTACGGGGACAGTGTTTTTTCAAGAGCCCAGGTTTTTCGATGGTTTAAGACATTCTCAAAATGAAGAGAGTCAATTGAAGATGAACCACGCAGCGGAAGGCGTTCATCTTCAAGAACCGATGAAAATGTCAATAGAATACGCGATCTTGTGCGTTCAGAACGCCAGTTGACGACAAGAATGATCGAGGAAGAGTTAAATTGGGGATCAGAAAAATCTGCGCAGAAATGATTCCAAAAAACCTTTCGTAGGAACAAAAGGACATCAGGAGAGAAAGGTGTCTTGACTTTTTGGAATCGATTGAAAATGATTCCCATTTTATGGAACGTGTCATTACTGGTGATGAAACTTGGGTGTTTGAGTACGACCCGGAAACCAAGCGCCAAAGCATGGAATGGCACACTTCAAGCTCTCCAAGGCCCAAAAAAGCAAGAATGAACAAGTCGAAGATCAAATGCATGCTGATTTGCTTTTTTAATAGTCAGGGGTTGTCCATAAAGAGTTTGTGCCAAGCCGAACAGTATATCAACACTTTTACAGAGAGGTTCTTGCAAAACTTCGAAAAAAGGGCAATGCGTGTGAAACCAAACATCAAGAACAACTGGATGTTGCATCACGACAATGCGCCTTGTCACACAGCCATTTCAGTAAACGAGTTTTTAGGTGTGGCTGAGAAGCCACATTCCTGTGGTTCCTCAGTCTCCTAATTCGCCTGACTTGAGTCCTTGTGACTTTTTTCTCTTCCCGAGATTGAAAAATCACCTCAAGGGACTTCATTTTGGAATCATAGAAAACATTCAAATGGCTGTAACCGACCAGCTGAAGGCTATTCCAGTATATGAGTTCCAGCACTGCTATGAGGAATGGAAGAACCGTATCTAGCGCTGTGTGGCTTCCCAAGAAAGTTATTTTGAAGCAGACAATACTGAATTGTAGTTCTATTCGAATAAAAAAAAATAAAAAATCGGTGTCATTACTTAATTTACACACCTCGTAATGCAGATGAGTATGATCTGAAGATCTCGAGGGCCACTTCTTGGTGCTCTTTGCTCAACTTATATTACTTGAGTGAGTTTTTTCTTGTTTCCGTTTTTTTTTTGCGAAAGCTTCTCTCGGTATCTCATTTTACCACGCTATGGAAGAGGATTGCTTTACTGGGGCAACACTTTTGACTGAAACACTTAAACTACTAAAACTGAAACAACTAAAAATAAATGTTTTATTTTCTAAAACGTTAAATAACAAAATAAATACTTAAATTTAAAGTCATCAGATATCAAGGATATTTATTTTTCACTTACACAAACCTGATATCATTATTGTCATTTTTTCCTTTTTTTTTTTTTCGTAAATTGTCATTTATCGTAAAATGCAAAAATTAACGTACTTACGTATAAGTCTATCACAATACTAGAATTCAATATTAACAGAATTTTGTTTTTCACATTTTGTAAAAAAAAATAAAGCTTAAGCAGTTACTATAATAAAAAAAAATGGTTAACATGGAACTTTCATACTATTTTTTTTATAAAAAATATATATCAGCAAAGCATAACAAAATACTAAGCTTAAATATATATTACAGTGGCGGTTGGTGATATTTCAGTTAGCCGTATGTTGAAAACGACGCATGGGACCCACTTCACTTTTTAGGTGATGACTATACAGAAAGGATTTATAGTGAAAAAAACCGTCAGCAAAGTTTGCGAAAAAATTTTCAAAAAAACTGCATCACCCTGGGATCTCAATAACGCTCTGTGGATGCAGTATTTTTTTTATAATCTAGAAACAAATATGAGAGGTTTTTCGATTTGTTACAAAATATTTTTTTTTCAAAAAGTTATGGCCATTTTAATTTTAATGTTAAAATTAAAATGGCCATTAAAATTAAAATTAAAATGGCCATCTTTTTGAAAAAAAAATATTTTGTAACAGATCAAAAAACCTCTCCTTATATTTGTTTCTAGATTATGGAAAAAATATATATATTGCAAATATTCCACAGAGCGTTACTGAGATTCCAGGATGTTCTGCAGTGTTTTGCAGTTTTTTCACTATAAATAATTTCTGTAAGAGGTGTATAGTCATCACCTAAAAAGTGAAGTGGGTCCCATGCGTCGTTTTCAAGATATGGCTAACTGAAATATAACCAACCGCCATTGACATATTATATCGTTTTTTATTGTTACAGTAACTAATTTTCACATCATTTACCCAACAGAATCTATAAATATTTTGACAATCAATATTATTGGCGTTAAGTATAATCTCTGCTGTATTTATATCGTGTGTCTAGGACAAATTATATACACAAAACTGGAGGATACAACAAACATTACTATATACTTACATAATATATTTTTTAGATGGGGCTCAAGTTACAACAATATCTATTATTGTGTATGACGGTTCCACTAGGGTTCTACGAATATTTAATATCACAGAAATTATGTTTAAGTAATATACAGATTACAGCGTGTCGTGTTTCAACCGCGTGACAAGAGGAGCAAAAATTAAAGAATTGCAATTTGAAATTTTCGGATGAAAACTAGTGGAGCATCGATTATCCGAACTTCAGTTATCCGAACGACCGGTTAACCGAACCGTTTAATATTGGACTTCTTTTCTTAAAATGTATATGTATTAACGATATGTATGTATGTTTATTTACTGCAAATATGTACATATGTACATAATATTCTTGAATTTTTTTTTACAAATGAGGGTTGTTCTCTTTTCTTTTTTGGTACACATTGAGGTGTAAAATAAATTTGTGTGTTGTATTAATGTTTGTTTGTTTGTTTATTTAATTCTCTATGCACATACATATTATGTACCTACACCCCAAACAATTTTTTTAATTATCGGTTATCCGAAATATCAGTTATCCGAACCACCCTGGTTCCCAATTAGTTCGGATAATCGATGCTCCACATTAAATTTATATTTTGACAAATCTTGTCGACAATTTTATGTAATATGTTTCAATGAGAAAGAAAACGTTGCTTCCTTTTCTTGTAAAGCCAGTGGTGTGTTATTATCTACTCATAGTAATTTATTGACTTGCTCATTACTGCTCAAAACAAGCAGCTACTGATCTCAAAATTTAAAAGACAAGCAGAAATATTTTCATTCAATGTACCTCTTGTTTCATCAAAACACTTACACTCTGTACGTATTAGAAACCATCACAATTAGAACCATAACTAATGTTTTGTTGACTAGACTAATACAAAATTACCTATTTTAAGTTAATAATTAATTAAGTACATATGTTATAGTGACAGCCTGTGGAATTATTTTTTTACATACATATGTAGTAATAATGAGCATAATAAAGAAAGTATTTTGGGATCACTATTCGTGCCAAGAAAAAAGTTATTATTGACAAAATTCATTGTAATACTTTTTAAAATGGATTCATTGTAAAATATTGTATTCACAAGTAGCTCCGAAAAGATTATGTTAAATAATTGAGTAACAAATGTTTCTTCTCTAAAACTATAAAATGAATTCTAAGAATTTGTATTTATTTCATTTAACAAAGCTTTATTTGTCTGTAGTTTTCGTGTAAAGACTTTATCATAATTTTATTTAGACCTAATAACTATTACCCCCTGAAATACTTATATATACAGGTATATAATTATATTCCTTTGCTAAAAACTGAAAACTTTAAACACATGTATATATTTCATTTCTACAAGCCGCCACTGATGTATTAACACTATTATTAACATTTAAATTCAAGGATATTTATATGAGCATACTTGTACATGGATGTAGTACAATATGTAGGTATATGTAAACATAAAAAATTAACACTACTCCAACTTGTTCATGTGATGCTACAAGTAATAAGCCTCCTTCATTTCAACACATCTATACAGGTTGAGGAATTACTTTATATCACTAAAGTGTGAGATTCAAATATTTGATACCAAAAGTGTGGAAGAGTAAAAAATTGCCAAAATAAAAAAGAAACCAAAACCTAAACACGATCATTTACATTTTAATTAGCCGTTAGAAAATGGTTTTACAGTTTTTCTGTCCAGTACTTCCTGTGGTGTTCTAAATTTCTATCACTTGTATACGGTTTTCACCACATTTTTAGTATCAATTGCCTTCCTTTCACACATCACTTTTATGGAAATGATCATGAGTCATCCTTTAGTAATTCTTCAACCTATATGGGTAAGTACCTACGTTCTTATTACTACATCAGTACTTTATTTACGTACATACTTTTCTTTTTCCCATTCCCATTTCTTTTTCATCCTTCTATAAAAAACATCCAGTAAAATTCCACTCCAAAAATTCTAATTCGTATCTTAAATCAGAAATCGGCAGTGAATGAGACTATTTATATGCAGTATTTTTACATGCAGTCGATTAATTTAATGGTTGATTGGCTTTATATGAAAAAAAATATAATTACATTTTTTAGGTAACAAAAACAGTATACCTAAACACAGATCGATAAATAGATATCGAACATATCTATATCGACGATGACCATCAACTCCTACACAGAAAAAATTGTTAGGTACTTGAGAATAGAAAAAATATTCTTGTGTGAAAAGAATAACTCATTATTTTAAACGAAATCTATTCGATGTAATGAAATTTTTCTTTCGCACCGAAATATATATTTCATTCAAATAAACTTTTTTCTGCGTAGGAACAAGACAATTACGAAGTCGGAGCATTAGCCACACCAAATGCTGAGATGAACACGTTGACAACGGTGATCAAGAATATACCAATAACGGTAAAATTGTTGATTTTATTAGCTATGCAGATCTGCCTTTTGTCTTTCACGTTGTACGTTGCATTCCACGTAAGGCCAATTCCAACTGCAACCTATAAAGAAAATAAAAGTCAATGTTATTGATATTTAATGTATGTACCATATATGCATGTAACGTTTTCCTTTTTGTAAATAAGAAAATAATCTTCATTTGGTTTAAATTAACCTTGACATGTGCATGTGGTATATTATCAGCAATGTAACAACATATATATACTATCAATACATAATGCTATTATCTGAAGACCACAGATATAATTTGGTAAATTAGAAAATATTTAATAAACACTACATTTATTTATTTACTATATATGTCCCATAAGTAAAAGCAACAAAGTGAATGTACACATTTTTACGTTTTTGTTTTTTTTTTATTGCCATTTTGTATGCCTAAGAAGTATATATATGAAGATGATTAAAGATTAATTATTCATTTCCAAAGGTACTTTTATTCCCTATTCAAAAATGGCTCGTTCAAATTCGCTACAAAAACTAAAAATCTAATAACTATGTAATATCTTTTCGTTCTTGATAATCAGAAGGGAAGCAGAAACAATTTCAGTGACATTTTTCGAAAGTATCAACCAAAAAGAAGACATAAAAACTTATCAACATTGTTAATAGGTGGGCACTGGATGTTTTGTTGAAAACACCGTAACAACTGTGTCAAGGTCAACTCACTATACATTCCGTTTCCGTTCCATAACCATTACATACGAGGTGTGAAAATTAAGTAACGAGACTGATTTTTTTAATTTTTTTATTCGAATAGAATTATATTTCAGTATTGTCTTCTTCAAAATAACTTCCTTGGGAAGCCACGCAGCGCTGGAGACGGTTCTTCCTTTTCTCATAGCAGTGCTGCAACTCATATACTGAAATAACCTTCAGCCGGTCGGTTACAGCCGTTTGAATGTATTTCTATGATGCCAAAATGACGTCCCTTGAGGTGATTTTTCAATCTCGGGAAGAGAAAAAAGTCACAAGGACTCAAGTCCGGCGAATACGGAGGCTTGAGCCACAGAAATGTTATTGCTGGCTAACAACTTGTTTTTAAAACTTGTAAAAGATTTTTCTCATCCCCAATTCGTTAGTCAATGTGAACTCAAGTCTGATTCAAGTCTGATGAACAGTGGTGTAATTCAAATTTAACTCTTCCCCGATCATTATTGTCGTCAACCGAAGATCTGAATGCACAAGATCCCGTGTTCTATAGACATCGGTTCATCGGTTTTTGAAGATGAAGGCCTTCCGCTGCGTGGTTCATCTTCAATCGACTTTTTTTCCTTCTGAGAATGCCTTAAACCAACGAAAAACCTGAGCTCTTGAAAAAACGTAGGCGTGTTGAAGTTTTGCAAAAGTATCCGTTGCGCCAAGTCTGAGGCACAACCTGATAGCACACCGTTGCTCAAAATTAATGTCACTCGTTTTTAAAACGCACTAGAAAAAACCGGTTTACGAAAACAGTCACAAAGAATATACAAATGACTAACAAGTTCAAACTTACGACTAACATTTGCGAATGTGGACAGGTACGGCAAATAAAAATACTTATAATGCACTTAGTAACGATACCAAATTGGATAGAATGCTTGAGTTTGAAGAAAAACCCACATGTTCCGTGTCGACAAGCAGCTTCAGCATTGAATGTTACCCATTCCTCGATTCTTCGCGTATTAAACGAAAATAAAGAGCATCCCTACAGACTAATGCTAACTCGGAAGCTCACTGAAGACAATTTTGATAGAAACATATTTTTTTGAAAAAATGATTCAAAGGTTTTAGATAACAATGTTATCCAACTAGGAAATGATTTGTTTTCTGATAAGTTCACTTTTACACTTCAAGGTCATGTTAAACGTCAAAACTGTCGCTACCGGTCTAAAGAAAATCCTCAACGGATGAGAGAATTACATCCTCAAAACCCTGAACAGGTTTGTTGTAGCGAATTTCGTCAATGAGAATAATTATTTTTTTTACTCTTAATTTTTGAAGTTCAAAACCGTTGAATTTTTTAATGGAGAATGAAAATACCTTTCAAATAAAGTATCACAGGTTAGTTATAATAAAGATAAAATATTTAACTATTGATGCACTTTGCATTATTGCAGGTAAGCGTAAAAATTATTGTTTATAATGACGTTTACTTTATAATGTACCTACATATACCTGTATGTATGTAATTACTCGCATTTAACTACAGTATATTCGATTTAATTTAAATTAATAAGTATTATAGTTAAACTGGTAAATACGTTTATGCGTAAAACAGAAAGCGTCTCTAGGAAAACTGAAACTGTCCGCATGATTAATATTTAAGAGGAAAAGACCTTGATTTCAGTTTGTCATGCAAGCATATATAGCAAATTGTAATGCGAAATTTCCCAACATTCTCAAGATCCATTTGAGATCTTTTACTACACCATAAATTGTTTAAAAATAGGTGCCCCACTTAAAATCCCCCTGAATTATAGGTAATGTTGTTGTGTTATCTTTGTCCACGACTTTAAGGTTCAACAGGTGATATACATATTCCTAAAAACACATACATACAATTTAAATTATATTCCTATCTTGAAATTGGATAGGTAATTGCTTTGTCACATTCCTTATAAAATTGCTGTCATTCCTACTTTCCTTCAGAATTACGATCTATTAATCATGTCTTAAGCACTGATTTATTTTCTAATATAGATTATAGATTACATAGGTACTTGTACAATTTTGATTTATTTATTTTAAATTCGTGAACAGTTAATTGATCCATTTCCAATTCCAATTCCAATTGATTTCTTTCAATGATTTCTTGATCGCGATTCAATTATACCAGAGAGATTATATTCATATAATTTTAAAAGTATATAAATCAATGATACCTATTGCAGTCTTTTGTGTTAGAAACTTATATGTAAATAAGGCGGGCGCGATGGTCGGCAACAAGCCACAGTGCTCGTTGTTTAAAAAATATCTTCACCTTTGATTATTTTTATTGAAAAAGAATGTCCTTACTTCTGATTAGATTAATCTATGTGATGAATTTTTCAAATAACCCGAGAATTATATACTTATGTAGGTATATGTACCTACTAAATAAATATTCGTATTAAACGTTAGATACATATACGGTGTCCAAAAAGTACCGGGATGGTATAAGAAAACGAAAAAAAATTACCTCAACAATAAGCCATCGCGCTTACTTCCTTCTCTTTTCATTCCAAGGATATTTTATTTATTTTCGGCTTAGGATTTTTCGGAGCCATGTACTCTTGTTAGAGTCGATTTTTAGTCTTGTAGGAGCGAAAGGATCTAAGATAAACATGGAACTCTACCACTTTCATTCAATATCACAATTCAAGTGAAAATAAGTACTTGAAGGTCAAGGGTCACCATTAGCCTCGCTTTATTGACCCAACAACTTTTATTGAGGTCATTTTTCATTAAAAACACGATTTCCAGGCTGTGCTGGACTAAAAACGTATTTGACCTCAAAATGACCTCTAGAGGTCATGTCAATAAGACATGGACACACATCTGAACGTAGAATTTCGCGCTCCGTATCTGGGGTCAAAAATATGAGGTTCTATTTGACTTTTTCAAGTTGACCTTGAAAAACCCATCAAGGTCACGGCCAAGGTCAAGGTGGCCATTAAACTTTTTTTCAATCAAACAACTTTTGTTGAGGTCATTTTTTCGTGTTCTCGCATTGGTTTTGAGATAATCGACCGTCCCGGTACTTTTTACACACCTTGTACATCAGCTGTCCCATTTTAAAACATCCACATGAATAACTGTAGAAAAGCCGCCAATCTAAAATTGACCTTTTTACAAGTGGTGTAACTATTGCAGTCTAAATAGTTACACCACTGGTTAAATAAATAAAATCTTAATATCAAACCACTCGCTGCCGAAATTTTGGGTTCCTTTTGAGCTACAAAAACTAATGAAGTAATAGTCACTTCCGACGACACCGGAATTCCAATGTGACAACAAACACTTTTAGAATACTACTCGTATAAATTAAAAATATCTCGCATTAAAATTCGACAATAATTTTCCAAATGTCGGTGTTTTGGGAATACCTTTTTTAACAGAACCCCTGTGTCATGATCTCGAGACCGGATTCAGATTGTTGAAAGTTTTTCATAACTTCAGTGATATAATTTTCTTCCTAGCTCAATTATAACCCAAAATATAGGCGGTGAGATGTTAAATTCCTCTAAAACATTTTTTAAAACAGTACGTACCCTAAATATTCGTCTCAAAATGACTAATCTTTAACGGACTCTTCGTCGAAATATTCCCATAATCAAACCTACCTGTAAAATCAGACTTATGGAGATCAAAATGACGCTGGGGTGGAAATAGGGGTGCCTGGCGTAGCTCTCCAAAACGTACCGCAGTTGATTGGCGTTGGCGGAGAACAGAGCGAGGTCCATCATCCCCTGCGCCAGGGTCTTCTTGTGCTGGTATATGTTGACGTCAGGAATGGACTCCGAAGGAAATGCGCTTCCGAACTCCAAGTCGTGCCCGTATCCTGGAAACAACGCCGACGGCCTGCGAGACCGAGGCTGCGGTTGGTCCTCGTGCTCGCCATCGCTATTCGCGGGATCGCCGTTTTCTCCACCCTTGCCGCCGCGGTCGGGTTCGTCGCCCTCGTCAGGGCCGGACCGATTGAAAATGGTAGGGATCTCGTCCGGCGGTGCCAGGGGCTCGGGATCTTTCGGCTTATTCGACATAACCTCCACGTCGGGATGCCTGGGATCTAGACTTTCAGCGTCCGAAGGAATTCCATCGTTCTTACTCACACCGTTGAAGAACCCATCGTCGACCCCTGGATACGGTCCTGTAACTGTTTCCCTGTCGTCGTCCCTATCGTCGATTTCCGATATAGCCAGAGGAGCCGAGGAATTCATCAATGAAGGGGACAACATCGCGGGATTTTTTGGTTTCGTGTTAGCAGAAGCTCCATCAGCCATCTCCAAGTTGTGATTGCGAAGGGGTGAATACGAAACACTCATCATTTATCACTAAAGCACTCTCGTCTCTGCAGGCAACAGTAGCATGCAATAATCGCCGTATTACTGTGCTACCAAACCACAACGCGGTTTATTTATAAATATTCGTACGTTGGGCATGCACTCTAATCAAACTATACTGTTACACCACAGTGACGGCAAAACTAAGACTGACTCGAAGCTGTGGAGCTGATGGATCGGAAGTGGTTTCGTAAAATCTTTGTGGGTTGTACCAACGCTGGGAGGTCAACGCATTTGGATTTACCAGATCGCATTTTCGCATTTTTTACGTTTTCCGATGTTTCCGACTAATTAAGTTAAATTATGACTCAAGGTTTTCAACACACATATGCGTACACGCAATGTAACGCGAAAACAATCTTAATTTATGATCTAAATAGGTTTCTTTGCTCATGGCATTTATTGTCTTGTTTAATGCATACTGTTATGGCATCATTGATGAGTAATATGTATCAACCGTATGTGTAGACGTCATCGATATGTTTTTTTGTGATATTAACCAATATTTTTTATTACAAACTTGAATGTTTTTTTTTTTTTCGAATATTCATATATCAATAATTTAATGTGGTTTGAATCGTTTTTAGACGTCGATTACAAAAAGAAAGTTAAGTAGAAAACAATCCTACCATTTAATAATTATTTGAAGATATTTTCTCTAGATCCTACGGGTTGCGAGTTAGTTGAGGTATTTCAGAATACCTAACGTTTTTCAAGATTTTTATTTTCTTAGTGACAATTTTGAAAATCTGAACTTCATTTTTTTTTATGTAGACAGTGGACAAATCAAAAAATAAAAGAATGTGAAGAGATGTATATGAATATTAGAAAATTATGAAAAGTTATTAGGTACAATTTTTTCATAAATAATGTTACTGGCCAACGATATCTACAATCTACAGTTATCACAAGAAGTGATTAGTCCGGCTTTGTATAGCGGCTCTTCTAAATGGAAATAGGGATATTCTGAATATAAAACTCTTGTTCCATCAAGATAGGTCTATACTGCACTGTTAGTTGAATGTGGGTAAATACTAAGAGGTAGTCATTTAATATCATTAGATAAATAGAACTGATCTAACGCCTTATGATTGTTTTCCTATGGAGTCATTTAAACACAAATTTACTGAAACAAGCCTGATAGCAATGAAGGCTCAGAACACTAAATTCGAGATCAAGTAACAGCATGGGACCCACATGGGACAAATAATTGTATTTTATACACTCTCCATACCAGTGGAGACGCAAGGAGGGTGCTAGTAAAAATTATGTAACTTAGGCATGCATATTAAATCCAATCAATACTTTAAAATTATATTTAATTTATTCTTCAAACTGACCTTATTGTATCTTACCGAGAATATTTCAAGGATTTTATAACTAATTTAAAATCCAGCTGCATTCACGTTCATAATTTTCATTTAAAATCAGATGTAACAAATGTACTAAGGCAACTTAAGGCTAAGCAAGGGCGGTCATAGTTTAATTACATTAAAAATTTTGCTCGACGTAATTAATATACATATGTATGTATGATTCATATTGATTGCAAATATATTTGAAGTATGTAAATCGTGTTTTTTATAAATCTGCCTACTTCCGTTGGGTAAGTACTAATTTTCTAATAAACGTGTTTCCAGCTCTAGCCAATAATTAGGTAAATCCCTATCTGTTATTAATTTCATACGCAAGAGAATCTATTACACTCGAACCCCTCTTATTTCACCTTCGCTTAATTCACATCCTCTGTTATTTCACCACGTTTCCCTATTAGGGTCGCGAAACCGTCCCGGTTAAGTCGCCGCGTGTAAAGTGTAAAGTTTTAGAACTACGTTTGGAAATTGGATTCTCGCATGAATATGTACAATCTTTATCTGAAAAAAATGATTGTGTAATACATTTATTGATTTAAAATAGGTTAGGTGTCTTTTAAAAATATTGAATCTTTAAAATATTCATTCAAGTGGAAAATTGAACATTGTCACGCACGACTGGGTATACTTACATTGATTTTTCGTTCAGTTGGCTCATTTTTCGTTACCACAAGTGCTGTGGTATATCTCTAAATATTTCTTTTGCAGTTAAAACACAAAAAAGTTTAGGTTATGATCGCGACTTAAGAGAGGCAAAATTTCGCAGTACAAATTTCAGAGTGTGGCATTTTTTGTACCCAAAAATGTACACTACTTAACTAACACGTGATTTATAATTCCTCATATCTATTTCTAATGTGAATGTGAGGACATGAAAAAAAGCAAGGTTGTCAGATATATCTAATGGTAGTTCATGCAGAAATTTTTAGTAATAAGAATAAGAATAGTATAGTAAAATTAAATCGTAAATGACCCAGTTCATGCAGCAAATCCTTATTTTTAAAATTATTACTAAAAATTATGTTTACTGCATGAACTGGGTCATTATAAAACGAAGGTTTAACTTTTATTCTTATTACTATTCTTATTCTTATTACTAAAAATTTCTGCATGAACCCACCATAAAATTGCTAAGCTCACTATACAAATGTTACTTCATACTTCAGTAAACTGTTAGTTTGTGACGTTCTTAGAAAGCTAGTTTGGAAATATTATATTAGCTAATACACTCGAACCCTTCTTAAGTCGCCAAATCCGTGCATCATTACCTCGCTTAAGTCGCGAAATTTATCCTCTCTTAAGTCGCGATCATAACCTCAACTTTTTCGTGTTTTAGCTGCAAAAAGAAATATTTAGAGATATACCACAGCACTTGTTATAACGAAAAATGAGCCAACTGAACGAAAAATCAATGTACGTATACCCAGTCGTGCGTGACAAAGTTCAATTTTCCACTTGAATGAATATTTTAAAGATTAAATATTTTTAAAAGACACCTAACCTATTTTAAATCAATAAATGTATTACACAATCATTTTTTTCAATAAAAAATTGTACATATTCATGCGAGAATCCAATTTCCAAACGTAGTTCTAAAACTTTTACAGGCGGCGACTTAAGCGGGACGGTTTCGTGAAATACTAGGGGGAAACGTGGTGAAATAAGAGAGGATATGAATTAAGCGAAGGTGAAATAAGAGGGGTTCGAGTGTATAATGATCTTAGTGCTGCGACATCGAGGGAAAACATCGATATTCAGCATCGATGTTAACATCGAAAACAATCATCGATATAGATAAAACACCGCTAATAAACCATCAATGTTCAAGGAACATCGATGTTGCTGTTATTTATTGTACCGTGTACGTTGTACGTAAATTGAAAATGCTAATAATAGGTAATATAAGTGTATATTACATAAGTAGGAATACTATTATAATATATGATCCATTAATCCAGTATCAAAATGCAACACAACTTATGTAATTTTAAAACTACTGAATTGATCACTTTTAATATTCGGAATAAGCTGTAACAGAAGGAGCGCTCGAGTTTCAATCCATTTAATCTTCTTATTAATAAACATAAGTATGTTTTATATATATATATTTTTTAAATTAATGTTTTTGTATTTGTGTCAATTATATCAAATTAAATATTACCACTACTTAAGTAACTGCTCTTTTTTTGTGATGTATGTAAATGTAACATCGAAAGGCAAACATCGATATTGGCATCGATGTTTCGGTCTTTACATCGATGACAAACGTCGAACATCAACAGCAAAACATCGATGATGTCGAAACATCGGATATTATCGCCCAGCACTAATTATATACAAAAAGTCCTCTTTTTAGCTAGCAAACTACCAACATAAGAAATCAGCTAAAGATTTTTATCTTTAAGAATCTTCAAGAATTGTACTAATATTTATTAGGCAATAAAGATCTGTTAAAATAAATTTTGTAGTTCTGAGAAATATAACTAGTACATATTTTTTTTTAATATTTAAAACTATTATTTACATTACCTACATTGTAGATATATAGTTGTCAGTTGTGTTATTTACATTACATTTGTGTTACATATTACTTTAGTTGACATGTAAAGAAAAATATTTATATTTTAATTTATATGTTTGGAAATTTGTTTTTTTATTTGAATAAAAAGTTTTTAAAACATGTATTTTTTATTATCTCTATTTTAATGATTTCAATGACTTGTGGAACTTGTTGAACAATGTTGAACAATGACTTATTGATCTATTTGAGTTACTGAATTATGGTCACCCTAGTCGTCTGGGACTGGGAAATGTCACAGTCTTCCTGTGACGTAATTCCTAGATCGTGGACACCAGACTTCCTACGCAATTTCCCCTTGGAAATAACAATTCAAATAATAACTTTTACAGATCTCAAAATTTCAAATAAATCATAAGTATAAAAAAACTTTGTACATGTTTGGTGGTTATTTCGCAAATATTTTAGAAGCTGCTTCCAACACCTCCTCATGAGGTAGGCATTTTTTTTATGTTATAAACTTTTATTTAAACCTAGTAATAACTCTCTAAAATATCATGTGGGTCCCATGCCCCATTATGAAACTATGAGAATTTCAAATTCCACACCCACCACTGTTGAATTAATTTCAAATGTGTCAACATATTTTTCAAGATTAATATTTTCCATTATACTACATAAACCAATTATCTCCCTAATAATTTGAATTAATAGACATCCCTAGAAAATTGGTATGTACTATTTTTGTGTAAGATCCACTAACTGTTTTCGAGTTAAACATATGAAATAGTGTTGGGAAAATTCGAATTAAATAATTCGACTAATTCGATAGTTAATTGAAAGCAACTAATTCGATTATCTTTTTCGATATATCGAGATAAAAATTAGTAGTATTTATTATTTAGTATTAGTACTCCGACGGGAAACGGAATTACGAATTATTCAAGTGGTATACGCCTATACCTATCGAATATTTACGATGGAGGTCGAGTGTAGCCAAAGTGTCAAGTAAAAACCAAAATACTTTGGGGAATGCGGTTGCCGTTGCCTGTAGTGACCTTTTTTTTGGCTTTTTTTGTTTAATCAGCAGCGATCGCCCCCCCCCCCCCCCAAAGGGTCAAGTAAAAACGGAAATACTCGGGGGGGATGCGGTTGGTTGCCGTTGGCTGTAATGACCCTTTTTTTTTGGCTTTTTTGTTTTATCTGCAACGATCACCTCTCGCTATAATTTAAATTTATAATTCTACTAAATAATTCGATTTTGAAATATGAATTATTACTAATTATTCGATAGTGAAAATAATTCGATTATTCCCCACGCTAATATGAAACACAGATAAAATAGACAAGATTTATTGTCATATATAATACATTAAATCATTTAAGGAAACATCAAATATTATACTTGCACACTGGCAAGGGGACATTAGGCAGCACAAGAAGCTCATATAACACGACAGTTTACTTTGTATAAATTACACCTTACAACAAAACGGGAATCGTGAAAGGAATGTTATTTAGCTAAATGAACAACAGCTATTTGTTTTTCTTGCTGTTTTATAGAACGCCTCGACTGCATACTCAGGCCTTCCGATTTTGAAACCAGGTCATCTAATTTTTCGCCTCTCTGTAAGACTGCTTGTATGGTGTTATGCTGAAACAGAAATAATAAAATGTATACCAAGAATAATTCAGAAATATTAATGTGTATACACAGAACAAACTAATGGTGGGTTCATGCAGACATTTTTTAGTAATAAGAATAAGAATAGTAATAAGCATAAAAAGTTAAACCTTCGTTTTATAATGACCCAGTTCATGCAGTAAACATAATTTTTAGTAATAATTTTAAAAATAAGGATTTGCTGCATGAACTGGGTCATTATAAAACGAAGGTTTAACTTTTTATGCTTATTACTATTCTTATTCTTATTACTAAAAATTTCTGCATGAACCCACCATAAGAGACATGTAGATTAAATTTAGATGAGTCACATCTCATTACAATTTTAAAACTAGAAATTAAAAATTAACTTTAATAATAAATCCTGATCCACTATTGATAGAACAGAAATTTAATATGTAAATTGTATATATAAAATATTTCTTCAATGGCAAAGCAAAGTCTGAAATATTTTTTCACCGGCGTCCATATCCTTGAAAAGGTATAATAAAACAATTTCAAAGGGGTTTTAAAATTACATGAACTCATCAAAAGAAAAAGAATGATTTGTACCACTGAAACTGGCCTGTATAGAATGTTATTGTTATTAGAAATTTGATGTGAATACAGTAATTTCTTAAGAGAAATATTAAAAGTAAATATAAAAGGAATATAAGAAAAAATATTTATGCATAGCATTTATCTGATAACAAATCACAATGTAAATGTATTCTGGGATAAATAGATAGATTTTATTCATGAAACGAAAAAGTATCTTATAGTAGATATGAATTAAAATTAAGTATCCTCAAAAAATTCTTATAAATAGTTCAACTCGAAAAGTGTGTAAAATGTATTGCATGTATTGGCTCTTTTAATGTTTAGAGGATATTTGGTTAGTTTGGTTACAAATTAATCAAATGTCCAAACACATTTAAACTGACTGCGAGTAAAATATTACTTCATAGTACTTGTTATTTTTCTAAACAGCTCCTAAATGTGTTTATACGTGATGATAAAAAAGAGTACACTTTTGACTCTTTCAAGATCGATGGTTTTCTATACACATATTTGTTAAAATGCTAATACAACCGAGATTCCTAAAATAATATTTACACTCATTTCTAGCCACTACAATGCTACAATTATAACTATACTGATAGTACTTAATATCTCAGATACTTCATATCTCCAGAGCAATGAATAAAATTTGACCCTGAAGTGTATAACATAAATATTTAAAGACTGATGTTTCATCTTTAAGATCCCTAAAGTATTTCTTAGGGGAAACCTAGGATAGATGGCCGAGGAAGAGAGACAGGCCCACACCCTTAATTCCATAACATTCCTATGGAATTTACCTATAATAATTATCGTAACATTCAATGTTCAAGAAGATAATCTTTTGAGAAAATACATGTTCATATAGTAAACTAACTAAAAAGACGACAAAGCGATAATATATAAACTTTTTTACCAATATGATTTTGGTATCATCCAGATCTTCCTGTATTTTCGTCATTGCATCTGCTTCTCTAGGGTTTTGGTATTTTGCCAAATACGAACTTAATTGTGGAAATGCCACATCCCTTTCTTGAAGTTCTGGCCAATTTGACGATGGTATTTTTTCAGCAAATTCGTCTAAAATTCTGGTAATCAACGTGTGAGAAACTCTGGAGGGATACTCATGGTCCGATATTACCACACCCGCTAAGTTATCTGAACGAACATAAACATGACACAGATATTCTGTAATAAATTTTGCAGTTAGAGTAATAAACCTAAGAATTTGTCACTATATTAACCTCCTTCCTTGACCGACTGCCTTGATGCTGGTATAGTACGTTCCACTATTGTCTTACAAAAGAACGACATAAATTCTTGAACAGAACCCCGTTGGAAAAAACTAAAACTTTGTAGTTCGTACGCAGATTTTAACCATGTTGCATTTGTAGGTCCTTTGTACAGAATGCTAATGCAGTATAACTTGACCATTTTTTTCTGTCAACACAATATAACTTATAAACTTCAACATTTACTACGTCCCTTCTTTAGTACTATTGCAAAATACGCGTATTCACTTACTACCAACAGTTTTATTTATCTAATTATAATAACTAATGATTATGATGAATTTGATAGGAAACTAATGTCACTCATTAAACTTTTCATCTTTTCATTATACAAATTCGGTCATGCAAACTACAAATTAAAATTGATAAAATTTACAGACATAACAGATTACTAAAGCACAGAGTAAACCATTACTCTGTGACTAAAGTGACAGTTGACAGTTGACAACGTTTGACACATCACAAAAGAGCTGCTTTCGTTTTAACGGAAAAGGTGTGTTCTTTTACTCGAGATGTATTTCTCTGGGAACTTTAAAATCAGTATCAAATTAGTTATGAACTTTCAAATCATTGCTGCGTTTCTTTTAACTGATATATCATTATTATTTCACTAAATCTCGGTTCTGATTGGCCAATGTTACAATTTAATAAGTAACGTTTGCTCAGAGCGCTTTTATAAATTAAACGGTCGGTTTATTTGGAATGTTTTCCGGTGTCTGTATAGACGAGCAATGACGTAAAACTTTATTGGCGCATTCAGGGACGCCCCGCCCCTATATTAAACGTGGTGTTAGAGGAGAACGTTGAGTGAATCGGACGCCAGCTGAGTAGCTAACTTAGCTACTTCCCTGAATGGACGTGGCTGACACTTTTTTGATCTCAGCGGCTGACCAATTTACTAAGCCTAAAATATTATAGCTGAGATGCTGACTGAACAATAATTCTATCATGATTCTCTCTATCGTTTTATCTGTTCTGTGAGCAACTGAATTTTAACCTACTTTTAAACACAAGTTATAGAAAAGAAAATATTGCTTGTTTTTAAACAAAAGTTATGGAAAAGAAAACGAACATTTGTCCTTTAAGTGTCTTTAAGCACAGAATATGGCAGGGAATTATGAATCCATGATTCATGAAAGTTATCTATGCCATAGAACATATTACGGTTTCTAGATCTTTGCGAAACTCATACAAACGATTCAGGGAGTGTTAAGCCGCTGACTGTCAGAAAAGGCTAACTACTAAAGCCCATACCGGTCAGCGGCTAACATAAACGTAAAATTAACCCAAGCACATATGGGGTATATGAAAATAATGTTGTTGTCCACAACCTAATACAGAAGCAACACTAGCGATTTCAGGACGAATACTTGACCTTCAATCGTCATTAATAAAGCAGTAACGTGACAATAATTTTATCTTCGGTTGACGTCTTAAAGTTTACGTTTTTGCCAAAAGTTATTTACAACCTTGTGTCTGTACTGATCTTGAACTATTTACAGATATAGTACAGTTTTTGTGATATTACTGTAGTGACTATGAGACTAATCAGATTACTAGACTACTATCAATATTAGTTAACAATTCGACATCCAAGCATTGAGACTTCTTATTCCGTTTGCGTATCTATTTTCCAACAAAACTTGTTATTAGAATGGATTACGCTGAAATAAAAAGAAAGGTGTGCCTCTTTCCAGGCTTTTCCTAAAATGGAAACACGATTTTTTTTTGTTTTGTTTCCGTGGTCCACAAAAATAGTAAATTGAGAATACAAAAATACCTATAAGAATATATGAATTATAAGAAATTTGTATTTTCAGGGCCAGCTGTTTGCAACAGGAAAAACAACAAACAACGGTTAGCGGCTCAGTGTACCTAAATAGCTGCCAGTACTGTTATAAAAATATGGGGTAGGTCCCAAGCTCAAAGGTGCCGACTACGCTCTGACACTTCAGAATATATGGGTAGGGTATTCTGTGATGCTTACTATGCCCCTATAGGCTGCTCAAGTGCTCAATTCATTTGTTCTGTTTCCTTACCAAGAAAATTTAAGACAATTTCCAATGGAGCGTCTGTTACCTCTTTTGGTTCTTTATAGCCCCAAAGTTAGAACAGCTACCAACGCTGGGCATTCGCATAACATGTGGAAGGGAGTTTCTTCCTTTCTCCACACCTCCTACAATCAGAATCATTGTTCACCCCAATTGTAAGGAGATGTCGTATGAGTGGACAGTGCGCTATGAATCTCAGCTAGTTTCTACCTAGTTTTACTAGTTTTTATCTTATTCCAGGATGGTTCCTTAATGAACATCCACCATTGCCTCAAACCGGGTACTTCCGCCCAGTGAAAGACATGTTTTTGTCTTAATAGACCCACCTTTATGGCCCTCCTGTCTGTTCGGTAGGCCAAACCACAAGTGGGTTCCGACCCTATCAATGGAAGCTCAGCCCCATTCTTTACGAAAAAGTCCGCTCTTTCGTTCCCTTCGTGATTCAATCCATACAGTCTTTGACTACCTAGGAAAGTTTAATGTACTGCTTGGCTATCAGTGACAATCTGGAGCCTCTTATTTGTATAAGAGTTCCTGTTCATTTCCCTTGCACAAGCGGATATTGTATAGTTATTTCTGCCATTCTGTCGCCACTTAAATAGGTATAAGTAACATAGTAATACCCAAGTTCCTGTTTCGACCACACAGAGCTTAAATTGTCCTCCTTGAATGTTTTTGTTTTGTGTTCTTATTTTTAAGTGAACTATTCTAATTAAATATGGCAAGTGAGACTTCTTTTACTTTATATATACAATTTACAAAGTAATAAGTACTATCTGTATGTACTAGGGAACCCAAATTTGCTTTGTGCAACTGTAACATTATCGGCAAATTGTTCTATCTAATATAGTAACATGGGATTGTGAAGATGTCGCGGTCTTTCCATGGCGTCATCACGTGGATGTAGATGATAAGAATGCCACATGGTAAAATTTTCATAAACAAGAATTAACAGTTTAATTAAACAATTGTAACCTTATAGTATATTATGAATCGTGTTTCTTTGTGTTTTATACCCATGTTTTCAGTTTTTGTGGGTAAATTCCTTTGAGTTAATTTTCGTGACATTACACTTATGTTACCACACCTAACTAACTACGTACCTGATAATGGTATATTATATCAAACAATTTTTAAAATGGAATAAAATCATATCATATCATACTAAAATCGCTTTCAGTCAAATAATGTGTTTTATTCTCATTAATCTGTACAGCACTGGAACATGGACTTGTAAAATAAGTCTGAATAAGAGCTAATCTATTTAGTTCCAAAGAGATGTTTAACAGTCTGAAATCCTGAAGTCTTTAAAACAGATTAATCGAAATTTTTTTTTTTAAAGCACCCAAAAAAATTTTTTTCTGGCTGCACCACTGTCATTAATATATAAAAATGTTCAGTAGGTACTTTTATTCCTGAAAATACGAGAACAACGTCAAAAACAAGTTTTTTTAAATATTTATTTAATAAAACAGAAATACAAATTTATAAATGAAAAAAATCTTACAAAATAAATCCAACAACATTGAAAAATACAGCAAGCTGGTTTGAATATAGTGAATAAATATAAATATAAAGCATAAATAAACATAGTTCTGTTGTTTACATACATATATACACTCTAACAATAAGAATTAATTCTTAATTCTAATGTAATAAGAGATCTACGATATATCCACATATGGTACACTGATTTTTTTAGAGCCTAAATTCACATTCGTTAAGACCTAAAGCTGTATGTAAGATATAAAAATTACACTCTTAAAAAATAATACTACTTATTGTTTTGCACTTTTCTTTTAGACATGACAGATGTATATGAACTACGTAATAGTATTAAGTGTTAAAAATTTGCTGTTTTGGTAATACAACTTTAGGGATCTTACTTAATGTGCCAATAATTGAACAGTAAAAATATTACAATACTACAAAAGCTGATAAGCAATTAAAATATAAAAATATATTACCAAGTGCCCAAGCAATACTCTGGTGATCAATTTTTTTTTTTTCGTCAATTCCTATATGAACAATACTAATTTATATATAGAACAGTAATACCATTAAAATTAATACTTTCATATTGCAACTAAAATTATATTTATTATTTACACATAAAATTATTAAATGTAGTATTCGCAAAAAACCATCATATATTGCCGACTAGAAAAAATTGGCACTCCAAGTCAGTATAATGTGACTCAGTCTTGCATAATTTGTGTTGGACAATTTGAATTAAAAACACTGGAGGACCATACTACAAAACTCATTATCTAGAGATATAAATTAATGTAACTGTTTGACAGACGTATCTTAAAAATATTTATATACATATTAGTACGGAACAAAAAAAATATTTACTTTTAATTCAATCTCAATTTGGAAACTGTTATACTTTAAAGTATTTTTTAAAGTTTAAAGTATTAAATCGTAAGAGACATGGCTAAGTCATATTATTATTATAACACAGAATAACTAAATATTAAGGACGGGTCTTACATATTTAAACCTTCTTCATAAAATATGGTGTTTTGAATTTATCCAGCGAGTAACTTAGGTTAAAATGCTTGTTGAAACATTATGCATTGTGGTTACCGAAAATTATAATTCCTTACTGATATAGAGATCTCCTTACTGAGATATTAAATTAGTGTTTGGTATATGAAATATGTCTAAAAACACAAATTTTAATCATGCCACATTAAAAGTTTATTTCCAAACAACTTGACCTAGAAAAGCTAGGCTCATGTCAAATTGTTCTTTATTGACAATTTATTTTGCAGAAGACAGCTTACAGGAAATAAGCAAATACAAAATTTAAATATAAATTAGTAAATAATTAAGTAGCTATTAGATTACCTAAAATGCTTTATTACATAATGCAAAAAAATATACCATGATAGATTAACACTTGTAGTGAACCAGTGAACCATTTCTGATTAAATAGTTTGACTCAAGTAAGACTTGCTCTTACTTTCTAATTGACAGTTGATAATAGAATATAAAATTATATTTTATAGAAATTCCTTAAGACGCCTCGACTTTGAAAACGGCTCCCAATGATATGTACATTTTGAACATGACATCTCTCTCGATCATGTTTGAGATTGTTTATGAATTTTTGATCTGGAGAAACCATATACAAAATTCCAGACAATACCACTGAAACCCATTTACCAAAATAAAAGCTCAGGTTCTCTTATTATTGTTCAAATAAAACAAACCGATTCAACAGCATCTGTGAAATATTCATATGATCGAATTTAATAGTAGACACGGTACAATACTTCACTTTCCGAACAATATCCAAGTTTACATACCATACACAGTACTATGCGAAGATAACATAAATCATTACCTCCATTTGCTATGGATTTTCCCAATTTCTAGAAACCCGTACACATATTGTTTTGCTTAGAAATAATAAAATTTCCACACATTCTTATATATGAGAATCTATCACCTAGTGGACATCTTGAATCGCATTTGGACTCGTTAAATACTGAAACTGTAGACGGATTGATTAAAAAATGAATTAGTGGCTTTTTATCAAACTTTTAACGAACAATATTTTTCAAGGATGGCTGTAGACTTAGTGCAGATGTCAGGAGATACGATTCATTTTTCTAAAGGAATGGTTTTTATAATTCAACACAAATTAGAATACTATACTTCCACTCCACTATGTAGATGTGAAAGTAATTTTGAACTCTGTGGGAATGCTAGCAAAACAGTTACAATTTGTAGTTCACAACTACGTACATGATAGTGAACGTGATACGATCATCTTTAGGAATATATGTGTGCGAGCTTTTGAAGGTAAAAAAAATACCATAACTGGTAGAATTAAAGAATGAATTTATCTTAAACAAATGGCAGTTATCCACAACATAAATAATAATCAACAGAGATTTATAAATTTCTCTTTAAGGAATGGTGTTTTCCAGTAGATACTGAATCACTTAAATTATCGTATTTCAAAAATAAAATATAAATATTAATATTAGAATAATTATCACTAAGAAATAACCAATGTAATAATGGCACCTAATAATTTGAGATTACATAAAAATTGATAATCATTAAGATAAATACGAAATTGTAAAAATATTAAATATTTTAATAAAAAAAAGATAAATCACAATAAGCATTTTATTCGATAAAAATGAGTCCTACTAATATTACCCAAAAAATCAGATCACATTTATTGTCACATTTTATATTCTTATAAAAAATTGCACCTGGGGTTTATCAGCACCAATAAACAATAAAAAAATTCTATCATACAGTTACATTCACAAATTTTAAAGCTGAAACACACCTTTTTGTAATATGGAACTTTACACTTCCGCTTTCTAATCAATCTACCTCTGTTAAATTAGAACATTAAAATTATTACAATAATGGACCAAGTAGCATCGGCTACGTTCTCGTTGATATTGAAAAGGATACAACATTCACTATGCTACTGTATTACACAACAACCCATTCAAGGTTACATGAAACAGTATTCATACATTTCAGTTATAAAATTTTCACACAGCAAATTTAAATACTCCATCTAGGGAATAATGTAAAAATACAAATTACCACTGGGTCATCACACGTTTAATAATGACGAAGTCCTATTTCTTTTGCTACATCGTTACTCGCAAAAAAGGCCTCTCCAAATTTAACAGTAATAAAATGGTAAAATACCTACGAAAAGAGGCTGCAGTAGCAAATTGTGCGTGATTTACATACCGATAAGCTTTTAAACCATAACGAACGCCTCCTTGCCACAAAACAGGAACGGATATTGATCGATCATGGTTTGTACAATATCCTCGAGGTACGGTCGCATCTGTTCGAATCTCCCCATGTCACTGAATTCGATCGGCAGCAATGTAGGCCACCAACAAATTGCCAAATTCTTGCTATCCATACTATTCAATTTAGAATTCTCAGTGACCTTGACAAAATGTTGAAATATAAACTTTAAAACTTGGAAATTGACCGCGGGCAATTTGTCCAACATGCTTCTTAGAGCCAACAGTCGACAGCTACGGTCGGTTTTGACTTCCATGTTTCCGGTGGTCGTGACCATCGGTTTAATTCTAGTTCCGGCGATTTCTTCCATTTCTGACATCACGTCAGGATCGAAGATTGGAGGTAACCGCTTAGAAACGAAATCTTTAAGAGCGGTCGCGACGGCGTTCACAGGAATATCCAGTTCGTGAATGTCGACGTTCGGATCCTCCTCGAATTTATGGAATAATAAATCGACGTGTGCCCTATTGCCGGGAACCCTATAAATACCTTCGGAATCCAATCCTTCCGTTTCTATAAACCTCACGCACTTCTCCATGAACAGCGGAACGTAATTCTTATCAGACTGGATGTAATCGGCTAGCTTCGAGGGCGCCCCGCTGGAAGGCATCGATTTCTGTTTGATTTTCTGTTGTTTCTTCTTGTCCCTCTCCTCGGCCAGCTTCCTCAATTTCTCCTCTTTCAGTCTGCGTTTTTCTAACTTCGAATCGTCCTTCGCCTTCTGTTTTTCCCTCTTTCGAAGGATCTTCTCGACGTCGGATTCCTTCATCTTCGGTAGCACACCGAACATGGGAGAATTGTTATCCCTGGGCGATGAAACGTCCAGACTGGACTCGTCGTCGTGCATCAAACCCTGGCCCGGGTACAGATCCAGCGAATTCAGCTGGATATTGAAGTGGTGCGAATTCGGAAGATCGGGAATCCTCTTCTTCAGACTCAGCGAACGTTTCTGGGAGAACTTGAGACGGATGTCGGCGGCAGTTGTCGGAGGGAATGGTTCGGCTTCGCTGATATCCGAAGAGTCCGAATTGGACTCCGTCGCGATGTTGGCCTTGTCCGCGTCGGCGTCCAATGCGGCGGCGTGCACGGAGGGCAGCGTGAAAGCGCCGAGTTGCGGCACGCGCGGCGGCTGCACGGGAATGGCGGTCCTTTTCTTCCTCTGCCTCTTGTGGGTGCCCCCTTTGCGACTGACTTTCGAGTATATCTCGCTGGCGCGCTGCCTCCTCTCCAGGCTGCTCCACTCGCTGTCCGTGTCCGAGTAAGACGGCTGGCCTTTTTCGCGCCTCTGCCGTAGCTTGGACTTGCCGCTGAGCGCGTCGTGTACCAGCGTGTACATGTATTCCGGGTCCTGGCCCGGGTACATGTTGTGGACCATGTCCTTCACTTGGGCGTACTCGCATCCCAGATCGACCGCCTCCGGGGTTGCCAGCGGGGCGTTGCCGAAATTGGGATTTATGTCCACTCCGCCTACGTTCATCCTCGCTATGGCCTCGGTGACGGCGGAATAGTTCTTCATGTTCAGTTTTCCGGGTTGTTTCAGTGTCTGCGAGATCCCCTTCGATCGCGACTTAGTGACAGGCGCGTGCCGCCTGCCCGTAGTGAACGCGTGTTGCTGATAATTGTTCCAAGCGCTGCCCGGAATAGACATCGGCGGATCGCCGTAAGTCACATCGTCCAGGCTAGTTTGGGAGGTGGACAAGAGAGATTTCTTGGAATGCCTGGAGTTTAGAAGGTTATCTGGCGGCGCGGGTTCTGGCGGGGTGGCCGGTGGCGGATAGACGTGGAAACCGGAATGCACGTGGCGCTTCTTGTCGCTGCCCTCGCTCCCGTACATGTATATGCTGGAAAATTTATCGCTGTGGTCGCTAGAACTGAGCCTCTCGTCGGGCCCGCTCAACTCAAAGTTCTCGCTCTCGCTGCCGTCGTTCAGTTTGAGATAGTAGCTCTCGTGCCTCGGAGGCGGCATGGGGTGGCCGTGCCTTTGGCTCCTCGACCTCTCCAAAGTACCCTCGCCGCTATCCAAACCTGACGGTTCCTCCATGTGGAACGCCTGTTCTATTTCGGGCTTCTTCTCCCAAACCTCCTTGAAAAACGGAGTGAAAAACGCCGTCTTATGCTGCATAGAGGCAGTGGACGTCATGAAATGTGCATGCAGCCGATCGGCAGTAGAATTCCCTCGGTTATTAATATCTGGCTCAGATCATCGTTGAAGAATGCGGTCGCGCCTCCACTATCAGTCACGGCCAATATTTGAATAGGCAGATTTGGAATGTTCATAGAGAACGCGTTCAACGTCGCCAACGAGGCTTTTCTCTTGGTGGAATAAACCAAAATGAAACCATGAACTAGTTCATCTCTGAAGGCATTTGCTCCATGGAATGAGGATACAATCACCTCCACCTTCCTTTTGGAATCCCCCAAAAATGTTTCCAAAATTATACTGTGAGCGGACGAGAGGAAACAAAACTGGTGAGAGAGGAGTGGAGCTAATACGTTTTCTACAGAGTACGGATCACCGCAAAACATACACATAATTATTCTAATATCAGGCTCGATGCATTCAATAACGGACTGATTTATATTTAAAAAAACCGGCCCTGTGATGAATGCTCTGCACTAACTGATGCAAAGCGTCGGAAACCAGCTGATCTTCCGTCACCTGATCCAAACAGACGTCCATGAAAGGACACTGCAAGCTGTCGGCCAAATTTTGTCCATCTTCTTTCAATCTCAACACTTCCTTTTCATCGATAGCAGAGTCATGTAAGAACATCAATACAATAGGCAGACCTTGAAACGGTAATTTGTCGTCTTGCTCCAGATTCGACAACAATTTCTTTTCTAGACTTTCTCTAATGTATTCGAACGACTCCGCATTAGAATATACGCAAAAACTGCCGTGCGGTACGAAGTCCGACGTCCTAAAAGAATTATGGGGTAAACTAACGTCTCCATTTATAATTCTATAATCTAAACTGTAAAACTGGCATTCTATTTCGTATTCGTCGTCGTCGCATTGTGCTCTAATTTTTGCGGCCAGGTTCTCAGCCAAATTATTCAAACCCAGAATAAGTAGATTAAGTTGATTATTGTCCGAACTCATCAGCCATTGATTACTGTGGTTCCAGGAGGTGGGCCTGTGGGCTTTGGTGGCTAAAATACGTTCTATTAACGCGTCCTGACAGTTGGGGAATGCAGGACAATGCTCTCTAATCGGATAATGTATGAATCCCAAGTGTTGGAACAGCGTGAGTTTCCGATCCTGGTCGAGTCTGTCCAATATTTTGTATCTAAAATCATCCTGCAGAACGTCCGTAATCTCTTTAATGTCATCTTGGGTAATGGTACCCGTCGGAGCGATACTTTTAAAGTGATAAAAAAGGTCGGCGTGTTCTAAAAGTAACTCTTGAAAGTTATGTTTGGCGTTTTCGATTAGTTCTCTTTGATGCGCATCGTATATCTGCTGGCAATCGTGTTCCGAGAGAGCTTCGAAACATTCCCTACCCATGAACAGAACTCTCACTCCGGACAAATGTTTCCCAGGCGTTACGTAACCAGTGTCTTCGAGTAACTGTTTAAACTGCTTTTTCCACTCTAGGCGCTTCTGCTCCTGCTGCAAAACGTTAATGTGATTTTTAAACACGGTCTCAGCTTCGCTTGTATCCAGTACGTCGAATGGTATTCGCGTTTCTTCGTTATCTTCCCCCAAGCACTCGGACCAAGGCAAATCCTCTGGGCGTTCGAAAAAATACTGAGAAAAGTTTGGATGGGATTTCAGATATTGTTGAATGGATGTCCAATCGGTGTCCGTCAGGGTATTGAAACCGGGAACTAACTCGTGCAGGACGTCGGGAAGCATATCCATGTAATGAGCCACTTGCTTCGCGAGCTGCTCATCTTTCAACTTTTTGATGTGCCTCCTGAACAGCCTCTGCGTCCCATCGAGGCCGAACAGCTGGACAAAGTGTATCCATTCTTTGTGCGAATTCAGTTTTTTTAACGGTTTGTGACCACATGGCGTGGCAATCGGTCACGTGTACCCTTATCAGTCTCATAAATGCATCACTTGCTGCGTCCATTATCTCTTTCCTCACTAGAGCAGCCTCTGTATACGATAATACTTTAGACCTAACTTTGGTTTTATCGATCATCTGGGCTAGTAGCATAAAACCTATATCGATATTGACATTGTCATGAGCCGAGGATTCAACCATTGGAATGCTGTTTTTGAACTCGTTCCTTTGAATTAGTTTATGCGCCTCCCGGACGTAGCCTTCGTTCGCCTCGTCGTTTTTGGTGGTCACATATACAATAGGCTTCTTCGTTTTTATTAGGTTGTTCAATATGGCCGAAACGAACTCCACCTGTTTCTCTATACTCCTGCTCGGCACGACGCTGACGTCGAAAACGCATAGGAAACCGTCGACGTTCAGCTTGCCGTCGGGTAGCACTTTCTGTTCGTACTCCTTTTCTATGCCTAACTGGTTCTTGCATATGTACATGAGTTTCTCGGCGGAAGTTAGTTTCGTCGCGGCGCATCTTTTGACGTACGGCTCCATTTTGCCCCCCCTTGAACGGCTGGAACGAAGCGTCGTCGATGAATTCCGTCTGCTCGATCAGACTGAACTGGTAGTCGACACCCTCCTCCGACGTTTTAATTATCTCGCCCCAGTACAAGAAGTGATCGTTATTCACCACCCGCCCGCTGAAGTCCGTCTGACTCAAAACCGAGATGTGATCGACGTTATAGTCTTCGGCGTGGGGGCGCATGAAGCGATTGCAAAAACAGGACTTCCCTACACCCGCGTGACCCTTGTCCTTCTCGACTCCCGAGAGACCTACCACCGCCACGTTGATGCTTCGGATCGTGTCGCCCTTCCTGGCCATCGTAGTAACCGGATCAGAACTGGAAGAATGAAAAATATATCAGTCCTTTTGACACTAAAATACGGTAAAACCGATAATATACAGTAGGTATGTCCCAGACGTCCCGGAACGGTTGGATAGCTCTCCAAGGATTTTCGAGCGAAATGTTTCAGGAAAAAGTTCCAGGGATCAAAGTAAGATGACCGTCGTCTCGACTCCTGGGACAAATTTAGGTTATTTCAAGGTCAACTCAAAAATGTTGACCCCGGGATGGAAATAACGGAACATTATACGCCTGGATACAGGTACAGTACAGTACACATTAGACTAGTAAACACAAAAAAATCCACAAAGCGCAAACGTCAAAAAGAGACCTGAAGACCTGTCCAGCGAAGTCCGAATTACACAGCACAAACCCTAACTATACAAACAATGTGGCAGCCTAACACATAACTATGGACAAAATGCTAATTTGGAGTGCAAAAGTCGAAAAACGAAATATAGATAGATCTTTGCTACTATTTTTAATGTCAATATAAATGTCCAAAGGAGCTGAAACTACATTTTCACTTTTGAAATTGATTATTTTAAATCAAGGCAAACGATGGAAACTGTTAGGTTGAGCCGAGGGTTGAGCATATTGTCAAAATAGGGCATGATTTTTTTTGCTTCCTATCTAACATTTAAAAGCTTAATATGAGATTCAATTTGTGATGACTGTATCCAGATGACAGAAAAATATAATATTCAAGACATATTTTTCTGAAATTTTAAAATATTTATTTCAAGAGGGTTTGTGTAAATTAATTTTGTTTTTTTTTAATGAAATAAGAAATTCGCATGTATTCACGTTAATTTTCACACAAATATTAAGAATGAGGTGTATAGTTTTTGTTTTTATCAAATATGAGTGCAGCCAAATGCAGCTGAAAAAAGTTCTTTATTTTTTTCTGGAACAGTTCGCTGCAGAGAATAATTGCTATAAACTAAAAATGGCGGTGAAAATTTGTTTCACAAAATAACCAAACAAATAAGTTTCGGAAACAGAACGTTATAGATTTTCGAAGATGATGACGTGGAAGAAGAAATGAAAACTTTCAGTTCAGCCGCTCAGTTCAGAACAGTCTACGTAAGATTCAGAATATTAAAGTTGTAAATCAGCGACTTTAAATTGACAATTTTTTGGGAGCAAATCGCGTTTTTTCATATATTTACATATATGTATATCTTGCAATTTAATTATGTTTCTTTTGAACTGAATTAAATATAAAAATAATGTAAATAACGTAAATATAAAAAAAATCTAAAGGAGATGCAAATTTTGTCTAAATTATATTAACCTAACTGAAACTATTTCGGTAATTTTAAACAACTTTAATACCCTGCTTTATACGTATTTGATACATATAGAACACATATAATACAAAATTATTTATCATTTTGCATTCCTAAATAGCCAGTTTGCCCCACTGTGCAACGGGACGCCACGATAAGCGGTGTGAACATCTTCTCTTCTTTAAACATTCGTTACGGCATGCAAGTAGGATAAACTAGCGCATTGTCTAAATACTATTTTTTTTTTTTAATTTCTTATATCGATATTATGGATTATATAGGGGGTGACTGATCGAAATCATTCATTAAAAGTATTAGGGTTTGTAAAATGAAAATTTGGAGCTAACACTTAGGCCTATGGTGAACTTTATGAAAATATTTTCAAGATGGCTACACTTCCGGCTATACTGGAAGTCGCCATCAACTTTCCCCAAATTTTACTTTACATGTTGATGTAGAATCAAATTTTGTATCGATATGCGTTAGCATTACCTATACCTACATAATAATATGTATATTTAATAGTTTTTCAGTTATTTACCGTTTTTTTTTTAATGTACTTGCAACTTCTAATAAATCATTTGATTTTTCAATAGCATGCCATGGAAATGATTGTGCTAATGTTAGTGTTACTTTTTTTAAGCAATAGTATAATAATTTTTTTAAGCAATAATTTGTGTCATCTTCGAGTTATACAGGGTGTCCAATAATTATGTGATTCTACATGTGATTTTAAAGGGGTGTTCCATATAAACTTCTTCGATCACAGCCCTCTCTGCAAGTTATTCGCGCATACAAGGCGAGCAAAAATGTATTTTTAATTTTTCATCCCAATAACAAAATATCGTAAGAATTTGAGATTTCATAATCTCAAATAAATTGAATTACACATACAGCTCTGTGCATAAAAATAGCACTGACTGTATTTTACATTAAACACATGAAATATAAAAGGCAAGCCTTAGTTGCATCTGTTTAGTTTTTCATTACAAAAGGGTAATGATATAACAAAACATTATATATGACATATTGTTCCATATAAACTAAAAATAAATGTAGCACATTCAGTTAACTTATATTATCTCAAGTTTTTACTGTGCAAAAAAAATAGCACCGCTCGTGAAACATACAAATTACTGTACAAGGAATCAAATAAAATTAAAAAGTTACTGTAACATATTAATACTTTGTTGTATAACCTTTGTTTTTCAAAACAGCAGCACAACGCCGTGGCATAGAGTCAACCAGCGCTTGACAAGGCTGTAATGGAATAGCCTCCCACGCTGATTGCACAACATACCATAATTCTGCTGTATTCTTCGGGTTTGCTTTAAAAACAGCTTTTTTTAACATCTGCCCAAAGATTTTCAATTGAGTTCAGGTCTGGTGACTGAGCGGGCCATTCCATAACCTGAACTCGATTTTGTGCAAAAAAGCCTTTTGCTAGTCTGCTGATATGTTTTGGATCATTGTCCTGCTGTAAGACCCATCTGAGCGGCATATTCCAGTCCACATAGGGCAACATTACTTCTCTCATTATATCAACGTAGACCAATGCAGTTATCGTAGGCTTGATCCAAAATATTGGCCCAGTACCATGATACGAGAACGAACCCCATACATTAATTTTTGCTCCGCCATGTTTAACGGTCTTGACTGTATACTGGGGTTTAAGTTCATCTCTTGTTGGTCTGCGGACAAATGTTCTACAGCCTGGAGTCCCAAATAACTCAATTTTCGACTCATCGGTCCAGAGGATATTTGTCCATTGTGCGAGAGGCCAGTTTAAATGTTCCCGAGAGAATTTGATTCTGTCACGAAGATGTTTCTTCTTGGGTAACGGTACTTTCCTAGGAGTTCTGGCCATCCAGTTTTTCTCTATGAGCCTTCTTCTTATTGTAGATGTGTCTACACTGAGATTTAATTCCTTTTTAATTTGAGTTGACGTTATAAAAGGATTTTTTTTATTAGTCTTAGGATGCTTCTTTCATCAGTTAAAGATAGTTTTTTCTTTCGGCCTCTTTTTTCTTCTTTTTCTTTAAATTTCTTGGCAATACTGATCATTTTATTAGAACATCCGACCACTTCCCTAATAAATTTGTATGTTTTCCCTTTAGCCAATAATTTGTTTATGAACAAACGTTCTTCTTTCGTGCAGTGTTTTCCACGACCCATTTAATATTTAAATTAAATTAAAATTCAATTCAGATATTAACTATAGGCTTATATTAGTTTACCTTTGACTGCATTGTTCTATGCTGAAAGATGTTTAGATGTTACGGCGTCGAACTGCTATAATAGACTGAATTGGTGCTATTATTTTACACAGGTCAATATTGATTTTATTTATTGAAACAGGGATTTCCCCTACCGAAAGGAGAATTTTCCGGACTTCATTAGTTTCAGAAACTCATTTGATCGCAAACAAATATCTTGATAACATTTTTGAATGCCTTACTTATTTTACCTCCTATTTATATAATTTTAATACTCTAGCTATTATCTGACTATTCCTATACAATTGTCTATTGTCTGAAAGGAAAATAAACATTTATTTATTTATTTCCTAACTTACATTGGACAAATGTCAAATACTTTGTAAAGTGCAATTAAAAGACACATTAAAGTGACATATGCCTACCATGCGTTTTTACGGATTTGTATTCACAGCTTAAATAGGACAATAAAACGAATTTAACCATTTCATATTCGAAAAAAATAGAGAGGTAAAAAAAATAATATATAAAAAAACTTGCTACATCGTGCATATTTTTGTAGTGTAGGAAAAAAATTAATCCACAGAAATGAATAGGAGTTGCTTGCTTCAACCCCATGCGGATGCAGAGGGAAAATAAAATTATTACCCCAAGATGCTCTCCTGTGAGTAAAATATACACCACATCTCAAATTGTTACGTTATTTCGTTTTGGCTCGCCCTGTATGTGAGCGCGAAAGGAATAGAGGCTTGCAAATTTTCAAATTTGATACGTAACATAAACACAGTTCAAAATAATCGACTTTTGTGCATTTTAGGACACATTTTTATAGGAAAGTCTTATTTTGATCACAAAAATATATCCTTTAAAGCTTTGTAGTAAATTTGGAACACCTTGTATACAAAATGCTTTAGTTTAATTAAACATTTTACTATACAACAGCTTCCACATAATCCAGAATTAGTCTTTTGATCAATACAAGTCCCAAGTAAAATTAAAAGCACGAAGCAAAAGGAGGACGATTAAAAAAGACCTGATTAACTTTTACCCTAAAACAGTTAAGGTTCAAGCTGACAAGTATCGCGTATAAACTCTTGAATATTCATGTTTCTACAAAAATATATGATGATAAGACACGAACCCGACTGAATGAAGACTTCGTACGTCGAAAAAAATTAGTAAAACCACAATACAAAAAACAAACCTAACTAAATAACTTAAATATATGACAAACGAATCCTTGTGCCACTGAAAACAAAATAAAAAATAAAAATATTAAAGCCATAATCTTCGACGTCACATGTAGGCACATTCTTAAAATTCATAATAGGTATCGTGTAAATATTTTGATTTGTATTTGACATTTTTAAGACACCACTCAGGTATGGTAACTTTAACAATACTGCTCACTGCTCATCACAACAAAAAACAAAGGATGTTTTTTCTTTCATATTTCAGCCACCGTATTTGTCTGATGACAAGTCTATGTAAGTCTGTGTTTTCAGAGACCCCACAAGACACAAAACGTTTAGTATATGTTTTCTTCCCGTTAAGACGTACGTAAGTATATGTCCCCCTTCTTTATTTCGGTTAATATTTGAGATAAAGTTGTGGGAAAAAACGAGGGGATATGTATGGATTGCATATTGAAGTTTGTTACGTTGTCATAATTTAAAATACAACCAAATTTGTAGAAGTCAAATATAACAAATATATAATCACTAGCTCTTCGTTTTATTGCGCAACACTGTACAATAAAGACTTACACGTCCTACAATGTTTAATAAAAATAATCAACTCCCATTTCCCCTCGTTTTTCCTGTATCTTTATGTCAAATATTAATCAAAATAAAGGTTTTCTGAAGGAATCGCCCTATTCATACCGACAGCATCATTTCATCTTAATAAATGCTGAAACTGAGTGAAATACTGAGTGAACTGTTTTTTTTTATTTGAATTTTCTATTTGTTTACTTAAATGTTTGGGGTTTTGACGGGTTTGTATTTGTATTGATTTAAATCGTTGCAACTCTGTCACAAATACTTTCATTTTCCTAGAAATTATGTTTGTATATCAGTATAGCATAAGCAAATCTGTATAACGTTAGTAAATTAAGTAATCCTTTGTTTATTTACTACTCGTATTACAAAATACAATATAAGTTTGCTTCCTAAGACCTTCAAAAACTAGTACGGTAATACCTTCCTTATGAAACAATAATTGAAATAGAACACAAAATGGGTTTTTAAAAAACATTAGATTAATGTCGCGGTTAATGTATTTCAATGCCTTGATATGCAAAAATAAAAAAAAAAAACTTTTTTTTATTAAGTATTTCATAGTGTCCACAATAAAACGCGAAAAACTCAGAAATTTACTGCCAGTGCCTTACGTCATTTTTAAACTCCCCTTACTTAAAAAAACGTGTAATAACGTAAGTGACTTGGAATAACGGACATATTATGTATATAACAACATAAAAATGCCACATATGTATTACAGATTATAAAATATTCAACCAAAGAATATACAGTAAAATTGTAGCCATCAGACATTGCATCACAATCATATTTATGTCGGGCTTAATGGTTTACCAGTATTGTCAAAAAAATTAATTAAACAATTTCAAAATGGTTGTTTACCTAAGGAGACATTGAGAAATGTAATAGAAAAACTTGTTTTAACGTGATTTTCGGTGATATTATTTATTTATCACAAATGCAGCGAAATAAATTACAACAATTAAAGAACAACAAAAATTATAATAAACCTAAGTCTATTATGTGAAAAATTGTCGACACGATAAGTGATAAACTAAAAACGGACTCTAAAGTCCTGGCAATAAATCCTGATCAATAAATTTTGTGCTCAACCATTTTATAAGATGATAATTGCAACAAATAAGTTCAAATCAAATGAATCATAATATGTAAATTGGATCAGAGAGCAAGTAATGTGATTAAAAAAATCTTGAACAGAGAATCTTCGACGAAAATACAGTCACATTTGCAGTTTCATCCTACAATGTCAATATGAAATAAAATTTTAAAAAATGTGCAAATAAAACCTCAGTATTTCCTTATTTAAAAACAATTGTTCGATCATTGTGGAATTTTAGTTTACAAGTGCTAAAGTTAATATCTCGCAAAAAAAAGTAAAATAGTCTTACCTAGTTGATCCACTAATAATTTTATATTTTTGTATTCTCGAGCATTATGTGATTTAAACTATGTAACTTGAACCAGTGCTAATGACAAAGCTTATAACTCAAAACAAGCAAATCTGTAATTTTTACCAGAATGTTTAAAACAATTTCTTAACAGAAAACGTGAAAGACAAGCATAAAACAATATTGCAAACTGTTTACCACTACAAAAGTATTCAGTTTTATTAACAAATAATTTGCTTCAATTATTCTCTATAAATATCTAATTTTTTTCATATTCCCTAGCTGGGCTCGAATCCTTACTTCATCTGTTAAAATTTGTTATAAAAAAAATTGATTGAAAATTCTGAAGTAGGTATTCAGGAAATTAAAATATTTTGTATTTTCAATATTTCTATAGATACATATTGCATATAATATTATCATTTATTTGTAAGCTTACTGTAAGATACAAAAATTTGTGCATCTAAGCCATTTACTACAAAATGTAGCCTTCTTTGTAGGGTTTAAATCTGAATTTGTGTGATTTAAAATTTAAATAATCTTTTGCTCATTCATAATATAATAAATACAATGGTAGATAAAATAGTAATAGGTCATAAAAGGTTTATACCCTGCAATTGTTTAATAACAGTAAACCTCAAATTACCGGCTGCTTTTTGAAATCCCATTCTGAAAGTCTACCAAACAACCATTACCACGATAATCACATAGGACAAATTTATGGAACGTATCCTTGAAAACCTACCACATATTTAACAGCGTATTTCCTAATGCTCTAATTGTAGACTATGTATGAAACAGAAAAGTTGTAAAACCCTGATTCTCGTATATCTGCTAGGTCCACATTGCCCATCGGATTCACTCAAAATCATTAGAAGAAAATAATATGTTGCGGGTAACATACAGACCAAAAATTATGGAAATCATTCACTATATTTTTAATTGGTGACCATAAATTCTCATAAAAGAGATGGTATTAACTTATTTTTCCTTGTTTAGATCTGGATTGCATAGCGAACACCAAGATTTATAAAATCTAGGTGATAGGGAAGGAATGTTTAGCTGTATATTACCTAAGGTTTAAATGTCAACATATACAAAATACCTTAAAACGTAAATGTATACCTATACAAGGATTCTATTACAGCACACTTAAATATGTAACAAAAATTTAGTTTTTCTTTGATGGAATGGTTACACATTAGGTATCTATGAAAACAGAACTATTGAAAGAAAATACCTCATTAATAATTTATCATTGGTATCAATATCCAGATATCACCCAGACATCATGAAGTGAAAATTTTATATGTACTTAATATACGTTTAAAACTTATACACGTCAACATTATGAAATTTATTTATGATGCAAAATACATAGGTATGTATATATGTATGTAGTTACATGCAGTGCCAAAAAAAAAACTAGTTTTAATGGCTTTAATTGGAGGAACCAGAGGACCGATGCAAACATAAAAATGGGGTACTCACTTTTCACTTTTCTACTGGTTAATATAAGATGTTAAGACATGAAATAGCATCTTTACACTACCGAACATCAGCTTCCACAAATAGTCAGTTTAAGTGAAAAATTGTTTTTCATATTTTTACGAAACATAATTGAAATATAAAACTATTGACACTATACAAATGGGATCGATTGAAAATGTTTCTAGATAAATATTTCACTCCGTACTTAAATAGTTCTGTAATATGGGTGTAACAAACTCGTACACTCAATTAAATCACAAAAATTGTCGACCACCCACCGCCTTAACGAGAAGCCATTATGATCGTACGGTATTCTCATTTGCTCCAACTGTTTCGAGAACAGGGATTTTGATTGGAAATCTGGGGACTTTGGAAAGAGAGCATAGATTGGTAACTTTAAGCTTTCACCGCGTCGTCTGTGTACCACAGAATAATAATAATCTGTTCTGATTATTATTCCGTGGTTCAAGGTTTGTTCGATATTGGGTGCTTTCCATTTGCACGACTCCCAGCGACTCCTGTGTCGACTCGTGTCAACTAGTGTTGACTCTCATTAAATGGAACGCTCGCTAGGCTAGTAGTTTCGTGCAAAAGTGGTTGAAAGTAGATACAAATAATTACATTTGTCACCTACCTTCATTTTCTTCACTCAGATTTCGCATTGACTCTCCACAATATTTTCTGCTTTGCCACGTTCGTTTAGATTTTCACTTCTTTTACACTCACACTCAGCGTGAACTCAGCTGTCTAGCGGAGTCTGTTTGAGGTGACTTGTGTCGTCGACTCACGGAGACACAAATCAAATGGAAAGCACTTTCGGAGACACGAGTCGACTCGTGTCGACTTGTGTCGGTAAATGGAGAGCACCCATTAAATTCATTTTTAAAAACATATCTTTCTCTTTTGACCTTGCAACAGGAAACCGAGCTTTACTGCGCATGTCAGTAAATTAAACTGGGGACGTACGTTCGATATCAAGGATTTAACGATTTTCTAGCATGCGTATTTATTAACCTTCAATCACCAGCTCCCAAAAGAGAGGGAAAGTTCCAACCGAAAATAATACACCCTATAATCTCGGGTTTCGACGTTCTACTTCCGAACTTCAACTTTCTATTCTCGTTATACTAATAGTTTCGATTTATCTCTGTTTCATTCCAGTGATTCAAATAACGTGTTATTTTTGGTAACGCATTATCGCGGTAACAGCTAGTCTCTAGTAAAAGGTTATTTTCAACGGTGAAGTGATATCGACCATATCACTAATAATAATCTCTTCTTCAGTATAGATTATTCTGTGAACACGCTACATCTTTGAGGTTAGCAGTTAGCACACACAGTGATAGGTTATGAATTGAGGTTGAAGCACCGATTTATAATACATCTCGGTGGGTTGAAGGTTTTAAAATGTTTTGGGGTTAACACTTAGCACCTTGTATGATATTGTTTTCATTTGGTCGTGCGTTGTGCGTGTGCTCCTGTTTGTGGTTGAAACCACAGTAATCAACAAATATACATTAAAATGTGTGACTCTGGAATATGTAAAATAAAAGCAGAGTAAGGGATTACCAATATTTTATAAAATACAGTAGCATTTTTACTCAATTTTTAGGTACATACTAGCAGAACAGAAAAGAGAAGTTGATCTAGATCATGTGTCTGATAAAGATAAGAATGTTTTGAAACCAGATTTAAACGAAGCAGATGTATGCTTAGACGACGACGATAATCACCCACCACTAAAGAAACAGAAGTTTTCAAAGAAAAAGCTGAAAGGCCAAAATAAATCTAGAGGCCCCACGTTTCGTATAAATAAGGAATCTGAGCTATGTAGTTCTTTAATAATGAGAGGAGACACTAATGAAACCCCAGCTTGTCATAAAGTTAATTGCCCTTTCTTACACGATATCCAGAAATACTTAGAAATTAAACCGAAAGATATAGGTGACACTTGTTATAACTATCAAATTTCTGGTACATGTAGCAGAGGTTTAACTTGCAGGTTCGGGTTTGAACATATTACATCAGATGGGAAAAATAAAATAAATGAAAAACAGAGGCAAAAATTCGAAACTGAAGGCTCTCATACAAAGAATCAGTTACGACATGATATTCAAATAGCTCTTAGAAAAAGAAATTATAATTTCGAACTATCTGCTTTAATTAAATATTATAATACGTCAAAAGCAAAAAAGGTTGGTTACATTTATAAATAATGAAAATTTTTATTGTTCAACTTGAATAGAATATTTAAAAGGGCCCTTCTTTAAGTAATAATATATGTTTTGGTTAGAATTATTTTGTGCAAATTTATACAATTATTTATTTTCCAATTCTCCAGTAATTATCAGTCTTTTACAACACAAAAAAAAAAAAATTGAGTTGCATAGTTAAAAGTATTTTCTAGTCTAAATTTCTGCCTGCAACCTGTCTCAACCTTTGTGTGGTATATACTAATGAGAACTTTTAAATGAATGCAAGCTTCACTATCATTTTCTGTTGTACTGAACTTTATTAATCAGCCGTCTACTTATATTATCTACAATTAAATGAAAGTTGGATTTTAGGATGTAATTATTTTATGTGATACCCAGCCATTTTCAAGTTAATAAATTTGTATATCTTCAAATTTATGTCTAACCATTAGGTATTTATAATTCAATGACAATTATAGAATGAAGAAAGTGACCCTAAAGATGCTGAAGAAAAAAAGCGAGAACAAATTAATTGGCGCAATCACCGATGAAGATATTATAAAGTTGCGGCAAAGAGAGAAAAAAACAATTGACTGGACCGACAAACTCTTTCTAAGTCCCCTAACAACAGTTGGTAATTTACCTTTTAGAAGAATATGCAAGGAATTTGGAGCCGACGTTACTTGCGGAGAAATGGCAATGTGTTCCTCTTTACTGCAAGGAGCCCCACAGGAATGGGCTCTCGTAAAACGGCATAGTTCTGAGGATATATTCGGTGTGCAACTTTGCGCTAATAATCCTTATTTATTCACTAAATGTGGTGAACTTTTACAAAACGAGACAGATATAGACTTTATTGACATAAATTTAGGCTGTCCCCTAGAGTTGGTATACAAACAAGGGGGAGGATGTGGCTTACTTCGCAGACAGAACGTTCTTGAATCGTGTGTTCGCAATTTAAGTAACATCTTGACGATACCATTAACCGTTAAATGTAGAACCGGAATTTATAACAATGATAACATAGCACATGTTTTCGTAAGTATTCTACAAAAAAAATATCATTAGATAGGTCAAGTGTTTGTTATAATGTTGTTAATTTCTATAGGCTCCTAAATTTAGAGACTGGGGTGCTAGTCTATTAACCATTCATGGCAGATCAAGAGAACAACGTTACACCAAATCTGCAGACTGGCAGTATATTAGAACTGTAGCACAAGCAGCTGCACCCCTACCTGTTTTAGGTAACGGGGACATTCTTAGTTATGCCGACTACAAGTTAGCAAGAGAAACTGTTCCTGAATTAGCTGGAGTTATGATAGGAAGAGGTGCACTTATTAAACCTTGGATATATACAGAAATAAAGGAACAGAAACTCTGGGACATATCGAGTTCAGAAAGATTCGATATTCTTAAGAAATACGCTAATTATGGATTAGAGCACTGGGGCTCAGATAACAAAGGTGTTGAGAATACAAGAAGGTTCTTATTAGAATGGTTGTCGTTTTTGTATAGATACATTCCTGTAGAATTACTAGAATGTCCACCACAAAAAATCAATGAGAGGCCCCCTTATTTCAGAGGACGTAATGATCTGGAAACACTGATGGCATCTCCTTCTGCATCAGACTGGATAAAAATAAGTGAAATGCTTTTAGGACCTGTGCCTGATAACTTCCATTTTTTGCCGAAGCATAAGGCGAATTCTTATAGATAAGAATTTGAATAAAACATGTTAACTAACAGGTGTTATATTATTATACAAAATATACTAAAAACCTAGAAATGAATGTTACGTATCATACTGCTTGAAAAATCCAATATACTTTAATGACAATTTCAGTACACGTTTGCTATAAAATTTCTTTGAAATTTTAAAATTTTCAGTTAAATAGACAATACAATAAACAAAACTTAAAAAAAGAACGTCTGTAATGGCAATAGTATTACCTAATAAATAGAAATCTCTTAGTTTAGGTTTTATCTATCTCTAGCACCTTTTTGATGCTGTAAATAATCTAAAAGATCGTTTAATCCGCTAAATTCAGTTCTTCCTTGGGGTGGATTATTTTTTGGTATTGGAGGTAATATTGATCCCATTTTATAACGGAATTCTTGTAGCTAAAATTTATAAGGAACATATATATACATATTAACATTCAAGAATTCAGTATACCTTGTCGACATAATCATTATTGGATGCACTTTTATATTACATAGATTTAAATTTTGTATACATTAAATGTAAAAATATTTTTGACTAATATTTTGTAACGAATTCCCTGCAGATTTTTAATTGTGATAACTGCGACTCACCTCTTAAAAGATTCCACACTTATACTCTGTACTTTAAAATGTGTTGCAAATAACGGTTATGTCGACAATCTGTTTCATACGTTGTTTGCTCCTGATAATTTCCATATCCCGTAGCATAAAATGCCGCATCCTGCAACTGCATATAGTGTACCCCAACCAAGTGCTCTTAAAGCTAAACTTGCGCCCGTTTCTGGCAATTCTTTTGTAGGTATCATACCTTTACCAAAATATACTGGATCTTGTTTTTTGGCAGATACAACCGTTACTCCAAACCCAATAATTGCGGATATACCAGAGACACCAGCCAGAAATAATCCAGCTGAAAATTGTCTTAATTAAATAGGTATTTACTGGTATAAAATATCAACATACCTTTAACCTTAAATTCTTTGGACATTTCTGTTCTCTCGGTAGGCTCTAAGGTTTCTATATTTCGATCCATTTTAATTAATTCCAAACCAGAGAGTTTAAATGCCTATATAAAGCACAAAAAGTTAATATTTGTTATGTATTTCATCTTTGTAGGAAAACAGTGCAATCATTCTAGAGATCTAACCTTTTATTGTTTTGTGCAACTGTATATAACATCACCAGATGATTCCCCTAGAATAGTCTCCTGGTATGCATTGGGAAGCTATGGCGGTTTTTCCGTGACGTAATCATACAAAATGGATAATATATGAAAGTAATTATCTTTTCAGTACGTATTTACTGAGCCCATCTGGCAAAATAGGAACCAAAATGAGAGACCATAAAGACAGGAGTAAAAATGTGTTTATAATGTACATACCTACTGCTTGTGTCGTTCAGAAACACCGACTGTCTTCACGTCCGGACCCTAGTCATTAGTGCCATTACTAATGACTCATTAGCTACACTGACTGCCGAGGAAGTGCGTGTAGTGTAGCACAGCTGTTGATCAATTTTTACCGTGTCTATATACTACAGCCGTATAAGTTTTCTATGCCTGTTCTAAGTTACCTAAGTTTCTATACCTGGGTTCGCAGAACAACAGCTTTCGCCAGCTATAGATGATTTTAACCAATTCAATTTAAATTTAAGACCTCAGATTGGTGATGGGGCCTGAAATTTAAATTTGATTGGTTAAAAATGTTAAAAACATTTCTAGCTGGCAACAGTTGTTCTGTGAATCCAAGGATATAATAATTATTTGGCGTACTTATTTGGTCGTACTGACCATGGAATGAGGTCGATATGGTCTCGCAAACTCAATCTTTTCCTGTTATACGCGATTCCCCTTTTGCTAAGTTCTGCCTCGGCTGTTGTTTTAAAAAGGTATTAATATCCAATATATTATATATCCAAAAATAGTTAATTGTTTCTTATCCTTTTTAATATCCTCACAGTCTTCTTACAAAAAGATGAAAAACCAAACATTTTTCATCGAATTTCACACATAGGAAAATTACCTCAAAATTGGTGACATGTGACATGCTGTGGTTGAATAGCAATTTCTTTTTTTTTTAAACAATTAAAGATATAACTTTTATAACCTTTTCAGAATTTTTGAGGACAGTTGTATATTCCATGGACATGAACACCACATTTTTTATAAAGGGTGAATAGAAAAAACTGAGCGATTAAAACCAAAACCTTAAAAATAAATAATTTTTTTAAGTATGACTGTTGTAAAATGTTATAAGTTGTTCAAATGGCATGCAGCTCAATGTGACAAAAAAAAATCAACAATGAACAACCTCAATTTGAACAGCCGTGGCACAAAAATATCGACCTAAGGAAGCGATTTTTCAACCAAGACACATTCATCTAAATTTGTTTTTGTCATGTCCAGTCAGGACCTGGTTTATAACCCCCTTTTGGCTTGATATTGCTTTTTGGGATACCCTGTATAAATTGACTGCAGATTTGATGTACGTTTAAATGTAAAAATCATTCTTTTTATAATTAATATGTAAGTATAATCATTGGGGCTAACAACAATTTTTCAACTCATTCCTATAGACAGGTGTATAGTAAAAAAACATTTATTACACTTTATTTATAATCATCTACACTTTCATTATGAAAAATTAATTATTAATTCGATCGGCTAAGAATTAATGATTTAGTAACATACTTCTATGCTCTAAATATGTGTCATAAAATTTTTATAGTCAAACTACATATCCCTCAGAATAGGTTTTTTAATGGGATATATCAATGTATCCCAGTGGCGGTTGGTGATATTTCAGTTAGCCATATCTTGAAAACAACGCATGGGACCCACTTCACTTTTTAGGTGATGACTATACACCTCTTACAGAAAGGATTTATAGTGAAAAAAACCGTCAGCAGAGTTTGCGAAAAAAATTTCAAAAAAACTGCAGAACACCCTGGGATCTCAGTAACGCTCTGTGGAATATTTGCAGTATATATTTTTTCATAATCTAGAAACAAATATAAAGAGAGGTTTTTCGATTTGTTACAAAATATTTTTTTTTCAAAAAGTTATGGCCATTTTAATTTTATAGGAACATCCTATAAAATTAAAATGGTCTTCCTCTTCCTTTTGCCGTAACTTCTTGCCTCCCATATCTTTCTAGTTGGTGTGTTATTGGGCAGCCTCATGAGATGTCCCCACCGCTCATGCTGCCTTTTTTCTATGTATTCTGTAATGGGTTGTATTTCTACCTCTCTCCTTATATCTTCATTTCTGTGTCTTTGCAGTCTATTCACACCCTTCACTTTTCTCAAATATTTCATCTCCATCGCCCCTATCCTCACTTTTTCTTTTTTATTTAATACCCAAGACTCGCATCGCATTTATAGGAACATTGTGTCCCAAAATTAAAATGGCCATAACTTTTTTGAAAAAAAAAAAAAATATTTTGTAACAATCGGAAAACCTCCCCTTATATTTGTTTCTAGATTATTAAAAAAAATATACTGCAAATATTCCCAGGGTGTTCTGCAGTTTTTTTGAAAATTTCTTCGCAAACTTTGCTGATGGTTTTTTCACTATAAATCCTTTCTGTGTATGTAAAGAGGTGTATGGTCATCACCTAAAAAGTGAAGTGGGTCTCATGCATAGTTTTCAAGATATAGCTAACTGAAATATCACCAACCGCCACTAATGTATCCGATACAATTTTGTCTTGTTGAAGACCTCTATTTTCTCTTTAATTGTACTACGTCATGTGCAGATAATTATAAAACAAACTGTAATTGTATTGTTTCATTCAAAATATTTTATTCGTTTTTCCGTAAATCAAAATCTAATTTAGTTCTATAGATTTTTCATTATAGAATACAACATAAAAATTAAATCAATGTTTAAAAGTAATATCACGTATATCTATTAATACTATCTTTATAATAGAAATATAAATTTTTCCAAGTATTTAAACAAAAAATATACTCTAGTTGTTCATTATTTTTCTCTCACATTTTGAGAAAAACAGCTAAAAATATTTTGTACTTAAAGTAAAATATGATAAAAATTCAAAATATATAAATGAAATGGTAAATTACAATAAATCTCAATTTATCAGTGCACTTTTAATGTATGCGAAACGTTTAAAATATTGTCACAGTTTTGATATATATATGAGCACATAGCAAAAATATAAATTTCAACATTATGTTACACTACTAATAATACTACCAGTTTTACATTCTGCAATATATATATAACAGCAAAAATGACAACAAGCTTACAGTTTCATAATTATAAGGGCTGTAGATGTATATAGTGTTTGGAAAACGTTAAGCAATGTAAAATACACTTAACAATGGATTTCATTTGTATAAAGTAGACCAAAGAATTGGAGAATATATATACAGCATGCAGCAAAATTATGAAACAAAAACAATAAAACTGTATTTTTTTTTTGTAACAGATAATTCAATTATCAAATTGATATCATAATTTTGACAGGCCACATTAGAAACATTTTGAACAAAATATATTTAAATATTCAGAAACAGATATTTTATTCTTCACTTATTCCTCACATATATAGATTTTTTTTCCAAAAATAATCTTCATGGAAAATATCTGATTTCAGTTCAGAATTTTTAAACAACTACTTTCCCCAAAGGTGACCTGACAGATGAGGACCGATAAAATGGCCCCTAGATCTGCAGATCTGTTCCCACTACAAAAAAAAAAAAAAAACTCATTTTATTGAATTTGTTCCATGATTTTGCCGCTGGCAGTACGTATGTATATAAAAACTAATATACAAAAATAAATTATTTTAAAACATAAAAAATATCCATAAGCACTTGTTTTAAAACCATATCACCTAATATTACACAACTTTCATAAGCCCGGCCTGGCTATTAGTTCCTAAACTAGAATCGTCTAGAGAATCCAAATCTAGAGCACTTTCTATCATAGTAGTGTCCTGTAAAAGACGAAGTCTACTCGCACTTAACAAACTGTTCTCTTTTTCTTGCAGCGTTAGGTCGTTGTCGAGTTTTAAATCGGGAAATTTTGTGTTTTCACTTATACTCGACAGAATGTGGTTTTCTCTTAATGTTACAGGATCTAAGTGGAGATCTTCTATATTGACAGCCGTTTCTTTGAGCTCGTGCTGTTTCTCAACAGCCGAATTTAAATTATCCGCATAACTATGCGATTTACCTAGTGGCACCTGATTAGATGTAACTATATTATTGTAGACAGGAGAATGGTTTAAACTAGGCTGTGATTTGTATTGCTGGGAGTCTTCTAAAGACCTCTGCAACTGTACGGCAGGGGCGATGGCTAAGGGCTGTTCGCTCGTAACTAAATGGGTTACGCTACCTGCATTACTCTCTGAAAATAACATTAAAAACTGATTGTAAAAGATTTTTAAATGAAAAGTACTTATAACTAACTGGTTATGAAGCGAGAATGATTCATTGTCATGCACCATCAAAAATCAGAGATCCGAATTTTGATCTTAGTAGATCTCATCAGTCTGATATATGTGACGGAAAATGACGAAAAAGGAGTACGACCAGGAGAGCTACGGTGTTATTACCTAGAAGGTATCGCCCTCTAGCGTGCGTAAATGATATGCCAGTTTGTCCAACAAAGTTGGCTCCTTCAACCACGGGTTACTACCTCTAGACCCATTTATGCACATTAGAGGGTAACACCTTCTAGGTAACAATATTGTAGCTCTCCTGGTGGTTGAAGGTGCAAACTTTGTTGGAGACACCGCAACACATCTAGTCGCATTTACGCACACTAGAGGGCGATAGGTACCTCCTAGGTAACAACACCGGAACTAAAATCGGTTGGCAAAATTTAAACATTTATATCCATTAGAAAAGTTAGTTACTAGCATTTGAAAAGGTCCTTTTTTTGGAATGGTAATATATTGAAGTAAAATTGAAGGCCTTAGGTAAAGTCAAATAGTTGTTATAAAATTTCATCAAATCAAGTTCGACTATATTATTTTTTATATTACAAAATAGGTACAAAAATGGAACCTTCATAACTTGTGACAAAGATTACAAAAAAATTCGAAAAAATGCCAAGAAAAAGTTATTTAATTTTTGTTTATTAGAAGAAAGAATTAATTAAAATTAACTATTAATAAGAAACAGTTTTAATGCAACGATTTTCAGAAAGTTGATTTTAATACACCACCTAGGAGAGATTATTACACATCATTTAATTTATTTAATTCCATCTCAAGGAAATGATTTATCTGCTGATAAAAATAATCTCGTGTAATGAATAGATTAAGATAATGTTAATTGATCGTATAAAAGCGTACACTGATAACATTTATGAAACATATATGATGAATAGTCAAGAAATTCATAGCAGTTATGGTTGGTGGAATTCAAAATTCTCGTATTTTCGTCAGGAAACATGGAAGACCATTTACGAAAACCGTTTTTCTAATTTTTTTTTGCGAATTTCAATTGGTTATTTTACTATTATAGCCTTATATTTCGGTGTAATAATCACTCCCAAAAATGTGAAATGAGTTCTAGGTTTTCTTTCGAAAATATGAGAATTGTTTCCCGTTAATATGGTTCTGTTAGGATCCATGATTTCTCGTAATTATAAGTTACAATAATGGCAGCATGTAATTTATTAACAACCTATATATTTAATATGTGTTAATTATTGTCCTTTTTATTGCTGCAAAATATCACAGTATGAGCCAAAATTCAGCAAACAAATATCTAAGAAGCTAAAAAGCTACATCAACACATGCAAGAACTAAAACTTACCGGAAACAACCATATCAGAAAACCTCCACCAATGTAACGCAAGAACAGGTAAACAAACGATAATGCAAACATTAATAAACAATTTAACATATCAAACTAAATATAGGAAAACGTAAAGTTTAGATGTCAACCACGTACATATTTAAAGATTAACAATTTTGTATAACTAGTAAATTAGCTATTTTCTAATAATATATATACAAGTAAATTTTAACGCTCTTCATCACAATTTGGCAAATTTAATTAATAAGCTGAATTTTTAGGTAGCAATAAAAATGTATTTCAGACACAATTTTTGCCTTTAAAAGTCAAAGCCTTAGAACTGTGCTTTTAATAAAGTGTTTGTCAACTGGAAAGAAATACTGAGAAAATTCTGCAATATCACACTATACTGCATATTTATGTTGAGTTAATAAGTAAATTAATATCTTTAAAGGTTTGGTAGTTACTTTTCGAGTTTTTTTTTTGCAATAGTGTACTTTTCTAAACAGTATTTTATTTATTTATATAAAAAATTTTTTAAACCACAACAGTTTTCTAAATAATGAATGCATTAAAAAAAGAGTAAAAATTTGATTTTTGAGAGTAGCAAAGAGGTATTATGCACATTGTACGTGATATTTTTCAAATATCATATAGTTAACCAGAAAAAAGCATTTTGTTGGTGTTAAAATCTAACAAAATAATCTAAAAAGAAAGCCCGTATGGAGGAGGACGTAGGTGAAAATCATAACTGCAGAAGAATACATGCATATTCTATTTTAATTATATAGCAGCAGATAAAAATTAATAAGCACCTTATTTAGGCAATTGTGACTAAAAAGAAAAAAACAACTAGTAATTAATTTCCAAGGAACATTGTTAGGTTGAATAAACAAGCCCTCTAGCATTTGCTGCAGTCAACAAGAAAAAAAATTGTGGTAACTGTTTAAGGCGTATTTAAGTTAACCCCCTTTTTCACCTTGTGCTTAAAATAAATCAGTAATAGATTCAGAAAGAAATGACTGACCTAAGTCAGAAATTAAATGTCACCCTGTATCTACTGTAGGTCCCTGTTGCCTAGTAATAAATATTTTTAAATAAATATTAGCGACATTAGCAACATTAAATATCGAGTCATATCCTATGTAGATGTTGAAAAATATATGTAGATGTATGGAAATATAAATGAAATATTGTTAAATATAGTTTAACCATAATTTGTGTAAAACAATGTTAGTGAAAAGTAATTACAATATCCTGATCAAGATGAAATTGATTCATTAAAAATGAGATTAAGTGGACAACTGATTGAAAAGATTGACTTATACACAAACTATTTTTCCAAAAATTTTGATTTTGATTGGTTAATCGTAATTTTTATTATACACGGATATCCGCAGAATGTGCAGAATGAATCTGATTGGCATACTTGACTTTAAAACCCAACAGAAACGGACGATCTTCGTTCATTTTTAAAATGTCTACATTTTTTATATAGATGCTAAAAAGTTGTTTTATATATAAACGTTTTACTATATAAACGAATTTTTAGTGACCGACACCAACATTTTAACTTCCAAACATGTAAAACAATTGAAATTAAGGAGGGGTTCTAGTGTAGAACATACATAAAAATGCAAACCAGTTTTTTACAAGTATTGACCAGGTGGTCGGAAGAATTTTTCCAAATTCTTAATTACAGTACCTAAAAGCAGGTTATTGACTGTGCGCTCCAGACACTTGAGTGTGCCTATGTGTGCTTGAAAGTGCTTATGGGTGTGTTATTTCTATTCTTTAGAAGGTTAAGGGTGCTAGATGAAAGATCATTAAGCAAGAGAAATGGTACCCTTTCTAGCCCAGGCATTGCAGAGTGAATGTGGGTAATACTGTTTACTTGTTATGAGGGAATGCGTTAGAAACTTTAAACGGGTTTTCCTCAAAGTAATCATTGGCATCAGACAAGCAGCTGAAGTTTTAGTTAAAAAAAAAATTGTTGAAACAATCGATTTCCTATTCAAACAGTCGCCAAATTTTAATATTTTGGATTTTAGTATTTTAACTTTATCTTAGGTCAGACAATTGCCACATTTATATATTAATGGTGATGAAATTTTGGTCTCAGAGAACTACAAAAATACACCATAATACAAGTTTCCTTTGAAACCAGAATGCTGAGTTGTGTGTGGTATTATTATTTGTAAATCGTTCAATAATAAAAAAAGAACTACTGGAAATATGTAGGCTAGAAAAAAACATTCCCGGAACAACTTGTACTTTTTCCGTAAAAAAATCACAAATATAATATACAGATTAAGCCACTACAGTATAATCCCCCTCAATACCTAAGGAAGGAAACAGGTTACAACATTGCTATGGGAAAAACATTATTATACTGAATACGACTGAATATTCACTTTTACTATACTTACTTATAACTAGAGTCTGGCGCAATGGTCGGGTACGAGCCACCGTTCTCGAGTCATTTGAAAAATTCATCAGTGAGATTAATCTAATCAGAAGTAAGGACATTCTTTTTCAATAAAATTAATCAAAGGTGAAGATATTTTTCAAATAACTGGAGAACGGTGACTAGTTGCCGACCTTTGCACCGGGCTCTACTTATAGTTATAACCCAGTCACAATCATGTTAGAGTTGCCAATAGCAGTAGCAAAAGAAAACTTTGCAAAAGTTACTGTAAACGTCAGTGTCAAACACGTTACAATTTCCCTACTTCTGCAATGGTGGTTCGAGCGCAAAAGGACATGGAAGTTTGTGCAAAAAGACACAAAAGTTTGTTGTATTTGGACCATGCAAAAAATAAAAATAGTACCTTACGGTAGGTAAGGTCCTATTTATCTTCAATATTTTTCAAAAACTGATCAACAACAAACTGATCTAATTACAAAAACGGTTATAATTACAGTAACGGGTAACAATTATTTAGAATTTTCAGGGCCAAATCGCTAATGCCTAATCATTTCAACTATTTCTTAATCATGGAAGACTGTCAATCAAAACGATCCTGTACGTACATCTGACTAAATTCCGGTATAGGAAAGTTGGTTACTCTCACATTTGGAGTATAATTTAAGGTTCTATCGCTCTTAACCTTATTGACCATGCAGAATTCATCTCTCGCGTGAATATTTTCGTACACACAGCTACTTCTAGGCCTTTGCTTTGGAACAGGTTTCAGCTCTCGCTGTGTGCCAAAATTGCGGTTATACCTCTTCTCCGGCGGAGTGTAAGGCCTCGTATGCGTATCGACAGGTGGGGGCGGTGGTTCACGTTTGTGATGAGGAGAGTTGTAATACATCTGATCGACCTCTTGCCGAGATTGCGCGTGAAACTGGCAAAAATCACTATATTCCGTGCCGTCAGCTTGATGCGCAATACTTTTAAGGTGCGGCAAAGAGAGGCTATTTTTAAATATGTCTAAGGAGGGATTGTAACCGGATTTTCTGCTGTAATCGTACGGGGGGATTAACGGTGCCTGAGATGGGATCACTTTTTGCGTGGCGCAGTTCTTGGAGGGCATTATTTGTTGCGCGCGATGGAGGTGCTTTTTTAGGGGACTGTACATACCTGTCGTCTCAGTCGTCTGTCTGTAAATTCCTGGCATTTCCGAGGCGTTCATGGTGAGTTGCTGCGGACCATTCTAAAGTAATGATAGCGATTAATAACCAAAGACGAATATATTATTCGACAAATCCTCACCTGCATTTGGAGTCCATAATTCTTTAACTGCAGGGTTGGCTCATTTGTAATAGTTCGACTTATTTCGAATCGGTAGTTATCCGTAACTAAACCTCTTCTGGAATTAATTAAAAAAATGAAACGATTCGATTCGATGAGGTTTGCAACGACAAAAGACAGAGAAAAATGTGTTAGATGTAACAAGAATTATAAAAAAGAATTAGAAAATTTTGTACAGTCCAAAGTTCAGGTCAATCTGTCTCTAAGATTTCATTTATAGTTGATATTTAAGCTATTCACATGATATCAGTTGGGTTAAAGTAAATGTTTAACCTGATGGGCAACTGCAAATGTTCACCAGAGGTGGAAGTATCTTAAGAAAAATGTTACTTTTCAAAGTTTTAGATACCTTTAGTATATAAGATAGTGTAGCTTAGATACTTGTATACTGTGAAAGTATTTTGTACCTTAAAAAGCATCTAAGATTTAAAAAAATGTATCTAGAATATTTAAGAAATGATACTTTATAGATTTTAAAGGATATTTTATAAAAGGATCTAAATAACACATTAGACCCAGACTATTGCTTTTGTAATCCACTTTTGTTAATATTTTGTGATTATTAATTATTGTGTAGTGATTATATAATAGACAACAGTATCATGGGTAATATATCATTTTTTAAGTTGTTTATTTCAAGTTATAGAAATATAAAAAAATGTATTTTTTTTGTTCATTTCTTATAAGTGATATAAGTAATTGAACCGAGTTTGAATAAATCTGACTCTAAGATCTCTAAATACTTAATAAATCAGTATTTAGGGCTTATTTTTTAAAATTAACATATTATTTATAGATATAATACGTTATTTCAGGTTTAAGCTTTTTTTTTAAATATATATTTAGGTCAAAAATTACATTTAAGAGTTTTTAAGATAATGACTATCTATAAATATATCTAATCTTATAAAAATATTAATTAATGTATGGAGTAATTTATAGGGTATCTACTGTTTGTTGAGTACCTTTAAAAATATATTAGTTATCTCTTTTTAAAGTAACAACCCCAACCCTGATGTCCACAATGAAAATGTTGCTGCCAAATTTAATATAAAATTTTCCTTTTAAATGTTATAAAGGTATTACACAATCCAATAAATGAACCAATTTCTTGATATTCGATTTTTTGCATGTGTATTTAAATACACAAAATTTGGCTTGGATTAAAAAAAATATATCAGAGAAACTAAACTTTTTAACAAACATACTATCTCTAGGCATAAAACTATTTTGTTAATTTGTGGAAAAGTTTTAGTACCGTTTTCATTTTTTAAACATACACAGAAGTTTAAGATTTACCTGTCAATAAGTGATGGAGTTACTGGTCCACAAAGTATATGGAAACAGTTAAGGCATATGTTCCCCTGTGAGTACGGATTAAAACTCTCCTGGCCACGTTTACTTGTAAAAGAGCCTTTAATCTGTAAGACAACAGTAAATAATTATATATTTCCTAAACATAAATAAAACTTACGTCTTCGTTTGTAGTCTGATTGCTAGTCGTGAGGTAAGTATGGAACCCAGCTAATCCTAGAATACTCCAAACACTGAAAAAACATATAATTGCTACTATTACACTGGGTGGCGATTCTTTTATGGCATCCAAGAACTGGCGATTATCTTTCGTGACTGTAATATAAAAGATTAGTATTTTATTAAGTACAAGTCACCATAGTTTTGTTTAAAATTTGATAGATGTTTAATAACATCTATCATATTTACTTACTTAAAATTAAATGAGCTACCGCACATGCAAATATGAATACAGCCAAGAATGCCAGAGAGACAATAAACATGTAAAAAAATCTATAATTTCTTCTTCCAACACAATTACCAACCTAAAAAATAATTGATGAAGTTACAATTAACGGAAATATATTGTACGACTAACCCATGGGCAATGATGGTCGAACCTATCTACACAGTTATCGCACAGGCTGCAGTGCGATGCTCTCGGCGGCCTAAATATTTTACACGTGAAACAATACTTTAACTTAATAGTTTGTCCTTTAACTAAAACTTCCTTCGTTCTCGGCGGAGGCCTGTACGTAGGACTGTTTGCAGAGTTTGTCACTTCTAAAAAAAAAGATAATGGAATAGGATAATACCTTACTTTCTGCATGTGAGATACTCAAAAAATCCAACTAAATTAGTTTAATATTAATTTTCAATTTGTTTAGTTTAAGAGGAGAGGAACGGTTGAACAGTCATCTACACATATCCTTAATTCATTTTATAAAAATTTGCGCATAAGAGATGAAGAAAAAAATCGTAATCGAGAGTTACATTAGGTGAACACTCTAAATTTGTTTATATTCTCATTCTATCGATATAAAAAAAATGCAGAACTATGGCGCCCATTTTACTTCTTTGGTTTAATGTAAAAGTTTAGAATATTGGTTTTTACTAGTTAAGTCATATGACTGACCGACCTTCAAGAATTTTGGGGAACAATTTATATGGCGAAATAATAATACATATTAAATAACTATGTAGGTGTTAATAGTGTTAAAAACATTGATACTCGCAGTACCAAGAAGGACCACCAAATTTTACATTTGCTAAACCCATACATCGATTCACTGTTTTTTGTAGCCAATCTGTTTTTCACTACATTTTTTACTTAATAATTAATATACTTAACACTAAAAAGCAAACAAGCAAGAACTAATTTGAACCATAATTTTAAATGGGGTCAAGTACATCTTTTTCGTCAAAGACATTAAAGTGAAACTTTAATGACCAATTAATCAGCCAATTTGATTAAAGGTATTAGAGGGGCACCTCTGAAACTGCAGCCAAGGACAAGAAATTTAAAACCTTTAATAACAACGTTTCCACTTAACGAATTTGGATTCTTTATAAATTAATAATAATTGAGGAAGTATATGATGTTTTTATGTATAGTACCATATTTTTATGAATACTAAAGCAATAGAGAAAACTAAATCTTAATCTTATTACCTATTTGCTTTTCAACATAAGCTGCTTCCTCGGTTGTAGCTCTAGGTATAATTCCAGGATCAGAAAGACTAGTCCGTAACAATGAAGACATTGTAAATAAAAACAACAGCCCGCCTATTATGGGGATTGCTATTGTTACATTTTCTGCTAGATACTTACAGCTAAAAATGGACGTGTTTGAAAGATTCAAATAAAGATTAAATAAAGTCAAAAATAATACTTACTCAAAGATAAAAAACAATGTACTAGTTAACGTAATCAAGAAAACAGTGAGTAAGAATACTCCCGAATTAGGTGCAGTCATTAATCTACCATTACAATAAAATCGGTTTCTACCTTGAAAAACTTCCCATTTTCTAGTAATTCTTTCTTGAGCCATCTCTACGCTTGTATCGGTACCTAAAAAATAGGGTTCGTAAAACCTTTAACTTGGAAGTACGTATAGAGGCATTACTTCCCGATTGAAGAGAGCACAAATCAACCAACTGATAACCAAGGTCTACAGTCATATATTCTATTGTTCAGAATAACTAAACAAAATTTAATAACAACTACAAACTAAATAAAATACATTGTTAATAAAATCTAACTCATATTTTACGTATAGTCTTTCTCATAATTGAAACACTTTACTTTTCGCATTCTCAGATCGCAAATTAAACACATTTTAATGCATTCTTAAAAATTATCACACGGTTTAATTGTGAAACAGTCTCATTAATGCAAAAATTCGTCACCAATCTAATCAAAATAGTAGTTGTTGACAGCTGAGAAAATACAAGATCTTTTACTTTATCCATACTTTTTTGTGGTATGATTTTCCGAAATATATAATTATCCGAATATACATTAGATATATTGGGTAAAATACATAAATATTACATGCACTTTGAGCGTGATTTTAAATAGGGCGAACCAGCAGTATAAGCTAGTTAAACGCGTGTACTAACGCTAGTTAAACTAGCTGTGCTGTAACCGCAGTTCGAGCTATTTAAAAACACTGTCTTTGTTCTGATATTAACTAATTAATAACTATTTTGGACCGATTTTACTAACTAAAATATTTTGACTTTGACACCCCAAATTAGAAATAATTCAATGAATTTGGAAACATTCAACAAAAAACAGTTAGTTACATTGAACAAGAAACAATTTTGAGTAATAGTTTTTTTTTAAATTTCGTCCTTGATATATTTTTTTAAACTATAATCCAAAAAAAACGTCAACTCTGGCTATGAACGAGAGAGATGGAAAAGCTTAGACATTACCGCTATGGTCATGTCTAAGCTTTTCGGTTATGTCAAACTTTTGCCAAGTTACTGTCACAATTTGTAAAATAAACAATGGCTGTCATATGATGTGACAGTCTTGACAAGTAAATAAGGTTATAAATTCGATTAAGAATAGAAGTACGTCTTTTTTTTTCTCGGCCAACTTTGATGACGTTTTTTTTTTTATGTTATTTTAAGATAAAATATGTTTACATGAGCAGGTTGTCAACCGTCCTTTATTTCAAAGTTTAGGATATTATTGTCCTTTGACCTTTTATGAAGTGTCGGAAGATGGAATTTGTCCTTTAAAAAAAAAACAAAACAATTTCCCCTCATACCTATCTGATAAAAACACTGAGATTTGATAGCACTAGAGGTAACGCCACGATATTTTGTGGGTATCGCGGATTAATTCGGAGGACTCTCTCTACATGTTTTGTGATCATAGTTCGTTGTAATCATAGAAAATCTATGAACATCGGTTTTCTATGGTTGTAATGTAACGCGCATGTACGGTCTATGATATGCGCATGACTGTTTTACATATTTTATTACGCTCTGGGCGCTCTGTCCATATTGTTTGGTTTATGGCTCTGTAGTTAACCTAAAATAGTTTTATTGTGAACGGAATGTTTTGAAGTTTGAAGGTTTTGAACACTGTGATGTGAATGTGAAGAAAATTTACATTCATTTTGTGAATTTTTGAAAAAAGAAATATGCCGGAACAATTAAATTTAGATTGTTTTGGTGATCCTCAATATTATCATCAACCCATAAAAGAAATACAGGTTAGTTAAGGTCGACAATTAATAGAGGATCTATTATTATTATATTGTAGGAGAAATGGAAGTTAGTCCCGGCTTTTTTAAAAATCAAAGGATTAGTGAAACAGCATATAGACTCCTTTAATTATTTTATTAATGTCGAAATTAAAAAGATCGTTGAAGCTAATAACAAAGTTACCTGTGATGCAGATCCATTATTTTATATCAAATAGTATATAGAAAACACATATACAATATGTATTAAACATTTTATTATATTTCTCTTTTATTATATCCCTCCATCCCAAATTAGTTGTCACATTTGTCTTATTAATTTTGTCCCAGAATAGTTGTCACATATGCAAAAAATTATGGCTGTGTTCAGCGAATGGTCGGGACTCTTGTCAAGTCGTCCAGCGAGAAAGATACTTCAGTGGTCCGCCCAATCAGTTGATTGGAAAAGTTGGACGGAATTTGAAATATAACGTCGCTGGTCGAGATCGTTCAGCGAAGAAACTCTGTTCCTACTACTCTATACCTACAACCACATTTATTTATAAGCAAATTTAAATTTTTCATGAACATAATTCTAGTTCATATATGAGGGCAGCTATCGAATTTCTTTTTTGTGTAGCCTCACCTTCATGGTCCATATTTAGTTATTTTACGTTATGGTTATGTGAACTGTAATTTGTCAAAGTAGAAAAACCCGTTCAGCCAATTGTTCGACGTTGAATGTCTGACTACCGTGGTCGGACTATTCGCTGAACACAGCCTATGTATATTTATGATTGACATAATAATTGAATTCAATAAAAGGGTTATGTTTTTTTAAGGTACACTAACGTTCATGTTGGCACTCCAGATGTAGACGAAGGTTTTAATATCATTAAACCAACAACTCCTCATGAATGCCGGTTGAGAGATATGACATACTCGGCACCTATTTCAGTTGACATTGAGTATACAAGAGGTTCTCAGAGAGTTGCCAAAACTGGCTTATTGATTGGAAGGTAATGTAAACAGATATAGGCATATGATAAAGTTAATTTAATGTGTAATAAAATTGATTTTCATTACAGTCTCTACTCAATATTTGTCGTAAATGAACTCTTATTTTATAGGATGCCCATTATGTTAAGGTCATCTAACTGCGTTTTATGCAACAAGTCTGAGTACGAATTGGCAAAAATGAATGAATGTCCCTTAGATCCAGGTGGATACTTTGTAGTTAAAGGTCAAGAAAAAGTGATCTTAATTCAGGAGCAGCTCTCGAAAAATAGGATGATCGTCGAAGTAGCTAAGTTTGGAGTACAGTGTCAGGTTACAAGTTCGACTCATGAGAAGAAATCAAGAACTAATGTATTCGTCAAATCGAATAAGTATTACATGGGCCACAACACATTCACAGATGTAATAATTTATTTTAAACATTGAAATAATGATTTACGTATTTATTTTTTAGCCTATCCCTGTTTCAATAGTTTTTAAAGCGCTGAACGTTACAAGTGACAAAGAAATATGCGAATTAATAGGAATACCAGATATACATAAATTAACTCCGACTTTGGAAGAATGCCATAACCTGAAAATTTATACCCAAGAATGTGCACTAAAACATTTGGGAACAAAGTTAGTCGCAAAAGCGCTACGTCACTGCCGCGTCGAAGATTAAGTCTCCGACGGATGAAGCTAGAGATCTCCTAGCAACTACGGTGTTAGCCCATGTCCCTGTTATAGATTACAATTTTCGACAAAAAGCAATTTATTTGGGCCTTATGGTTGTATAATTTCTTTTAATTTACTATAGATATATATAAATTTGGTGGTTGTGTGTTTTAGGTGAAGAGAGTTATCGAGGCGCAGGCTGATAAAAAGTTTCTGGATGACCGGGATTACTATGGTAATAAAAGACTGGAATTGGCTGGGTCTTTGATCTCTTTAATGTTTGAGGACGTTTTTAAGAGATTCAACTGGGAACTAAAGGCTATTGCTGAAAAAACAATACCAAAAATTCGGGCAACACAATTTGATGTGGTCAAATACATGAGATCGGATTTAATAACAAATTGCCTGGTCTTTGCTATATCAACGGTAAATTAAATATACTGATTTATAGTGAAACAAAATTATATTCACTGCTGTCTTTGGAATGCACATATTCTTTAGTGAAAGGTTTTACACAAGAGATCAGTTAGGATACTCCTGAAAAATCATAATGTTAATGGAAATATGTGAAATTTTCATTTATAAATCACATTTATTTAAACCTACATATCATGCCTTTCATGCTTCCTTATGAATTCATGTTATAGGGTAACTGGACAATCAAACGATTTAGGATGGAAAGAATGGGTGTTACTCAGGTGTTGTCCAGATTGAGTTATATCTCTGCCCTCGGCATGATGACAAGGGTGAATTCTCAGTTTGAAAAGACCCGTAAAGTATCTGGACCAAGATCACTACAACCGAGTCAGTGGGGCATGCTGTGTCCAAGTGATACTCCAGAAGGAGAGGTGAGTGTTTTTTTAAATAACCTAACCAGGTTATTTGTTTCGCTGGTTAAATTACACAGGCCCACAAAAAAAAAGTGTCTGGTTCTGGGATGGAGACTAACTTATTCTAATGTATTTTGTGCCGCTGAATCCGAATTCGTCATAAAAAATAGGGGTTCCGCAGCTAATTTTGAAAATAACCTCAAAAAACTGTCAAAAGGGGGGGGGGGACACCTTTTTGTTTTTTTGCCGCGCCGAACCGACTCGTCAAAAATGGGAACCACGGGGTTCCCCCCTTGAAAATACCCCAAAAAAAGAAAAGACGTGTTTCGGTTGTAAAAAGCTTGAGAAGACCAAAAAAATGCCCACAAAAAAAAAAGTATCTGGTTCTGGGATGGAGACTAACTTTTTCTTATGTATTTTGTGCCACTGAATCCCAGAATATTCCCAGATTTCCTCTCTCAGAGATACAACAATCTTCAGATTTGTCTTCAGCTTGCTGTTGTTTCAAGTTATTTTCATAGTCTGAATTCCAGAGTCAAATGCAAGTATATTCATGTGATTACTAAAGAGTTTCCACTTAGTCTTGATTTTAGACTGATTCAATCCATGTTATTCAAGATTTTACCGTTAAAAACGCAATTTTTACATGTTCTTGAGGATGATCTTTGAAAATCTTTGAAACATTCGGGTTTAAGAAATTAATATACAGAATCATATTCCCATTTCTTTCAAGTTTGTATTACAAAAAACGTCGTTTTCAGCAGTTTTTTGAGGTTATCTCCAAATTCCGTTGGTCAAACCTCTTTTTTTCAAAGCAAATTCGGATTCAGCATGCCAAAATACGTAGAAACAAAGCGTTTTTGATGTGAAGCAAATATTTTTTTTGTTCTTCTCAAGCTTTTACCACCGAAACACGTCGTTTTCGACAGTTTTTTGGGGTTATCTTCAAAATTAGCTGCGGAACCCCTATTTTTTATGACGAATTCGGATTCAGCAGCACAAAATACATAAGAAAAAGTTAGTCTTCATCCCAGAACCAGATACTTTTTTTTGTGGGCATTTTTTTGGTCTTCTCAAGCTTTTACAACTGAAACACGTCGTTTTCGACAGTTTTTTGAGGTTATCTTCAAAATTTACTGCGGAACCCCTATTTTTTATGATGAATTCGGATTCAGCGGCACAAAATTCATAAGAAAAAGTTGGTCTCCATCCCAGAACCAGACACTTTTTTTGTAGGCCTGTGTTATTAATGAATGGATTAACATTATATAACTATATTTATGGTTACATATATAGAAATTAATACTGATAACAAGCTCTACTCCGTGTTTTTGGTTACAACCTGGTTGATGTTCAACCTTTGATTTGTTCTAACTTCAGATATGAATTTTTGTAATCCAAGAGGGTTTCCAGGGGCCTAAAACCTTTATAGATCTTTTGATATGAACACAGTTTAATCTGAAAAAAAAAGGATTAATTTCGTTAAATACGTTCAATCAAGACCAATTTGAAATACATATTTGTTTTTTTTTTATAGATATAATTTATTAGAGTGGTATAAAAAATGTCTGGCAGTTATTGATTACTGGTTAAATTTTAAAAAAGCTGACAAAATTCTCCAGCCCCTATTTTTTTCTCTCTGAAAAAAATTCCTCATCTTTTTTCTTTCTTTTCAGCTTTTGAAAAAAATCATATTCAGTACAAGAATATAAAACTTTCTAAATCACTGGAAAAAACTATTTATCTCCGGTTATGTTGAGCTTTTGTCTGTACATTAGGCATGTGCGAGATCTCGATCCTTGAAACGAGAAAAAAAAGTCGGGACGAGACGAGACGAGACTCTCGGTCTGTCAAGAGATCTCGAGATTCCGAGATTTCTCGAAATTCCGAGACTTCATGAGATCTCTAAATTACTTGAGATCTCCAGATTTCTCGAGATTCCAAGATTTCTTGAGATCTCGAGATTACTTGAGATCTCGACATTTCTCGAGATTCCGAGATTTCTTGAGATCTTAATATTCTTTTAGATTACGACATTTCTTGAAATCTCAAGATTTTTAAAAATACCGAGATTACTCTAATCCCAAAATTCATTTACTATTTGAAATTTCCCAGAGAATATTCAAAATATGAAACTTAAGGAAAATATCGGAGACAATCTTTCAATTAGGAACTGTTACGTCTCGTAATATAATTTTTACATACGCATGGAGCTTTACACCAAAGCTCGATTGATACAAATTAAAATCGAACTCAGTATTTTAAAATCGATGACTGATTTCCTAAATGCTGAGTTAAACCAAAGTGTAATAAGTTTACTGTAATTTAATGGGTTTTGCTAGCTGAACTTTTAAATATAAACAACTGTAAGTATTAATACATTAATTTCACCTCTTTTTCGAGAAATTTCAATATATCAAGAAATCGCGGTATCTCGAGAAAGCTCACGATCTCGATATATCTCGAAATCTCGAGAAATCTCGCGATCTCGAGAAATCTCAGTATCTCAAGAAATCTCGGGATCTAGAGAAATCTCGGGATTTCCAGAAATCTTGACTGACTGAGAATCTCGTCTCGTCTCGTCTCGAAAAATGACTTCTCGCCTCGTCTCGAAAATTCGAAGTTTCGCACATGCCTACTGTTCATGTTTGTTTTGTTGAAAAAAATCTTCAGATATGGAAGATATATTATCACATAATTGAGTAATAGAATATTATGTAACTGTTGATATTTAAAAAAAATGTTCTAGGCATGTGGATTAGTAAAAAATTTAGCACTGATGACACACATAACGACAGAGGTTGACGATAATCCATTAATAAGATTGGCAATTAACTCCGGAGTGCAGGATATTAACAAAGTGACAAGTATCTACATTCACTCTCCGTTAGCTTTTATGGTGTTTCTTAATGGTAATTTAACTTGTCTTTAAAATTGTAGGTATTTTAATATAGCCGTTTTATAGGTAATATATTAGGTATAACGAAAAACTATCACATGTTGATTCAGGTATTTAGGACGATGCGCCGAAAAGGCTATATCTCTGGGTATGTCTCGATATACCCAAGTTATCTGCATAAGTGCGTTTACATAAGCTGTGATGGAGGAAGGCTGTGTAGGCCGTATATTATCGTTGAAAACGGTCAACCGCTTGTCACGAAACAACACATCTTTGAATTAGAAAAAGGAATAAGGGGCTTTGAGGACTTCTTGAATGACGGTAAGCTTAACTGTACTAACTTAACTCATCTCTTTCTCAGTATGTCTTACAGTTAACCTTTGAAAAAAAATTAACTTCCATGTTTCAATATATCCCTTTAATATTCTCAAGTATTTATTTACACCTTGATTCACAATTTTTTGTGGTCTAATTTGAAAGCCAATTCTAAATTCAAAATTTTATTCTTAATTTATTTTTCACTACATTTACCACTAATTTGTTTCTTTAAGGGTTAATTGAGTTCTTGGATGTGAACGAGGAAAACGATAGTAATATTGCCTGTTATGAAAAAGATATCGTATACCACACCACACACTTAGAGATAGCTACGTTCACAATATTAGGGGTGTGTGCTGGCTTAGTACCTTATCCACATCACAACCAGTCGCCCGAAATACTTACCAGTGTGCTATGGGGAAACAGGCTATGGGTAAGTCATATTTGCAGGGGATCAACTTGTCACAATGAAGGGTCGAATTTTAACCAAATTTAGCGAAATTAAAAATTAACGTGACATTGTCACAACTTGTTTAATATTTAAGAAATGTGGTTTTTTTATTCCACCGAAGGTTTAAATGATTCAAGAGTGTTTAAGTTATTTTTTAATTGTTTCCAGTTTCATGACTTCTAATATTTATTAGTAAGACTGAACCCGGAAGAAATTTTCTACAGAGGTATTAACACCGTTTGCATATTTTTTTTTTTTTCAATAAACAGGTACAATTGGATATAATCAAAAGAATCGGATGGACACATTGCTGTACAACCTGGTTTATCCTCAAGCGCCGATGGTAAAGACGAAATCGATTGAACTGACAAATTTTGACAAACTACCCGCGGGTCAAAATGCTACGATCGCCGTCATGAGTTACAGTGGTTACGATATAGAGGACGCCTTAATTATAAACAAAGCGTCTATAGATCGAGGTTTCGGCAGATGTTTGGTGTATAAAAACTCCAAGTGCGTGATGAAGCGGTACGCTAATCAGACTTTTGATCGAATTCAGGGTCCTTTAATTGATACCACTAATAATCAGCCGGTGTGGAAACATTCTTGCCTTGATAACGACGGCATAGTAGCGCCTGGCGAATTGGTGGAGAATAGACAGGTATATAATACATTATAAGTAGAATCGATAAATTCGCATATAAAATGTACCTTCAGATATAAATCTTAACTTATATCCATTTGGAAATTCAGTATTATTAGTTCAAATAAAAATGGGAGCCTCCTCAGGAAAGTAGGAAATATTATCGTCCTATTTCACAAAGGTGCAAACCAACCGAAATTTTCAAATGTTCGACATCATTTTGAATTTGTCTTTTTTGGTGTTACTTTATGTATTCATAATATGTCCTTAAACAGGTTTTAGTTAATAAATCAGTGCCAACAGTATCAGCCGTCCCTGGAAGCACCAACACATCTGTAGAATATAAAGACACGCCTATTAGTTACAGAAATAACGAACCGAGCTACATTGAAAAAGTTTTAATCAGTACTAACGAGGAGGATACCACCCTTATAAAAATTCTTTTGAGACAAACTAGGAGACCCGAAATAGGTGACAAGTTTAGTTCCAGACACGGTCAGAAAGGTGTTATAGGTAAAAATTTAATGAAGGCCGATTATTAAGCAGTTTTTCAATTTGATAACGTTTCCTTTCTAGGTTTGGTTGTCGAGCAAGAAGATATGCCTTTTAATGAGTACGGCATTTGTCCAGATATTATAATGAACCCTCATGGGTATCCGTCTCGTATGACAGTGGGAAAACTTATAGAATTGTTGGCTGGAAAAGCAGGTTTAGTAGAAGGTATACTAGTGAATTCTATTTCTGATATTCTCAATCTAAACTTTTAAGGACAAAGCGTTTGTGTGCATATGCTCCTCCCATAAAGCCCTACCTATGTCGCACACATGCGTTTGCAAGCCCAATCCGCGCTCAGATGGTCTATAAAGGATCATTTGGGTTATCCATTCCACACCGCCTTCCTTTCACACCGAATCTTGTAGCTGTTAAAATTGGCTATCCCTAAATCAACGTAGACCATATCTGTCTGTATAGGATATATGAAAAATGTACAACATAAATAATAAGCGTACAAAATGTATAAAAATGTACAACATAAATAATAACAACATAAATATAACAGAATCATTTCAGGCAAATTCCATTATGGCACAGCTTTTGGTGGATCCAAGGTAGAGGACGTCAGTGAGGAGTTGGTTAAGCATGGCTTCAATTATCAGGGCAAAGATTTTTTTTATTCCGGCATTACCGGCGAACCTTTAGAGGCCTACATTTATTCGGGCCCTGTTTACTATCAAAAATTAAAACATATGGTTCAAGATAAAATACACGCAAGGTACGTATTTTTTAATCCCTTGCAATAAGAGGGTCCATTTGAATATTAAATTTATAGGCTTCATTCGGCCAAATGATATGAAAGGTTCTTTTTACTTCTTTTTTTTGTGTGCCAGAATTTCATCATTCAATATCGTGATGTTTTTTTCTCAAAAAGCATAAAATTAATTTCTTATTACATCCTACTGATGCATCTATTAGTTTATTATTGCACTGCGGTGCATTGGAAGTGTTTCTAATTTCAACAAAATTAATTGGCACCTTGGATTAGCATATTAGAAGGTCTCCTCATTGTGTATTACGATTTTTTTCATTGTTATGAAAACTGCCGATATTTGTAGTTATGTGTAAAAAAAACTCAATGTCGTAACGTGAATTTAGAGGTTAGAAATATTTCGTGTAACAATTTTATGCAATTGTAGAGGTCGAGGTCCAAGAGCTGTATTAACTAGGCAACCAACGGAGGGTAGAAGCAGAGATGGTGGGCTTCGACTGGGAGAGATGGAACGTGATTGCCTAATAGGTTATGGAGCAAGGTAACGTAGAGTGCTTTGGGAAGGATATTTGGCAGTTGCCGACCTTGTTAGACCTCCAAAATATGTCTGGTCCCATTAAACTAGAGGGTGATACGGTGATGGTAACGCCACAGTAAATAAAAGTAATCAATATAATCTTGTTGAATAATCCAATTATTAAAAATTTTGTTACTAGTGTAATGTTTTGCACTAACACCGACAAACCATACTTTTATTCAACGTGGGCGTTTTGCCATCCATGACATCATCATTTTTAATCATCTACTAATGATGTTTCAGTATTATTGACTTTTTTTTAAATCTCGTTTTATTACTTGCAGTATGATGCTGGTAGAACGCTTGATGGTTTCCAGTGACCAGTGCGAGGTTGACGTATGTAATAAATGTGGCCGGTTAGGGTACTGCGGCTGGTGCAACAGTTGTAAGAGTTCCGGGCAAGTTTCTAGCATTACAATGCCTTACGCTTGTAAACTACTGTTGACAGAATTACAGGCGATGAATATTACGGCCAGGCTGACATTGAATCACTATTGTGAATAATTAAGTTTTACTGTTGGTATATTTTTAGGGGCGATTCAGTACACGTGCTTTAAGTTCAGCAAACGTGCGTCAATACAATTAACTTATTGTAACTGGTAATGGACTTACTAGCTGTATAAATCCTAATAATAAATTTTTATTTTGTTGATTGTTGTCTATATATTTGTTTTTTTAATCGAAAACGACATGAATTGTTTATTGACGCCAAACTTAAAATAAGAAAAAATCGTGCGTATAAGAAGAGGCAGGCTCAGGCTCAGGCAGTCAAGAACCATTACCAAAACTTCGTTTCGTTCGCCATGTGACTAATGTACTTGTAAGTTGGCGATCATGGGCTATGCACCGTTGTTTGCATTTTCGTGACATACATATTTCTGTGTGCTTATTTGACTATTGTTTAGGTAGCAGAAAAAATGGTATAATTGTCAAAAAAGAAAAAAACATATTGTTTCAGTATTTAAAAATATATGAACGTTTAAAGTCGATATTTTTAGCTTTTTATTCTTTTAGCGACATGTTCTTAAAACACCTTTTCTCATTACACTAACAGGATAGGTAGATAGAAAAATAACTTATGTACCCCATACAAGTTTGTGACGACAAATTTAAACTGCTATTCCTTTATTTATTTTATAACAAATACACTTGAATGTAAAAATAACTATGGTTGTGGATCAAAATAATCAACACTTTCACTAGAATGTATTGGCCTCTGACTTGGTAGTTTTAGAGATACGGTTTCGGGCTTGCTTGTGGCACTTTTACCGAGGACAGATATAGGTCCTGGCACCTTCCTCTGGCCGTTCTCTCTCTGGATTACTTCCAACAAGCTCATGCTGGGCAACCACGACTTATCCTTTATGGCAGTAGCGACCACATTCCTGTTCGGTTCCATGTCGTAAGCGGCACTTTCCACTCCAAAGTGTTCGCAATACTCGTGAACTAAATGACGTTTATCTCGATTCATGGACTCGAATGAGTAGGAACGGCTCTTCTGCTTACTCTGCTTGGCGAGCTGGACCAGTTCGGTTAGTTTTTCGTGCACTCTTTGACAGAAATGCGGATCTTTCTTGGCCCATTGTCGCATGAAATCTGTGTATCTGGGGGTTAACTTCTGGCTCAAGTCAGGATTGCGTATTTGCAGGCCAATAGCCAGTCTCCGGTTTCTCTCCAAGACACGACACTCTTCTGTACACTCCAATCTAAAACAGAGATTTTCGATTTACCTCTTAAACTTCTAACCATTAAATCAACATCAGAATTATTTTTAATCATCCCTTGACAATGCCAACATGTTAGTAAAGTATTTCTAATGTGAATGTGAAGCAAGCAAGGTTGTCAGATATATTTTCTAAAATTGCTAAGCTCACTATACAAGTATACTTCATACTTCAGTAAACTGTTAGTTCGTGACGTTCTTAGAAAGCTACTTTGGAAATATTTAAAAAAAAAATACATAGATATAAATTTATTACTTAGCATTAAAATAAGGCGTTTAAAATTGCTGGAAAAAATAATTAATTAAAACAACTTTATGTGAGCCGGCAACATGCAGCATTCACGCTAGAACCACAAGTGAGCTACAGTGACCCAATTAGAGTATTTTGCATTGCATCGAATACGTTGGTTAGCTATACATACGGTCCACTGTGTCGTTAAAATGATTTACGACATTAGTAGTTTCCTCTTGTTTTGCCAGTGAAGTGTTTGTGTTCTTGCTGGGCAGACAATTTTTTCAGATCGTCTGGCTAAATGAGCATTATTTACAGAAAATTATATTACAAATATTATGAGTTTTGTATGCAGGCTAATTTTAATCTCCTATAGTGATTTGAATGAAAAAAAATTATTTCACAATTTTCAAATTTATAAAAGATATATGCATGCCATTGGGCGGCATTAGCCATCAAAGGAATTCAAAATCTATCTCTTCACATTCACTTTAGAAGGACTATAAATGTGTGCGTTTATTAGCCTCTTGGCATTTTCACAATTTTAATAATTCCATACGTGTAATTAGAAAACATAGTTGCATGAAGTTAATAAACTTTAATAAAGAAAACATTCCTTCAATTAATAATTTGAATCACTAAAAGCAATAAACCAATGTATCAAACTGGAATTTTAGGCATGTTATTGAATTTAAAAAAATGTTTTTATTAATCCATATTAAATATCGTATGTCACTGAAGTTACTTACATTTTGAGAACTGTAGGCTTCTTCGGCTTGCTGACAATATCCGAAATGTCCACCGTCTGATCCTTAGTCAGGTCTCCCATTTTCTCTTTAAGTTGGGCCATTTCGATATTTCTGAACTCGTCTGTCACTTCCGTGCAGGGACGGGTGCCTTTCTGCAGGCCGCACAGGCAAGTAACTGGAACGTTCTGTTTACAGCTGCTCTCCTGGCACGGGGGATCGTGACAGGGTTTCCTGCAAGCGTGGCCGCACAGGCTTCTGGGAATATTGCAGGGCTGCTTGCACGGCACAGGGCAGGCTCCTTCGTGACAGGGTTTGTTGCACTTGTGCCTGCCACAAGGCATCTGCCTACCGCACGGCAGGCCGCAGCTGAAGGTCTCCTGGTGGCAGGGAATAGCCGACCGTTGCTCGTGATGTCCGTGACACCACTTCTTAGAGAGGATGGTACAGGGAGGGCAAGGGCCAGTGTGGCAGTTGTGGTGGACGTCGTGACCGCAAGGTCTCGGCCTGGAACACTGCTGATAACAGGGAGGGGGCTTAGTGCCGCACGGAATGGGCGGATACAACACGCTCGCGCCACATTCACAATACAGCTCCTCGAAGCTGGTCTCTATGCAGGGCGGGCAACGGCCTGAGTGGCACGTCCTTTCGCACCTGTGCTGGCCGCAAGACAGTTGGTGGTTACAGGGTAGAGGGCAGAAATGCTCTATTTCAATGCAGCATCGTTGGTTACACCTGTGTTTGCCGCACATTCGTTTCTATAAACAGAAAAATAATACTAACATAATTTAGAAGTACCAACAACCAAGCAAACATATATTAAAATTAGATATCTGGCATACCTTGGTGCATTTCTTTTCACATCTAGCATCGTCCGCCTTAGTGGTGACAGCACTACAACGTAATTCTTTATCCATATGGCCACACCGACATCGTACGACGGTAGTTAGAGGACATGGTGGGCAATCGCCTTCGTGACACAGTTCCCTACATTTATGCGGTGAAGATGGTTGACCGCACTTAAGCGGTTTGCCACATATCTAAAAAAAGTCAATAAATACGTTTAAAGGACAATATTAAAAATAGCCGATTTTTTGGCTGCTCGGGAGGGGGATGATTGATTGCTGTCAAAAAACATGAAATATGACCCCTGAATACTTCAAATGGCTGGGGAAATGTCAACTTCACCCCTAAAACTGTAGAAACCACCCCAAAACTGCTAAAAATAGATAATTTTCGGTTTTGGTCAGATAGTTGTCATTATTTTTTTAGGGGTGAAAAGACACAATTTTCCAGTCAGATTGATGTACTGAATACTTCTTTTACTATTTTTGAATCAGTATTAATCATTTTACCTGGGTCAAAAAGTTCTTCTATTAAAGTCAAAAGATATGGGCTATAGCAGTTTACAAGTTTTTTTTTTTATATTTAAGGGTGAAATAGACTTTCTCCCAAACATGATATATTAAGGAGTTGTTTCATATATTTTTTGACCATATTCAATTATTTTTCTGGGTTTCAAGCGTTCCCAAGATACACCCGAGTTCAGCAATTTTTAAGGAATCGGAAATAAGACATTTGGGGGTAGTTTTTATATTTTTTAAGGGTGAAAGCGACATTTTCTCATCGATTTCGTATTTTGAAGACTTAATGTTATTATTTTTAAACCATCCCCAACTGTTATTTGTGGCTTATATGAGTTATCTGACCAAAACCGAAAATTATCTATTTTTAGCTGTTTTGGGGTGGTTTTTACAGTTTTAGGGGTGAAGTTGACATTTCCCCATTCATTTGAAGTATTCAGGGGTCATATTTCATATTTTTTGACAGCAATCAATCATTTTTTTCTGGGCTACATGCGTTCCCCCTGAGCAGCTAAAAATCGGCTATTTTTAACATTGTCCTTTAATCTTAGTGAGAATCTTGATCACTTAAACTACAGTTTATTGTTTTATAGTACGCAAATTATAAAATAAACTCATGCTAACTAATATAAATTCAACTATCTATTTTTAGAAAAACATTGTGACAGAATCATTATAATTTTCAGATCACGTCTTTGACGACGGTTACTATACCTATTCATCTTTAAATATAGCCTAACTGCCATTTTTATGTCAAAAATACTAATTGTCTCAACTAATTATAATAATTACTCTTGGCTATGAAGGGTTAATTGACTTTTGAACAATTAATTTCCGACTAACCTTATCACAACATGGAATGGGGTCGCAACAAGAAGTTCTCGGTTTTTCTAAAGAGGTCTTGCCACATGGACAAGTGTGTACAAGACTAACATCTCTGACACAAGTGTCACAAGAACCTGCATGACATGTTTTTTGACACTTATGATTTCCACACGATAAAAGTTTTCCACAAATATCCTCACAAGCGTATTGCGTACTGCCTCCAAATTCAGCTGAACAAGACACTTTTCTGCCTTGCTTCCCACAATAACATTCCTGAATAATTGTCTCGGCACAAGGGCTACAAACTCCGGTATGACATACTGACTTACAGTTGTGAATGCCACAATTTAGATCCTTATTACAAACGGAATCACAAACGATCTCTATGTCAGTGCTACATTTTACAATTTGCTTTGTTGATCCACACCCGCAAGGTTTTTCAATCATGATATTACAGTCTGGGCAAGGACCTGGATGGCATAATATAGTACACTTGTGTTCACAAATACGGCCTTTTCTTAAACAGATCTCTCCACATCCGTGTGGGATAATGCTGGGATCATATTTCGGGTCGAGGTTTTTACCACAGTAACATTTGTATTGCTTAGGAACGTCGGTGCATACATTTTGACAGGCTGGGCAACGCCAGCCGTTCTCAACCTTCGAAGATTTAGCCCAGGCCGCCACACAATGCAAATGCAGGATGTGATAGCACTGCATGCAGCTCCAGACTTTGTCTGTGTGTCTTATCTTGTCACAACAAACAAGACATTCTAAGAGACGGCGATTTAACATTTGCTCAAGTCTTTCTCTCTGATTGTGAGATGTTGTATCGACTAAAAACAAAAATACAATATTCTATATGTCAACGATGTAAAAAAGACAGTACGAGCTTGATAGTTCGACGTTTCATAAATCAACACGTCCATTAGTTTGATATTTTTAATCTTTCGGTATCGTGAT